>BPLQ01014740.1:1670368-2331704 GCA_021605075.1 Caerostris darwini | reverse complement strand
TAAATATATTAATATTAATCAGAAGTGTAGAATACTTAAAAATAATAAAATTAGTCCTTTTTTTTAACTTAAAATAATTATTTAATAATATTTTAATAGTTAATTGAATTATTTGCTTTAAAATAAATTTATTTAAATGACTATTGATTATCACAAGATTTATTAATAAAATTAAATGACAAATTTGCCATAATTAATCTGATTATTTTGGACTTTAGCATAATGTCTACGTTTTTCAAGGACACATGCCATTATTTTTCTTTCTGTGGGAGAACAATTTCGTTCCAATGAAGTAAATAATCGACTTGTATATTCTAGGGCATGGGTGGCCAACCCAAATGATCTTGTGGGCCACTTTGGAAATGCATCATAACTCTGCCGGCAGGATATAAAATTATGTATCCCCATATTAGAATTAGATTCACTATAGACATTTCTTTGGAGTGAAAAAGTGAAACATAATGAGTTATTATTTTTGTGTTTACTATTATTCTTACATGTAAACATAGTTAATATACTAATAAAGATACTTAATGTACATTGTAAAGAAATATAAAACATTAAAAATGAAATAAAAAAAGAAAGATGAAATCATTAAAAAAATATTTATTTTGCTAGCACAATATTTCTTTCTCTACTCATCATGAGTTCACAGAATATAATTTAATAATTCTGCAAACTCATCAATAAAGCTGGCAGTATCTGTCATATATTCGCAAGAATATTATTTTAAAATCAAAATTAATTTTTTGTCATAATTTCGACAGTTAATTTTTGGATATATGGATGCACACATAATGTATTTTTTTAATACATTGGTTTTCACTACTTTGATCATTATAAAATAAATATATTTTGTAAAAGGGTGATAAATCTATAGGCCAGAAAAATATTCAAGGCAGGCCGCCCCTGTTCTATGGGAAGTTTTTCATCTTTATCCTTTTAGAGTAACACTACTTTACTGATGCAAGCTACATTACTAACGTCTGTTCTTATGCAAATGTTTTGTTACCATTAACTGTTTAAAGGACCGCTTGCTTTAATTCTAATTTTGAATTTAACACTGAAAGCTTTTTGTTTTGCTTTCCATTTTTCATGCTGCCTATTTCTTTGTTACGTCTGTTAGTGATTTTGCAATTTAAGAAAATTTACGGATATTTTCGCTTTACCAAAAATAAGTTTGCACGAAACTTGGCTGTAATTTGGTAGATTGTGGTGATGACATGTTTGAATTAGCAGCTGTTTTCTGTGGTCCAACATCTTCTTTAATGCAATGTCCCAAGTACTTAAATTTTTCACAAAAGAAGTTATACTTATCTCTGTTAACATTCAATGTAAAGAAAGATATTTAAAAATGGGATTTAAATCAGAAGGTGTTTTTGTAAAGTAGATGATAGTATTGTGAAATTATCTCGTTATGACAGGGTTAGCACCTTCAATACAAAACGGAACTTATCTGTCACTCTGGGAGTTTACAAGAGTTGCGTTACCCAAAAGACATTCGTTTTATCTGCAGAAACTCACTTGATGGTATTCTGGACTCAAGACATTGGATAAGTATAGGAAGTGGTTTGTAATAATCTATGCGGAGCCACTTGCTGCCATTTGATTTTGGAATTCAGCAAACGCATAAATTGACTTGGAGTCTTTATGATACCTTACTCTAATAGATATAAATCTACAGCAATGCTTTCCTGGCTGGATTTATTCAATAGCATAACACTGAAATCGGTATTACAGTTTGTACATTACAGTCGGTAGTTTAATACAATGTTCAATTAAAAAGAGTAGTTTCTTCCCCTACTTTAAAACAACATGAATAACTGTTGAGCAATATATCTGTTTGGGCACATTAAGATATTTTAAGTTGTTCTTTATTTTCCCGCTGATGATTTGGTTTGTCGTTCTACGGTTATTTTTGTGCACACTTTTGGCTAATTAGACCGGGACCTACACTTTAACGTGCATTCCGAACCACTGACCAACATCCAAACCGCTGCCAGGATTCGAACTTGAAACCTGTGGCACCAAAGGCCAGAGCGCTAATCAATTAGCGTGGAGGCTATACAAAAATAAGTTTTTCTAGAGTCGTCACAGATATATCATTTATTCTTTTGAGGATTTCTTTCACTTGTTGCTCTATAGAGACAGGGCGGACTGATAACCAATTGGCTAGCTCTGTGGCCTTTGGTACCACAGGTTTCAGGTTCGAATCGTGGCGGGCATGGATGTTTGTCAGTGGTTCGGAATCCACATTAAACTGTAGGTCCCGGTCTAATTAGCCTAAAGTGTGTACAAAATGACCTTAGAGCGACAAACCAAATCTATAGAGACAGACATGCCAACTGCTCCGCAATTTCTTCAAAAAACAAGAAAAATTATTCGTCGCATTGCTCTGGAAAATGATAATTTAAGTTGTATAAAAACATTTATTTTTATCCTAGTTGTGAAGAAAATAAATTACCAGTCTTTGTATTTTGTAATAGAAACATCGGTTCTGTAAACACCAGAATCTCTTATTATTATTATTATCTTCGATCAAGACCTCACCAGTTGAGTAAATTTTCTTTAAATGGCTAATTGTGACTATAATGAGTGATTATTTCTCAAAAAAAAAAACCCTCTTTTGCTAAATTTCAGGGAATTTAAGTGATAAGTATATAAAAAAAAATCGATTGTCTGTTTAGTATATTTTGGAAGTGGCTTACATAGCGTAAGTATTCTTTTTTCCAATCAAATTTTATAATTTGAGTTGTTTTACCAACGGGAGAAAATCTGCGCCGAAATTCATCCCTTGCGACATTCTGTTATAAAAACTGCAAATTTCGCAATTCTGCGCCAAAAATGTGATATTTCCATTATTTTGATTTACTAACCGAGAAAAATTGCCTAATATGAATGAGCCTATCTTCAGGCTTCACTTAAAGATCGTTGTTAGAGAGGATAAGAATTAACCAATGGTATAAGAGTTCTGCTTTTATAACGTTTCTGCTGGCGATGAAGTTTACTTGTTTTCTTTCAAAAAAAAATTTTTTAAACGATTCAAATCTGCGTGGCGTCATCTATTTTCTTCATAGAAACAAATAGGATAAATAATTTGTGAACATATACTACTAAATGTTTCTACAATAACTATTTCAGATAAATGTAGTAAATTTAAATAATTTCAAATTTTATTAATATTTTAAATTTGTAAATTATCTACCATGCATAATTTTTATTTGCTTTTTGCTGATTGTTTTTGAATTTTTCTCTGCAACTCATGTTTTATTTGTCCCTTTTTTTTATTATCTTGTTAAATATCCCAATTTTAAAATAATTTTATTTTTAATAATAATTTACAAATTAGCTGTAATCTGTCATTTGTAGATTAAAGAAATTTTTTGTTTTCCATTTATTTCTCGAACTGAATTTTGTAAGCATATATGTTTTTCACAAATGGGCTTACGAAATTTAGGAAATTTTTGCGGTTGGAAAATCTATCACTATGTTAATATCTAGAAATAATAAAATTCTCAAAAATAAGATTTATTACATAGCATTTAAAAACATATTTATAACATTTATCCATTATTTGCCTATACATAATTATTGTTCATTCTTTTTATGCTTGACATATTGAGTTTGTTTGTTACTTATACAAATGCAAATAACTTATTGTAAACATAGCAGCATTTTTTTTCTTACTCAATTGAAACTTGTACATCTTTTAATATTTTTAAATTTTAAATGAATCTTTTTTTCCTTACTACCATTTATTTAAAATAATTTGTATTTCAATTAAATAGCATATTTAATGTAAAAATAGCATGCAAAAAAATTCAGACAAAAATGTAATATATTTTTTCTGTTAAATAATTTAATAATCATATTTTTATATGAAAACCATTAAAAATTTGTACAATATTTCCATTACAAATACTCATTGCTAAGAATTCCAAAATATGCGAAGTTGCACGGGGGATAAAGAAAAATTGTTAACCTTTAAAAATACAAAAAGTATTAATAAATACATCCATTTATTACTAAAATGTATCCAATTCACTAATGGATGTATTTATTATTATACATAAAATAAAAAATTATTTTTAACATTCGATATTCTAATTATAATTTTTTTCTTATAAATAAATTAGTTTCATATTGAATTTCAAATATCATACAAAATGATTGAGTTTAAGTTAATTTTGGTATAAATCTTGCGATTTTATTTCATATCAAACAAACTATTGCTAAATAATATAAAATTAATTCGCATACTACTGTGCCCAAAAAGTAAGACCAATTATTTCAAAAATCGCCGGAATCAGTTTTAGCGTCTCTCAAACACTAATGAATATTTTGACGTGAAATTTCACACAGATGTCAAGGACAGCACCATCAACCTAAAAAAGAAAAAAAAATTCAAATTCCATAAGCCCCGGAAATTTTAAATTGAAAATTGGTCTTACTTTTTGGACACAGTAGTACGTTTTGAAGTCTCAAGAAGAACTGTTAATGTAAAAATATACTGCTACGGAACCATAGAGAGAAAAAAACTGTTAAAAAATGCAGTTTGCCTTGCTACGAAAATAATTTTTTGATTTTCCACCTCTTCTTTTACTCATCGGTAGCAAAGAGGGCTCTTCTCTTAACAATGTGTGCTCTGATAAACGGATACCTGTATTAATTAACTTTTAAAAAAGAAAAAAAAATTAATCAATTTCCTCTCTTTAAATTGTTGCAAAATGAATAAGTATAGCATGCCTATAATGATGCCCATGTGGACTCGTGGGAACACTTGGTGTTTGTTGTTGTTTCTTATCCCACTTGGCTGGCCAAGCCCACGAGCCCATACGTACTCATGATTGAAGGGGAAGGAAGCAGCTTCTGTTGTGATGGAGCACCCGTAGGTAGAAGCCTGACTTTTGCTCCGTGATGGTCTTACAGTCATAGGAGACCGGGACCTACGGCTTAAAGTGGATTCCGAACCACTACAAACATCCATGGCACCGCCGGGATTCGAACCCGAAACCTGTGACGCCAGAGCGCTAGACACTCGGCCATTCAGGTCCCAAATTTGCCAACGGCACGCGGTGTTCCCAGGTGGTCACCCACCCAAGTACTGACCGCGCCCAATGATGCTTGACTTCGGTGATCTAACGAGAACCGGTATATTCAGCATGGTACGGCCGTTGGCGGAACACTTGGTAGACAGCAACGCCAAGAACCCGTGTAGTCTCATGAAAGGGGGAGACAGCTTCTGTTGTGATGGAGCATCCGTAGGTAGAAGTCTAACTTGACTCCGTGACGCTGAAGGCAGTGCCTTCCGGAAGAACTTTTTTAAAAATATATATTGTTCAGACCGTAACCGTATTTACATTCTTTATGTAATATTTCGTTCTCCGTAAGAGGGCGCTCTTTTGTTTGTCAAGTATTTTTCTTCATGTATAATTTTTTAGTTGAGTAATAAATGTCGTTCAAGAACGTTGTGCCTCTCTCCTCTTCATCCTCACCATATATAAATACTACTTAATATTTATTTATTTTTTTAATTTGTTCTCCATCTTGTCAACCACAAGTAGAATTAAAAAGTATGATGCCCATAGGTTGTTATATTCTGAAAGATTTATACACATTTTGTAAATCATCTTCGGATTGGCGTAAACAATGAGCCAAATAATATAACTTAGAAATGCTAAAAAAAATAAAGAAAAAAATTTTAATAATCCCTGCAACTAGCAACAACTTAATAATTTAGCATATTTCTTTCTAAATGTTGCCAAAGCGATTCATGTACTCATTCATTTTTTTCATATTATTTCTGCAAAAACAACAAAAAAGTACCACTCATACACCAAAATCTTTATAAGAATAATGAAAAAGAACGTGGTTAAACATGCAATTTTTCATTCATTGAAATAAGAGGTTTTGTAGCAAGCATTGATGTTAATTGCATTTCGTGATTTTGTAAATCATAATTTTAAAATTTATCTTATTTCAAATAAACTTCAGTATAAAATTACTTTTTAAAAAATTTTTTTTTAAATATTTGAAATGATCGCACCAAAAAATATAAAAAACATATCAAATTATAAAATGTTTAAAAAAAATAATATTTTGTGTTTTAAACGAGGGGACGGGGGGGGCTAAATGGCCGAGTGCCTAGCGCTTTGGCGCTCGGTACTACAGGTTTCGGATTCGAATCCCGGCGGTGCCATGGTTGTTTGTAGTGGTTCGGAATCCACTTTAAAAAGTAGGTCCCGGTCTAATAGGATCGTAGAGCGTTGCGGGGGCATTGTTACTCCGCGTCCGTGGCTTATCTTCAAGTTACACGCACCCCCTGGGTAATGCAAAGTGAGTACGTCTCTGCAGCACTTGCCTTAAGGCATTCAAAGACCAAGCTGTCTGTGTTTGCCAGCTGCATTAGAAAGAAAAAAAAAATTTAAACGAGGGTATATCAGTAAACCTTTACGGTTCATATAAATTTTTATTTTTCATAATTCTCTTCTACATTTCGTTACAACCTAATAATTGATTTCATTTTATTTAGTTAAAAATGTTTAATTGAATAAAAATGTTAAATAAATTATTAAAACTAAAATATAATATTAGTTTCTGTAAAGTCCTATAGATGGCGGCACCAGTCTTATGGGAAAATGGCTCAAACACGGAGTTAAAAAAATATATCTTTTAAATTCATAGCATAACTAAAATATTTTAATCATAATCTAATGTGTATTTACTTAAATTTTTTTCAGAAAATGATAATTTAACTTAAATTTCTGGAGAAGTTAAATGAAGGTAAATGTTAAAATAAAATTCCTAGAGGTTAATATAAAACTATTGGCATAAATTTTCCTTAGAAAGAAGAATTTAAATTGACTTTTAAGCTAGTGCTAAAATATTTCTACTTAAATAATGACATTCAATTCAGAGAAAATAATTAAAATTATTCAAATTCGATGATAAATATAAAATGTGATGTCTATCAACACAATAAACATAAAATTGTAAATAAAAATTTCCATTTAAAAATTACTTCTGAATGAAAATTTTATATTTCAAATTAATTAATTATAATTCATTATATTTCAATCGAAATTTGATTTTAGAAGAAAATTTTAAATAATATTTATGTGATGATGAAAGTGAGTGTGTAGCAAAATGAGTAAAGAAAGCCTGTTTATGTTACTACAGTTTAAATTGTTTCAAAAGAACGTGTGTGTAGCTTACCTTTCACTACTTCTTAAAATCCATGCTTTTTTCAATTCGTACTATTAGTTCACACTCTCCGTTTATATATCTTGTTCAAATTTTCAATCGTTCATAAAATACTTTTTATTCATCCACTCAAGTTCAAATACATTTTTTTTTTAACTTGTAGGAGATGACACTTGATGTTAATACAGATTTTTCAAATATTAATTCATTAATTAAATTTAATTAATTAATTAAAAATTTTTAGATTTAAGTTGCATTTATCTACCAATAGATGGCGCCAGATAAACTTGAAAAAATGAATGAGAATTATTTATAAGGGACTTTCTGCAATATAGAGAAAAAAAAGTAGGAATTGGCTTGTTAAAAATAACTTTATATCTGTGAAATTGGGTATTGCTATTAAATAATATAATACAGACTTGTGAAGGTCACGATCATCCTGTACTGTCTATAACTCGGCCGCAGATCACACACACACAAAACTTGATAATCATTTAACATAAATGTAAATTAATTTCGCTATATAAGTGATAAAATAAATAATATGTTCCCGTAACATTACATTAACATAAGAATTACTTAAGCATTTAGTTAAATTTTTGTAGTAACCGAGCACAAAATTTTAGTGTATTATTTATCTATCCCCACATCAATTTTGTTGAGCGCAGTTTTAAAGTGATACAAGTTTTGGGAATATATATATCTTAGAAATAAATAAAAGTTGCAAGTATAATGTTTCAGAGTCCAGATTAGCACGTTGTTGACAAAAGCTCTGAACATGTAATTGGTAATAAAATAGAAAATATTGAATTACATATTTTTCTAGTTTTTAAATGTGAAAATTTTTGTAAATTTTTTAAAATTTTATTTTTTTTTATTTTTATTTTTTAAATTTTTTTTTAAATATTTTTCTAAACGTTTATATTTAACCTCATTTTAACCATGTTCCTTGTTTTAATCCTTTTTCAAAATCTGAAAAATTTACTCATATTTTGTATGTAAAACGAATGTATGAAGAGGCAAGCACGGTCTGTGAACCCTGCTCAAATCCTCCCTCCCACTGATGGGCGAGTGACTAGCACTCTAGAGCTCTATGCCACAGATTTCGGGTTCGAGTTCCAGAGGTGCCATGGATGTTTGTAGTGGTTCGGTATCCACTTTAAACCATAGGTCCCGGTCTAATACAAGCGTAGAGCTTTGTCCCACATCGTGCGTCAATTCAATCTCATCCACATCATTCCCAAACTATAAAAGGACAACTCAGGTTTAGGAACAGTGATGTGGTGTGATGTAGTAGTAGTAGTGAAGTATTGGAGCATAAGTATCTTCACAGACTTATGTAAATCATCATGCATGAAAATGGTCGATGTATGGTATTCACCGTGCTGTAGTTACTGTGTAACAAACGTCTGCAGCATGCCATGGTTACCAACAGCCCATAACAGGATATGTGAGAGGACCATGTGCCATGCTAGATTATCCGCCATTCTTTTGCGAAAAGGTACTGAGAATGTGAGTCGTTTTGACTTGTTCCTATCAAACAAATGTTGGGTGGTACATCTCGTAAGGAAAGAAATTCATCATGTTTCGGTGCACTAAGGAATGCTTGTCTCTCAAGATACTACCACCAAAGTCAGATGTCTGCGACTGTTTGGCAATAGCTGTCTTAATAACATCAACAACTACCGGCTTCTTCTTCTTCGTAAGCATGCACATTCCGAGTTTTTTTTCCTTGGAGCCGACGGCTTTTCTTGGTTTTATACTTTATTGCTTGTAAATCTTGTTCTGAACTGTTTAAAACACATACCTATGGACGTGGGGGGGGCATCATCCTGCAGGAAAATGATTAAAGTAAGGTGCTCCCTTGCTGTAGTTGCGTCGCAACAAATGTCTACGGTATTTTATGAGGGCCAACAACCTCCAGCAGAACATGTGAGAGCACCATGTGCCATGATAGATCATTGGCCATTCTTTTTAGAAAAGGTCCTGCAAATAGGAGTCGGTTTGGCTTGTTTCTATCAAATATATGTTGCCTGTGGTGGATCTTGTACAGGAAGAAATTCATCATGTTTCGGAGCATAGTGCTATAAGGAATGCCTATCTCTCGAGATACTACCTCCAAAGTCAGATGTCTGTGTCTGTTCGACAATAGTCAAACTTTGCTGCAACTACCATAGTCTCCTTTTTTCTGAAAGCTTACAAATCGGCTTATAATATATTGCCATTATAAAAAGATACATGTATTTTCTTATTTAAAAATACTCACTCTTTAGCTACTATACAGCTGGTAGGATATTTATAGAAGAGGATCACTTAGCGAAATTACACTGAATATCTGCCAAGAAAGGCGCATGAGAATGATTCCTGTGCTACAAAACGGTGAAATAGGATCTTTACCTTTATTCTTAGTTAAAAAATACTCACTCTTTAGCTAATATACAGAGCTGATATTTATAGAAAAGGATCATTTAGCGAAATTATACTAAATATCTGTCAAGAAAGATACATGTAACTCATTCTTGTGCTACGAAATGGTAAAATAGGATCTCAACTTTATTCTTAGTTAAACAAGTAATATAAAAAAAAAAAATTTTAAGTCAATTCCTACTTTTTGTGCACTATATTGCAGAAAGTCCTTTAACAATAATATTCATTCATTTTTTTAAGTTTATCTGGCGCCGTCTATTGGTAGATATATGCAACTTAAATCTAAAAAAAACTAAAATTAATTAATTTCATTTAATTAAGGAATTAATATTTGAAACAACTGTATTAACATCCAGTGTCATCCACTACAAGTTAAAAAAAATGTATTTGAACTTGAGTGGGTGAATAAAAAGTATTTTATAAACGATTGAAAATTTGAACAAGATATATATAGGGAAAGTGTAAGCTAATAGAAGGACTTGAAAAAATACTCACACTTTAGCTAGTTTAGAGCTCATATTTGCAGAAAAAAGATCACTAAACGAAATTATACTAAATATCTTCCAGTAAAGACGTATGCAAATTATTCCTGTGCTACGAAACGGTGAAATAGGATTTTTACCTTTATTCATAGTTAAAAATACTCACTCTTTAGCTAGTAGGCAGCTCTGAAATTTATATGAAAGGATCACTTAGCGAAATTACGCTAAATATCTGCCAAGAAAGACGCATGCCAGTGATTCCTGTGCTACGAAACTGTGGAATAGGATCTCACCTTCATTATTTCCTTTAATTGAAGAAAATCGCATTATGAAACTTCTGCCGTCATTTAAAAAAGCGTTGACAGCTCTCGACATCTGTCACCGCTTGAAGCCAAAAGAGGGCCGAAGTCGATTCATCCCGCCACCGCCCCGCTTGGAAGCGCGTGCCATTTATTTTCATTAGGCAAAGCTTGTTAGGTTAGATCGGGCCCATCTGGAAGTCATCCGAAAAGAACGGCCCCACCGGCTCAGCAGTAAAACGAATGAATGTTTTAGCGCCCAATGAAGGCGTTTCATTAGCCACCTCTTAATTGGAGCAGACAGGTCGATTTTTCAAGCGAAACTCGAGCCTTCCATATTAAGGTTTCGCAAAAGTGGTTAAGAAGACGTTGGAGATTTTCATCTGTTGAGACTTCCTCTGTATGGTTGGAGGCATCAATTGTAAAATTTCTTGAAGTGGTGGATTTTGAAATGATCCTTGATTGCTTTTTCGTAATCGTATTATAATGTCTGTGAAAAATATCAGATTTCAAGAAAGAGATGCTGTGTTGATGGTACAAGAGTTTGAAAGTGAAGATAAAACTCGTATTGAAATCAATCGTGTTTTTAAAACGAAATGTTACTGTTTTAAAAAAGAAATTTTATGATAGGTGCATCAAAGCCACTTAGTGGTCCAGTGCGAACTTGCACTGTCCTATCCTCAACATCAATCGGCGGGATATTCGGGATAATGTAGCCCATCGAAGTACCCTCTCACCTTTCTAACTGGTAAGGGGGCTAGATAGCCCTAGGTAGATGACAGGTGCGTCAAATCCCAACTCGTGGTCCCGTGTTAATTTGCACTGTCCTCTCCTCAACACCCATTGGTAGGATATTCGTGGTAATGAAGCCTATCGATGTACTCTCTCAGCTTTCTAACTGTTAAAGGGGCTACATAGGCCTAGGTGCAGTCTTAATAAAATAGCTCTAGTGTGAGGAATGGAGAAAAACGTACTAGGTACTGGCCCTAATAAAATTGCTCTAGATACAGGGGTGTGAAAGGGTGGAAAAATGTACTAGGTACAGGCCTTAATAAAATAGTCCTAGATACATAGATGAGAAAGGGAGAAAAATGTACTAAGTACAGGCCCTAATAAAATTGCTCTAGATACAGGGGTGAGAAAGGGTGGAAAAATGTACTAGGTACAGGCCTTAATAAAATAGCCTCAGGTACAGGGATGAGGAATAGACAGAAAAAAAGTACTAACGTGCAAAGCTGTGAACAAGAAATTTCTGGTTCGAATCCGTTGAAGGCGTCGTTGTAGTCACTTCTTTAAGAAATGAGATTCAGTGGTGATTGTGACAATCAGCATAAGCGTCTCGCATCGATAGTCAAACTGTCTGCTGGGATTTTTTTTTTTTTTTTTTTCGCAAACGTTTAGTATCAGATTTTTTCCTTTAAGAAACTATAAAAGCACATAATATTTTAATTTAGATATTTTCTGACAATTTTTACAGCATAATTTTGTTTAGACATGGCAGTCAATAACATAAAATGTGTCAGTTAACATGTTGGGCTCTGTAAATTTTGTGTTTTTATTATCTTTCTTCAGAAAATCACTAAGTTCTTTGGAATGCTTTATATTGTAATCTGCTGCATAATTTCATAAATTTTGCTAATCAATACTTTAAAAACAGGATAAAATTGGTGTATAAAAGCATAATAATGATACACTTCTTCAAAATGAAAGGAAAAAAAAATCAGAAAACTATGTTTGTGAAATTTTCAATTGTATATAATAAAATTTTTCTTAAACGTATTCAAAATTCGCCAAGTAGACACAAAATAGGCTTATTTTATGTTTTGGAAACACAGAAAATAACTTACCAAAGAAAACAACAGTATCTGTGTCCAGTATATTTTTAGTCAACTTTTATATGAAGTTTGATAGCCTCTATCAGCTATAGAGGACGCAACAGTGATGGTTCCCGATCAAAGTGATGGCGTTTATTAACTCAATTGGCAGCAAAGCCTATTACGGAGACAAGGCAGTTCAAAGCCCTTGAAGGATTACAGGGGAAGATTTAAAAACAGCAAAACATCTTCCTAGAATAGTGTTCCTTAATGGAGGGGAGGGGTGCAGAAATTTAGAAAATTAATATTGCTTATTTTTATTTTCACATTAAAAGTTAACCTTTATAACTTTTGTTATTAATATTGTTCATCTTTTCCTTTATTTATATATATATGGAAACTCGATGGTAAGTATGGCATAAAAACATTTAAGCTCTATAATAAGGTCTCTCGTAAAAACTTTTAAGCCGCCTGGTATTTTTAGGATACCAACAATTTTTTTCCATTTTTCCCCCATACAACAAATGTGCTGCTGTTACTCCTGTAAGTTCCTCAGAAAGGCAATAACTCTCCTCTGTTTGACTGGTTCGAATCCTGGCGGTGGCATGGATGTTTGTGAGTGGTTCGGAATCCACTTTAAACTATAGGTCCCGGTCTGTTTAGTGTGCACAAGTTGACCGTAGAGCGACAAACCAAACCAAATCTCTGTTTGACAGTGGCATCCATAGCATATTTATATTAATGGAATGTATATATATATATATATATATACAGTGGCATCCAAAGCATATTTATATTGGAGGAATGTATACATGTATTTATATATATATATATATAAGGATACTCGATTTTAAGTGTGGCATTGTATGTCTCTCATAAAAACATTAAGGCTGCCTGGTATTTGTAAGATACCAACAATTTTTTCAGAAATTTCTCCTATACTACAAATGTGCTGCTGTTACTCCTGTAAGTTCATCAGAAAGGAAAAAAGGGAAGAAAAATCTATAATGAGTTTTAAATTAAAAATTTAATTTTAAAAAATTACTTAAATTTTCTTACAAAAGATATTTTTGCTTGAAATTTTTTTAAATATTTTATTTAATTCTCTTTGATGGAAGAAAAATTATTTTAAAAAATGTCGAGGTTCAATTAAAAATAGTTCATTATGCTTTTTTTTTTTCTTTTAGTTTAATATAATATTCTATGATACTTTTCAATTTAATGGCTTTAATGGCTGTACGGTGGAAAATATAAAGTTAAATAAATTTTAATAAAAATATTTTAGTTCCTTATTTAATTAGAGCATATAAAAAATTAAATTTTTCAGTGATACATTAATGAAGTAAGTTACCACTATAGAAAAATTATTTAAAAAATTCATGTAATCCATTTAGAAATTTAGATTAAATAATTATTGAAATAATGAGATAACATTCGAACAATTTAAAATATATTTCAAATGAATCAAATAATTATATTCGCCTTAGAAAAGTTTAGGATTTCGATAATAGATGGCGCCACAAATTCTTATATTTCTAAAAAGAAAAAAATACAGCGAGATGTGATGTGATGATTATTTGTAAATATTTTTTACCTTGTACGCAAAAAGTCTTAAAAAACATTGACTATAAAAATTAATAAATACTTACGGAGATATTATAAATTCTGTGAAACTTCTAACAGAATAATATAAAATTTTACAGAACTTAAATTATTACCTAGATATAAAAAAAATAACACCACCCTATTTTTATTAATACATGGAATTAAATTTTCTTTTGATTAATTTAATTGCGCAACAATATTAATTATTTTTAATACAAAATATGTATTTAGGCAAACAAAATTTTTTTTAATGATTCAATGATGAAGATACTCTTTAAAAAAGCTGTATTAATAACAATAATGAAATTTTATAATTTCTGTTCATACTACTTGGAATGTAAAATATTCCAATACAATACAATAGTCTAAATCATGATTTATTTAAGTAATAATAATAATAATAATAATAAACCTTAAAAAAAAAAAAAAAAGAACTATAAATAATGAAAAACCAGGATTTATTATATTATTTTTAATTTGCCGTGCCAAACCGTTTATAAAGGGAAATATCAATAATAATTTGCCATTATGTAAAAATATTATTATTTATCAAATTCTAAAGTAAATTATAACATTGACACTACAAAAAGTGATTCGAAGGCCTGGTGAATAGCATGTTCTCCTCAAACTGAGAGATCTTGGTTTCATATCTAATAAATGATGGCTAACTGAAAACCTTCGTGGCCATTAGGATGATAGGCATAAGAAATCAGTAGGCCGGAAAGTCCTTTCGTTTTTCTCATGAAAGCAAGGAAATGATATATATGCTAACTTTGAAACTATTCGTCCCAAACTGTGGTTGCATAAGAGTGCAGCTGAATCCTAATGAAAAACTTTTAATATATTACACAAATGCAGTCATAAATGCGAATACCTTCCGGTCAAGATGCTGTACATTTGAAAACATAACGTTACAAAAGTATCTTTTATGTTTATTGCCACATCAATATTGAATTTTCGTTATGAGTCTAAGTTCTCATTAATAGCGTTTTAGAGATAAATATCACACATTTATTTCCTTTATCTATCATATTTTTGTTGACGACATTTTCGTCACTCCGACAAAAAAATATTATAATAATCTAGGTTTCGAAAATAAATAATTAATGCAAGATTTTATCACTTTATAAGATTTTATTTTTTATTTTTTTTTTCTTTCCATTTTTGTTTCATAGATACATTACAATAAGTATGAGCTGTGCACCAAATAAAGTCATGCTCACTTACGATAATCAAGAAATTTTTATTCAAAAAAATCTCGTCTTTCAGTGCGATGAATATCAAGAAATTAATATTATTTTAATAAATTATATTTCTTTTTTAAATTATATTTCTTTCTTATTATTTTAATAAATTATATTTCTTAAAACTGACACAATAATTATATTTAATAATAATTCACATTATCATTTTGCAAAACTGAATTTAAACTACACAGGTAAAATAGAGTTTTTCAGGTAGTAAGTTGTAAATAAAGTTTACAAAACTAAAATTTCCAACAGAGCTCATTCAATACATATTTTCTATTGTACATCTAATGCATAATTTATACAATACGCTGGATACAAAACACCAATACTCCTGTACGGGTGTTTTATATAACCTGATAACCATAGTGTTTTACAGTGAAAACAAAATTAAATCTCATCACCTATCAAAACACCTTAGCGTCTGTGCCAAGCAGTGGTACATGCGAACAATAGAGTCCAGTGGAAAATCTGTAAAATAAAAGTACCCCCTTCCCCTTTATATCCCCCTGCATAAGCCTTTAGTTTAATCCCATTCCACGTTCGCCTGTAAGCCTAACCAAATCTATGGGCACCTCCCGTAACCCTATAGAGAAGCCGCCCCTCGAATAGAGAAGAGGGAATGTACATTAATGGGCGACGACACGCGAGTACGAATCTTCCAAATTATCTGTGACAGCAACGAAATCGGGATCAAGTCACATCATGCCCATGCCCATGAAAGATGAGACAGTTGTGTACGGTATAGAAAGAGTCACTCTATCATATTGTGATGACAGGGATAATATTTTGATTGGATTTTTGTTCATATGGCTATGTGGAAAAGTTGTAGAGCGTATTCAAAATATATTTGTAAGTGCTTCGAGTCAATTCTTGCAGGGGAAATGGTATATAAAATAATAAATATTTATATAGTATGCATAGAAATAATAAATAATTATAAGTATGCAGAATAGTTTTATATATTCTACAATAAACGACCTTCTAATTTAGTATTCTTTTTGTTAATGAAGGTTTTTGTAATTAATGTTTATATTGTTAATATGATACATAGAGTTTTATGATAAAAGTTCTATGATGCTATATAGAGTTCATTCTATCATTGCAGAAGCTTGCAATTATATCCAGTTTTTATTAGATACCTAGTTAAAATTACATTTATAATATTTTGGTGGGATATTTTGAATAAAGAATTTCCAAAGAGGTAATTTCTAGTGAAATACTAATTATTTATATATGTATTTGTATTATTATAATTTTTCATGTAATGCAAGAAATGGCACGAAAATGTAATTTTTATGGTAAGATTCAGTGTTTTTTTTTTTTTTTGTTACTAAGACACTGCTACCATTGTAAATAGTTAAATTTTTGAAAAACAGAAATTGTTTAATTGTTGAACGAATAAAGCAAGCTTGTGAAAAATCGCCAATACTGTTTCCTTTATTCCTTTCATTTTCAGAAAAGAGAAATCAAACTGGTTGGTTTTAATCACTTTGTTCATATCAAAATTATGTTTTGCTTACAGATTAGAAACATTTCCATTGAGTTAAAATAAAAGATTAAAATGAATGGTTCCCTAATAACATTAAAAACCGAATCTATTCATTTTGGCACATTAAAATAATTTAAATGAAAAGAAACTGAATAACATAAATATACAAATAGAAAAAAATAGAGCAATTTAAAAAGCCGAAACCTGCAGAAATCTTCCTCTAGGCATCAAGTGCAAGATTCTTATACATGCTCAATCCAAAACAAGACATACATACACATAGACATAGACATACATTGCAAAATTCTTATACATGTTCAATTCAAGACAAGACATACATACACATATACATAGGCATACGTACATACACATATACATAGGCATACATACATACACATATACATAGGCATACATACATACACATATACATAGGCATACATACATGCAAGATTCTTGTACATGTTCTTTCCAAATAGAGACAGACTATTTATGATAACTTTAATATTTTTATAAGGACTTTAATAAATAGTATAAATAATGTGACTAAGAGCTATATACCTTGCATATTTATGTAGTATTCGAGAATGCGTGATTCAATATGAATCTATATAAATCTATATTTGCTATTCCAAATTATTTAGGGATGTTTATGTATATTTTTTTAAATTTCTTCTAAACCAAATAATTGATGATAAAAGCATGTAATATTAATATAATAATGAGAAGATTGTATACTTCAGAATTGTAGACTTAAGAAGATTATTACTTTATTAAGTTTCTTTGAATAACTGCAGCCCTGCCATGTGAATCAGCGGTTTTCAATGGAAAAGAACAAAATTAATATAGTTTTACTCACGGCAAGTATTTTTTTCAGCAGAATAACTGTTTTTGCAGTGTAACTACTTTTACAGAAAAAATATTTTGTAAATATGTAATTTTAAATGTGCACTTTTAAATGATGCTTCTTGATAAGTTATTTTTGAATAGAGAGAAATGTTGCTTGTAATATGTCAAGCGTGTAAAAAAATGCTCCTTTTGTATTCAAGTTAATCGAGAGTTTTTGCATACCGTACGTTAGTTACCGTAGGACGTCCGTTAGCTTTTTCTCCCTAGCTCGCATGCTCGTAGGAAATTGAGCATGCTCGCTTGGGAGAAAAAGCTAACGGACGTCCTACGGTAACTAACGTACGGTATGCAAAAACTCTCGATTATTAATCGTTTGATTTCCTGAGAATAAATTGCTGAAATAAAACATGAAAGATGAAAAGCAAATAATAAAAATTATTATACAGTTATAAAATAATATATCATAACTCTCGACAATAACAAGTGATACTATAAGAAATATTCATATAATCTCTAATAATTTTATTGCGTAGAAGCAATGTTTTATGCTTGTTTATCTGTCTTTCGTACGATTATTGAAATAAAACAAGAAAGATGAAAAACAAATAATAAAAATTTTATGCAGTAATAAAATAACATCGGCTATTAAAGATATGTATTTCTGATATGTTTCTATTTTTATATAAGAAATAATCATATAATATCTAATTATTTTATTGCATAGAAAAAATGTTTTATTTTTGTTTATCTATTTTTCTTACTACTGTTAAAATAGAACAAGGAAGATTAAAAGCAAATATTAGAAATTATTAATCAGTAATAAAAGAACGTGCATTTTTCTCGGTTATTAAAGATACATATTTCTGATATGTTTTTATTTTTATAAAAGAAATAATCATGTATAATCCCTAATAATTGTATTGCATTGAAACACAAAACAATGTTTTATTCTTGTTTGTCTATCTTTCATACTTGCATTTTTCTTTTAAATGAACGTAATACTTAATTTTATAATCATTGATTTTAACAACAAAATTTAATTTAAAAAAAGTATTTTATATATTCTTATTAATTTTTGCGATTACCAATTTATCATTTCCATTTCGAATTTAAATCATTGATCCTAACATCCATTTTTCAACTCACATCTCCGATTTTTTATATCAAATTGACGTATATCTGTAACATGATGTAATGATAGGGCAGCAAATCTGTCGGCTCTGGAAAATTCGTCGGGATTTATCCCTGTCTCACTTTCTCAACCACCAGATGTTTCGAAGCTTCCCTGCCATACTCCCACCAGCTAATCTTGGCTTACTGTCCAATACACCCCCACACAGAAAGATAACCCCCTGCCGACAAAAATGGCCAACTGAAAAGTATGGGGTGGGGAGAACAGAGAGTGGCTTCATATAAAAGAGGTTGGTGTCCCTCGTTGGTACGAAACATTCAAATGACGTTGCTACCTGCGGCGTTACGGAGTTGCTTGTCAACTGATACCTCTGGGGACAGGGCAACTCAGACAAAGCTCATAGATTAGGTAGGTGGAGTGCCGGACCCACGGTTACAGTGGTTCGTCTATTTGCTAGATTAAATAAGTCTCCAATTCGGGATGCCGATTTTGTGGTCGGATTCTGGAAGCATTAAGATAATTCGATCTAATACTGGAGTTAATTGATGAGTGTCTTGTTACTCAGAAAGGAGTTGGATTTTTGTATAATCTATGGTAGAGATTAGAGGATTAAATGAAGTATAATTTTACGCTGAAGATTAATTATTCAAGATTGAGGAGGTTTTTTTTTTAATGAATTTTGACAGAAATCTCTCGGGTCTCCAGCACAATTCTTTTTGATCAATTTTAACCAGCCGTTTTTAAAAGAATACAAAGTTATTTGTGCTGTCTTTTTGGTATATTCAATATAATGTAAACTGAGAGGACATGTTTCCCATCTCTTAAAAACATGTATTACTAATGAATAACAAATTATATAAAAATAATATTTTGAATTCATGTAAATGGAAAACATGTTAAGTAAAATACTCTTTTATGAGTGTTTTGTAACGTGTTAATTGTTTCTCTACCATTGCAATTTAATTTCCCATAGAAATGCATTCATTAGAATAGAAGTGAGATCTTAATAAAGTATTTTTTCAATTATCTGCATATTAAAGTAAATTTCCTCCGGTATTTTTCTAAACATTAGCAATTTCTTTATCAAAGGAATATTTCACATAATTGATAAGTATCTTGTTATTGAGGAAGCACTTAAGTTTTAATGTAATCATTGATAATTTTAATGAGAATAATTTCTCACTTAATATAATTTTTCTTAAAGTAGATTTAACTTAATTTTATGAAATACTTTTCCACAAAATGTTACAATAAAAGCAATAATAATTTTATTTTGCTATAATTAAGTGAAAAACTGAACTTACATTTTTGTACATTCGAATGTGTTAGAACAACAAAAAGAATTATGAATCAAACAAACATTTTAACGACAAAAAAATTATGACATACTAATTGATATGTTTGAAGAATATTTTCTATTAATATGTCCCTGATTTAAATTCTCAGTTTTATTTTCAAAAATCAAAGATGGTTAATATATGAATATGGTTGGCTAAATGACAATTTGATTACTTAACATAATTTATAACGAAAAACCTGTGTATACCAAACTTTCATGTACGCTAACAATAAACAGTGATAATAATTAATTATCGTTAATTAAATTAGTGCCACAATAATTACCCTTTCTATTATTAATACCATTAATATTAGAAAGAATATAAAAATTTACATACCCAAGTTGTTCTTGTTATACTTACAAAGAAGCCAAGCCAAATAGTTAAAGATACATTGCCATCAAAATAATGCCTTAACATAACATGTGTCCTTTGACAAATATACATTTTAAAGTTATAAGCTTAAATATTTAAAATTTTTAACATTATTAATTATAATGTGTACTCAGCCTAATTTATATCCTTATCATACATATAAGAACTGGGATTTAAACTTAATGATTTAAAATTAAAAATTAAAATTAAGAAGAAATCATCACATTTTATAATGACGTTTCCATATTGGAATTTCTTTTATTTCCTTTGGAAATTTACAGGACAACAGATATCATAAAACAATAAATACAAGTGACAAGATATAAACAAATCACATCCGTTAATCCATCCACTGAAGTCTGGCAATCCAATAACGCTTCCATAAAGTAACAGGAGACAGTGCAGAACAGGAAGCAAGGTGAGACATATCCAATTCATCCTGTTATCACACATCAGACAGAAAGGGTTCGCATTGAAATTCATTAAAAAGAAGAAACAGCAATTCTTCAAACATGTTCGTATCAAAAGGTTTTTAAAAAAATTATCTAGTTATATTAAAATTGATTATATCCGTTATTATACTTGTAAGAATTGAATCTACAAGTTATAAATCTACAAGTTATAATCAAGAACAAATCTTCACGATTTATCGCGGCGTTTTCATGCTGAATTTCATTAAAAAAAACAGCACTTCTTCAAACATGTTCTTATCAAACGGTTATTAAAAAAATTATCTGGTTATACTGAACATTGTTTAATATCCGTATTATATTTGTAAGAATTATGATTTTAGCTTAAGGATTTAAATCCACAAGTTATAATTAAGAAGAAGTCATCACAATTTATTATGACATTTCCACATTGAAATTCATTTAAAAAAACAGCACTTCTTATCGAAAGGTTACTTACAAAGTTATCTAGTTATATTGAACATTGCTTATATCCGTATTATACTTGCAGGAATTATTATTTTAACTCCAGGATTTAAATCAAACCAGGATCAAAAGTTCTTATCAAAAGGTTTATTAAAAAATTATAACTAGATAATTTTTTAATATTGAATATTGATTATATCCGTATTATACTTGTGAGAATTATGTTTTTAACTCCAGGATTTAAATCTACAAGTTATAATCAAGAACAAATCTTCACGATTTATCGCGGCGTTTTCATACTGAAATTCATTTAAAAAAAAAAAAACTATTGCACTTTTTCAGCCTACTCCATTAGCACATCGGAGGGTGACATCACGTGACCCACAGGGGGTGAAATCGACCCCTCCTACTCCTGATTCCGAAAATCCCTGGATTTTACGCCGCTGCACACTGGTGTTAGCGTGCACAGTCATAGAGGCGAGTTAGAACGACGAATCAATTATCCCTTAATGGTTGAACGCCTTTAAATGCCTGGTAATGAATTCATACGACGAACGGCTCCCCGCCTGTAAATGGAGCAGGCTAAATGTCAATATCAATTTATAGGAACACATTTACAGGTTTTTATTATTATTATTATATTTTTTTTTCATCCACGATTCATTGTAGATTTTTTTTTTTTTTGCAACGAGCTTTTATTATAAATTGAATCATCCGCCAAACTTGCAGATAGACTAATTCATTTTTCTGTCGTATTAATGGAAATGGAGAAAAGTAAAGCCCATTTATGGATTGTAAACCGATATACATTTCATCTCCTTTGCTGTTGATGTAAACGTATGATCGAAATACAGCTTTTTATTTAATGATAAATATTTAGGGATAAACATAACTTAGATTTTCTGTTGTTTGAAATAATATTTTTTTAAAGTTTAATTTATCATCCCTTTTGAAGACAGAAATAGGTAATTGTCCCGCAGGGCAAAAATGACTAAATTAATTTTCTGTATTCCGGAAATTATTCAAAATAATTTTATTTTTTAACATGCAAAGCGGTAATTGAACTTCTATTATGTATTTTATAAAGCAATTAAATATTTTATTGAAGGTTGAAAATTCTTTTAGGGTTTCACAATTTAATTATCTTATAGCAACATCCTTTTTAAAAAAAAAAAAAAAAAATATTAACAAATAAAGAGATAAAGAATAAAAATCCAGTAGATTTTTTTTTTAGCATTCTGTACCAAAATAAAAAAAAAAATAAATAAATAAAAATAAAAAATAAAAAATTGTGAGAGCGAAATATATTTCTCTGAAGCTTACAACAAGGATTGTTTGTCATGATAGATGTCAGTGATTAAAAATTCCGCAACATAAGCACCCATAATTGAAATTGAAACTTCTCTCAGAATATAAATTATAAAGAGCGACTTAGTGAATAGCATGTGGATTTTTGAAAGAGATTGACGTTACAAGCAGAACCTAAAATTCCTAAAATTCTAGTAGATAGGGATGGTAAATATATAGTCTGGAAAATCCTTGCGTTGGGCTCGAAGCAGGAGGCAATGAACACCAGATGCCAATCACTGGGAGTATTAATACAGCAATGGGAATTGAGAGCATAAAAAGAGTACTACAGCAATGAACAACAATAATACTAGGAGTATACAGCAATGAATAACATACTAGGAGTACTACAGCAATGAACTGTAACAATACTAGGAGTACTACGGCAATGAACTAAAACAATACTAGGAGTACTAAAACAATGAACTACAACAATACTAGCAGTACTACAACAATGAACTACAACAATATTAGGAGTACTACAGCAATATTAGGATTAATACAGTAATATGAATTGAGTGTAGTAGGCTGCTGTAGTGCATCCTAGGTAGCATTGAATCTGCTACATATCTGCAGTCCAAAGTGTTTTGTTAATTTGGAAATAATATAAAAAAGATCATCAAAAGCAATCATTTTATGGTAAAGGTGATTTTTATTGCACTGATAACTATTCCTTTAATTAACTTAATGCACTTAAATATTCCTTTATTGCAAAGTCGAACAAAATTACAAAAAGCTGAAGAAATTAAAAATACAAAGAATGTGAGGGTTTGGTATTTTTAGCCCATGATGGGGATATAATTGAAAGTACTTAAAAGCAATGGATAAAAAATGGTAACATAATAAAGTGAACCACTTACAAGCAAAAACAAGAATGTCATTTATGTACAGTGTTATTACAAAAGATGTTGGAGATACAATTAAGAGTACTGGAAAACAATGGATAAAAAAATGACAATATAATATGATCCCCTTACAGGCAAAATAAAAAACGAAGATGCCATTTATGTACATTGTTATCGCAATAGGATTCAAATGTATAAGTATCAAAAGCGTTATCACAACAATTAATAACTGGGACATCAAGCGATGCCGATGCGATGATATTGTTTTGTAAAATAAAAATACACACTTATAAACATGAGTGTTTTCATATGAGTGATTATCATAATCACTGATCATTATTTGTAAAAATAATGAATTCATTTCGGAAATATTGCACACTTAATTTTTTGTAATATATTTGCAAGACAAAAATTGAAAAAAAAAAAAAAAAAAAAAAAAAAAATTAAATGGTGATATGTAAGGTTTTAACAAGTTTATTTAATATTTAATGAAATCTTTTTTGCATTAAAATTAATTTTGTAATATTTCAAACTGTATGTAAACATGAGAAAATCTCTCTTTGTGTACATTTCATTGGAAATTTCAAGTAAAAAGCAATCTCTTTAACTTCGAACAAAGATTTTAAAATTAAAATGGCCTTTCTGCTTTTGAAAATGCCATTATGTGTTTTAAGTTAAGAAGCTTATGAAATGGCAACTTTGCCTTTTACAACTGTACCTTACAACAGCAAAACTTTTTTGTAAGAAAGTAGCAAAATTTAAACAACAATTCACAACTAAGACTGCAATCTACATATATTATCTTACACTTTAAAGCATGCTATCGTACTCCACAATAATTGTACCATTAGCAAATTTGGAATAAACATGCAAGTATTTTATTTTTATATGAATAATTTTATCGTATTATAATATCGTCATAATTTAAATACTACTAAAGAAAAAAAATCTTTCGTTTTCAGAAAAGTGTATTTTTTAAGAAAACCAAACTTTAAATTTAAACCGAAATCGACGTACAATAAAGTAGTTAAAAGAACCGCAATGGCTTTTCGTCTTCAAGTCTTCATTGGTAGAGTTATGTAAAAGTTCATTAAATAGTCATACTTTATTGAGAATTAAAAACCATCTTTTGATGTCTAGTGTAAACAAATTAAGTCGAAGAATGATTACAAAAAGAAAAAAAAAATGAATGTATGATGTAATTACATGAAAATGATTCCATTATAGGGGATCAACAAGTAATATGAACATTGCAGTGCAAAAAAAAATATATATTTATATGTATAATAAAAGAATGCATTTCACAAACTTTTGCCTGCTTACTCTAGTATCTTGTGATAAAATAAATAAATAAATAAAATCCTCTTTATGTCTTTTGATTAAGCACTTAATGGCTAATACGAAACTCAAACTTAAAAAAATATATATATAGGCCTAATGTAAACAAATTAAGTCGAAGAATGATTACAAAAAAAATGTATGTATGGTGTAATTACATGAAAATGATTAAATTATAGGGGATCAACAAGTATCGTGAATATTGCTGTGCAAAATATATATATATATATGTATAATAAGGGAAGGAAGCATTTCACAAACGTTTGCCTGCTTACTCTAGTATCTTGTGATAAAATAAATAAATAAATAAAATCCTCTTTATGTCTTTTGGTTGAGCACTTAATGGCTGATACGATGCTCTCCTCCAAAACTTTTACAGAGTAAACTTAAAAAAATTTATACATGCTACGCTAGGCTGGAAGCTTTTACAGCGAACATTACCACGAGACGACAGCTTTGAAATAGGCCTAATGCTCGATCATAGAGGCCCCCTGCGATCAGTCTTGCAGTCCCCTGTAGAGGGGGTCGCTCCATCCCTGCTCAATTCGATTAAAGAGGTGAACGGAAACATATAAATATCATTACAGTTGGGAGGAGGGCCCCGTAAATTAGATTTTCGGGACGGGTCATATTTTTCTAATTACGAACAAAAGATCTGCTTCGTATTGAAAGCGTGTAGTATACAGTTCATGCGACATTTTTTTTTCGAAGGGGGAGAGGGGGTTGCCCCTTTTCTCCTCCCTCTTCGTTTCGATATTTTGTTTTTATTTTTGAGCTCGCAGGCTACTCGTTTCTCTTACATGAGGTGCATGGTTCAGCGAGTCTTACGAGGTTATGTCAAAGGGATCGCGGGTGCTTTGATCGGTTGTGAAAAAATGAAATTGATGGAGAAAGATGCAGATGAGTTGTTGAGAAGAGGAAAGTACAAAAGTACCATAAACTGTCATTTATGAAATATTTCGGAGATTTCCAAATGTTTCTTTAAAATGCATAAAACAATGATATCGAAACATTGTTCGATATCGAAACAGCACCAGAGCGTTCCAAGCCCGATTTTCACTGTAAAATAGCTTTTCTTTAAATATCATGGTTAATTTTGTTCCACTCCTCCACCATATGCGGCCTGATTGTCAATTGGCTAGCGCTCTGGCCTTTGATACCATAGGCTTCAGGTTCGAATCCTGGCTGGGGCATGGATCTTTGTGAGGGGTTTTGGAATCTATGTTAAACTATAGGTCCCGGTATCATAAGCCTAAAATGTGATAGAATGTGATAAGCCTAAAATGTGATAAGCCTAAAAAATGTTCGTAGAGCGACCAACTGACCACACAAACAAACCTCCCCCATAATCTTCCAGAGTTCCTCCAATGTCTTGGGATGCCGTTTGTAAAGAGATTATTTTAACTGTCCAAATGCAAATTAATTCATGGAACACAGTCAGAGGGGTGGGAGAGATGCATGGGTGGGATGCATTTAAGTGCCTCAATTCTAGTTTCATTTGCTATTTTTTCCAAACAGAGAGTAGTAGATTTGAAGGTATGATTGATAGCCTTAATACATTTGCATAATGAATTACAATGAATGTTTAGATCAGTGATAGTTAACCTGGTCCCTATCGTCCACTAGTGAGCTTTCCAGCTTTCATGGTGGGCAGTAGGAATTTTATGAGGCACTTTCCTTTTTTAAGTAGGTTTATGAAGCACTTTCCTTTTTTTAAATTTAAGGGAATTTTTCAAATGTTGAAATAGAAGAATTTTCAACCATTGTTTAAAAATGCCTGTCCTATCCAAATATGTGGAAAATGTTATTTAATTTGTTGATACCTTTACTATACTTCATATCTTGTAGAATCAATTTTTAGTGCTGTTAATGATATTATAGCCAAAGAAATTGCCTGAATGTTTCCAAAAGAAAAGACCTTTGTTTGTTCCTCACAAAAATTAACCAGATATCCAGTATTTAGATTCACAGTATCAGCATCAGGGATTTCATTACTAATTTAATTAGTTAAATGTAACTTCATCAGACTTAATGTTTGTATGCATGCAAAGTATAAATAAAATATTACTGTAAGTTGTTTCCTAAATATTTATTTATAAATTTAGTGAAAGTTCGTCTTAAAATATTTGGTAAGGAATAATTATTATATGCTTTAACTTGCTGTAATTCTGCTTTATACGTTTTATAAAGTAAAGTTACTTACCTACTTTATAAATCATCACAATTAGAGAACTGGATGGTTAGAAAATTTTACTGCTAACACAGATACAAAAGTGGGCTATAGGTATAAAAAGGTTGCCTACACCTGATTTAGATTAAATTGATGGTATATCTTCTTTTAAAATAAGGGTAAAAACATATTTCTGTTAGCCATCCGTGTTAATTTTGACATTTTTTTCTACTTTGCTTTTTTTTAAGTTTTACATTGCAAAAGAATCTATTACTAATCATGGAACCTTTAGCAGAACTTTCCCTGTTTTCTCTGAACCAACATTTTTTTATCTTTTTACTGTAATAAATTGGTCTTCTTTTATTGCTGTAAAATAAATATATCCAAGCCTCATCAATTGTAACTATGTGTTTCTACTATTAACCTCATAAATAATTTTTCATACAATAATTTGCACATAGTCTTACGCTAAAAAACATGTTTTGTAGTTAGTCAGCAAACATCTTTTTTTGGGGGGAGGGAGGGGGGATCAGCTTTAAATCAGACTTTACAACTGTATTTAAAATTTCTACAGGTATGTTAAGACTTTGCGATAATTCTTTGAGGAATTAGATTTTTTTTAAAAACATAAGATTTGACTTTAGATGTAATAAAACGAGTACTTACCTTTGTTGAGCATGCATTTTTTATATTTTCCAAATCAAATGTAAACTTTAACAAATAATTCTTTCTTTATTAATTTTGTCACTTATTTTTAGTGCAGGTATATTAAAACAAAGCTTTTCACATCTTTTTAATAATCCAATAAGAGTATTTCTCATCGTAAAAAGCAAAAAATATAGCTCTCCATTCTTTGTTTACTTTCCAGCGACGTTTTAAAGTAAAGAATAATTTTTATGAAGCAGACGATAATTAATCCTTATTTCGAACTAATGCCATTCAGGTTTACTTATTATTTATTTAGTAAATTTAATTCATGGAGAATTGTAATAAAAATGTTTGAACACCTTGTGTATAAGCGTTAAACGAATTTAAATGAGCAGTTAATTTTTCTTAATTTTTTTTCTTAATAGGAATATTGTTTTATTTAAGAAGAATTTTAAGATCTTATTTAAAATAATGTAAAAGTTATTTTGCTTTCATTTATTTAAATGTTTTACAAATCAGTTCTATTTTTGTAAGTCTGTGGTTCATTAATCATAAAGACTGCGTAATAAATATGTTTACATTATCAAGTATGTGTATCATTCTTTCTTTATTATTAATTTTATTACTTATTTTATGTGTAGATATATTAAACTAAGCTTTTCATATCTTTTTTTAATAATCAAATAAGAATATTTCACTTTTTAAAAGGCAAAAATATTAACCTTCCATTCTTTGTTTATTTTCCGGCGATATTTTAAAGCAAGGAATAATTTTTATGAAGCTGACGATAATTAAACCCTATTTCTAATTGATGCCATTCAGGTTTTTTAAATTATTTATTTAAATTTAATTCTTGGAGAATTGTAATAAAAATGTTTGAAAACCTACTGTATAAGCATTAAACAAATTTAAATGAGCAGTTAATCTTTCTTAATAAGAATATTGTTTTATTTAGGGAGATTTTTTAAATCTTATTTAAATTAACATAAAAGTTATTTTGCTTTCATTTATCAAATGTTTTGAAAAATCAGTTCTGATTTTGTAAGTCTGTGGTTCATTAATCATGAAGACTGCGTAATAAATATGTTTACATTAACAAGTATGTGTATCATTCTTTCTTTATTAATTTGATCATTTATTTTATGTGTAGAATTATTAAACTAAGCTTTTCATATCTCTTTTTTAATAATCAAATAAGAGTATTTCACTTTTTAAAAGGCAAAAATATTAATCTTCCATTCTTTGTTTATTTTCCAGCGACATTTTAAAGCAAAGAATAAATTTTATGAAGCAGATGATAATTAAACCCTATTCCGAGATGTTGCCATTCGGGTTTTTTTATTATTTATTTAAATTTAATTCATGGGGAATTGTTACAAAAATGTCTGAACACCTTCTGTATAAGCATTAAACGAGTTTGAATGAGCAGTTAATCTTTCTTAAAATTTTTTTTTATTTTTTCTTAATAAAAATATTGTTTTATTTAGGGAGAATATTAAAAACCTTATTTAAAGTAATGTAAATGCTATTTTGCTTTCAGTTTTTAAATATTTTGTGAATCAGTTCTGTTTTTGTACGTCCGTGGTTCATTAATCATAAAGACTGCGTAACAAGTACGTTTTAATCAAATAAAAAAGATTAATTTTTTTAAAGAAGTTGGAGATTTATGTACAGATAAATTGATGGGAAACACAGAATATACTTGAATAGGAGTTTAAATATCAACATAAAGAAATATTTATGTGTTTTTCGTGGAATTCATATGCTATAAAAATAGTTTAATATATTTAGATGCTATTTACTAGCTATTGTCAATGCTATCTACTAGTTTGTCACTATCAGCTATTGAAAACATTAAGCAGTTTGGCAATAGCTTTTTGATGCAATGGCCTTTTTTTATCACAACTGATTATTTACCGCAAGTACTCTCGCCACAGGATATGGATGCTACAACAACAAATTCTAAGGAAAGTGAAAAAGTCAGCCCAGAAGGGATGTGTCGACAAATTTCAACGGCATTTAAAGAAATGAACGTTATTGACACTATTGTTGCGCATGCGCAACGATCCGATTTGCCTCAAGACTATATTCAAATGAATGAGAACTTGCTAAAGAAACGACAATACCTTGTGGAATGGGTAAGTCGGTTTCATTGTCCTATAAGTGAATGTACATTGCATAATCCTAAAAGTAATAATAGTAATGTTGTAAATAATAGTAAGGTTAATGTAGGTTCTGTAAATAATGGCAAGCTTAATTCTAGTCATGTAAATAAAAGTAGTCTCAAAAGTAAAGTAGATGTACCTGTTAAGAATAAAAGCAAACGTAATGCGAGTCAAATCGCTAGCTATGAGGGAGCCAAGGACACCGGGGAGTTTCAAACTCCACATAAAAAACTGATTTCGAAGGCAACCTTTACTTATAGTAAAGACAAAGTAAGTGATGCTATTGTCACAAATAATCAGTTTCTTGCCTTGAGTACTGACGCAGCAGCTGAAGATGAAAGCGTCACCGTGATTCGGAAATTACCGCCAATCATGGTTAAGCCAAAAGCCAATTTAAACGCCATGTTAAAACTGATTGATACTAAATTTGATGGCGATGTACATATAAAGCTAGCTGGAGAAATGATAAAAATCTTTCCAAATTCCGAGGATCAACATCGAGAGATCACTCGCTTTCTAAATTCTAATGATATAGAGTATTTTGTAATTACTCCTAAATTTCTCCGTCCAATAAAGGCGGTCATCAAGGGTTTGCATCGGGACACAGCTCCGAATGAGATTAAAGCCGCTCTGGCTGATAAAGATTTTAATGTCGAGAAAGTAGTACAGCTGACCAGGACTAGGGATAAGCAGCCTCTCCCTATTTTTCAAATCACATTGCCACGATCTAATAAAAATCAAGAAATTTTTAAAGTAAATCGTGTCCTGTATTTAGCTGTTGTAGTTGAGAAATTCAACAAAAAGCCTGTTACACTTCAGTGTTTCAAGTGTAATTTTTTTCACCACAGTTCAAACAACCGTGGCTTTAAAGCCCGGTGTTTGAAGTGTGGTGAGGAACATTCACATAAGGACTGTAAACTATTTGATAAGCTTGAAATTCCAACTTGCATTAACTGCGGACAGTCGGGACACACAGCCGCCTGGAGAGGTTGCGCCAAGTTTCCCAAAATAAAAGTTAACTCCACCAAGTACGCCACATACCCAAAACACGTATCAGCCAGACAGGTGACACCAAACTTTTCCTATGCTTCGGCAACGAAAAATCAACCACCATCTCAACAACCAGCCACTACTGCCACCATCAACAATGACTTCTCCCAAAATCAATTGACTCACTTACGGAGCATCGCGGATCAAGCCCCCTTTATCCAAAATGCTTTGCTACTTATGAAAGAATTTGTATCCATTTTCTCGGAATTAAAAAACTCTGGAGAACTTCTCCAACAAATTAGAAACGCGGATAACAAGGTAGATAAATTGCAGGTCTTCATTAATGGCCTAGCAACTCAAACAACCCAAGTTTCCAAGTTCTAAGTTTTTATTTTTACTTTAAAATTATGCAATGTGTTTTACATTTACTATGGGCCTTGAGCCGACTGACAATATTTTTATGTTGCAACTAGGAGGTTTGGTCGCTTCGCGACCAAGGTACTCCGTTCACCTACACCGATTCAACTGATTATTTATTAATTATCATGTAAGTAATTGTAATTAATTAATTATTAGTAAGTACTATTATTAGTAAGATGCCCATGATTTTTCCTGAAATATGGAGCTAACAATGATAACTAATGATTATACTAAGTGATGAATTTATTGAAAAAAATATACGAGTTACAGTTAAATTATTATTATACTAAATGATAAATTTATTGAAAAAATATGCGAGTTTTAATTCAATTATGGTTATACTGAATGATAAATTTGTTGAAAAAATATATGAGTTATAAGTTGCAATAAAAGATATTAATCATTTCAAGCACCACAAAAACTTTCATTTTATAAATTTTCTTTAAATAAACTTTTACTCTTCATTATTTTTTTTATTTTTCTGTTCGTCATTCATTCTGTTTAGAATTTAAATTGAAAAAAAATATATATATATATACGAGTTATAATGAATTATAAGTATACCAAGTGATAAATATATTGAAAAAAATAAGCGAGTTATAATTAAGTTATAACTATACCGAGTGATAAATTTATTAATACAAGTTATAGTTTGCATTTTTTCTTTCACGGTATCAAATTATTTTTCATTTGCGTATTTTTTACAATATATAAGGTTTATTTGAAACGCATTTCAAAATTTAAAGCAAGTTTCGTAAAATGTGATTTTTAGATTTGTGCAAGCTTACATGTAAAAGAGAAACAGATTAGAATTTTAAATATATTATAAATTAATAAATATATATCATAATTTATATTATATATATATGTGTGTGTATATATGATATAAATTATGATATATATATTTTTGTTAGTTATATAGTTTAATATATATAGTTATATATAGCTTTTTCAACAAAAGTATATTGTCTGATATTAGAGTTGATGTAGATCTTTTTAGTTATTCATCTATTATTGAAAGCTAAACTTATTCATTTCTTAATGGATTTACAGATTTCACTCAGACATTCCTATCCTATCAATAAGGAATTCTATCTTCCATATCTTGAAGACTATTTCAGGTATAAGCCATCTAATATATTTAACATCAGAATACATGATTAGTGCACTCATGATATGTTTGAACAAAATCTTGGAAAGACGAGAATATTCTATAATTCAATTTCCACGATGATCTCCACTTATGATGAACTTAATAACTTTTAACATTAAATTCCAATGAAAATGATTCAGCGTGAAAATCTTAACCTTGCATTTTTCATGAACCGTCCGTCCATTTATTTAAAATGGCGCCTGTAGAACAAACACGTAAAACCGAATTACGAGGAAGGGGACATCTTGGGGTACAGTTTTTCCTGTTAGGAACCATCTGGTTACTCCTAAAAAAAAAGAGACCAGGAAAAAAAAATCACAAAGACGAAGCCAAATGTAGTTGAGGAAAAAGAATCACATCCCAAAGATATTCTACACCCTAGAGAGCCCAGCATGCCTCTCTTAACTCAGAGAGGACGCTTTGCACATATCGAGAACAAACAGCGGGTAAAGCAGTGTGCTTGGCTGCTAGCTAAATATTGACGCTATGCCAGGGCTTTGGGTTATGAGTGCCGCCGGTTGAGTGGTTATATAACGGACCAGAGGGAACCCTCCACGGTATCTCGTTTCGCAAGCTCCCGGCAAAATCTGCAACCCTTGTTCTTGAAAATATGATGACGCTGGAAACATATGATCTGTCACAATTGTGGCGTGGTCGGAAGGAAACCGAGTTTAAAAATTTAAATACCCCTTTTAGTGGGAGGGTTTCTGGCAGAAGATAAATATATGTCCTTCTTTCAGGAATTGCGTTCGTCTTCTTTCTTTTGAGGGGGGAGTAGGGTGCTTTTATTCATTTTTTATTTATATTTTTCTTACTCTAAGACTTTTATCTGCTATAAAAAAAAAGAGTAAAAAGTGATGTTGTTATTGATAGCGACGAGAAAAGAATTTGTTTCCTTCATTGAAAAATTGTAGATTTGGATAAGATTAAAAATATTTTGGATTTCCGGATAAATGTTGTATGTTGAAATAAATAAATAAATAATATATATTTAATAAATAACAAGGATATAAATGAAACTTCCTTAAGGAAGTAGAGGCCTCTCTTGTTCACTTTCTTTCGGTTTTTCCTTAATCAATTCCTTTAGGAGATGTTTCCAATAGTAAAGTTAAAGGAATAATGCTTGGACAATGGTTCACCATGTTAGAGACAATTTACAATTTTAAGGCTGTATTGGATGTTACAGTTACAGTTAAAGATCTTCCCCGTTCCCTTTCTTTTGATTTTTGCTTAATCAACTCCTTTAGGTAAATGTCTCGATGTTTTAGTAAAGCTTAAGAAACAATGCTGAACAATGGTTCACCATGTTAGAGATAATTTGCAATTTTAAGGCTGTATTAGGTGTTAGAGTAACTGCTTTAAAAAATGAGAAGACTCTCTGGCAATTGTGGCATATTTAAAGCGTCTTCAATAATAGTCAGTCTGCCTGGTGAGATATTTCCAGGTTTTGTCACATGCAACACATAAGTGCGATTTAGCTACCCTTAAAAGTCCTTCCCTATAATCAGTCAGTGGGCTGTTCGTAACATCGATAAGTGTAATACGATATTCAACAAAAACAGAAAAGCTGTATTGGGAATAAGCCATTTTTAGAATCCAGAAAAACATGCAATTAACATTATCTGATAAAGTTTTATGCATAGTAGAAGATAGAGAAAGTTGCAAAGCTTTGGTAGGTAAGTATCGGTATATTTCAAAATGGCTACCCTCTTTTGAGATACAATAAATTTATGGCCGATATTCTACTGCTAACTGTATGTTTGCCGACGTTGGTGGAGCGACGCATGCGCATGTGAAAATCCATCGGCACAGCTATTCTGCTAGTTATTGAAGGAACATGTCATTGATGTATTGCATGCTGGCAAAAACGAAATTCCAAAGTTTCAAATCAAGAGTTTTATTTTAAAGTTTCTTAATTATTTTTTCTAAAGGTTTCACTTGATATTTTTGCCAAGAATTTCCTGTACAGTTACAAAATATTTAAATTCTTCTGAATATAAACATTCTATTTTCTACTGTTGTATACATTTCTGATATAACTGACGTGTTCCTAGTTCTACTAGAAGCTTACACCGAAAGTAGCTCCTTCTAAATGAATATATCATCCTCACTATATCTTCAGGCATACTTAATAACCTGAATATATATCTTCTGCTGTATGTCTTTTGAAATGACTTATAACTATTCTTATAGGTAGTTTCCATCCCTGACACCATGTGTTAAAGTAAGCGAAAATGGTTGGATCAAGAAAGTGCAGATTAGAAGGTGTTTTACTTTAAAGTTTAAACAAAAACAACTTCTGCAAAATAATAACTATTGTTTTTTATTTAATAAATGATTTTAATACTTTGTGAAGGTATCTTCCAACGTTTAAATAATTAATTATAGATGTGAACAATTTTCTTAAATTTTTTTAAACCTTTAACAAATATTTCTGCACACTTAGTTTAAAGCGTGTAAAAATGAAAACAATTTGTAGAAAAAAATTACTACTATACTTGTGCAGGGTGTTAATATGTAACTAGATGTCAATTGTGCATTTAAAAAATGTTTCGTTTTTCTCTTCTGTTTAAGAACTGAATTTAGAAAAATCGTTTTTTGTGCAAAGTCATTCATCGTTTGTTTATTTTTTTTTTCATATTAATGGAGTTTATAGGACTTTTTAATATTATTGTATTTTGTTAATTAGTAACTTTCTTTTTTTTCCCCATAAAAGGGAATGAGAAAATGCTCATATCGCGCATCTGATTAAAAAAAAAAATTTTTTAAGCATTTTAAAAAAAAAATTTCGAATTAGTGGCATTTCAAATAACATGCCAAAGAACATTATAAATAATACATAACAGCTTTGTAAAGCATTATGTATTTAGACATTTAATTAAATATACCATTTAATAAAAATAAATTTATTGAAATAAATTTATATGAATGAATTTTTTTTATTTTTATCAAATACAACCAGGGATAACTGTTCCGCATATTTGTGTGATATCGTAATAGTAAATAAATGGATATTGCTAAAAAAAATGTAATTGTTATGAAATTATTTGTAATTTTAATTGTTATTGAATTAATTTTAATTGAAATTTGTAATTTTAATTGTTATGGAATTAATTATAATTGTTACTGTTATGAAGTTAATTGCAATTGTAATTGTTATAAAATTAATTGAGATTTTAAATGTTATGAAAATAATTATAATTGTTATTGTTATGAAATTAATTATAATTGATATTGTTATGGAATTAATTGCAATTCTAATTGTTATAAAATTAATTGGATTTTCAAATATTATGAAATTAATTACAATTGTAATTGTTATGAAATTAATCGCAATTGTAATTTGTTAATTGTAATGAAATTTTATTGTTATGAAACTGTTACATGCCAGCACTATCAACGTCTACTGCAAAATAGCACTTTAATAGAAAAATTTATAATAAATCACAGTAATTTTTATCGTTGTTAATTGTAACTCACTAATTTTGCTTCACTTACATAATTTTTGCATTTAAGAGCTGCATGCACTATGAAAACAAAGCACCTGTCTAAGCAAAATTTTCATACATTCGTATCAGTAACGTTTTCCATTTTAGAACGAATAATGTTAGATAAATAATTCTTTGTTTCAATAACGTGTCGGAAACCTATAATTTCAGGCCATGAATCCTGCCTGTGTGAGAGACATAAGGTGATTTGTAACACAGAGCATGCATCAGTGGAGCAGATCATTGGTAACTCCGTGACATGAGATATAGCGCAGCGAGTAATCTCACCTTTGCCATTGATAAATGCTGAATCTTTGGTCGTAACCTTACTGGATGTTTCGAATCCCACATAGCACGATTTTTAATATTTCATTCATGTTGGAATGAAAGAATTAATAGGTTAAATAAGATTGTAATAAAATTCCCTTAAGGAATAGGGGTTTTAGTGTCAATTTCCACCATTTTGAAAGCATGAATCTGTCATTTTACCAACTTTGGGACACAGGTTTAATATATTCAAACCTTTTCTGAACCGTTTGCTTTTGTATTTCCTTTATGAAACATATTAGTTATAATAAACAGTTATTTTTCTTGCTATCCTCATGTTTGAAAGAAAAAACTAACACGTTAAATAAGATTGCGATAAAATGCCCTTAAGAAATAGGGATTTTTTTGCCATTTTCCACCATTTTCGGAAGCATGAATCTGTCCTTTTACCAGCTTTGGAATACATATGAATGCTTAATATATTCACGCATTGCCTGACATATTTATTTTAAACCCATTGCATTTATGTAAATTTTCTCTTATAAAACAGATGGAAATATTTTAAAGAAATTTTATCATTTGTGCTAATAAATATTTGGTATTTTAGTCACATTTTTAACAAAATTTCAATTTATTTTTTACAAAGAGCTGCACTAATCCAAACATTTATCTTTGTTTAATGTTTTTTGTCGCTATGGAGCGATCTAGGAAATATCACATTAGTTTTCCAAAGTTCGGTTTGGAATCTTACAAGAGAATTTGAAACGAATGTTCCCGTTTCTATAGCGGAGATTATCAAAATTAGTTAAAACTCTTGTTTGGCTCGAAAAAGAGGATAAAAAAAGAATGTCATCCCCTAGATGTCAGCCATAGATGTGTACTTTCCAAATTGAGGAGGCAAAATGTGGATGGTTCGTAGCACGTGGATCTGTTACACATCCCCAAATGGATATACTACATCTCTGTGGTTCCAGTGGCCAATGATTTCAAGTTAAAGCATTTGGGAATAACAAAAACATGTTAAAACTTTGAAGTCCGTAGTGAAATACTGCTATTTGGGCCATAAAGAGTCCAGTTAATGTTTTTCTAAGAAATTCCTAAAATTTAAAAAGTTATGCTGATAAAAGGACACCATTTCATTTAAAAAATTTATAAGAGCATAAAAAATGCACATTTTTGTATAAAAGGTGATGATTATTCAAGTATTACTTAAAACGCTCTCTTTCATTATACAGGTAAGAATAATGATAGATTTTATGGCTAAAAAATTGTAAAATTTAAAAATGTAATAATTTTTTTATTTACATAAATTTCATTGATTTTTTTTAATTCCTGAAGATGAGAAATACATCTTTAGGAATTAAAAAAAATTTAAATTAAAATATTTTAACTCCTGAAGATTAATTCCTTTGCTAGGAAATTTACAGATGTTCATGTAAATTTATACTTTTCTAATAAGATGAAATTTCACAAAATACATATCATATTGAAACTGGAAAAAATTCCTAATTTGCATCAAAATCAGAAATAACGAAAGAGAATCTCAAGTTGAGAATTATTGAAATTTGATTATTGTTATTCTAGAAATTACGCAGATTGCACATTAATTGAAATTAAAGGCTCCAAATTTTGTGACGAACTACATTGACTGAAGCAATATAAACTCGTCACTCATCAGATGCTTTGTCCCTAATTTCATAAAATACATATAACATACTGAAATCGAAGAAGTTCTTGATTTACATCAGAATCAGAAATAACTGAAAAGAATTTCAAGGGCATTTTAAGGTGATTTGTAATCGGCCATTCAGCAATTACATATAGTTAATTGAAATGAAAAATTTTGAATCAAATTTTTAAATGAGCTACAGACGCTGAAGCAATATAAACTCGTAACTCATCAGATGCTTTGTCCCTAATTTCATAAAATATATTAATATATTAAAATTGAAAAAGTTCTGGATTATCATCAGAATTAGAAATAACTGAAGAGAATTTCGAGTTATAATAATTTATAATTGGCTATTCAGCAATTACATATAGTTAATTGAAATGAAAAATTTGGAATCAAATTTTGAAATGAGCTACAGACGCTGAAGCAATATAAATTCGTCACTCATAAGATGCTTTGTCCCTAATTTCATCACCCAGTCCCATCTCATCCCTGGGGCAGAGGGGGCATAATCGTTTGGAAAGCCCCTGATCCGGAGGTTTTCCAAACGATACCCTAGCCCACTTTTAATGCCGACCATTAGTGGGATTATATTTTGGGCTTAGCGTCGGCCTCAGAGCATTTAATGAATAAATTAGCATGGGCTGGGGGGAAGCCCAAAAATACCCAGATATTCCTCACCCCCCCTTGCCATTCTTTTTCATCCTGCCGAATTTCTGTTTTTCCACAAGCATTCATCTCGAGTGATCTGTTTATGGATCGGATTAAGGTTTCAACAAAAGAAGTCGGGGGAACGTCGGGGTTTTGCCTTGTATGTTTGCATTTCGTAGAAAGGTTTGTCAAGAAAGGTAAATAATTCAGGAATTATGGAGTTTTGGGAAGTTATCGTAACCCCTTAAAATCCTTTATGTCTGGCTGTTTTTGAGGAGGAAAAAAAAAATGAACTACCCCTTTTACATGGTTTGAACTTCAATGTATCTACATTGGGGTTAGATTTTATAGCTGGAAGAGTTATTTGTGTGGAGTCTGAGCGGTTTAAATTACCGCAATAATCGGTTTTTATAGGTATACTTTAAAACCGCGCTCTATATCTGCAAGCAGGGTTACAATGACAATAAGTGTTGACTCTGTTGTAACATTTCTGCGACATGGCCTGAGGTTTAGAATTTTTCTTTTGTATCGGAATGAAATGCTGTTGTCAAAATTATTATAATAATGTTGTTGTTATTGATGCAAAAATAAAGTTGTAGAAATTAAATTTTATCATTCAAAACATAACGATGTCTTTCCATTATTTAATATTCGTTTTGATGTGAATAAATCTGCTAATCTTAGAAAAAAAAAATCATTGTCTATATAAAACTGTTGATTAATGCATTTAGCAATATTATTTCATTTCAGCTATGAGTTTTTTTATGCTATTTTATCAAAGCTCTAAAAGGAAAGAAAGCTGTGCCATCTAATTATTTGTTACAGACATATGTAATCTTTTTAAATACAATTATTCTACAATATTACATCATTGTTAGCTTTAAGTATTTTTTAAAAATAAGATTGATATTGTTTTTTATTAAAGCTATATTTTATTATTAATTAATTATTATTATTATAGATATACGATTATTATTACTATATAAATTATTATATTATGCTATATAATAATTTATACGATATACTATATTAATTATTATTATTATAGATATACAATATTATATGAATAATAATAATAATTATAAGCAATAATTTATTTTGAAGATTGCATTTGCACAAACATCTATTTTGATATTTATTTATTGTTGAATTTTTTTTAAAGTCTTATTTATATTTTCCGCACTTAGAATATTCTTTGTGAAATAAAGCAGATTTTTAAGATTTACCAATCATAAACGTTATGAAATACATTTTAATTTTAATTACAAAGATCCATTAATTTCGATACGGATAAAAGATCATGATAAAAGATGCGAAAATATGCATTAAACCTATCTTTATTTAAAAATATTAAGAAAGTTTAATTTTTAGATAGCGCTGTCTGGAATTATTTATTACAATGATTATCTACATTTATTTTTTTCAAATTTAAGATATGTACTGTTATGGAAACTCAATATTTTGACGCATAAATTATCCTTTAAAACATAATAAATTTATCCCGCTTTCTAATAATCGGATTGATATAAAAGCGTTAACAATCTTGAGGAAAATATGAAACACTGCTTCTATAAAATGTAAATAAATCAATCAAAAGTCAAATCATGTAAAGAGTAACATTATACCATTGCACAATATTATACCATATTTAGCAGTCTGTAATGTTACACCATTTCAACAATACAAAATATTATTTCATCTCAATAGTATGCAATATTATAAATTTATTGGTTCACTATTCTCTATTTCTTTGTCAATGCCAATAGTAACATGTAATGTTGTTTAGAGAAAATAGTTGACGGTAAGAAGAAATTTTAGGTATAATATTCTTAGTATTCTTTATCGATTTATTTTTAATATTTTTTCATTATTTTATTTATATTACACCATTTCAACAATATACAATGCTATAAATTTATTGGTTCACCATTGCATTTAGTTGTCAATGTCGAAAGTAAAAAAAAAGGTGCTTAGATAAAATAGTTAAGGGTAAAAAAAAGTTTAGCAATAATATTTTTATTATTCTTTACCAATAGATTCTCATTATTTTATTTATATTTGTTTTTCTACTATTTGTATTGAAATGAATAAAATTGGTAATTTAGTGAAAAATACTGCTTTGATAAAATGATTAATCAATACATCATCATCATCATCATCATCATTGGCGCAACAGCCCCATGGTGCGCCAAGGCCGTCTGCCTACTGGCAGATTTCGAGGCAAGAAAGATGCTTCCCTTTTACGAGGTAGGTGTTGTTAGCCCTACGCCCAACGCTGTACAGTCATGTTAGATCGGGACCTACACTTTAAAGTGGATTCCGAACCACTACAAACATCCATGGTACCGCCTTGATTCGAACCCGAAGCCTGTGGGGCGAGAACCAGACTCGACCATCAAGGTCTCATTAATCAATACAGTGAGGAATATTAAATCAATTCAGCAGTGCGCAATATTATAACATTTCAAGGTATACATTTAATGATTCACTACTTCATCTTTTTGCAAATTCTGATCTTAAGAACGAATGTTGTTTAATGATAAAATGGTTGACAGTAAAAACAAGTTATGGATAATATTTTCAAAGTTCTTTAGCATAAGATTTTTATAAACATTTAAGTGTTAAAAAAAAAAATTCCTTCTTAAACAAAGGACAACCTGCCAACACAACATGTGTTGTGTTTGCATATGTTTGTATATATATATATATATATATATATATATGACCGAAGAAAGTCAAACGCGCAAGAAAATAAATTTAAAAGAGAATAGACCAGAGCCTTTTGTGACACATAATCATTTCATATAACAAAACAATAGTGGCGTTTTTTACAATTTTTTTATAGCATGTAAATTTTCATGTGTAAACACAACACATGTGCAAATGCAACACACTATTACAAAAATCAAAGATGAATTGATAAGGTATGAATTAGAAATACGATCATTTTCCAAAACAAAGCCACAGCAGAATTCGCTACCAGCAAATTATATATTTGGATAGTATTCGCTACATATCACAAGTGCCTTAGATATATATACCCATAGCAATATTTTATTTTACATAATAAGTATATATACGCACTAATATAACTCAATTTCATCAAAGAGTTTATCTAATGGCTATCAGTAAAATCACCAGTTGTAATGATGAATCAACATTAGTTCATTAAAACTTTTTTTTCCGTTTATAATTTCCTTTCTTAAAAAAAACAACAATTGCTTAAAATAAAACGCATAAAATATTCCTCACATTACTGACTACCCCCACTTCGAATTGTGTTGCTTTCAGTTTTCTTTTCTGCTTATATGGTGCATATATATACTTATACAACTCAATTTCGTCAAAGAGTTTATCTAATAGCTATCAGTAAAATCACCAGTTGCTTAAAATTAAATGCATAAAATATTCCTCACAAAATAAAGAATACAACACATTAACACAAAACCAAAGAAATGACAAGGCATGAATTAGACACACCATTTTGAACAACTGAGCAAGAACTGCAATTTGCTACAAACAAATTATATGTTCCGACAGTATTCGCCATATATCATAAGTGCCTTATATATATACCATACCCATAGCAATATTTTATTTCACACAATAAGTATATATACGCACTATATAACTCAATTTTATCAAAGTGTTTATCTAATAACTATCAGTAAAATCATCAGTTGTGATGACGAATCAACATTAGTTCGTTAAAACTTTTTTTCTTCCTTTTTAATTTCCTTTCTTTAAAAAAGAAATAAAATTGCTTAAAATAAAACGCATAAAATATTCCTCACATTACTGACTACCCCCACTTCGAATTGTGTTGCTTATTCTTTTCTCTTCCCTGTACCGTCCTCCTCTTTTCTCGCCCATTACTACTTCCTCATCCGGCCCCAAAAACCGAGCCGCATCCGGAAGTATCCTCTGCGGATGAAACTCCGCAGGAAAATTAACATAGTAGTACTACTGGAAGGGCGGAAGAAGTGGTCCTACCGACTCTGCTTCCTCCACGGTGGCAGCCGAAGCCAACTGTAGCCATATGCGCATTTGCATGCTTATTTACACACTGTATAGAAGCTGCACAATGCGCCGAGTGCTCGCTCATAAATTTTGATGAAAGACCGATATGGCAGGGCGCTTGCCTGTGCGAGTGGGTGGGGGTAGGGGTAGGGGGAAGGAAGGCAGTGCCTGTCGTCTCAGTCTTAATGGTAGATCCTCGCAGCCAATGCTAATGCAGGCCCTTTAATCAGTCTGAAAGCTTGGGGTTGTAAAGTCTCGTGCAACACATACTTGCGGGTGGGGGAGTTGGAAGATTAGGTTCATGGATATTTCGCGCCCGAGTTTTCGTTTCAAATTGTCATGCTCTCTGAGTGGAGATTTTCTTTTCTTTTCTTTTTCATTCCTTTTTTTCACGCATTGTCTGGATTAATTTTTTTTTCCAACAGTTTTTTTTTAATTTTTATAAATAGTTCTGTGGTTTTATGATGTCACGAGATTAATTAGTGACTAAAAAGGAATTATATATATAGATGATAATTCGGTTTTGTATCGTTATTTAGCATTATTTGATTTATAATAGTTCGTTTAATAATATTTGGAAGGAATTAAACTATTTAAAAAAAAACTTTTGATGATGTATTTGATGATGATGATGAAAGAAATCTATATAGATGATCATTCGTTTCGAATTGTCACGCTTTCTGAGTGGAGGTTTTCTTTCTTTTTCGTTCTTTTTTTTTTTTTTTTACGCACTGTCTGGATTAATTTTTTTCTCCCCTTTTTTAAGATTTCTATTTTTATAAATAATGCTGGGTTTTATGAGATGTCTCGAGATTAATTAGTGACTAAAAAAAAGAAAGATGATGATGATGATGAAAGAAATCTATATAGATGATAATTTGCTTTCGCATGTTTATTTAACATTATTTAATTTATAATAATTGGAAGGAATTAAACTGTCTTTTTTAAAAAAAAACTTTTGATGATGATGATGAAAGAAATCTATTATATATCTAAAAAATATCCGAACAATGCGTGAAGAAAGGAACGAAAAAGAAAAGAAAGAAAGAAAATCTCCACTCAGAAAGAATGATAAATTGAATAATTGTTTAATTCAAATATTCGTTTGAGAATCGTTTAATAATAGTTGGAATGAATTAAACTGTCTTTTTTTAAAATAAAGCTTTTGGGGATGTCTTTGATGATGTTGATGAAAGAAATCTATATAGATGATAATTCGGTTTCGTATGATTATTTAGCATAATTTGATTTATAATAGTTTGTTTGATAATAGACGGAAGGAATTAAACAGTCTTTTTTAAAAAAAATTAGAATGATGAAAGAAATCTATATCGATGATTATTCGGTTTCGCATCTTTATTCAGCATTATCTTATTCATAATAGTTTGTTTAATAATAGTTGAAATGAATTAAACTGTCTGTTTTTAAATAAAGCTTTTGGTGATGTCTTTGATGATGATGATGAAAGAAATCTATATAGATGATAATTCGGTTTCGTATCTTTATTTAACGTTATTTGATTTATAATAGTTTGCTTAATAGTAGTTGGAAGGAATTAAACTTTCTTTTTTAAAAAAAGCTTTTATTGATGTCTTTGATGATGATGGTTATGAGGAAAGAAATCTATATAGATGATAATTCAGTTTCACGTACATGATAATTTGGTTTATCTGTTTTATAATAGTTTGTTTGATAATAGTCGGAAAGGTTAACTCGGTTTCGCATGTTTATTTAACATTATTTGATTTATAATAATTTGTTTAATACTAATTGGAAGGAATTAAACTTTAATTTATTTTAGATAAACTTTAATTTATTTATTTTTCTTCTCTACTATTAAATTCTCTTACAAAATCGCTCATTTTCTATATTAAATAATATTTTTATTACTTTTACTTTAAGATTAATTTTGAATGGAAGGCTATTAAAAATTTTTTTTTCTTACATTATAGTGATAAAAAATGGGTTAAAATTCTACAAGTATGATAATTTTATTATTATTATAATCATTATTTAATAGTTTTTCTTGCACTTTCCTTCACGCACAATGATGCTATACAATATTGTGATAAATCTTCTATAATAAATAAAATTTCAAGTGCTTTTTTTTAATAATTTTTTGCTTAAAAAAAATTTTTTTTTTGATTGAACACTGGAAAAAGAAGTACTTAAATTTGTAAAAGAAAGTTTTAAAATGACTTCGTTTATAGCAGGGTTACTGGAAAGCGTTTTGTATTTAAATCTCATTAAGAAAAATTATTAGATCTATAATTAATTCCCTTCTATTCAAATATAATTGTAATTTTAATCAATTATATTTTATCCTTAAACAAGACAATAATATTGTCAGTTGTCAATATGATTAAAAAGGAAAATATTTTGTGCAAATATTTATAATTATCAGTTATTAGAAATATTTTTATTTTTCTGAAAACTACGACACATGTTTTTAGAGATTTCTAAAAGTATGAAAATTTTCTCTTCGCAATACTTTGATACAAAAATAAATCTAATAATTAACACAATAACTGAAAAATTGCTTAATTGAGTATACAAAGTATAAATCACAAGTACACGTTGTTGATTTTGTTTAAAAAACATGTATTATTAGTTCAATTAGAATAAGGTTACTTGAATATTTACGGATTAATCAATATCGTTATAATTAACTTTCTTACTAATCTAGTTAAAAAAATTTCGTTCACAATCTAATGTCTGCAAGAAAAGAACTTAATTTTTCCTAAAAGAATAAATTAATAAAGGAAGGATAAATTAATTATCTATAATTATCGTATTCTCAATTATTATAGACAATTAATTTGCATGGAAATTTTAACTATAAGAACATAACTGCTGAGTTATCTTAGCTCATTAGCTACCTTTTAGCTTATAAGATTTTATTAGATGTACCTTTCCTATAGGCTAATCTATTAGATAAATTTTTTTAAGTATAATTAGATTCGATGATATAATATGAACCAAAAAGTAACGAAACCTTTTTAATATGCTGAAATTACAATGTATTATCAATTAAGTAATATATAACTTTTTATTTCTAAAATTAACTTAGTACATATTGGTTGTACTGAATCATATAAATACGCTGGTTATGCTTTGCAATTTATTTTATAAATAATTATTTTGCCGCTGAAAGTTAAGAATAATGTTAAAAAATTTTTTATAAATACACACTTTTCTTTTTTCTGTATATGTCAAAAGCAGGTTTCAATTTTGAGCTTGATTTTTTTAAATTTAAATTAATTTTATCTCTTTTTTAATTATATGTATAAATAAATTTAATAATATAAGTGACTAAATTGGAGGAGAGGGAGTTATAAAAGAAAAATATTAATATTTCAGATCTTAAAAATGAAGCTTTATGCACTTTTAATATAAGAACGTAACTGTAAAGATGTTAAACACAAAAAAATGCTAAACAGGTTGAAAAAGTTAAGCTAAGTTGTGTAAAGATACTACATAAAGAAAGAAGGTAACCAATCCAAGCTAAACTAAAGTGTGTAAAGATTTTACACATATCAAAATGAATCATTTTTAATTTTAAAATTTAAATTTTTAAATAGTTAAATTTATTCAAATAAAATCCTGTAATAAAATGAAAGTCGGATAATGCCATAAATGTTTTCAAGGAATATTTTTTCTTAAGCTTACACAAATAGAAAAGTTAGACGCATTTGCAATTTAGCCTTTTAAGCCCGAGAACATACGATTGTGAGGGTGAGGCATTTTTTAAAATTTCTTATGGAAAAACTTAACCCGCATGATCGTGCTGGTGCCCTCCGTGCCTCAGGAGAGGGCATAGATTATTTTAATTATTTTTTTAAGCAGAAATTGGAATCAATGTCTACTAAAAATTTAAAAAAAAGTAAAAGGTAAACATAAAAAAGTCCTAAAGGGTTATAACTAAAATAAATCAATAATCAGTTATGATAATCCATTAGAGCTCAATTAAAATGTATTTATAATTAGGACCTACTTAATGTTTAAATATTCTACACAGCATAACAAATATAGCATGTTATATTTATTTAATTACAAGCACTTAGTTATGATTTTATAATAGTGGAAGAGAAAACTGCCCTCATTTAGTAACTAGAATTTTTTTATAATTGTGAAATAGATGTGAAACTGAAATTTTATTTTATTCGCACATAGAACGATGTATTTTAAATTACTAAATTTTTTATGTGAATTCCAAAAGATGTGTTTTTTTTTTTTTCAAAAACCAGTCCATATTTTTATTTATTATTAAAGTCCTTTTAGAGTCATTTTATACAATTTTATATCATACATCTATATTTCTTATAGTAGATGTATTTTTTTCCCATCAAATGGACATTAACTGTAAATAACTTTGACATTTTACAAAAAGCATTCCATACCATCAACTGAATAAAAACCAAAAAAAAAAAAAAAAGTTTTTTAAATTTGTTCCACACTGGTGGCATTCGACTTTTCCCTCCCAAAACTAAAATTACCAAACATTGATGGGTAACCATAACCGACATGTTATCATTCAAGAAGACATTACCAATCCTCGTGTGGAACCTAAACATATTCCGAATGCGATCCATCAAACCACCTAAAGAGTATTTTCTGTCAGGCTTACAAGGTGCGTTCTTCAAAAATCCACATTTGGGGCTGCGTTGTTGAACTCGAGTCTGTGCTGTCGAACTAGCAGAAAGTTGCGCCCCGCATCAATTTGAAGTTATCGACGCTGGCGCTACCAGGGGCTGAACTTTGACTGATGACATTAGGCTGCAGTAGGCTTATATATATGGCTCCCGGCTCGGGTAGACTTGCCGGCTAAAAGCACTTGGCCATTAACTCTCACAACACAGTCTCTCCCCTCGTGCCCTACCCTTTTCTCTCCCTAAACATCATAGGATGCATTTTCCCCAGATATGTTCCCCATAAAGTTCTTTTTTTTTCTTTCTTTCTTTGTCTTTTCCCCCTCTTTCTTTCCAAAGGTCAGAATGGGAGGGTCACTTTATCAAGTTTTCTCTGCGCTGCCGTTTTCTGCGTGATAAATGTGTTGTAGTATCATTAGAGCTGAAAATTTGGAGCTACTTCATAAATCGCACTTTTTTTTCTCCTGCTTACCATTTGTTTTGTGGTTGCATCAAAAGCAAATCTTGGCTTTTTCCCACACTACTTCATGGAATTCAGCAACCGTTTTTATTGCTGTTGCCAGCAGTGATAAGTAATTTTTTGTATGTCGATTAAAATATTTGTATTAAGCATCATATATGTTTTCCACTTTGCTTATTTTAATCAGAATGCTGTATTAAATATCTCAAAATATTAAGCAACATTTGTTTTTCACTTTGCGAATTTTTATCAGAATCCCGTAATAAATGTCTCAAAATATTAAACAACATATATAACAACAAACACTATTAAACAACATATAAAACAACAAATAATATAAAGCAACATATATATTTTTCATTTTTCTCATTTTTATCAAAATGCCTTATTAAATATCTCAAAATATTAAACATATAAAACATAATATATGTTTTTTACTTTGCTCATTTTAATCAAAATGCAATAATAAATATCTCAAAATATTAAGCATCATAGTATATAACAACAAATAATATTAAACAACACATATAATAAAAAATAATATTGAACAACATACATAACAACAAATTATGTTAAACAACACATATAATAACAAAATATAAAAATCAGATACGTTTTTTACTTTTCTCATTTTAATCAGAATGCTGTATTAAATATCTCAAAATATTAAACAATATATATAACAATAAATAATAATAAACAACATATATAAGAACAAATAATATAAACAACATATATAACAAAAAATTTTAACAATATATATAACAACAAATAATATAAACCATCACATATATTTTTTATTTTGCTCATTTTTATCAGAATGTATTAAATATCTCAAAACATTAAACAAAATATATAACAACAAATAACATGAAACATATATATTGTATGTTTTTCTTTTTGCTCATTTTTATCAGAATGCTGTATTAAATATCTCAAAAGATTTTAAACATCTATGACAATCAATACACATATTTTATAGGTTATCAAATCAATATTTTTTTACTTTAAAAAAAACTTTTCCTCAATTTTTCATTGAAAAAGTTTTATTTAAATGAAATTAACACATTAAAATTATTATTCATCTTATAATTTTTCGTAAAAATAAAATTTGAATATTATTCTGTAAAAGAATAAAAAGACTTTAACTAAAAAATTAATAAATAGAGTTATAAAAATAACGAATATGACATAATAATGAATAAAGAATACAAAGCATATCTTAGATCACATTACAGTTGATGTGTCCATTAGATTAATTCGATAAAGAAGAATTGCATTGAGAGACTTAGTTCATTTACTTAAAAAATAATTGTAAAGGGAAAAAAAATAACCAGACATTCAATATTGTAGGTTTGGATTGGTAAGAAATATAAGTTTTTGACATCATGAAAAATAATATAAATGTCTCCATTTTCTTAATTACTGTGAATTTATGTCCTTGGTAAAACAAGATCAGATCTCAAAATAAAATACTTCTAAAAAGAAAAAGAAGAAAGCATAATAGTGTAAAATTGTGTTTTCTATGAATTTATCATTAAAAAGAACTTAGTAAATAATGTAAAAAATGATTTAACGTGTATTTGAAATATGTTTTAACATCAGGGTTCCTTTTACATAATTCTTACTTTTTAATTTTAAAATGAATATGGAAATTTTATATCGCTTATTTTTTCAATGATGTAGAATAAAATTACTTTTTTTATTATTTCAACATTGTTAAGCAAATCCATTTCATTTAAAGAAGCACTGTATTCACAATTATCCTATTTTTGCTCTTACGTTGTTTTTATTTAACCGTCAATTTTTTAACGTCCTATAATATAAGATAATCAGTGGATTATTTATTATAATGGAAATATGATCATTCATAGTAATTGATAAATCAGTAGATAATCTATAATAATGTTAAACACAAAAGCAATTGGCTTAGTCATTATTCTAGGCTCATCCAATAAGTTAACAAAGGGTCTGAAAGCAAAGAAGATTATTTTGAGTGTAGGGGGATATAAGTAAAAACCTTCAGAATTATATTAATCATCTTGAACAATAGCTTATAAAATGGAAAATCCAATTAAACGTTGAGAAGACTAAAGTAGTACTATTTACGTGTAAGAAGGTTCTTAACACTCCTTCTATCAAAATTTATAATAATCCTATTAATTGGGGTGGGCAGACTAAATATTTGGGGTGTAATCTTAGATCGTAAATTAAATTATGTTTCTCACATTAACTTTCTTATGGATAAATTTAATAGATGCATTCTCGTACTGTATCCACTTATTTGTAGGAACTCTACTATGTCCTTGGAAAATAAAAAAAAACTCATCTATCTTACTTACTTGCGTCCAATATTGAATTATGCGAGTCCTATTTGGAGATCTACTGCTGCATCAAATTTCGAGATCATACAAAGACTTGAAAATAAAAACCAGAGTATGATTACAATTTCGCCTTGGTTTTCCTTAAATGAGGATATCAGACATGCACTTTCCCTCTCAAGTTTTAAATAATTTGTTTATAAAATTGAGCAAAATTTTTATAACTCCATTCCAAATATTAATAATTCTGTTTTGAATGATCTAAGCAAATATGATGACGACATTTCTGATTTCAAAAATCGCAAAAGACCTTGAAACGTTAATGAATAATGAATGTTAATGAACGTTAATGAATATTATTTCATTAACGTTTCAATATCCTCCTTATCGAATTACCATGAGTTTCACCGCTGAGTCACAATTTCCCCTCCAATTGCTTTTGTTTCTATTGTCTATTTTTTCTTACCTTCTTAAAAATTATAATAATAATATAAAAAAATTATATATGAATAATTTTTTCATTAATTAAAAAAATTAAAATAATTAATAAGTTAATTTTTTTAATAAATTAATAATATATATATTTATCTATTACACTTTTTCTATCTAATCAATAAGTTTAAAGCTTAAGAAACCTCACTTATTCACAAAGCAGGAGATAGAGGTTGCCATGCAAACAAGGCTCTCCTTCAATCTGCCAAATCGTCGTAGAGATAGTAGTTTTTATGAAAAAATTTTTCATTATGATGACATTCTTCATTAAGTATAACCCTTGAAGTTTACTATCTGTGGCTAAGAGGCTTTAAAGCATTTTTTGCACAAAAACCGGCCTCCGTTGTTAAACAGAAACTGAACTATCTTGCGGCATGGCAATATCCAAACCCCACGCTACAAAATAGATCAAAAGCCTCCTAGAAGAATTTGTATGGGAAATTATGCTCTCGATTACTCCAACGGATCATCATATTTTTAAAAGTTAACATACTCATTTTGCAGGACTTGACTGCTTTGGACTCTTTTTAAGGTGAAACTAAATGAATTTTATAAAGACATCAAGATTCTGATAGGTAAATGTCATTGAAAGAATGGTGTCTGTGTTGGTGATTAAGTAATTATACTTTTGCATAATTTTTCCGTTTTATTCCAATCTATAATGATTGGATTAGCCATTATTCTAGGCTCATCCAACAGGCTCAAAACAAAGGCTTCTAAAACAAAGAAGATTATTTAGAGAGTAGTGATATAAAAGATAGAGGATATAAAAGAATTGCTCATTATGGTGACATTCTTCATTAGGTGATTAACCCTTGATGTTTACTGTGTGTGGCCAAGACGCTTAAAAGTATTTTTTGCACGAAAACAAGCCTCCGTTGTTATCATAAAATGAATTATCCTTCAGCATGGCAATACCCGAAACCACACCCTACAAGATAGACCAAGAGCCTCTTAGAAGAATTTGTGTGGGAAATTATGCTTCGTCCATCTTCGAATTTGTTCCAAAGGATCACCATATTTTTAAAAGTTAACATAATCATTGTGCATTATTAGTTGCGTGAGAAGTATGTATAAAATAGTTGTGTACAAACACAAAAAAAAAATGTATAAAAAATGTACAAAAATCCGGTTAAAATGTATAATGTATAATTGTAATAATAATAAAATGTATAATTATTAATGCATAAATTTAATGTATAAAAAACACAATTATGAGTACATAGAGCTTTTTATGCATTACATTTTTCTTTTATTTTTATTTTTATGAATTATTATTTATTATATGCAAAATAATTGAGAAACAAAAGTATTCAGAATTGTGTTTATTAATAACGTGATAAAAGTTAGTATTATAGGTTTCAGAGGATACTCAAAAGAATTACACGGTTTAGACATTCTTATTCAATTTTGTTACAGTAATCGAGGGACTCACTAAAAAACAACACCAAAAAAGAAATCAAATCTTTTTCCTTACTCTAGAACAAATCGAAACCAATTAAAACGATGCGGTTCTTGGAGCGTAAAATATGTATAGCTTAGTTCCGAATTCATGTTAAAAAAGGGAGATAAAAGACTTCTAGAGATGTGCCCGGGGTGAGTGGGTCTGCATTTATATATTGTCAAAATAAGTGAGTATATTGTCATAATATAAATTCACAAAAATAACTTCAAACTATGCTCAAAATTGTTTAATTGTGTATTGTTTTCATTATTCATTTGTTTTAATACTTCACATTAAGTAACGAACTTTTCATACGTTAAATTTTTTTTGTGTGTTGGTATGAATTATTATTTAGTATATTGAAAATAATTGTGTGATAAGTGTATTCCCCATGCTTTCTTAATTGTATTTAGTTATTTAGTAATAGAAATGATAAAAGATAGTATTTTAGGTTTAAGATGTTACTCAAAAGAATTACACGCTTCAGGCGTTCTTATTCAATTTTATTACAGTAGTCGATTACTCAGTAAGAAAATCAAATTTAAAAAATCAAATTTTTTCTTTGCTTTAGGACGAATCGAAATCAATTAAAACGATACAATTCTTTAACCATAAACTATGCTCAAACTATGATGATCCAAATGACTTCAAACTATGCCCAAAATCTTTTAATTGTATAATATTTTCATTATTTAATTATTTTAATACTTCAAATTAAATAACGAATTTTTTATACTTTAATATTTTTTTTGTATAATTATTATTTATTATAAACAAAATAATTGAGTAACAAGTGTATTCATAATTATGTTTAGGAATAATATAAAATTCAGTATTTTAGGTTTTAAAAAGTTACTCAAAAGAATTCAGACATTCTTATTCAATTTTATTACAATAATCGATGACTCCCTAAGAAATAACAAAAAAAAAATTACATTTTTTTTTCCTTCCTCTAGAACAAATCGAAACCAATTAAAACGATGCAGTTCTTGAAGCGTAAAATATGTATAGCTCAGTTCCGAATTCATGTTTAAAAAAAAGAAGGCATAAAAGACGCCTAGAGATGTGCCCGGGGGTGAATGGGTCTCCGTGAGATGTTTTGATCGCAACGATCCGTCGATAAGTTTGTTGCTGGAAATTCATCGTCCTAAAAGCTTTCCGTCATTTGTCCGTCATTGATTTCTTCAGCATCAGGTCTCGGGACGCACTTTCTTTCAGCACTCTGATATCTATTGTCTGTTCAATCCCGGCATTCCCCTTTTCAGCCACCCCCTTTCAGTCCCCCCTCTTCTCATCTTTCCTTTTGTGCCTGAAAGAGTAGCAGAGGATACGCCCCCACCCTCTCACATACCTCCATGTCGAGTTAAAGCCATTCTACGGGTTCATATAAATGTTTGGCAAAGAAGTCAGAGTATATTCGTTTCAAAAAGATCTCTTTTGTGTTTTCAGGAGGATTCGAGTCTTTCTTGAAATCTTAAGTATGGGAATTTGGGACACTGCAGAAACTTAATTTCAACGTTGGGTTAAACGGGGGTTTCCAATATGTGATTTCTATGTAATGCTGAAATAGAATAAATAAAAGTTCTGGCTTAAAAAATTGGTTAAATTAATGGACTATCAAAATTGGTTTGGTTAAATTAATGAACTATCAAAATTGGTTTGGTTAATTTAATTTAGACTATCAATTTAATACAAAAGTTTTGAATCTTTAAAGGATGTTATTTATTAGTAAATTTTATAAATGTGTTGCATGTTGTTGTTCTAAAAAAGGAAATATGATAATAGTAATAATGATAAATAATGATAATAGTGCAGTTTTTCTTAATTTGGCAATCAAAACTTTATAATTTTTTGAAAAGGGTAGCAGACGATATGGCCTTCATTTCCCCCTCCCCTCTCACATACCTCCATGTCGAATTAAAGTCATCTACGGGTTCATATAAATGTTTGGCAAAGGAGTCAGAGTATATTCGTTTCAAAAAGATCTCCTTTGTGTTTTTCTGGATGATGCCGATTCGAGACTTTTTTGAAATCTTAAGTATGGGGATTTGGGACTTGGGGTTGTAGAAACTTAATTTTGAAGTCAGGATCACTCGATGCAATTTCCAATCAGTGATCTCTATGGCATGCTATGTAAGATATGAGATAAATAAAAGTTTTAATTTTTAAAAAATGGTTAAATTTAGGCTATCAGCTTAACACAAGAGATTTGAATCTTTAAAGCATATTAATTATTAGTATATTTCATAAACGTGTTGCATGCTGTTCTAAAAATGAAATATGTAAAAAAAGGTTATGGCAGTAATGCAGTTTATCTCAATTTGGCAATCAAAACCTTAGAATTTTTTTAAGTTATCTATAAGAAAATTTGATATTATGGCAATTTAAGTAAAAATATAAAGGGAACATTTTGATAATTTATGCAATTAAGGTTAAAAAATTTTTATCCTCGCTCAATGTTTTTTAAAAAAAAATTTATTTAAAAAGTTAACTTTAACTGTATTTAATTAAAGGGTTAATCAATTCTAACTAAATTAATAAATTTATTACAATCTAATCCCTTTACTAATTAATTTAACCCATCTAATACTTTTTTGCTTATTTCTTATTTATCTGATATTATCTACTTAGTAAACATTTTTCATTGGATCAAAGAATTCTTAGATAACTATTTGTATTTAAATGATATACTTCAGTGACACCGACGCATAACATATATCTTAGGAATTTCAAGCCTTGTGAGATTTTGTTGTGCTAATAGTTATATTTTTGTTCTAATATTATTGTTAAAGCAGTCTAATCTTTCTAAACCGTGGTGCTCGGTGCCACAGGTTCCGGGTTCGAGTATCAGATGTGCTATGGATGTTTGTTGTGTCCAAATCCACTTTAAAAGTAGGTCCTGATCATATATATCTGTAGCGTGTTCTGCTGACAACCCTAGCTCGTAAAAAGCTTAACACCATACCTCATAAAAAGAAAACAACATCTCATCACTTTTGAATTTTTTTTTTCTTAACCAATTTCAAAATAGATCATAATTTTGAAATCCATTAAAATTTCTATCGTACAAGAATTATCATTGGAAATTTTCTTTATTATGTTTTTTTTTTAATTGTATTGAATTTTCTACCAAGGTTTTTTTTTTTCATATTTCAATTCTATAAAGTTAAAATATGAAAAAAATTTCTGGGTTGAAAATTCAATAAAATTCAGAAAACCATAATTTTTGAAAATTTCTGGTTGCTTTGACTTGGAATGATCCAGTAATGTTACTAATGAAATATCCATTAGACAAAGCAACGATTTAAAAAAATTGAAATAAGTTATCATTGTATTCAATCATTAAAACTCTTCAAAATTATAATATGAAAGAAAACCTTGGTTGAAAATAAATAAAACTTTTAAAAAACCCTAATTTTTTTAGAATAAGAAATTAATGTTTAATATTTAACACTGAAACATATTTTCTTTAATTTTTACATGACGCATTTTTATATATATAAGTTAATTAAAAATCTAATTTTCATCACTTTCATGAAATCCATCGATAATTTAAATATTTAATTTACTTTTTTTACAAGAATTATCATTTTAAATTCATTTAAATTCGTGGTAGTAGGGGGAATTTTTGAAAATTTCTGGTTGCTTTGACTTAGACAAAGCAACGATATAAAAAAAATTTCAAATAGTCTTCAGTATATTCCATCATTAAAATTCTACAAGTTGAGATATGAAAATAAAAATCCTTCGTTGAAAATATAATAAAATTTAGAAAACCATAATTTTTTTTAGAATAAGAAACTGATGTTTAATATTTAACATTGAAACATATTTTCTTTGATTTGTACAAGAGCAACGATATAAAAATTTTTTTTACAAAGCAACGATACAAAAAAAATTTGAGATAGTCTTCAGTATATTCCATCATTGAAATATGAAAATAAAAATCCTTGGTTGAAAATATAATAAAATTTAGAAAACCATAACTTTTTTAGAAAAAGAAACTCATGTTTAATATTTAACATTGAAACATATTTTCTTTAATTTTTACAAGACACATTTTTTATGTGTATAAATTAATTGAAAAAAACAAATTTTCATCATTTTCATGAATTATATCGATAATTTAAATTCTTTAGAAACACTAGTTTTCCAGAGACAAAAGAAAAGAAATAATAATAATGCTATCTGCTTCAACATACCCGAGAGAATTGCTTTAATCTAACATTTTCTGCTGTACTTTCTTTTATTTGGATTCCATTTTGGATGGAAATTAAATCTGGGACTTGATCCAATGAGGAAATAATTAAGAAGTGCCATGCCAAGATTCCATTAGGAGACCAAAAGGATTCTTAAGTAGCGAGAGAAAATTAAGAGCACACACACACCAAAAAAAAAGTTGCATCTGAAAGAAAAGACAACTAATATTGTGTCTTCTGCTCCGGGATTTGTAAGGGATCATTACATTCTGTCTTTTAATGGACTCCAGGGGGAAAAAAAAATAAATGACATGAATATTTATGAGCTTTTTGCTATCTGCACATAAAAATAACTCTTGTAAAAAAAAAAAAAAAAAAAAACGGTTTGATTCGGAACTTAGTAAATATGCATTATTTTATTGTTTTATTTCAACATAATCATAGCTGCGAATTGTTGTTAAATTTGTAAATGATTATAAGTTAAATTTATTGTAGGCAGCTTTATATCGTAATCTTTTTAAAACACCATCATATATAGGATTCAATAACTTTAAAAGCAAGCTTTAAGAATAAATCTAATACGAAAAAATTGTTTTTTCTGCATTGAAACATGTGGCTTTAAATATACGTTGAGTCGTAGGGGATTACAGTTACAGAACAAAACAAATGAAAAGCGTATAGGTTTATCAGATATAGTTTATCAGTGAAATAGGTTTATCAGATACAGTTTGTCGTCGAAATAGGTTTATCAGATATAGTTTGTTAGTGAAATAGGTTTATCAGATGCAACAGCATTTACAATTACAACCGGTTACGAATTATTTATCATATCAAAGAAGATATTCAAAGCTCTTGAAAATCATATATATACATGATACCGACTACAATATAATTATAGATTCGTGGAAAGACTCCACTTTTAAACCCAAAACTTGGCTACGCACAGGGTGCGAGAAATATATTTCCTTTCCTAAGAGAGTGTGTAAGCTAGCTGACCATTTCTCCTGAATGCCTCAGGGGTATTTCTTGCCAGCGGGAAGCATGGTTACAAATTAATATTTTTTTAATGCATTCATGTTATTTAATACCAGTGAAAAATTAGTGATGTTTCTCAGTATAACAACTGTTGATCTCGTATATTTGTCTACATCACTTTGACCATGATTTCAATGCACGTAGTATCATTTCTTTAGGGATTTTCTTCTCTTCTTTTGAAGTAGCATTTTTAAGTCCTTTTATATAAAATTTGGAGAAAATTAAAGATAACGCCAATAAAAATATTATTTTTTTTAGTTAAAAATCACAAAAATTAATACTTTCAAAAATACTGCACTACAATTATATACATAAAAATCACTTTAAATAAAAACTTGTTTTATGAAAAACAAAACTAAAAAATTGGAGCTGGTTAGTTGCTAGTGAAATGCAGAAGAAGTTAGAACCATTTATATTCTCGAATAGGACATTCAAGATGGAGGCAAAAAGAAAAAATGGCAAATTTATAAAAGCTCATAGTTTACTACCTCGAAGATATCAAAATAAATCATAGTTTAAAAGTTAACTTTACCAAATGCCATGGAGGGGAGATGTATGCCATGGACTCAAAATTAAAAGTATATTGAAGCGTGGTACGTATATTTGGTACGTGAATTAACGTACAATGCCCCTACTTTTAATTGTGACATTGAAGAGGAACAGAAATATAAAACAATTATTGTCGATAACTAAACATTTATTGTCGATATCAATCAGCAAAGAAAGTACGTGACATATCCATAGTTTACATAACATAAAATTAGGTATAACTATAAATAGAAAATTAAATCCAGACAATTCCTAGTTCTTTATACATATCACTTTCACCATAACAGGTATGCATCATAAACTACCCAACAATGTTTATAAACAATAAAACTGCCCTTTTATCGTAAATTATACTAATACTTTTAAATATATTAGAAATAATAGTTAATAAAGTATTAGAAATTAGATTCCACTACTCGTTACATTTTAACTAAAATAATATCATAATAATAATAAAAAATGAGGAATCCGCTAGACGAGATTAGGTAATTTTACAAGATGTTTGCTAATTATAATAATTAGAATATGCAATCAATTTATACGGATAAATTAAAAGTGAAAAGATTATTAATATGGTTGGTATATATGAAACTTCCTTTTATGCTTGAAAATTATTTTAGCTTAATAACAGTTTATTATTTTTATTATTATTAAATTATTAAATTTAAGTGAAATGAGGGTTCAACTTTCACTTGACAACGATATTTAAAACAGTAAAAGACAAAAATTGATTATTTATTTTTAATTTAAAAATCGTAATAATTTTATAAAAAAAAAAGCATTTCCGTCGGTCACAACTTTTTAAAAATGGACATATTATTGTATAAAGTTAAAAGTAATAATGTAATAATATTGTATAATAAATGTATAATAATTTTGTATATATAATGTATAAACTTAAAAGTATTATGATATAAGGGATAAAGTTATAATTAAAAGCAAGAAACAAAAGCGATAAATGAAAAAAATGGTTGATTGTGATGCGAAACAAATTCAATGAAAGATTGCGCCATGACATTATTTACTTAAAAATAAAATATTAAAATATATGAATTTATATTTCATCCACATATGTTTACTTATATTATGAACTTATATTGCATACATATTTTTTTTACAAATTATATTCACAATCTAAAATTTCAGATAAAACATTTGAAAAAATACTTACAAAAAAGGAATATGCATTAATTAAAGATTAGTGCGTTTGATATCAAAAGAGGTAAAATACGAACAATAAAATTAGCACACAGTAACCTGTGTGACTAACAATTACAACTGACAAGTATAACATTAACTATTATTTATTAAGTATAACTATATTAACTACAACATTTACAATTGAATCAAATTTTAAAATTATTTAAAATTATAACATTATTGTATTTTGTATTATTAAAACACTAAAATATGCGAGATACATAAATATGTGACATTGAAGAAATGTATACTTATGCTAGTACAAACATTTATTCTTTTAAAATAATAATTTATCTTCATCAAGTGTTAAACACAAAAAATAAACAAAATATCTTCAAATTAAATATTTCAGGCATTTTTTCATCATTAAAGAATTCGGAAATGTCTCCATGTGTTCAATTTAAAACTCTCCTACCTGTTTACTTGTGGAGAAATATTTGATGTACAAATATTTTCAGGAGCACATTCTATACCATTTCTTCAGCAAACAACTCGAGATTTATTTATTATTTTTCATCCTCTCTTTATCAATCCATTAATCGATCGACTCTCTAAAATGCAATTTGTTAAAACATCAACCAATGTTTTCTCTAAAAGATGAGCGAAATAAAACTTTAATGGCAGGACCAAACACAATTAGAGAAACTTACCGTTGCCGTATTGACGCATCTATCCGTGGAATGTTTTGTGCAAATGAACTATCCAGATTATATATACATATACGCTAACATGCATATACAACTAAAAAAAAAAAGAAAAAGAAGAAATGCTTTCGAAAAAAAGTTCACTTTGCGTATGGCGAATATTTATACTTCGTTAATGCATAGTGGTACTTTCAGTTTGTTTTAAATGTCATTTCATAACTCGAGAAATACTTTTTAAAAGATTTCCATTAATATTCATCATGCATACGTAATACCGTCTTTAATGCAACGTTAATTTTAGCGCTCGCCGAAACAGAGCGATACTTATGGGGAAAAGGAGAGGAAAAACTAAAAAAACTAAAAATTAGAATCAGAAACAGTGAGGGAATGCATAAAAAAAAAATAATAAAATAAAATGAAACGAAACGAAAAGATCGAAACAGTAAATTTAAACACAAAATACACGAAAAAATAATCAATTACGTTTTCCATTAAGATTTTACTGTATATTTCAACTCCCGCGTTATCACGTGACATTAGCCTCGTCCCAGATTTTAAGCAAGCGTAGCGTAAGTGAATCATAAGTACTAATGACAAATACAGTGGAAAATGTTTGACGATCGAATTCGCAGCGTTCGAAACTCGGCAAAAGGAGAACTAAAACTTTTCTGGAAAATGGATAATAACTAAGTTTACGATTTGCTGAGGAAAAGAGGGGGGAGAGAAAAATGGAAACAGACAGACAGACGGATGGTATTTAAAGCACTAAAAGTTTTAAAAGATTTGCAAGAGGAACGACCATGGGTAAAATGATTCTCAGAACACAGTACATAGCACTTTCTTTGCGCTATTGCGCGCAAAGCGAGGAATTAAAAGGAAAGGAAAAGATGTAATCTGATGTCTGTGCCGCTGTGCTTTATATTCCTGCAGCAATTAATTTCCGTTTTAAGAGACAGACACGAGAAAGCGCCCAGAGGAAAATTTAATGAAGCAGAGAGAGACAGAGACAGAGATTGGAGTTTATTTTTCCTGTTCAATTTCTCGAACAGCTCTCAGCACTTTTCGGGCATGGCTAAGCAAAAAGCATTCCATGATTTAAAAGGACAATTTTAAAAAAATAGGCATTGAAAATTCTGTGAATAAACAAAATTAAATAATTCATACAAATTGAGTTTGTTTAAAATGCGAATGTCATTTAATTCCAGAAAGTCATTTCCTCGAAAAATGCTTTCTTTTCGTTATTTCGCTATTGATTTCTAATTTAAAAAAAAACAGAAATAATTTTAGTTCATTAATTAAAGGAGTTCGATTTTATTTATTTATTTATTTTTTGAATGAGAATTGTTCGAAAGGGCTAAAATTTAAGAGAATGATTTCATTTAAATAAATATTTCCTTCTTTGTAAACACATTTCTTTAAATAATTAAATGAAATTTTCTTTTTAAAACTTATTCAGTAAACAGGAAATAAATTAATGCTTTTTATTTAAATGATAATATGTGAATCTATTTGTTGCTTTAGAGAAAGCTTGTAAAGGAAGCATAAAAATAGAAAGTAAAAAATAAAACTATGTATAATAAATAAGAAACACGTAAAATTATCCATCATTAGTTTGTATTTTAAATTAGAATATAAATCTTGGAGCTATCTGGGACATTCTTAATATGTTAGAAAGTGTATTATTTAGTGAAAGTCGATATTAAAATTTTATAATTGTTTATGAAATTAGTAAGATTGCATGAAAATAGAAAGTAAAAAATAAAAATGTGTATAATAAATAAAAAACATCTAAAATATCCATGACTGGTTTGTATTAATTCGAAATCTTAAGTTAAATTTGAAATCTTGGAGCTATCTGGAAACTTCTTAATATGTTAGAAAGTATATTATTGAATGAAAATTGACATTAAGATTGTCTGATTCTTTATGAAACAAATAGGTAAGATCCCAAGTGTATATGTTTCTATTTCTTTTTCAAGTAACTTTATAAAAGAAATTACCTGCATTTTTTCTCTTTAATAATAAACATACAACGGATAATCTTTCTATATATTTAATAACTTATTAAAATAAATATTAAGTTCTTTTCTGAGTATTGAATACATTTATTATTATTTTATCATTATTATTATTTAATATTATTTTTTTAATTCTATTTTACTATCGAATATTTCTTGCTATAACTCTTACTGTGGGAAGACGAATGAAAAATATGTTTATTATACTTTTAAAACTGACGCTCTTTCAAATTAAAAGTATCTCGAAATTAGTATTTTATGAAAATTTCTTATCTATTTGATGGCTCCATTAATTTGAAATGTTTTTTTTTTTCAGAAAAGGAGTAAATCATTTATTAATACAATCAGTGAGCCTCCGAAAATTTGTAAGTTGACTTCCCCGCCAACTTCAAACTCCGCATTCATTAAAAAGGATATAACTGCATATTACCTTTCAAGGAATCTCTTCTGATTTGATTTTTGATTAGTCACTGCTAGTCACTAATCACTGCCAGAAAGTCACTGATTAAAGTCACTGCTTGACTGCGAAAGCGACTTGCCATTAGTACATGCTGAACCATTTCTTGCGAGTAAGTATTTAAATATTGCCTTCTTTAAATTTTTATGTCATGTTCCATCTGAAAATACACTTGAATAAGTTTTGCATTTGAATTGTTGCACTTAAATCAATGAACTTGAATTGTTGCACTTGAATCAATGAACTTGAATTGCTGCATTTGAATCAATGAACTTGAATTGTTGCACTTGAATCGATGAACTTGAATTATTATTTAAAATCATAAGAACCTACGAAAAAAATTAATTAAGGCATTTTACAAAATTTTATTATCTTCATGTATCAAACAGTTATAAATCGTTGCTAAAGAAACCATTAAATGCATGAATCTCTTTATATCCTTATTTTGACTGCCAAAAGGACTTGAAATTAGAACATGCTGAACCATTTCTTGCGAGTAAGTATTTGAAATATTGTCTTCTTTAAAAATTTTTAGGCTTGTATTTATTTGGTTACTGTTAAAATACAAGTATTTTTAATCACCTACAAAAACTTTTTAGTATTCTTTTGACAGACTATCCAGTCAAAAAATATTCTCTTATACAAGCTATCCATTTTGACTGCTAGCTTCAAAATACTTGATTTTTGTAGAAACAAATTTCACATCAATATTTATCAATAGATTATTACTTTATTATTATCAATTTTATGTAATACTAATCAATAGATCTCAAGAAAAAATTTCTTTTAAATTTAAATAATTTCAAAGAAAAATTTCTGCTAATTTAAAACAATTTGAATAATTAACATAAACTGTGGCTTTGAATTATATTATTCATTTATTTCCATTTATTGAATTCTTACTCTATCTAGTTCTATTTATTGAATTCGTATCCCATTTATTGCTATTTATTTAATTCTTATTCTATTTATATCTATTTATTATTTTATTATTTTTTGCTGCTGAAAATTTTCTACTAATTTTAAAATAACTAAAATAAACTAGTGATATTTAATTATGCTACTAGACTTTAATGCTAATATGACAGTTAATAATGCTATTAGACTTTAATGCTAATAGGACATTTAATGATGCTACTAGACGTTAATGCTAATATGGCATTTAATGATGTTACTGTGACATCAATGCAACTACTGTGTTCAGAAAGAATTGATTTAAACATGCATGAATTCTTTTTTCATTAAGCTTACTACTAAAACAAGTAATATAAAAAAAAAAATTAAAGTCAATTCCTACATTTTTTTCACTATATTGCAGAAAAGTCCTTTATAAATAATTTTCATTCATTTTTTTAAATTTTATTTGGCGCCATCTATTGGTAGATATATGCAACTTAAATCTAAAAAAAATATAATTAATTAATTAAATTTAATTACTGAATTAATATTTGAAAAAACTGTATCAAGATCAAGTGTCATCCACTACAAGTTAAAAAAATGTATTTGAGCTTGAGTGCATAAATAAAAAGTATTTTATGAACGATTGAAAATTTGAACAAGATATATATAGGGAGAGTGTGAGCTAATAGAAGGAATTGAATAAACTGTGACATTTAATTAAACTACTAGACGTTAATGCTAATGTGACATTTAAGGATTGTGATGTCAGGTGCATTTAAATAAAATATTTACTCAATTGATATATTGAATATAGATGTACTCAAATAAGTTAGAACAGATATTTTGGCATAATCATCCTGTAGAAAGAGTTATTATTCGCAAATTCTATTTTGTTGAGAAAAGATAGCACCTCGTAAAAACGATGATAATTATCATCCTTTTTTATCCACCATTTACTAGATAGCATTTGTGGAAAAATAATTAACAAGTAATATAAAAAAAAAAAAAAAAAATTTAAGTCAATTCCTATTTTTTTTTTTCACTCTATTACAGAAAGTCCTTTATAGATAATTTTCATTCATTTTTTTAAGTTTATCTGGCGCCATCTATTAATAGATATATGCAACTTAAATCTAAAAAAAAAAAAAACTACAACTAATGAATTAAATTTAATTACTGAATTAATATTTGAAAAAACTGTATTAACATCCAGTGTCCTCCACTACAAGTTCCAAAAAAATGTACTTGAACTTGAGTGGACGAATAAAAAGTATTTTATGAACGATTGGAAATTTGAACAATATATATATATAGGGAGAGTGTGAGCTAATAGAAGGAATTGAAAAATAAATTATAAAAGAGAGAATGATCATTGAATTTTTTTATCCCTTTAATTAAGTAAAAGAGGTGCTACATCCCAGTGAGCTTAAATTGGAATAAGTAAAAAAAAAACCCCATAGAGAAGTTAACCCAGTGGACGATAAAATAAACAATCAGGTGATTGCAGCATGATGAACATTAGCAGATGGGAGTTGACTGCGGCAGCTGACAATGCTGCTCAACAGGACGCAGGTGTTGAACTGGGGATTGCTCTGCAATTGCTCATCGGCCACCTCGCTCATTCATTCATGGCACGCCAGCCCCCCATGCGCTTATCAGCTAAGCCCCCGTATAATCACCACACCCATTGTGAACAAACTGCCGCAATTAAATGGCACATCCCTAATGAGATATGAATATTCGAAGAACTCGTGGGTGGTTGTCGGTGGGCACGATAGGCTTGGTGCAGGCCACCTAATGAAGAATTTACTTTGGAGTTCTTGTAGAGTAGCTCTTGTTCTGTGAATGTGCACAATCCATGCATTTTTTCGTATTTCTTCTTCTTTTATTTATAAATTTTTTATTCAAACATTCAATTTCTAAGTAACATTTTATAAAAAGAAGAAAAGTATTGAAGCATTTTGAGTTTTTAAATTAAAAATGGATACATATTTTTATTTTGGCTTTTGAACATAATTTCAATGAACCATTGTAAGTTTTAACAATATGATTAATGTAGTTATCATGAAACTATTACTGCTTAACGGATATATTATATGTTCTTTCCATGTCTTGTTCTGTCACACTAAGAAATTATGTAAATTACTATTTTTTATTACTAGTGATATGAAGTAAAAATTTTTAAATAATTTATTCTGTACTCACTTCTTTTTCTTCATTGACGCAACAGCCCCGTGGTTGGCCAAGGCCGCCTGCTTACTGTCAGATGTCGTGTATTCATTAGTTTCCAAAAACAGAAATATTACTATTGCACTGCCAAAAATAAGTAAATTTTCATTAAAATTACGTTGCATGCATCAAAGTTAATGATACAAGGACAAACGTGGACAATACGTAGATGAAAACTAGCTTTAAAGGCATCTGCAGTTTCAACTAACAGAAGCTATGTAGGGACATTTCCAGATAGCCATGTTCTAGATTTGAGTACATATCATTGACATCAGCTACCTGAAGAGTTGACTCAAGAGCCGTTGGAGGAATAGAAGTAAGACAGAGTCAACCCTATATATCTAGATTGTTGAATGTGAGCCTTCCTATAATTGTTACGTTAGGGGAAGGCTCACATTAAAGCATCTAATTATATAGGATTGACTCTGTCTTATTTCTATTTCTCCAACGGCTCTTCAGTCAACTCTTCAGGTAAATGATGTTGTGCATTCATACCTAGGACATGACTGTTTAATTGACATTAACTGACAAATGCATTTTTAAGAAAAGAATCACTTTCTAGAAAGACAAATCAAAAAAGATTTAGAGCTGCATGTGTCCCAGATAACGGCTATTTGTGATAAATTGAAAGAAGGCTCAGAATCACTACAATACCTATCTCAAAGCAGTCATAATAGCTACTAGAAGGCTGATATTCAGATCAATTATATTCCGAAGGCTTCACGGAGGAGAATTTAATGAAAGACTTCCAGCATTAAGTGTACTCCTCACACTATGACACAGAAATGAAAGGTTTAATTGGACACGAACACATAACAACTGAAGCTCTGGACAATTATAAATTTAATAAACACCATTACCTTGAGTATGGAACATCGCTGCCGTGCTTATTCAACTAAATCACACTCATATTGAAGCTGATTACACGTTGAATTGATGTAAGGTTCTTTATGTTTCTATTTTGTATAATTTACAGAAAAAATATAGGCCTAATGTTTTCTTGTGCATTTAATATGAAGCACAGTTGATTAGCATTTTTGCCAAATTTCATTAATTTCTATTTGAATAGAAAATTCACAATTAAGATTTTTCCTTAATTTTTTGGAAATAGTGTATAAGCTGATTTAAAAAATATCTGTTCATATCGTAATAAGTAAATTATACATATTGATAATAAGTATATTTTTATATCATGAGAGATACAATACTATAGATCACTCACATAGCATATTTATAGTTGCAGTTTTAAACAGAAGAATATTTTTCAAATGTTTTTAGAAGAAAATATTTTAATTATTTCTCAAAGGGCGCAAAATATAACAGAAATTATTAGAAACAAAATATTTATTAAAAACAATTTTTTTTCGAGCTGAAATATTAAACTAAAGACAATTTTCTATTTAAATTTTTTTTTTTTTTTTTTTTGCTCATCAAAGGAAATATTTACTATTGCTTTTAAATATTTATTTTTCGTCCCACAATTTATAATTTCTTTGTGATATAACAACAAAATAAATTAGATTAAAATAGCATCGCAATTATTCAAACTTTTGCTTAGATTCAAACTTATTGCAAACCACCTAGGTGCACTTTTCTCTAATATAATCAATAAATCCTAACTACCAATTTATGTTTTGCTATAGTAGAAAACAACAAACGAAAGTTGAAAATCAAATAAAATATTAGCTAAGCTTAACATACAGTTCAGAATTGATCCACCATGACGTTCAGTTCATGCTGTATAATAGCACACAATCACATAAACGTCTGCAACTGTTTTAACATATAGTGCAGAATTGATCCACCATTACGTAAAATTCATGCTATATAAAAGCACAATCACATAAACTTATGCGACAGATTTAATGTATAGTGCATAATTAATTCACCATAAGGTTAAATTCATGCCATATAATTGATTGTCTATTGATTATCTTAGGAACCTTTGCACCTATGTGGTTTGAAATAAGTTTGAATCTTCACAAAAGATTGAGTAATTCAGATACTATTTTAATCTAACTTTATGTGCTGTTAGATCACAACGAAATTATAAATTGAGGGAGAAAAAATAAATGTTTAAAAGCACAATCACATAAACGTCTACTATGGATTTAGCATATAGTGCGGAATTGATCCACCATAGCGTTAAGTTTATACAATATAATAACACAATCACATAAACTTCTTTAAAACTATATATTAGTTACACAAACCACCTCAGTTCCTAACTACCTTAATGCAATCCATAATCGTAATACTTCCGAATTTTGATTTGTCTCATGCATATATATGACTCAGTCAAGTGATTGTCACCTCCATGGAAGGACGCAAAACTGTGAAGCCTGACCCTAGAGTGCTCGCTGACAGGACGTTTTAGTTACTTGATGGATTACCGCAACTCTTCAAGGAAACGATGCATCAATTCCCGAATCGCTGATGGCCTGGTGGCACGAAAACTCTTCCCTTTCGTTGAGTTTTAAAAGCGACTCGTAAAGGTTTTTCCTCCGAGACCTCACTCTCTCGGACTCTGCTGTTCCTTCCCAGGGGTATGGTGTGCAACTTTTTGAAGAGATGAGAAAAGGTAGCGGTGATTGAAAAAGGACAGAAGGAAGTAAATCCCAGAGCGCTGCTTGCAATCTTCGAGATCGTAGTGATGCTTGCGATAAAAGAAATAGAAAAGGGATTTTCTTCCCTTTCGTTTTGGTAGATGTTGGGTGATGTAATAATGCTTACAAGACAATAGAATAATATTTTTTTCTGTTATTTGTGAAGAATTTGATTGGACGCAGAAAGATTTATTGCTCAGTTTGTTTGCTATTATGTCGTAAATAATTTCAGAATGATATTTTTATACAAACTCCAAGAATCTCGTGTTTCAATTATACATGTTAACCATAAACTTTACTAAACTGTTAATATAGTTTATGGTTATACTGGTAACCATAAACCATATAAACTGTTATGTATGTCAGTAATAAACCAAACCATAAACTAATGGAAACAATACACAAAAGGAAAGGTGACCTCTTCCAAAAGGAATTTTATCAGAAATTGCTACACATTTGGGTATCGTATAATAGGAAATTAGGAAAAATGCCACCATGCATGTTAACCGCTGTTTGAATAATGAAATTAAAGAAAGAATCACACATAATAATTAGAATACAATGAAAAATTATAAAATTAATTATTTTAATAAGCTCGAAAATTATTTTTATAGAAATATAAATAATATATATATAATACAATAAAAATAATATTTTTTGCTCAAAAGAATTTTATTTTGATCCTTAATGTAACCTCAAACCGATATTTTTCTAGAAAAAAATAATAAATAAATATACAAAAGCTGAAATCCTATAAAAGAAATAGAAAGGGAATTTCTTCACCTTTCGTTTTGGGAAATGTTAGGTGATGTAATAATGCTTACAGACAATAAAATAAAAAAATTTCTGTTATTTCTGAAGAATTTGATTGAATGCAGAAAGATTTATTGCTCGGTTGGTTTTCTATTGTGTCGTAAATAATTTCAGAAGGATATTTTTATACAAACTGCGAGAATCTCGTGTTTCAATTATACATGTTTCGAACCTTAAACCAAAGGAAACCATAAACAAGAGAAAATAGGATTCATTTCAAGAGGAATTTTGTAAGAAATTGCCACACATTTCAGTGTCGTATAATAGGAAATTAGCAAAAATACCACCATGCTGGTTGATTGTCGTTGAAAGAAGGAGATTAAAGAAGGAATCACTTATAATAATTAGAATACAATAGAAAATTATAGAACTATTATAATTTTAATGAGGTGGGAAATTATTTTCATAGAAATATAAATAATATGCAATATAATATAATAATAGTTTTTGCTTAAAAAAAAATTATTTTTGTTTTTTGATATGAACACAAATCGCTATTTTGCTAGAATAAATAGTAAATAAATATACACAAATTTAGCACCTTTCACAAATTTCAATTTATCGTTCGTGAATATACTTTGCTGGACGAATACACATGGAAGTATACTAATGTTCAATAACCCAAGAAATTTACGAAGAAATGGGTTGGATTACTACATGAAATAGAGTTCTGCACTTTAGGGTTCCGGTTTTTTATTTGACAATTTTTCCACTTGCGAAAACCGCCAGGGGAAAAATCCCCTCCTAAATAATAAAATGGCCGCTGTGGTTAGAAAATACTGTGGTTTTGGCGATTCCATTTGGCTCGGAAAAGAGACTTGAAGAAATCGGAACCCTAAGTGCTGAATCCTCGCAGGAACTATCAAAATGAATTGAGACAGGAATATAACATTTAATACTCTAGAACTTAGAAGGAACAATTATTCAAATACTTGAAGTACCCAATTTAGACAGAGAAGTCTGTTAAGTGATGATTAAATTAACTTTTATAAACATTAACTTAACTAATCATTAGACACTATTTTGAGGATATTCAAAACAATAATCTGTTTATATTTTGAAAACCAGACAATTCAAAATGAACTGCAGAGCACGTGACTTGATACTGTTCAACACATATTTCAGTTTTAAAAAAACCCATAAATAATATCACGGGGAAATCAACGTTTAGTTTAAATAAAAGTTTTCGAAATGAAAGTTTCTCTTGTTGAGAGAGGAGATTAATCAGTTTTAAATAATAACTTATACTTTTATTTTATTTTATAGTTTCACTTTTTTGGAGATGCACGGACCTCTAATCAGGACAGCACTGTGTTCACACATGATAAAAAAAGATTATTTCTTATTTCATTAAATCATTAGCTACCATTAAAAAATAATCTACAAATGGAATACAAAAACTCGATTTTTTTTCTATAATTTTATTTTTTTTATTACATTATTATGTGTAATTAAAATAAAAAGTTTACGAGGATACTTAAATATATTGTAGCAACAAATAGTAATATTAATAAATTAAATGCAAATAATAATATATAGTAATAATAATAAAGCAATATAACAATTATATAGTTACATTCTGAAAACTTGCTATAAATTAATATGAGAAATTTAAGCAAAGTGCAATATTAAAGGGAGGCGAAAAATTGATCAGCATGAAAAAGTAAAAGAAAATCAATATATTTATCGGAAAAAATCTAGAAATGTTCATATTAAATGATAATTTAAACAACTAATGATCTGAAGAATTACGTTAAAATGTTGAAAAAGGATAAATATTTATGTAAAATATAAAACTTAAACATTTTTAACTCACGAAACTTTAATAAATATCAGAATTTCCAACTAAAAGTTTTTAAAATTTTCCAGGCGTACATTTCTTTAAGTTAATATGCTGCAGATATATTGTACAAAAGAAATATCTAGAAATAAATAAATAAATAAATAAAAAAACTCCTTTATAGTTTCATTTTTTGGAGAAGCCAAAAAAAGTGTGTTAGACGCCAAAAAAAACGCCAAAATAAAACAAAAACAAAATAAAACAAACAAAAATAAGACAAAACAATATTGTCCTCTAACGAGGACAACATTGTTTTTGGCTTCTTTTTAATAAAATAATCTACAAATGCAGTACAAAAAAAATCGATTTTTTTAAAATTTTTATTTGTGTTTTATTGCATTGTTACGTATATTTAAAATAAACATTTTACGGGGATACTTAAATGTATTCAAATAATAAATAATAAATATAACAAATACATCGTTGCATTCTGAAAAATTGTTATTTATTATTATTAGCATTCAACAAAACAGTTGAATGCTAATAGTGGTGAACATGGCAAAGTTGCAGTAATTGAGTTATCCAAAGTTGAACATATTATCTTGGCTTCGAAGTAAGTAAGCCAACATCTCAGAAACTCTACTGTTGAGCCTTGATATTTTTTCGGGAGCAGTTAAATCAATTTTCATATTAGCTGGACTAAGACCCAAACCATAAATAAGAAAAATCTAGAAAATATCCTAATATTGTATCAGAAATCGAATTATTTATCAGATAACTCTTTTTGGAGAAAATATAATCATAATAATGGCAGGATGATGATTATTTTGGTAGCAAGCGTGTCGGAAGAGTAATAAATTAAACGAAGGATATAAGCTGTGAGCATTGTTAAGTCATTGTTCATCATCTGTAAGTAAACTGTTTTCATCTTTAGCATAAAGAGCATTTTTTTATGACTTTATTGAAATTGGCTTAAATTACGGGTGGTGAGCCAAGTGATACTAGGCAGGCGAACAAAAATGATAAAATTAATGCTATTATTTTGGAGACTATTGATTCGTTTGTCACATTCTCTTTAATGGGTCTTAAGTTTCCAAGGGCTGAGTCTGAATTCTTTTGAGATATAGTTGCATAATGCACTAAATATTTTGACAAAGAAATAATAACGGCAGGATGATGATTATTTTGGTTGCTAATGTGTAGGGTTTAGTTTAGTTTGTTGCTCTACGGCCATTGTGTGCACTCTTTAAGCTAATTAGGCCGGGCCCTATGGTTTAACGTACAAGTGTGCAGTGGGAGAAATAACTTAAAAGCAGAATATAAACTGGGGTTGATACTTTTTATTCTTAACACGAAAAACTTTTTTTATAACTTTATTGAAATTGGTTTAAATTACAGGCGGTGAACAAAGTGATACAATACAAACAAAAATGAACAAAAATGATAAAATTCATGAAGATAGTATATTCATACTATTGATTCGTATATTCATAGTATATTTTAAACTTTTGGCTCGTTTCTTACATTCAACACCAATGGGTCCTTGCTTGATAAGACACGAAGAACTGAGTCTGAAGTGAGATATAGTTGCATAATACATTAAACATTTTGATAGAGAAATAATAATGGAAGATGATTATTTTGGTTGCAACTGTGCAAAAAGAGATATAAATTAAAAGCAGAATATAAACTGCAAGGTTGATATTTTTCACCCTTAGCATGAAGAGAATTATTTTTAACAGTATTGAAATTGGCTTAAATGACTGGTGGTAAACAGAGTGACACAAAGGCTAACAAAAATGATAAAAATTAATGGGCTATTATTTAAGAGACTTTTGGCTCGTTTCTCGCATTCTACACCAATGGATCATTGCTTGATAAGACTAGAAGGTCTGGGTCTGAAGTCATTTGAGATATAGTTACATAATGCACTGAACATTTTGATGGAGAAATAATAATGGTAGGATGATGATTATTTTGGTTGCAACTGTGAAGGGTTGGGTTTATTTTGCCGCTCTACGGTCATTTTGTGCGCACTTTAAGCTACTTTGACCGGGACCTACAGTTTAACGTACAAGTATAGAGAGAGATAAATAAATTAAGAGCAGGATATAAACTGTGAGGTTGAAATTTTTCATCCTTAGCATAACGAACACAAAGGCGAACAAAAATGATAAAAAATTAATGAGCTACTATTTTGGAGACTATTGACTCGTTTCTGGAATTATTGGAGTCACTTCTTTCAGAAACAGAAAGTATGTATAGAATAGAAAGAATATACATAAAATTAGAATATGTAGGATTTTATTACAATTGATAATTAACCACAAGAGAGCCTAATTAGGATATCTGCTAGACATTATCAATTTACAACCTCATTGTAACCCCCCCCAAATTAGTTTTGATGGTCCTGAGAAAGCTTCCACTGGAGTCAATGGTAGATTTCTCAGGACCTTGTGATCCTTATAGGACCTCGATGTTGGGGCCTTATGGCTGAGTGACTGGTGCACGATGCCACGGGTTTCTGGCACGAGTCTCTGTGGTGCTATGGATGATATTTGTAGAGGTTCGGAATTCACTTTAAACCGTAGATCCCAGTCTAATATGAGTGTAGAGTGTTGGGAGTAGGGCTGACAACTCTACTCCGTCAAAAGCCAGCTTCAAATGAGACTTCCTCCTACGGGTTCTCCATCACAACAGAAATCCCCTTTCCCCCCTCCCCGCTTTTCTCTCCGTCCATGAGAACACATGGATTCTTGGACTTGGTCTAGATGTTGATGTCTACCAAATGGGATAAGAAAGAACAACAACAACAGGACCATGACGTAGATCTAGGTGCTGTATAGACTCGCTGTATAGATATAGGTCGTCTGAATAGGAAAAATATACATAATTCAGAGAAAACTTGAACAGAACTTAGAGGTAAGAGCTTGTAGAAAACTTGAGCAGAAGGAGAACTGTAAGTGATTATAACTTAATCAGAACTGTGTGCAGCAATAGGTAATTGTTAAACTTCAAATCAAGTTTAATTACTATCCACTGTTACACACAGTTCTCAAAGTTATAAGATTTATGCTCGCTAATGTTGCTTTATTTCAATTTATCCAAGTACTATTAAAATACAAGAGACAAAAGAATTGAACAAAGATTAAAATTGAACATTTATAATCGACCTACAATAAAACTCAAAATTCATGAATCCCTAATTATCCGTTATAATATTATACTTTGTAAATATAAATTGTGCATTTAAAATGTGATGCAAAAGAACAGTCTGTTATTCCTTTTAAATTTGTCTAGAGACCAACATACCCACATATAATTGAAATCTTCTTAATGTTGTACTTTAACATTATTATTAAGATAAAAAATAACTTATTTTACTTCATTAATTATTTTAAGTTATTATAAATTCAAACTAAAAGATTTTTCATTAGAAGACTTGGTTTTTTCCTTAAACTTTAGTTTATAGGAACAAACTAATTTTTAATTGTGTCTTAATTAATAGTGTCTAATTTTTAAAGAATCGATTCAAGTTTCATTTTTAGACTCATCTTAATATATAATCGTTTGTAGTATAAAATCAGCAGGTAATTAAATATTAAACTGTTCTTATTCCTTAATTAAAAGTTGTTGTTTTAACTAATTAGAAATTATCTCGCAATAAACTGATATAGAATTATCAATTAGTTAAAGTGGGAAAATTTATATATAAGTATAAGAAATTAAAGTGGAGAAAAGAACTTTGGAATTTACCTCTCGAATTTAACTTGTTTCAGTACCCATTAACAAATTTAATCATTTTAATAGCTCTTTAGTTATTATTATTATTGTTGAAGATCTGCTGAATTTTGAAATATAAAAATTAAAATTTTAAAATTAATATGAGTAAAATCATTATAACTATACAAAGAGTATGAATTATTATATTTTAAATTATTCTGCATGTAGAAATTTTATGTGTTAGACATAAGGAACTTATTTAAAAATACTTTATTAAAAACAATGATTTTACCACTTATAATCTCATGTAATTACACTCATGTCCATAAATTAAGGATAATTCAGAATCACACAGAAATTGAACTCTAAAATAAAAATTTCACCTGTAGAATTATCACACACATCTTGGAGAATAATATGCAAATTACAGGAAACCACCAGATGGCGCGGATAGTACGTCACAATGACGAGAGTGTAAGAGAGGGGTATATAAGGAATGGTGACAAAGAAGTAAAATTGTTCACAAGCGCTTTAAAAGCCTTTCAGTGCAATAACCGCATAGTTATGGCACAAAGGAAGCATTTGGATGATTTTTTACGTGGTAGAATTATTGGACGTCTGGAATGTGGACGTACCCAGATGGAAGTATCCGAGGAACTTAAGAAGCCCAGAAAGCCAAAGCCCAGAGTGTCATCTCCAGGCTTTGCAAACGATTCCAAGATGATGGTAATGTGAGTAGATGTTACAGCACAAGTCGCCCCCGAGTTACAACGCCGAATGAGGACCGGTATTTAGCAGTTACTGCCAAAAGAAACAGACGGAGAACAGCATCAGACCTGTCTCGTCAGCTCTCTTCAGCTACCGGTACGACAGTTTCAAGGCAGACCGTGTACAGACGCTTAGGGCACATTGGTCTATATGCTCGTAGGCCTGTCAGATGTGTTCCACTTACCGCAACTCACTGTCGCCTGTGATTAGCCTAGAGTAGAGAGGATTGTGGACACCGCAACAGTGGTCTTGTGTGATATTTCCCGACGAGTCTAGGTTTAGTTTGCAGTCTGATTCTCGCCGGACTTTCACATGGAGAGCGCCAGGTACCCGTTAACACCAAGAAAACACCATTGAACGACACCGTTACGGTGGTGCAGAATGGCTCGTTTGGGGAGGAATTATTCTTGGTTTCAGAACTGACCTGCATGTTCAGAGTGTAACGATGACAGGCCACATCTATCGGGATGTCATTCTGGAACAACATGTACGTTTGTTTCGGGGCGCCATGGGTGCTGAATTTCTGTTTATGGAGGACAACGAACGTCCTCACCGTGCAAAGATTGTAGACGAATGCCTTCAATTGGAGGATATCACCCGTATGGATTGGCCAGCATACTCACCGGACTTGAATCCAATAGAGCATGTGTGGGATATGCTTGGCCGACGAATTGCAGCCTGTCAACCTGTCAACCTCCCACCTGTCAACCGGAACTTCGGAGGGCATTGCTAGATGAGTGGTGTAATATTCCCCAAGATCAGATTGATAATTTGATACTCAGCATGCCTAGACGTTGTAAGGCCTGTATTGCATCGTCCGGGAGACATACTCCATATTAACCATCATACTAACCATGTTATACTGTTTTTTGTAAATAGGTTCTTTTTTGAAATTTGCTCCAGGGAGTAAAAATCGCAATTTTTATTAATTATGGCAAACATATAGCATCTTTTTTGCTCTTTACCTTTTGTTTAATAAATGGACTTTACAAATAAGTCAAATTTGTTTTGTTTCTGTCTCTTTTTTTGCCTGAACTTCATTATCCTTAATTTATGGACATGAGTGTATTTTCAAGTCTGTTTACTGCATTTCGTTAATTTAATTTGCATCTACTCAAAAAAATAATAAATAATTTGGTAATTTTATTAAAATTATCAAATAACCAATTTTGATGTCAATTAAATTGTTTCACAAATCATTTTTATTATTTGTTCGTTTAATTTCTCACAACACAAGCAATTTTTTCACTTACAACAACATGATGAAAAAATATCAATTCTTTCACTACACAAAATATAATTAAAAAAAGATAAATGTTATGTCACAGCTGTAATTATTTTTCTAACTGACCAATTTTTCGCAGACATTACTTGGAAGTAAAAATTTAAAATTTTGGATGATGAGGTTGCTATGGTTACTGTTCAACCTAACCCTTCTCCCCGTAAATATAATTAGAACATGATTCTTTCTTTTTATATTAAGCATATCAGTCAAAAGCCTGGCATCATTTTATCATATAGTACTGTACACAACATGATTTACAAACATATTGTTAGTATCAAGATTAGATAAAGGATTTTTACTTGGTCTGATAACTTTGTAACTTTATGCACATTTAAATTTCTTACTGAATGCTTTCCCTACTGTCAGGCTTTGAAATTGAGATCATTTAATACTAAAATGGCTGATTTGTAGCAAATTCAACGTTATTAAGAGCGCCTTATTACATCATCTCAACACGGAAAGAAAGAGGAAATGTTTTTATGTTAGACATTTTAAGGTTAATAGATTCAAATTTGTTACACATGAGTAACACCAGAGAATCAATATGACCTCAGCAAATCATATTGCTAAACAATTGTTGTTCTTCAGCTATACTACTGTGTCCAAAAAGTAAGACCGATTTTCAATTTAAAATTCCCGGGGCTTATGGAATTACAATTTTTTCTTTTCTTTTTTAGGTTGCTGGCACTGTCCTTGACATCTATGTGAAATCTGACGTCACGTCACAATATTCATTAGATTTTGAGTTACGCTTGGCTTTGGGAGACGCTAAAACTGATTCCGGCGATTTTTCAAATGTCTGAATTTATTGAACAAAGAACTTGCATTGAATTCTGTTTGCGGAAACGTATAGAATGTTGCAGAAGGCATTTGGTGAGCATTCCTATATCGGAAAGAAATTTTTAGAAGTGGTATGAACAGTTCAAAGAAGGCAGAGAACGCGTTGAAGACAAAGAGCTCTCTAGTCGACCCTCAACCTCAACCGACGAAGCTCATGTCCAAAAAATTAAAGATTTGGTGCTTGCAAACCGTCGATTCACAATTGGAGACCTTACTGATGATGTTGAAATTTCAAAAGTATCGGTCAATTCAATTTTGGGCCTCAAACGCGTCAAATCTCGATTGGTACCGAAAAAACTGAATGCGCCACCTCACACTGCATTGATTCTTCATGACTGTTTTGCCAAAAAAGAAACCCATATCATTCCACAACCACCGCATTCACACCGTGCGACTTCTGGGTGTTCCCTAAACTCAAAAGAGCACTGCGGGGCCACCGTTTTGAGTCGGTTGAAGAGATTCAACGTGAAGAACGCTTTGAAGGCCATCCCTGCCGATGACATTTTAGCGTGCATTGAAGATTTGAAAAAAAGTTGGCATAAGTGCATTGGATTACTTTGAAAGCGATGAAATAAATTTGGAAGAATAAATAAAGAGTTTTTGAAATATCTTATATTATGTCTTAGAATCACGATATAACTGTTGGTAATGGAGAAATCGATCTGATCAATATCAGAACTTCTTACAAATTTAAAGGAGATTCAGCTAATGTAAGATTAAAAAATAATTTAAATATTAACATTTAGAATAGCAAACAGCTTATGTTATTTGTTTTATATATTAGTATATATGAAAAATCTACTTCAAATAAACAATTTATGTTTGGATTTGTTGTTAGTTCGTTTCTTTTTCAACTATCGGAATAAAAAATTCAATTTACCCTTAATTAAAATATTTTTGTTAAACTCCGATTTGCTGCAGTATTTAAAAGAAATTTTTAATTAAAATATTCAAAACTAAAAAAAAAATAATAATCATTACTCGGAAACTATTTGTTCTTTTTATCGTTAATACTCAAATCACAACATTTAAGTCCCAGTAATCCAACGTTTTAATTGCTTTATAATTAATTAATTTATAATAATAATCTCAGATGTTATTTTTTTTATAACTTCTTCAAAAAAGAGAGATAAATTAAGAGTTTTAATCTATTAAGGGATAAATTTGTTTCTCTTACAAAACAGTTTGGTTTCAAAACAATTATCTTTTTATTGAAATCGAAAACATGACTTATTAGAATTATTATTTTTTTATTTTATTTATATTACAAAACAGATTTTATCTTGTTTTGCTTATTTTTATTATAGTAAAAATTTTAAAATAATCAAAATAAAATCTGATTTACCTCTGGGACGTTGATTTTTTACGGGGTAGGATTGCCCGTAGGGTAGGATTGCCGGGGTAGCGTTGTCAGCCCTATGCCCAACGTTCTACAGTCATGTTAGACTGGGACCTACAGTTTAAAGTGGATTCCGAACAACTACAAACATCCATGGCACATCCGGGACTCAACCCATGTGGCACAGAGCGTCAGAGCGCTAGTCACTCAGCCATCAGGTCTCACATGAAAGTTGTTCCATTTGTAATGAATATACTATTTAGCAAAAGTGTTAAAATTCTGCATTTAATTTGTTTTATTAAATTTATATGTATATATATATATATATATATATATATATGTGTGTGTGTGTGTATGTGTGTGTAATAATAGTCAAATATAACCAATTTTATTATCATAAGCATATATTATAATCATGATGTGATTATAATATATGCTTTGCTGTCTTTTACCATACAATATAGTATGGTACTGTACTGTACGTTACAGTCAGTAAAATATATCCACGATAAATACTTATCCACATTATTTTTCATTGAAATGAAAATTAATACCAATTAATACCAGTCAATTTAATACCAAATCATCTGCGAAAGAAAGTGAAGATGAAAAAAGAGAGGGATTAAATTAGTTTCATTCTTTTTTTTTTTATATCCGTAAGTTATAAAATTACTAATAAAGTTAAAAATCATGCAACATCGAAATAATATATTGATTTATTTTCCTTTCTTTTTTACGAGGTTTTCTTTTATGTGGGTGGCCATAGCTCCCCCACTCATGCGCGCGATGTCCTTCAATCTGTGTTGTCCAATCCATGTTTAACACATGAAATCGAAGCACTGATAACACAATAACCTCAAGAACTAAGTAAACTCGAGGAGAGAGATCGTTATCTTTTCTTTTCATGTCTCCCTGTCCAAACCAACTGTCCCTCTCTCCTCGTTTCAAAAGATCACAGTCAACACGAGGTGCAAAAAGTAAAGAGACAAGAAAGTGATAGCATTCACGCACTAGAGATAGGATTTATTTTATTAGTCCTGCACTTATACAGCTGCGAAGGGTTTATGTGAATAGCAAAATCCTTTATAATTTCCAAAAAAAAAAAAATTCATATATGAAATGTTTTAAATACGAATTTTATTACTCTGAATTGTGTAAATGATTATTTTCAGGACTTACCAAGTTTTTTCAGCTACTGTAACTTTCCATGATAAAAGTTTAATGTTAGTAGGAATTTTATTTGCTTCTATATGATGGATATTTTCATGATAGAAATTATGTATCTTCAATGACATTATTTAGGTTTAATTTTTTTTTACAAACAAATAATAAAAATTGTATATGCTAGAATTCGCATAACAAGCCATAAAAGAAAAATAATTTTTAGCTTTCCATAATTATAGTTTCAAAATTTTGTGTCTCTTTATTATGTAGATAAATGTACTAAATTTGCTAAATTATTTTCAATAAATCAGCTATTTGTTTGTTTGGAGAAGACTTGAAAGTGCTGGTGGATGGTGCAATTACTGCTTTGAAAATGACTCGAACGGTATTGAATTATTATATGGACTTAATATCATTACATGGACTTCAACTATCTGGTGAGATATTCTTCCTCAACAGGATACTCTGATACAATTTATAAGTTCATAAATGAACTAAGATGCCACAAGAAGCTTATCAAAACTTGGAAAAAAAATTGGTCTTCCTGATTCTAGTGCTTGTTAGGCGTATTTGTGACAAAACAGCTACTTAAATAATTTAAAAAACAATTTTATTAACAAAACCTTAATTTTTTTATTTTTATTAGAAAGTCAATATGGTTTGAAAATCAGTATCAATACCCCTTTGCTACAATGAATTTTACAAATATTCTGTGGGTGTTTTGAAGCATTTTCCTTGAACACGGAAGGTAATTATAGGATAGGAGACGCGTGTTTGCTTGAAGCACAATTACAATTCGATTAGTTCATCCTATAGATCTTCTATTGGATTAAGTTCAAGTTTGTGAACAGTAAGTAATTTTCATTTCACCTGAGTCGTAAATAGTGTTTATTCTAACCATGCTACAGGATAGGTTGTGTTATTATGTTAACGCAATTGTGGCCCTTTTTCCTGTAATATTGAAGCTGTGTATGCAATTCGGACCTTTGCAGATATTAGGCAACCTTTATGCAATCGACCACAAAAACATCTCTTTCCAAACTCATGCCTGGAACACTAATACGTTTACAGATTACTCTAAGGTGAAAAAGGTCTCTAGGCACTATTGTGGTAATATATATATGTCATGTTATTATTTCTTTTCTAAAGAGAAGAAATGTTATTGGATGACAACAACGTGATTTTCAATGTCCTAAGATACGTATTCTTTAAGATAAAACTATATTTAGAACATTACATATTAATTTCTTGTTTTTTTATCCTGTAAATTATATTTGAGTATATTTATACTGAGTATATTTTTTTATATATGTGTATTTTCTTCTTCATCGACATCTGTAAACTTTCGGTATTCATCTTTTGATGTTTTTGTATAGCTAACGATTTTAAGTTTCGTCATCGCAACTTAGGGCACTACGGAACTGGAATAAATTAATTAAAAAATTTTTTCTCTTTTTGTTTACTGAATTTTTTTGATGGAGTTTACTGCTAAGCACATTAAAATGTACGCATAGCAAATATATATATTATAGTGTGTAGATTATGACTTTGTTGTGCAAACTGGTTGTGTTTGTGAAAAGCTCTTTGTCCATTCTTTGTTTGATTTTTTCTTGGTTTTTATTTTTTCAATACTTTTGTCCTATTTATATTACAAGCATACACACACACACACACACACACACACTATATATATATACACAAAAGCGTATAATGTGTGCTTCCTAAGTGTTTATATTATGTATTATACTTCTTATGCTGGTACTTCATACAAATACTTTGGAACTTTCTTGCGATTAGAAAAAAATTCTCTATGTTAAAAATCAAGATAAATTTTATATCAAATTTTAATAGTGATTCTGCTAATGATACGTTATTACGTTATTACATGCATATAGAAATCAGAAGTCGTTATTTTCTATTGTTATGTGTATATTGTTATAATTTTAATATTTAATTAACGAAAAATAATTCAAAAAATATTTATTAAATGAAATTTAAAATGGAGACCAAAAAAAAAAAATCATTTATATTAGATGATTTATAAACAATTTTCAATTCATTTTTTTTCAAGTTTTAATTTAATGAACTTGAAACATTTTTTATGTACGTATGATATCATTTTTTAATGCCCAAAGTTTGACTTCGAACTTTAATCTCGTCATTTACAATTGATATGAGAATATGTTTAACAGATTCAACATTACTTATATACTAAAATCTTATACTAAAAGTAAGGGAAACCTTTAATTTATCCATGCAGCAAACCGAAAATGTTATGGAGTTAATCAATTACCAAATTAATATACCATCACCATTTTTTGAAATGCAACAGTCATCATTTTAAATGTAAAATGTATATTCGTTATAAATTAAAAATTGAAAATTATATTAATATAATAAGATATTAATAATTGCGTTTTTTTTAATATGAAAAAACTAAGAAAACCTTTCTCTGGAAATAATTATTACAAAAGAAATTAAGTCTTTTTCTGTGAAGATAGATATTGCAAACAATTCTCTCATCCCCAGATAACTCTTCGGAGTTGGTTAAAAACCCAGGAAGTTGGCTTCCCCGCTTGTTTGCCGTGCGCTTAGGTGAAACATGACAGCAGGGATCTCTCTCACGGGCAGCTATAAAGAACCAATCACGTCACCGCAGGTGTTAGATTTCGGGACATTTGAGGGGGCAGAGGGACTGGAGTTAGTTTGAAAACTGATCTGGTAGAGGGCTTTAAATAAAGAGATGAGTAAGGGGGTGAGGGACAAGTCAGGAGTTTAGCGTTAAATAATGGGAAGAAAAAAATATTTAAGTTAATATGTCTGCATATTAGCGTAGATGTAAAAAACATCATATAAAGTGATATTTTCTGAATATTGTTAATCTGCAATTAGATTTATGATAAAATCGTTATGTAGTTAAAAAAAGCATTTTATTAAAAGAAAATACCGATTTTAGGAAGGAATCCATGTATGAGAACTGTTTTCGTAAAAACGAGCAACAGCTTACTTTATGTAATAAAATATAAATAATAATTGCTATAATTATTAAAAAAAAACTTTGACAATAATTTATCTTTTTCACCTTAAAATGTACATATTTGGATAGACAATAGGATATGAATACGAAATTAGGTGACATAGGACCTTCAAATTGATTTCTATAAATAGTATATAAATTTATAGTGAATAATATATAGTATAAAGATAAATAATATATAATAATGTATGTATAAAAAAATATATATATAATGTATGCATAATGTATAAAGAGTAATGTATAGTATATAAATTAACAACTCAAGAAAATACGATGAAGAAGAAATGTAAATTTAGTAGAATTCTAAATCAGCATGACATTGGCTACAATACAAATTTAACATAGAAAAGTGACGACAGTATAGGTATAATTCGAAAAATAACATTTAAATAAACAACTTTTCAACAAATACTCCTGCAATCTCTGAAAATATTTTCTTAAATATGTCCCAGCAGAAACATTAAATAGTCAACCTATGATTAGGCACAAAACGCCCAATCTAAGATTCCCCAAATTAATAACTTTTAATATACTAAATAAAGTAATAGACAATGAACCGCAGAAAGCATTAGAAAATTAATAGGTAACTATAAACTTTAGTTGAAAATTTTTTTCTTGATCAAAGTAAGAAAACAAGATTACAACCATTTTGTCGCGGAAGATTCACCAGTGGCTTCCGAAACTCTGATAAAAAAAAGAAAATTAGTTATTATTATAGTTTATTTATTGTTAAAAAAAGTTATTAGCTGGTTATTACACAATGTCAGATAATTTTATAATGTACTAAGATGTTACAACAAACAGTTTTGGGCGTACACAATATAATTGCCCAAATTGCATTTTATGCTTAGTGAAACGTTACTCACATAATTGCAAATCAAATTAATTGTACTATATAAATTGGTACGACGTAAATATTATAAAAAAAGGTAAATGCCTGGAAACGCCTACGATCCCAGACATTCATATAACGATGCAAATAATCATTATTACGATAAAAAAAATTTGAAGCTTACAAAAGAACAATAATCTACTATCAGATTAATAATTTTTAGCCCTATTATATATAGATTTTAAAGACCAAGAAAACAATAAAAATATGAATCGTAAAATTTAGAAAATATAATGTCATCAGATCATGGCCACTATAATATCACAGAACCATTTACAAATCTTCCACGATGGTCACTTAAGGATTATAATTCCCTTAGAATTGTACAAATTATTCTAATAAAGTTAAAGCAATAAATTTTATTAAAACAACTAGTTCAAAAATTGAAGCTGGATTTAATTCTCTTCCAGAAACCTTAGGTTAAAAAACAACAAAATTGAAGAAATGCTTAGAACTTGGAAATCTCGATCATCTCAAAACAAGCATTGTGGCATCCAACTGCAGATTGCCCTGACGAATTCAGTGGCAATAAAAATATCAGACAATAATCAATCTCTTATTATAGTTTCAGGATATTGTTAACCTTACCATAATCTCCAAACGACAGGAAATGAGATAAATAATTTCACTTATTTGATAAAAAAATGCTAGAACATTTATTGGAGCAATTCACAATGTAAATAACAATAATTGGGATTACAATTCAGAAGAAGCAAAAGGTTTATTAATAGAGGTGATTTTAGTAATGAACTCCAACTTATTAAGCAATAGAATATTAGAACCAACTTTCGTGCACATCGTAAGACATGGGCAGATCTTACACAGGTTTCTAAAGCAGAATTGGCCTTCAGATGTGAGTGGGAAGTTCTAGAAGTAGAAGTTCTCAATGATCCCAAATATATAAGAACAATTATATAGTCTGAAAGGAAAACTAGCACATTTAAAGCATTTAAAACTGCATTCGGAGGTCATAAAAATTCTTTAAAGCCTACTCTCCTAACATTACCAAAGTTGTTTACATTTACATGTAGAATAATGCTAGTTAACTAAACGAATAGGCTGTCAACTAAATGAATCAACTCACATTCTTCAAAAAGACATCATTGGAGCATTCTCTAAGGCATGTAGAATCAAAACTATAACAATAAATAAACCTCTTACTTGGTGCAGCCTACAAATTGATATAAGAAAAAAGCAGTTAAATGCTCTTAAAAGAATAAGGAAAAAGTGGAAGAGAAATGGAAAATAAAATTTCATTTTGATTTACTCCAAAACAAGAACAACCTACAAAAAAGAAATTCTCCATCAAAAACAACAAACATGGGAAAAAATTCTGTTCAGGATCCAATACTCCTCATGGAAAATCTTTTAGGACCCCAGTTAAAACATCCTTTCCTCCATTTGAAAACTTTAAAGCCGTAGATAAATCAGAAAGTGGGAATAACAAAGAAATTTCTAAGAAATTTTAGGAAAAAAATTTATCTTGTGAGCCCTCAAGAAAAATTTTCTCGTCCTTCAAAAATAAATTGTATTGCTGAAGAACTTCTCTTAACCAAAGAAAGAAAAAAACTATACAAATGCTTTTAAAGGAGAAAGATACTAGATTTGATGGCATAGAAATTCAGGGTCTCAATATTGCTAATGATTATTTTTCAGAAGTCTTCTATAAATTCTAATAAATGTTTTTGTACACAATTCTGAATGCTTTTAAAATAAGAGTCGTAGTCCAGTTCCTTTAAGAAAAATAAAAACAATAATTCGTTTATACCAATTTCTTTCATTCCCATCAAAGTATTAAAAAAACTTGAAAATTCAAGATCAACCTTCTAATGTCAAGAAAAAAATAATCCTAATCAATATAGATTTCGCATAAGTAAGTCAGTAGATAATGAGTTTGTGGATTTAATAAACTTCGTTAATAAAGCAAAAACAACAAAAACAAATGTAGTAATTATTTCAATAGATGTTAAAGTATAATTGATAATTTTAAATTAATTTAATCCGAAATAAAATGAAAAAAACTCCTTCAACCTATAAATGTTAAAAACTCTTTTGGACACTTTAACTCAATGATTAGTAACAATTCAAAATAGGGATGGTTTAATTATCTGGTAACAAGCTAAAAGTTGTCATCAAGGTTCTTGTAGTGGCTGATCTTGCTGACCAAATTATTAAAAAAGTTTCAATAGCATCTGCAGGATGGACTAGAGAGGAAACCGGGAAACTAGAGAGGAAACCATGTTTCTAATAGGGCATGGACCATTTTCTTCTTACCTGTAAAGATTCCCCTTGAGAGACTCCAGATTTTGTTCCTGTGGAAATGAAAATACTCCTGTAAGCAATTCTACCGCTTGCCCATTGATATTACAACGACACATGGATAAACCTCCCAAAGACAATATTAATCTATGGAAGATAAACATTTTAAAATGATAATTCGAAGCATGATAAATTTTATATGTGAAAATCAAAATTTAATTTTCTCAAACTGTGTTAAATTGCCCCTTTGATTAATGTATAATGCTTTTTTTATCTTTAACTTTTAGTGCATATATGTTTGTATATTTAATGTGTATTATTGTTGTAAAAATGTATTGTTGTATGACTCATGTGTATCAGTTTTTAATTTGCAATTTAAAACTGTCATCTCGGTTTAATTTGTCACAATTTGCTTTTTTTATCATTTATTATTAATTTTTTATGTTGAAACCAATTTTTTAGTTATGTACTTTTCCTTTTCTAATATTTCATTTTCTCTGAAATAGCTTTTCAGTTCTAAAATTTTCGAACCTTTTGTTGCCCACTGTAGAGCTTGATGGCCGAGCTAGGCTAGCGCTCGGTTTCCACAGATTTCGGGTTCATGTCCCGGCGGTGCCATGCTTGTTCGTTAATGGTTTGGAATCCCCTTTAAATCGTAGGTCCCGGTCTAATAGGTTCGTAGAGCGTTGTGGGGGTAACATATTAATGTTACACGCGCCCCCTGAGTAGCGTTAAATGAGTAACAGCGGTGCAGCCCTTATTTATGGCATAATGATAATTGTTTCTGTATTGCCAGCTGCATTAGAAAAAAAATACTTCCATTGTTTATAAAATTATGCTGATTCTGTGTTCACCGATTAATTTGTATACCTCTAATCATTTAGTCCTAAAATAAATAATTTTAACTGCAATAATCAGTATTATATCTTTCCTTCGAATTTATATCTTTTAAAATGGTGCGTGCATTTTACTGTAATGCATAACCAATATTTTCCATACTACGTTTTCTGTAAATATATTTCTGTGCAATCTCGAACCAAATTTACGTCTTGCATATGATTTTTTTTTTCATATTATTTTTGGATTTTTTAATACTTACTTGATAATGCATGTCATTAAAGTTTATAAAAAACATATATAATTCAAGTACTTTAATACTTGAATTATATCTTATATTTATTTTTATTGTTTTTTTTATAAACAAGTATCTTGATTGTTTACTCACAATCAGAAACATCAAAAGTGAATGCTGCGGAAATTTTTCCTTTTGTATTTTCTTGCATTCCCGTTCAAACTTCGTAATTACTTTTACCCTTTGTGTCTCTTTCTTCCTTGCTGAATTTAGATGAATGTTGTGACTTTCAACCCCTTCTATTCTGCCTCATTTCTCCCTGATTTTATATAACTTACATTTTTTTCTGCTTTCATTGTACGTTTACACAAATTCATCCACATCATTCCCAAATTATAAAAGAGCATCTTAGCTCTAGACAGAATTATGAAGCTTGGTAAAGTATTACAAACAGACTTCTATCGCTATAATGGATTTTAATACATTACAGGAAAATTTTGCATGAAACTATGAAATTTTTCAAAATATTTCAGATATAACCTATCGCAAATACAATAAAAAGATAATTTTGTTAAAACTAATTGAATTCTTTATTATCATTCTTTTAGCATATATAAAATATTTTTCCGAATTTAAATTCATTCATGACCTAGGTATGGAAAAATTCCATTGTTAATTCCAATGATAATCTAAGAACTTTGCTGACAAAAAAAAGTTCGCTGTCGTTTGATCTTCTCAAATTTACGTTAAAAACAGTTTTTTAAAAATATTTTTTATGCGTCTTTGAAAATAAATCTTTAATTATTTTTTTTTCGTTCCCAATATATCATATAAACAAGGCATGTGGTCCAGTGGTAAAGTGCGCAGCATATGTGCACGAAGACACAAATTATCGCTGGTGGGCTTGCATGCCTTGCATTGCAGTCTCTAATTTCAGAAAAGCGGAGACTCTATGGCATTTAGTAAAGTGTATAAATCATTCTGAAATTAAAATTCCAATCCTTTTCCAGGGTACGACTTCTTCTATACGTCATGCAAATACGCGGCAGTTGCCCTTAAAATTCCACCAGGAGGACAATGTCCACCCTACGTTGCACATCAGCGCTTTGTTAGAGCCATAAGTGGTGCTTGATGTCCATTCTACATTGCACATCAGTGCTTTGTTAAAGCCATAAGTGGAGCTTGATGTCCATTCTACATTGCACATCAGTGCTTTGTTAAAGCCATAAGTGGAGCTTGATGTTCGCCGGTGTTTAACACAAACATAATTCTGTAATCATGTTTCCTCCTACACGTTGGAAAGAGAGCCTTCTGAAGAGTTTAGCAAAAATGGCCAGTCGGCCTCTAGATTCTCGAGATACTCTCTTTTTTTACGCCAAATTTCAAAGGCCCCTATTCTGCGATTTTACCAAAATAGCTGCTTGTACAATAATATCTTAAATCAGATAATGAGTTAATATTATGTACTAACATCAATAAAAGTATTAAATTAAATACTTTTATGATCATTTCGATAAAGATTTAAAAGGTCTGTTTAAGTCTTTCATTAGTATGATTAATTGTCTGGCATCTCTTTAGCTGATCCTGTTCTCTTTTTTCCTTTGCAATGGATATTCAAGCAACTTAAAAGCGATTTCCTTGTCCATCTCAAATAAATTGCTCGCAAATCATCCCGATATTCCTGTGCTGAAACTGTTTCTTCACGATGAGCTCTTAATCACCGTGAAAGTTTCTGTTCCCTTATCACGAAGCCCGGAGCGCTGCCCGGCATAAATTATTTCAGCCAAATCCCTGCGATTACCTAGGGCTTTGGTTTAATCTCCCCGGGTTACTTTGCAACTCGGGTGTTGTTTCAATTGCATTTCAGTCGATTTATTGAAGCACACAGAAACAATCATGGCGGTAATGCATTGATAAGGGGTTTGGTTGGAAAAAAAAAAATGCTGTAAGGAAAAAAAACTAATTTTTTTTTTTTCTGTCTCATTTGATTGAAAAAACATGGGTCTGATCTTGGAAAAAAAACAGGAACATCTGCAAAAATTTCAGGATGAATATTTTAAAATGATTTTGTTTTCTTTATCTATTTTTAGTGTTTTCTTTGGAACCTGGAAGGATATTATGGATAGCGCGTTGGATTTTTGAATTAAGAAAGCCTGGTCAAAAACCCAACGAGCAAAGCCAGACCTATAGCTTCAGTATTAATGCGGGAAAAGACATTACTGCTTATCCTAATAAACACTGTAGACCAGAAAAATCTTTCGTTGGGTTAGAGAAGGTTAAGGCACAATTCAAAATGCTTGCACTATGAAGTAGTTGTGAATGTGTAACAGCCCTCCTTTTCCCATAGGGCAGATTGAATAACGCTGAATCTGTTATACATCTGTCATTCCAGTTGCAAATGTTTTCAGGTAAAAGGGTAATATTTGATGAAATTAAAGAACATTTCAAAATAATAACATTAATATTGACAAAGTAGTCGATAAACTAATTGCTCTGATTAGTATTTGTATTTCGAATGTAATGCTTTACTTCTTTTGTTATTAATTATAATTTTTTAATGTGTGTTTATATTATTTTTCAATAACAACTTTCAAATAAAATATGCTATAATAAGTCCAGTTTAGTTTTGGTAAATCCAGTCCAGATCTGGTAAAGCCAGTACATCTCCCCTGAATGTCCGTCTGATGCCGGGCTTTGCAATTTGAACTTGAAAAACAGGCTGCTTCTTTCCATATTTATCAGCAAGCCTTCCGTCATCTTTCTGAAGGTCATGAATCCTCTAATGCGTGACCAAAAACCGACACCATGCCGAACGGAAACGGTTTTCATCCGAATTGCAGAAAGCCGGTTTGATGTGCGGCTAATATGGCTTAACTGGGAAAAACCGTTTGATATACTCTGCTGTATATTATGATATGCAGAAACTACTTTGCATATCATCTGCGACATATACCAATAATCTCTTTAAAAAAATATATATATATATTCTGTCCTACAACCACTCTAGGATATTAATACTCCCCAAAAGTCCCGTATCAACTGGACATAAAGAGCCCATTTGTTCAGCTCCAGGTAATTTTACATACAAAACGGCCTTCTCAAGTAACCGAGTTAGGGGTCTGGATCGAGGAGGAGTAGGGGGGGACGGGGGTAGGGCTATTCTGAAACCATGAAGGGGGCGCATAAATGAATCAGCTTCCTCCTCGATTGTGTCACCCCAAACTGACTTCCGTGAGGACGCCTCGAGAAAAGCCTAGGCCGCGTGCCTCTAATGGCCTCCAAGGCAGTGCGTCCTCTAATTACCCGACCGCATGGGAGAGCTTGCTATTCATTAGAGGCAGTTGTTAAGGATGCTTTTTTTTTCTCTCTCTCTCTTTCTGTTTGGAGTTCACGTGTGTGGGTGGATAAATCGGGAGATTAATATTTTAATGTCATATGAGAGATTTTGAGGTGAAACTTTATACAGGAAAATAAATAAAAAAATTTTTTTAAGTCAATTCCTACTTTTTTTTCACTATATTGCAAAAAGTAATTTATAAATAATTTTCATTCATTTTTTTTTTTTTAAGTTAGAAAAAATTCTCTCTCTCTCTCACTAATTTATTCACATGTTTCATTTTCCATTTTGTTCCCTCCTCGACTCAGACTAGAGAATGAAACAGACCCAGACAGAAGACCCTAGACCCCAGAGACAACCCAGAATGAAAAAAGAATTTGAAAAAGAAATTTCTTTTCCAGCGATCTACACGCTTCGACACTGACGATATTGATTCCTAAATTTATATCCTGCTAAATATCTTATACAAGAGAAAAATTTTTCTCTCATATAAAAATAAAATTAAGGAATTAAATTCAATGAATGAATTAATATTTGAAAAAACTGTATTAACATCAAGTGTCATCCATTGAATTGAGTGGATGAATAAACAGTATTTTATGAACGATTGAAAATTTGAACAAGATATATATATAGAGAGAGAGATAGAGTGTGAACTAATAGTAGGACTGAAAAAAGGAAATACGGCTGTTTTGCAGAGCCAAAGCCACAATAGCATTCACTATACGTAAATTATCATTTACTTCGCAGAAACACTATCAAATTGTATAACTATATAACTGATAAAATGATTGTATAATTGTAGAAAATAGTATTACTGTATAACTGATATAATGATTGTATAATTGTAAACCCTCATAACATTTGCTATACAAAAATTATTAATAGCTTTCTTCACTTTAAAAAGAAAAGATAAAGTAAAATAGAAATTGTTCAAGATCAGTATGTGCATAAATTGCAATAACGAAATTGAAAATTTTTTACAAAAACACAAATATCAAGAAGGGTTAACGGTTAGAACTACATAGGCAGATAAAAAAAGATCGCAACTATTTATATGTATAATTTTTTTAATAGCAGGGTGTGATTAACCAAGTTGTTCAGGAAATCAATAAAACCCAAAAGAAATACTTATAAAATTCCTGAAACCAACAGTATTCGCTACACTTAAATTATCATTTGCTTCATATAAATACATTTAAATTGTACAACTGGTCATTGTAAACCATCATGACATTTGCCATACAAAAAGCCACAATTTCTTCCTTCACTTTCAGAAAATAACAGGGTATAAAGTAAAACAGAAGTTGTTCAAGATCGAAGTGTGCATAAGATGCAATAACGAAATTGAAAATTTTTAGAAAAACGCAAATATTAAAAAGGATGAACAGGTAGAAATACATTGGTAGCTAAAAAAAGATCGCAACTATTTATAATTTTTTTTTAATAACAAGGTGTTGATTGGTTTGGTATGTCGCTTATGGTCATTTTGTGCACATGAGGGCTAATTAAATCGCGACCCACAGTTTAAAGCGGTTTCCGAACCACTCCCAAACGTCCATACCACCGCCAGAATTCGAGCCTGAGTCCTATGGTACCAAAAGTCAGAGTGCTATCCATTTGGTCATCAGGCCGCAAAACAAGTTGTTGAGGAAATCAGTAAACTCGGTAAAAAAATACGTATAAAATTCCAAAAGAAATTATTTATAACATCCTGGGGACAATTTTTACATGGAATACATACCTTCAGAAATATATAAACTTGCTTGATGTATGACTATATATATTGGTCAAGTGTAAATTTTCTAATTTGGGGGCAACTCAATGGCAACGTGCACAGTTGTGAGCATTAGGGCTGATGTTCCATCCACTGGCGGCTTTGTTGTAGACACTGTTTCAAAAAACGAAGAGCCTTGATGGCGTTTGTGGTGGTCGACATTTTGTCTCGTGAGTCAGACTACCTGGGGGAAGTTTTCGGGTTTTCTAACATACGATACGAAAATGCGGGTAGTTCCCCCTAAAGGACCTCCCAGAAGGCACTACACTCCTTCCGTGACAAGGAATCAAGTTGGACTTCTTCTTTTTAGGTGTTTCATCACAACAGAAGCTGTCCTTCTCCCTCCATCCATTTGCAGATTACTCATGGTATGTCCGCCCCGCATTGCAGAACACTGAGAATTACACACACACAGATATTTAGATAGGAAAATTAGTTATCAGATATTGATACTTTAATGCAGATAAAAGAGCATGAGATGTAAATGTTTTGCGCAGAAGGTTGTTAAAAATGCTAATTTTATTTGATTATTTGAGTGCTATAATATAAAGATTGTTACAATATAAGAAATTTAAAGATTAATTTTTTGTTTTTATGCTAACTATACTAACCATTTTATCTGGTGTGTAGAATAGATGCAAAAATAACTTTCAATCATTTGTTTTTTTTTTGTTAACTCTCTTAGTATATTGAAAAATATTGCATATTTGAAATTTTCCAAAATGATTTTTTTTTCTTATATGATTTAAACTTATAAGAATTTATTCTTAAAAGAAAGGCCCACATTTAATTCTGGCTTTATTTGTAGCACAAGTTATTCCTCCTCCTATAATTCCTATTTTTCCATCAACAGTTGTTGCTGTAGGATGAGTCATGGAAGAAGTTTGCGCAACGCTAGATGGGAAGCGAGGCAGGGAATATCAGGAATACGGTCACTTCCTGTCATCTCATGCTCCCCTTACCCTACTTCCGGCTGGCTCCCGAGATCAATGAAAATGGATGGCAGATCGAGTTGCATAATTTCCTAATTTTCCTCTAAAGGCACATTTTTTTTTTTTTACATAAATCAAGGTTGTGTTGTATAATACAATAAATACTCATTTTTTGTGTTTTTATAATACAATTAAGATAAGATGCATCATCATTATTTTAATGCAGGATAAAATTATGAAAATAAAAAGAAGATGAGTATAAATAGATAGGCAGTAATCAAAAGAAAAAAAACATCCAATTTTTTGTTATTATTATATTAAAAGAAACTAAAAATAACTAAATAATATATCATCATGAACAGCCCCATGGTGTGCCAAGGCCGTCTGACTACTGGCAGATTTATAGATAGGAGATGCATTTTCTTTTTAAGGGTTGGGATTGTCAACCCGAAGCCATATTAAATCAAGTCATATTAGACCAGAGCCTACGGTTTAAAGGGGATTCCGGACTACTACAAATATTCATGGCACCACCGTGACTCGAACTTGAAACCTGGGGCACCGAGTGGCAGAGCGTTAGTCACTCGGACATCAGACCTCCCCCTCCCCCCAAATAATATATATATATATATTTTTTAATGATATCTGTGTTATACTTTTTTTACCATTTATGGAAACGTTATTAATTTACTTTATGCGACATATTATTGTTGTTGTTGAATATCGGTGGGTCACATGTTTCACTTAATGTCATGAAAGACATACCAAAGGGTGATAAGAGGTGGACATTGCTTTCCTAGAGAGATAATTGTCCCAAATTTGCGTGCTGTAGGTAAGAAAACCAATAAAACATCTATCAGACCAAGTGAATATCGATTTAAGAGGCTCTACATATTTTGCATGCGAGCTGCACACATTAACTGGGACATGAACTTGGCTACTAAATCAATTCAAATTATACTTTCTTTTAATTTTTGATTTTCAACATTCTTTTATTATTCAATTTTTTTCTTGTATTCAATACTTTCTAATAGTGAAAGTATCCTTTCAGTAATAATATTAGTACCAAATGAGGTTTTGTTTGTCACTCTACGGTCATTTTTTTAATACTTTAGGCTAATTAAACCGGGATCTACAGTTTAACGCAGATTCCGAACCACTAACAAATATCCATTCCTCAGCAGGGATTCGAACCTGAACCATGTGGTACCAAAGGACAAAGCGCTAGCCAATTGGCCATCAAGCAGCCCAAAAGAGATTTTAGAGGATGATGTGGACAGGAGAGCTTCTAATTATCGGTATTCAGAATGTAAGTTAAATTTATGGCAAACAAAAAATCAAATGTAAATAAGTAAAAATCAAATACAAATCAGTAAAAATCCTATGAAAATCAGGTCTGTTCTTTTAGATCATTAAATTTTAAATCAAATAAAGTTTTTCTATTAGTCAAAACAACTTTTTCAAAATAACTTAATCAATAAAATTTTATAATTATTATTATTATATAAATATTATTAATCTTTAAAATGCATTTATTACATTATACATTCATATCGTTTTTATTGCATTCACTATTTAATTATGTATAAACTTATCAATTTATAGAAAAGCTTTGATATTTTTTAAAATCATTATCATGTATTTTATTTCTTTTAATATTTATCATAACAACATTTTAAATAGCTAATTAAGAAATATGGGATGAATAATATTTTTACAGATAAACAATAAATCAATATGAAAACACTATATTTTAAAACAACAAAACAAAAGATAATTTATTTAAAACCTTTCTTGAAAACTATTTTGACTACTTCACTTAGTATAGCAAAACAAAATAATTCTCAAATTTTCATCTATACTACCGCCGATGAAGAAAATAGGATTATATCAATAGAGATTCAAAACAAACCACCCTATTATGTACGACTTAAATAAATCTTTCTTTTATTTTAACCACTCAAAATAAATTTAAATCTTCACAATCAAGGCGAAACACTGAGGAGAGTAATCGAAATGCTTAGCTTATAATTCCTCATGGGATAAATGCAGACAAGTGATTAACAATACTATACACTCGCGCAATTCTCTCTCTCGTTGGTCGGTCAGAGCATTAGCAGTATCCATTATTTCTAGGATCAAAGCTTAATTTTATCAAACTAAATCTACCGTATCTTCTCCAATAAATGTTCAAACTAACAAATTGTGTCTTAGGCAGAGCATTAAACCTAATGGCCATTCTCTTCTACAAGAAGTTATGAAGATATATGGAGTTACATTCTAGATAAGTACATCGTAATAGTGATTGGGCTCCTGCAATTCGTTACTTTAGTGGAGTTGGCTATCTTTGTGCCTGGTTATAAATTAAATTCATTCGCAATAGACATCGGATGGAGTTACAGGACAGCGTAGGGAAAATGCGAAGCATTATTTGTGTGCTTATTTTATTTTTTTCCCTTTGTTTTTAATACTAGTTGCCAATTTCAAGTGGAAAATATCATTTTAGATTGAAGAAACATTATATTATTGGTACATTGAGGTTAAAGGTAACATTTTTGGATTTCAGATATCATTGAATTAAATACTTAATGTTTCAACTTATTTTAAATAAAATACACCAACACTTTTTTTTTACTAAAACCGAAAATTTGCATTGTTAGAATTAAGTCTAATAAGCTTTTATCTTATTTTATTAATTATTATTATTGATATTTAAATCAAGTTAATCGAGCAAGTTTTAGAGTTTACCTTATGATACTTTGTTGCTATTATCAATAAATATCATTACTGTTACTTATTTTGGAAAAAAAAACGTTAAGTAAATGTAAGTGGTAATAAGCAACGAATAACGATAAATCATTGAATAATCAATGAATAACGATGGATTATCAACAATCTTTTAGGCCATCAAATCAAAGTCTTATAAAACAACATGAAATCGAAAAAGAATTACAGTTACCAGATGTACTTTATTCCGAATGAACATATGTTTGTCTTAAAATAATACAAGGTAATCCAAAATACTAATTTTGGTCTTGAATGAAATATTAATTTTCTGACGAGTTTAATCGTAGTGTTCTGAAGATGTACGAATATGAGAAAAGAGTATATTCGATCTGACGATCGGCCCTTTAATCAGTTAAGTAATTGATCGTCTTTTTATAGTCATTAAATTATAAAGAATAAAAAAAATTGTCCATTGTAAGTGCTTTAAATTTTAACTTATTTTATATTATTAAATTTTAACTTATTTTATATTATTAAATTTTAACTTATATTATATTTAAATTTAAATTTATATTATTAAATTTTAACTTATTTTATAGTATTAAATTTTAACTTATTTTATATTATTGAATTTTAAATTAATTTTATATTTCTGTAACTTTTTTAACTTACAAAAATATAAAATAAAATTGCATTTCTTTTTTGCGTTTTTATTTAAACACGATATTGTTCTAGCACTTTTAATTGTGAAAAAGATAGATAAATTATACCTAAAGCAAAATAAGTTACTAAAATGTATTCATGATTTTTTTTTAAAGCACAGATTAATTAACATTTAATAATGTCCTTTACTTAAGAAATTATTCATCCAAATCTTTTTAATCTTTTCAACATTTGATGAAGGTATCTAATTTCTTATAACAATTCCACAAACATAATATTTAGATGATTCGTGGTAAAGGGAGGAAGTGTGTAATTGCTGTGCAGGAAAGTAAAATTCGAATCATTTATTTTTCTCGAGCAATAATTTCTATAAGCAAACAATTATTAATTCTTTACTAGTATGGGAATATTCCACTTTATCCTCAATATCATCAACGTACATACTTTTTATCAATTTGGGAGAACAAAAATTAAGAGATAATTTAAGATAACGTTTTTAAATGATAATTTGTTCTAAACAAATTTTACCGCCATGTTTGAAAACGAACAGAAACAACAAAAATGTGTAAGCTTTGTGTGTCGGTATTTTTCTTTTCTATCGATCGCTTTAAAATTAATTTTTCCTAACGAATTATAGTATTTAATTTTGCAAAATGAATAAAAATATTTTATCTCTAATTAAGCAATTTTCTTTATTTCATTCAAAAACTTTGTGTTGAGTTTGTCAGCGGATCAAATCTTTATTTTTAGTATCTTAAGTGCTTTTTATAAATTATATGTTCAAATACATAGAACTAGGAACTTTCACTATGAAATTCAAAAGAAATGATAAAATAATAGCCCTTTAACAATCGTTCACATCAATTAATCATGAACCAAAATTATGAAAACATCTATTTAGGAAATGATTAATTAATGAAAGTGCATTGAATGTGCATATCATAACTTTTTTTGTGGTGTTATTAAGTTAACGTTTTGTGATGATTTTTGTGAATGCTGACATACATTTTTACGACAAATACAATTAATGTATTTAATAAGTCCAATTAGGAAAGTTAAAATAAATCTTGTAAGGAAAAAAAAAACTTTCGCTCAGTACCTTTCAAGCGTCCAATGAAGTTCTATCTTCGATAAAATTCAATCAGTTCAATTTCAAGTTCAATAAAGTTCTTTCATAAAGTTAAGTTCAATCTTTGTTCAATAAAGTTATGTGAACACTTTTCACTGTGTTTAAACTGTTTTTCGTTTGAGGATAAAAGATAACAAGAAATTTTTTTATTTGAAAAGGATTTTTTTTCATTTAATTTTTTCTTCACCATTAATTTTATATGTGTACTAATAACGTGATATATAGCATGAAAAAATCGCAGGCACAAATCTAGGCTTTATTTTTAATTAATTATTATTCAAAACAGCATCATGAAAATCAATTTTGTAACGAGCTTCACTAAACTTTTCCCCATTTTTATGGACATTTTATTTGTGAAAATTTACAAAAAGGACCCCTACATAGAATTGGAAAAAAAATCCGATGTGTCTCCAAATCTCCGTATCGTTATTCACACAATATTATGCCAATCATTTCATGCATGAGCAATCAGATAATTGGAGACTTATGATAGTACAGACTGAAATCTACATATCAAAATGAATAAGCAGAAGTTTATGATATAAAAACAATTAAAATCGAATTAAATCACTTTGTTTTAAATTGTTTTTACTCAATGGAATATTAAGAACTTAATATAGTATTCATACTCTTATAAAGGAATTCATTTTATGTTTTTAGCCGTTTTATTTGTGCAGCTTTAAAGAAAAAAAAGAGATAAAACTCCACGGAAGTTAAAAGGCTGAAAACAGCGACACCGACAAAGTATTGGAACAAAAAAAAAAGCCTTCTCCAAATCTGTGTATTGTTGTTCACAGAAGAATATGCCAATCATTCCATGCCTGAGCAACCAGATAGTTTGTGACTTATAATAATATAGGCTAAAATCTACCTATCAAAATGAATAAGCAGAATATGATATAAAAACAATTACAAACTAAAATCTACACTTCGTTTTAAATAGTTTTTACTCAATGGAGGATTAAATAACTTAATGCTGTTACAAATTTATCCGCTATTCCTGTTAAAAAATATTCGTGCTATTCATGCCTTTTTATTTGTGAAACTTACAAAGTATTGAAAAAAAAAACAATCTGTCTTTAAATCTGTGTATTGGTATACATTGAAGAATTTTCCAATCCTTCTATGCCTGAGCAGTCGGATAATTTAAGACCTATAATAGAAAGGGATGAAATCTGCCTATCCAAATGAATAATCAGAAGTTTATGATCTAAAAGCAATTGCAAACTAAAATCTATACTTTGTTTAAAATAATTATTCTTTAATGGAGCATTAAGTAACTTAGTGTTCTAACAAAATTTTACGAAGCGAATCCATACTCTTATAAAGAAATCTATTCTATATTTTTTAGCCATTGTATTTGTGCAGCTTTAAAGGAAAAAAGAGATAAAACTCCACGGAAGTTAAAAAGTTGGAAACAGTGACAAAGTATTAGACAAAAAAGGCCTACAATCTGTTATTCGCAGAAGAATATGCCAATCCTATGCCTGAGTAGTCGGATAATTTAAGACTTATAATAGAAAGGGCTGAAATCTGCCTAACGAAATAAATAATCAGAAGTTTATGATTTAAAAACAATTGCAAACTAAAATCGACACTTTATTTTAAATAATTATTACTCATTGGAAGTAAGTCAGTGTTGTTATAAATGTAACCACTATTCCCATTAAAAAAGATTCACTCTATTGTTATGGCCTTTTTATTTGTGAAACTTTACAAAAAGTGATGCCTGCAGAGTATTGAAAAAAAACAACTTTGTATTGTTAACTGTCTCCCAATCTGTGTATTGGTATTCATAGAAGAATATGCCAATCCATCTATGCCTGAGCAGTCGGATAATTTGAGACTTATAATAGAACAGGCTGAAATCTACCTATTGAATTGAATAATAAGAAGTTTATGATGTAAAAACAATTGCAAACTAAAATCTATACTTTGTTTTAAATAAAGAAAGAAAAGAAAAGAAATTCATTTTATATTTTTAGCCGTTTTATTTGTGCAGCTTTAAAAACAAAAAAAGGAGATAAACCTCCACGGAAGTTAAAGGACTGGAAACACCGACAACCGACAAAGTATTGGAACAAAAAAAAAAAAAGGCCTTCTCCAAATCTGTGTATTGTTATTCACAGAAGAATATACCTGAGAATATAACAAGAATAAGAATAAGTAAAAGTTTATGATATAGAAACAATTGCAAACTAAAATCGACACTTTGTTTTAAATAGTTTTTACTCAATGGAGCATTAAGTAACTCAGTGTTGATACAAAATTTTCTACTATTCCTTTTAAAAAAGAGTCACTTATTGTTATGGCCTTTTTATTTGTGAAACTGTACGAAAAGTGATGCCTACAAAGTATTGCAAAAAAAAAAAAATCCAATCTGTCTTCAAATCTGTGTATTGGTATACACAGAAGAATTTTCCAATCTTTCTATGCCTGACCAATTAGATAGTTTGAGATTTATGACAGTACATGTTGAAATCTACCTATCCAAATGAATAATCAGAAGTTTATGATACAAACTAAAATCTATACTTTGTTCTAAAAAAGGAATCCATTCTATATTTTTAGCCGTTTTATTTGTGCAGCTTTAAAAAAAAAAAAAAAAAAAAAAAAAAAAAAAAAAGAGATAAAAACTCCACTGAAGTTAAAAGCCTGAAAACAGCGACACCGAAAAACTATTGGAACAAAAAAAAAGACCTTCTCCAAATCTGTGTTTTGTTATTCACAGAAGAATATATCAATCATTCCCTGCCTGAGCATTCGGATAATTTAAGACATTAATGTACAGACTGGATTGGATCTACCAATCTTATCGGATCTACCAATCAAAACAAATAAGCAGAATTTTATGATATAAAAACAATTACAAACTAAAATTGACACTTTATTTTAAATAGTTTTTACTCAATGGAGCATTAAGTAACTTACTGTCGTTACAAAACTTTACGAAACGAATTGATACTCTTATAAACAAATTCATTCTATATTTTTAGCCGTTTTATTTGTGCAGCTGTAAAAAGAAAGAACAAGGAAATAAAACTCCACGGAAGTTAAAAGGCTGAAAACAGCGACACCGACAAAGTATTGGAACAAAAAACAAAAAAGACCATCTCCAAATCTGTGTATTGTTATTCACAGAAGAATATGCCAATCATTCCATGCCTGAGCAGTCGGATAATTTGAAATTTATAATAGAACAGGCTGAAATCTATCTAACCAAATGAATAATCAGAAGTTTTAATATAAAAACAATTACAAACTAAAATCTACACTTTGTTTTAGACTCAGACTTTCTACTCTTTGTTTTAGACTTTTTTTTACTCAATCGAGCAAGAAGTAACTCAGTGTTGTTACAAATTTACCACTATTCCCGTTAAAAAAGATTTACTCTATTGTTATGACCTTTTTATTTGTGAAACTTTACAAAAAGTGATGCCTACAGAGGATTGAAAAAAAAAACCAATCTGTGCATTGGTAACTGTCTTCAAATCTGTGTATTGGTATTGACAGAAGAATAATCTGTGTATTGGTCCTTCCAGTACACAGGAAGGACCAATACTGTGTATCCAACCTTCATCTGTGTATCCAATCCTTCTATGCTTGAGCAAGCGAATAATCTGAGACTTATAATAGAAAGGGCTGAAATCTACCAATTGAAACAAGTAAGCAGAAGTTTGAGATATAAAAACATATACAAACTAAAATCTATACTTTGTTCTAAAAAAAGGAATCCATTCTATATTTATAGCTGTTTTATTTGTGCAGCTTTAAAAAGAAAAAAAAAGAGATATAAAACTCCACTGAAGTTAAAAGGCTGAAAACAGCGACACCGACAAAGTATTGGAACAAAAAAAAAAAAGCCTTCTCCAAATCTGTGTATTGTTATTCACAGAAGAATATGCCAATCATTTCATGCCTGAGCATTCGGATAATTTAAGACATTAATGTACAGACTGGATTGGATCTACCAATCTTATTGGATCTACCAATCAAAATAAATAAGCAGAATTTTATGATATAAAAACAATTAGAAACTAAAATCGACACTTTGTTTTAAATAGTTTTTACTCAATGGACGATTAAGTAACTCCATGTTGTTACAAAACTTTACGAAACGAATGGATACTCTTATAAATAAATCCATTCTATATTTTTAGCCATTTTATTTGTGCAGCTTTAAAGTAACAAAAGGATATAAAACTCCACGGAAGTTAAAAGGCTGAAAACAGCGACACCGACAAAGTATTGGAACAAAAAAGGGCCTTCTCCAAATCTGTGTATTGTTATTCACAGAAGAATATGCCAATCATTCTATGCCTGAGCAGTCGGATAAGTCGAACGTGATGTGAGTGGCAGTTCGAAGCGGACGGATTTCGATGTTTGCCTTCCTTTGAGGCCCGAACACCTCAAATCCTCATTAAATGTAAATCTCGATTTCCCTCGCATGCTCCCCTCTCCCCCCTTCCCACTAACCCAGTCTTCTGCTCACCCCCTCTCTGACCCCCTCCCTCACCATCCCTGGTTTCGTTAGGAGGGGGGTGTAGACAGGGAGGGTTCGGATCCTAAGAGCATTAGCAGGAACAGTATGATTAACGAATCAATAGATAGTGTTCGAAGGCTGCACTTTCACCGAACCGCTCTCCCTCCCGTTCTACTGCGAGTTTGGAGGGAAAGTTTGCTTGCAGGGGCACCCATTTCTAAAAAGGCTTCCAGAGACGGATGGAAAAGCTTGTTGGGGGTGGAGGGGGTGAAAGAAAGGATCTGCTGGATTGCGATTAAATATAGTGGCATCGTTAGAAAGTATCGAAAAAGATACATTTTTTTTTTCGTAACAAAATGGACAAGATATAGACCAGTCGTTTGTTTGTGCATCAACATCTGTTAATTTATATTGCTTATGTAGCAATGCATCAATCAAAGCTATTTAGCATTGTATCTAAGCTTTATTTCTCGATTTTTAAATAGAGATCTTCTGATATACATTTCATGTTTGGAGGCAACCAATTTGGATGGAAAAGCTTGTTGTAAATAGTGGTAACATTAGAAAGTATGGAAAAAGATACGATGTTTTTTCGTAACAAAATGGACAAGATATGGATAAGTCGTTTATCTGTACAACAACATCAGTTAATTTGTTCATTAAGTAATCATCAATAAAAGTTAATTAACATTATTTCTAGATTTTCTAGATTTTTATTTCTAGATTTTTAGGGGTATTGCTAAAAAGTATATAAAGAGATACAATTCTTTTTTTCATGACAAAATGGACAAGATATAGACATTTGTTTGTACAACAATATCGGTTACTTCCTATTGTTTATATAACAATGCATTGTAGGTAAGCTTTTTTCTGATTTTTAAATATTCTAAACCAAAAAACCAAATGAGGATGAACCAAATGAGGATGAAAACGCTTTTTGGAAATAGAGGGAAGGGAGTAAAAGAAAATATACGTCAGATTGCGATTGAATATAATGTCATAGTTAGAAAGTATGGAAAGAGATACGATATTCTTTTTTTTTCATAAAAAACTGGACAACACATAGTCAAGTCGTTTGTTTGTACAACAACATCAGTTAATTTGCATTGTTTATGTAGCAATGCATCAATAAAAGTTAGTTAACATTGTAGCTAAGCTTTATTTCTCGATTTTAAAATAATCTTCTGGTACACATTTCATCTATGGAGGCAACTAATTTGGTGCTTGGAAAGAAAGGGACTACAATGAATCCTTAGAAAGTGAACTAAATTTTGAATTACATATGAGAAAACAATTGTACATAGAAAGTAAGTATTTACAAGAAAATTTTGTGACAACTTTTAATAAATCGACAATTCTCATCGAGGCAATTTATAATATTTATATCAATAAGTGGAGCAAAGATGAGAGTCTTTTTTCTCTCTCTTCCTAGTATTAGGCAGGATATAGAAACCCTCGATGTTCTTTATGCAACAACCACACTTCCACTGCTCGAGAGATCCATCACTGAACGCGCAATGGACCTATAACGAATCCCTAGAAAGTAAACTAAGTTTTGAATTATATATGGGAAAGAAATTGTACACAGATAGTAATAACGACATTACTATTTATAAGACAATTTTGCAAAATCTTCTAAAAAATTGGCAATTCTTATCAAAGCGATTTATATTATTTATACCAATAATGGGGCAACGATGGCAGCTTTTTTTCTTATTTCACTCTTCTTAACGTTTGACAGGATATAAAAACACTGGATGTTCTTTAAGAAACATGCACACGTCCACTGCACAAGAAATCCCTCACTAAACGCAATCGCCAGGTTGTTGGAACATAGGGTCTACAACGAATTCATAGAAGGTGAATTAAATTTTAAATTATATATACGATAAAGTAATTACAAGACAATTTGACAACTTTTAATAAATTGACAATTCTTTTCAAAACAAATTATATTATTTGTAACAATAAGGAGGCAAAGATGGCAGCGGAAGCCTTTTTTTTCTGTTTCCTCTCTTCCTAGCATTGGACAGGATGTTCTTTGCGCAACAAACACACGTCCACTCCGCAAGAAATCCCTCACTAAACGTAATCGCCTGGCTGTTTGAACATAGGGTCTACAACGAATTCATAGAAGGTGAATTAAATTTTAAATTATATATACGAAAAAGTAATTACAAGACAATTTGACAACTTTTAATAAATTGACAATTCTTTTCAAAACAAATTATATTATTTGTAACAATAAGGAGGGAAAGATGGCAGCGGAAGCCTTTTTTTTTTCTGTTTCCTCTCTTCCTAGCATTGGACAGGATGTTCTTTGCACAACAAACACACGTCCACTCCGCAAGAAATCCCTCACTAAACGTAATCGCCTGGCTGCTTGAACATATGGTCTACAACGGATTCTTAGAAGGTGAACTAAATTTTAAATTACATATACGAAAAAATTTTACAGAGTAAATATTTATAAGACAATTTTGCGAAACTTTTAATAAATCGACAATTCTCATCAAGGCAATTTTTATAAATTATATCAATTATGGTGCAAAGATGGCAGTCTTTTTCTTCTCTCTTCCTAGCATTGGACAGGATATAGAAACCCTCGATGTTCTTTACGCAACAAACACACGTCCACTGCGCAAGAGATCCCTCACTAAAGGCAATCGCCAGGCTGTTTGAACATGGGGCCCCCTTTAATCTAGGGCCCACAACGAACCCTAGGAAGGTGAACTAACTTCCGGATCATAGCCGCTTCGGTACCCAAGACAAACATTTCGTAAGAGTGGCGGCTGTCATAAAACTGCCATAAGCAGATCGGTAGGATCAAGTATTACTTTTATCCTAACGCCTTTTTTTTTTTTTTTTTTTTTTTTTTTTTTTAAATTTTTCCCCACTTTTTAAAGTTCGATCAAGGGGACTGGTTTTAAAAACTGTACTTCTTTCGACTTAAATATTGGTGGAAAAATATTTTCGTTGAAAACTGAAACTGAAAACTTCATTCTTCTTATGTTTCTCTTTCCTGTAGAGTTGTCCAGTTAAAAAATGTGTTTTTAACTGAGTAATAAATCTAGAAATAATTTAAATTTAAATTAGAGAAAGTCCAGAAATAATTTAAATTTATATTAGAGAAAGTCTAGAAATAATTTAAATTTAAATTAGAGAAAGTCCAGAAATAATTTAAATTTAAATTAGAGAAAATCCAGAAATAATTTAAATTTAAATTAGTGAAAGTCCAGAAATAATTTAAATTTAAATTAGAGGAAGTCTAGAAATAATTTAAATTTAAATTAGAGAAAGTCCAGAAATAATATAAATTTAAATTAGAGAAAGTCTAGAAATAATTTAAATTTAAATTAGAGAAAGTCCAGAAATAATTTTAATTTAAATTTTTTACCATCAAAAAAAATATTTGAAGGTTACATTGTGTGTTTTATTTAATAATTGTTCAGACAACTTCAACAAATTATTTTTAAAATGATTAATTAATTTAGCAAAATTTCAATAATACTTCCCCTTTTTTATGCACATTTCTCAGTTTAGAATGATTTTATAAAAGTAATAGATTTGATGCTCCGTAGTTCCGTGAAATTAATTATCATTTGATTTTTGTTTCTTCATCTGTTTCAGAGATGGTGACAGTTACACCTATCAGGTATACTATTTCTCCAAAATTCTCTGACTTGCAGGTGAACAATAGAAGCTCTGAAACTCATTGCTATTATATACAATGCAATGAATGATATAAATAAATGTATTTGTATTTAAAAAGGTTGTTAAACATTTTTTTTTTTTTTTTTTTTTGTAAGTAATATAAAAAAATTATAAGCAATCTACAATTCAAAATTATTTTAAATGAATGCTAATAATGCAAACTTCTTTTAAATAATATACAAAAACTATTAACACAATTCAAAATTAGTTTAAATAATTGCAAATAATGTAAACTTTTAAATAATGTAAAATTTTTAAACAATCTGCATTTCAAAATTTTTTTAATGAATGCAAATAATGTAAACATCTTTAAATAACATTTAAAATTATTAACAATCTATAATTAGAAATTAATTTATATGAATCAAATAATGTAAACCTTTAAATAATATAAAATCTATAAGCAATCTGCAATTCAAAATTATTTTAAATGAATGCAATTAAAGTAAATATCTTTTAAATAATATAAAAAACTATTATCATTCTATAATTCAAAATTATTTTAAGTGAATTCAATTAACGTAAACATCGTTTAATTAATATTAAAAAAACTATAAGCAGTCTATAATTCAAAATTATTTAAAATGAATGCAAATAATGTAAATATCTTTAAATAATATAAACAACTATTAACATTCTACAATTCAAAATTAGCTTACACGAATTCAAATAATGTAAATACTATTTAAATAGCATAAAAACAATAAGCAATCTACAAAAATCTCAACATTATTTTAAATGAATGCAAATAATGCAAAGATCTTTTAATTAATATAAAAAACTATAACTATAGATTTAAATAATGTGAATAACTATTTTTGATGACAGATTTTATTTTCATATTTATTAACTTTTTAATTGGAAAAAAATTTAATTAATTATTTTGTGGTTTATTTTTATTATGTGTTATTTTTCTAATCTAATCCCAAACATCATAAGCTTTCAGTTTCGTAAAACTATACTTGTCGCACCTTTTCATTTGGTTTTGGTCAGTTAAAGTATAAGAAAGAAATGTTTACAGCTTAATTGTGAATATAAATAAAATGCATCGACAAAATACTTTATAAAATATATTTAAAGACGACATTCTTTCCAAGTTAATTTTTCTATTGTGCATGCTTACCAAGCAAATGAAAAATTGATGTTATCTTAAAAAGGACTTTTAGATAATTGAATGAAATTAAGAAAACAGATTGCGCCATACAATTTTGTTTTTACATAAACGTTTCCTTTTTATCGTACAGAAAAAAATAACATCATATAGAAAGAAAACAATAACTGAAAAGATGAAATCCAGAGCAGTAAAAAAAAAGGGTAAGGGGAAAGTCTGATAACAGGTAGGATCAAATCTACAGGGAGAGGCACTAATAGATTCACTTTCTGATAACCTTATTTACTAAAATGCATTCTTTTCATCATGCAAAAAAAATAATAAATAAAAATAGAAAAAATCTAACATCATATAGAATAAAAGCAGAGACGGTAGGGAGTAAATCAAGGTTGGAAAAAACTAAAAAGGGGTAGACGTAATTTGAGGGAAGTATTTTCGTGAGGGAAGTACTTTCTAATAACGTTATTAACAGAAATGTTTCTCCCATCCAAACACACACACAAAAAAAAAATAAATAACTCAGAATGAAAACAAAATTTGAGGGAATGCAATCAGGGGCAGGTCTTAGTTTGTCGTTCTACGGTCGTTTTGTGCACACTTTAGACTAATTAGACCAGGACGTACAGTTTAACGTGGATTCCGAATCACTCACAAACATGCATGCCACCGCCAGGATTCGAACTTCGAGTATGTGGTGCCACAGCGCTAGCCAATTGACTATTAGGCCGCATCAGAGGCGGCAGAAACTGGTTGAAGTCTCATAACAGGTAGAACTCAAGTCAAAACAGGAGATAATACATAAATCCATCTCTTTAACTGCTCCATCACGACTGCGCTTCTGTGTAAATCTGTGTACAAAATTAGCACCATCAACTTACCTTCTTTTTCATTTCCTCAACAGTCTCATGGTGGACCAAGGCCGTCTGCCTACTGGTAGTTTTCGAGGCATGAGTTGTTTTCTTTTTACGGGTAGGTTTGGCAGCCATTCGCCCAATAGTTATATTAGAAAAGGGGCTTGATGTCCGAGTGACTACCGCTCTGGTGCTCGGTAACGCAGGTTTTCGGTTCGAACACCGCCGGTCCCATGGATGTTTGTAGTGGTTACGAATCCACTTTTAAGCTGTAGGTCCCTGTCTCATATGACCGTAGATAGTCACAAATCCGAATCAGACTTCTTCTCACCCACATCATTCCCAAGCTGTAAAGGGGCAACTCAGCTCTAGGCACAGTGATGTGGTGTAGTAGTAATACTCGTAGTTATATTAGACCTCTACCTACGGTTTGAGGAGGATTTCACACCACCACTTAAGGAGGATTTCACACCGCATCCATGGTACAGCAGAGACTCGAGTCCAAAACCCCCGAGCTTCAGAGTTCTAGTCACTCGGCGATCAGGTCGCCATTAACTTCTTTAGTTAATTAAAATTTTAGTATTAGATACATTGTGAAGCAATTGATTGAAATAAAATTTGGTGCACATTATAGTGAGGTTGGAGTTCTCTAGCTTTACAAAGAAAAAAAAATTATACCTGCATGAAAAAATCGTTAGTCTTTAAAAAGATAAAAAAAATTAAAGTGCACTGATAAAATTGGGAACTCATAATAAATTTTGTCAAAACTGCGGTAAAAAGTTGCAGATTTGCTTCAAACTATTGGAGACTATTTGAATTTTGATCAATGGAGTTTTTTTTAATCCTTCTAACATTTAGATCGATAACATTTAGATCGATTTAGACGATATTGATAGTAAAGTCAACAAATTCTATCTTTTTCAATTCACTAAAAGCAGAAATTTTGATTTAAAAAATTTTGATAAAAAATTTTGATAAAAAATTTGATTTTGAAAATTTTGAAAAAAAAATTTGAATTTTGAAAAATGATAATTGAATTTTGATTTTGAAAATTTTGAAAAAAAATTGGATTTTTGAAAAATGATAATTGAATTTTGATTTTGAAAATTTTGAAAAAGGATAATTGAATTTTGATTTTGAAAATTTTAAAAAATGATAATTGAATTTTGATTTTGAAAATTCAAAAAAATAATAATTGAATTTTGATTTTGTAAAAATTTCATATCATTAGTTCGTTTCATTATGCAATGTTCACAATTTTTTTTAATGAATAATGGAATAATTTAAAAATATTTTTTTTCATATACGATCATTCACATTTCCATAATATATATATATATATATATATACAATTTTTTTAAATCCTTTTTTTATTCTCAACTGAATCCATTCTACCAATTTCGTAGAAAGCATTTAAAGTCCAAAATATGATTTAAAGGATTAAAGAGGTGCCAATCTTAACTCAAAAACAAACGATTTAATCCTATTTCTTAAAGAAAACTTTAGATATATGCCCAAGCGAATTATTTTGGCAATAAAGCAAATGGTTTTTAAATATTTTAAAGGGACTTCAAAAACAATAAAAATTTTTACTTCAGTTATCCATTAATTTTAACCTTCTCACAAATGTGAAAGTGAGAATAGATCTCTTTATCTAAACTTTTCATTCTTAAAGTTTTCTTAATTTGTCAAAAGTAATAACTGTTATGAGAAATTAACTTTGTTTGCAATTCTTAAACTCAGAATCCAAACATCGAAAACCATTCTAAATCCTGCGAAAAAATATATAATTTATTCATCCCTCAGAATTAAAGGAAAAATCAGACTGATGCATATATAAAAAAATGCATAAAAATTGTTTTTCTTTTTCTTTTTCCATTTTTATTCTTTGGTTTCTACTGATTTTTTTTTGTATCAAAATAGAAAAAAAATCAAAGAATCGTTTAGAAATTTAGTTAAAAAGGAAAAAAAAACTGATAAAAAGGTCCTAAAAATCAAATAAACAAGTTTATCAGGACTTATCGTTTATTTGTACGGATTTTTTTTTTTTTTTTTTTTTTCGTCAAAAGAGAAATATATATATATATATATATTTATATATATTTCAAGACACCACCTACTCAAAAGACAAAAAAGAAAAAAAATGAAAAAATACACAAACGGTTACGCTTATGGACAAGCAATGGCGAAAAAAAAGATCCTTAAAGGCAAAGCAAAAGCAGGCAATGAGTTAGAGTAAATGGGAACGGTTGAGAAGGAACCGGATTAGAAACAAAAAAAAATGGATTAAAAAGAATAGAAGGAACCTTCAGGCAAACTCTTCCGGAAAAGCATAGCAGGAAAAAAAAGGGGGAAAATAAACGGAAAAATAATACAGAAAGAAAAAAAAAAGATGGCAAAGGAAAAATCTCCGATCTCAAGAGCAACCGCTCTCCATAATAAATCTTGGTTAATTCGGTTAGGAAGCAATTTTTGGGATTGCATCTCCGTATCTTCCAGCACTGCTCTCTCTCTCTCTCTCTCTCTCTCTCTCTCTCTCCTTCTCTCTCTTTTTCTCTCTTTATTTCTTTTTTCTCTTTGGGTGGTGGGACTTGTAATTTCCTCGGCTTCAATATCTACCGTCTCCAATTTTTCCTGGCGAAACTGGGCAAAAGCAAGATATTATATCAGAAATGCAACTGTATATATAAATATTTTTTTTAAACATTCAATATTTTAACATCGCACAAATGCATGTGAAAACAACTGAATTCAAAAATGGGTAAAACTGAAATGTGTTTTGATGTATATTTTATTCAATTCCTTCTATTAGTTCACACACTCACTATATATATCTTGTTCAAATTTTTAATCGTTAATATACTTTTTTCAATTCCTTTTATTAGCTCACGCTCGCCCTATATATATCTTTTTCAAATTTTCAATCGTTCATAAAATACTTTTTATTCATCCACTCAAGTTCAAATACATTTTTTTGAACTTGTAGTGGATGACACTGGATGTTAATACAGTTTTTTCTAATATTAATTCAGTAATTAAATTTAATTGATTAATTATAATTTTTTTTAGATTTAAGTTGCATATATCTACCAATAGATGACGCCAGATAAACTTTAAAAAAATGTATGAAAATTATTTATAAAGGACTTTCTGCAATAGAATGAAAAAAAAGTAATAAAATTCTACATATTATAATTGTATGCATTATGTTTTCTTAAAATATCGGGGACTTTATTTCTCTTCATGCGTGACTTATATAACAAATGTTCTACAGATTTAACTTTATCTAGATGTCCTATTGGAAGCGGAATTGTGGTACAACCACACAAAAACAAAAGGGAAAAATATTTCTTAAGATTAAATGGATCATGTAGAGATGAAAGCTGTATAACCTGTGTACAACTAGTAGGACGATGACTAAAACTTTTCTCCAAAACATACATTAATCTATTATTTTAAATGACAAGCGAAGAAAAAAACTGCACATTTAACTTCTTTTCCTAAAGCTGCTACGAGTCACCTCTTCCTCTTTTTCATAATCGTTAGGAAACTGTATTTCACATGCATACAACAAATAATCCACTGAAAGGTGGTGTGTCTTTTAGGATGACTTCTTGCAATAACTTCCTCCTATTTGCACGTCGTATAGGAGAAAACATGTGAAATAAGTTCAAGCTTGGCTTATACAGGCTATTTCCATCGAATGTTCTTGTGTTTGAAAGATGTGATTACAACAAATTCGTCAACAAGTTCGTGATTGCACGTCGTACAAGTAATGTGATTACATCTCCAGAGGATTAAAATTGTGTAGGCTATGCTCTATACTAATTGCACCCATTGCTACTGTTCTATGCTGTGGTCTCTTGCTTTATCAATTAAGCCATGCTTGAAAAAAATCATTAAAATTTCGAATCTTAAACCTGTAGCACCTAACGCCAGAGCGCTGGATACTCTGGCATTCAGGTCTCTTTAAAGACATGATGATTGTGTTCCCGTGTTTAATGCTGAAAAATAAAAGGAAACTAAAAATGCAGTTAATAATTTTTATTAGTGTTATTACTTGATCTTTAACGAAACTTTTATCAAACCAACATGGAGAACTCATTTCCATGCTGTGTCAGATTCAAAATATTTCTCGTAAGCAGCAGGTTTTTTTTCTGTAGCAGACTCTTAACTATCACTTTGGGTCTCATGAAGAGAAAAGCATCCTCTTTTTACAACCTCTGTGCAGCTGAGAACCACTATTAAAAGACCTTCACTACATTATGAAATTAACCCGAAACTTTAAGAAAACACATGCACATAGCTACTCATTGTTGCTGCAGCTCTACTACCTTCTATAGAACAAAAAAGAAATAAAAAAAAATAGAAGAAAAAAAAGGGAGATAGGGGAAGAGTTGATACAAAGGAGGGGGAACCCTAAAAGCTTGAGCGCCCTTGATTACGTCCATTAGGTCCGCTTTTAGGGCGCCTGGGGGGCTTTGGTTGAAAGCGGCGAGGGTTGAGGACTCCTGCTTTTACGCAATCAACCCCCCTTTTTACGGTCATTCCGCAGTGGATCTCCTCGCGTATGTCGAGGACGTCGAGAATTTTACTGCATGTTGAAAATTCTGTTTCATCACTCTGTTTCTGGAATTTAGCAGTTTCATCAAACTTTAAAAAACGGTTTGATGAGTAATACTACAAGAAATCATGGACAATTTTTAAATGATGCTAAAGACGATTCTGCCTGGAAATAAGTTGTATAAGCAAAACTTTAAGTATAATTTCACATAATGGACTTTTCTTTTCCCACTGAATTTTAAAAAACGATTTGATGAGTAATCCTGTAAGAAATGAAGGATAATTCTTCAAATGATGCTAAAGAAAATTCTGACTGGAAATATGTTGCATAAGCAAAACTTCAAGTATAATTTCACAAACTGGTCTTTTCTTTTTCCACTGAGTATTAAAAAAACTGTTTGAGGAGTAACATTATAAGAAATCAAGGATAATTCTTCAAATGATGCTAAAGAAGATTTTGGCTTATATACAAGTTGCATAAGCAAAACTTGTATAATTTCACAAATTCGTCTTTTCCTTTTTCCACTGAACATGTGTATTTTCTTTAAATCGTGACTTCAATTCTTAAATTGTTTTCAAAATTAATTAATTAAATTTATTTCAATTACTTCTAGAATAATTACACTTCAGACTAATTAGATCGGTACCTACAGTTTAACGTGGATTCCGGACCACGAACTAACATCCATGCCACTGCCAGAATTCTAGCATGTTCCCTGTGGGTACCAAAGGCCAGACCAATAGCTAATTGACCACCTAGCCAAACGAAGCCTAAATTCACATGCTTATGCCAGAGAGAGGTATTATAAATTCGTAAGCCTTATTTCTATTTCGTTGGAGTCGAGGTGGTTGCGAACCTCTCAGATGCTATCTAACAGTGTTCATTCAAAGACTTGATTGTACAATATGGGTTCAAAGTAGCAGATTATTGCATCATATCATGATTTTGCATACATCCCCCAAAATATTCATTTTCTGTAAACTATAGGAGGAAAATATCCAACCAATTTTATATCCTAATTTTATTTAAATGTTCTCTAGATTATTAAAATACAAATATAATTTTATAATTTTTAATAAGTATCATACGTACATGAGTCAAAGTATTTTGGCGGCCTAATGGACAAGTGGGCTAATGCTCTGGCCTTTGGTATCACAGACTTCAGGTTCGAATCCTGGTGGTGGCATGGATGTTTGGGAGTGGTTCGGAATCCACTTTAAACTGTAGATCAATGACTGGTTAGACCTCGTGTGCACAAGATGCCCATAGAGCGACAAACCAAACTAAACATTTTGTACTACCTACACAGTGAAAGTTTGACTTTATATAAGAGAAAAACTTCCTTATTTGAATCTATTCTTAATTTATAAGCAGAAAATATCCAAGCAATTTTATACCCTATTTTTATTTAAATATTACCTAGATGATTAATGTACAAATATTATTTTATAATTCCTAATTATCATACGTATGTTAGTTTAAATATTTCATACTACCTACACAGTAGAAGTACAGCTTTATATAAAAGAAAAACTTCTTTATTTGAATCTATCCTTAATCTATTAGCAGAAAATATCCAAGCAATTTTGTATCCTAATTTTTTTTTAAATGTTTCTAATAAGTATCATACGTTTATGAGACTGAATATTTTGTACTACCTACAGAATGAAATTACGACTTTTTATAAGAGAAAAAAAAAATTGTGAACCTCTCAGAGAGGCCATATCTAGAAGTTTGGTTTGTAGCTCTACGGTCATTTTGTGCTCACGTTGGACTAATTTAGACCGGGACCTACAGTTTAACGTGGTCCCGAACTGAACCCCAAACAAACATCTATGCCATTTCCAGGATTCGAATCTGAAACCTATGGTACCATAGGTCAGAGTACTAGCAAATTGGTCATCAGGCCGCTGCCCCATCTAAAAGAGTTCATTCAAAAACGTGATTGCATATTATGGTTTCAAAGTCTCCATCACATTTCGCATCATATAATTTTGCATACAACCTTCAAACAATAAGATTATTAAAGTACAAGTATTATTTTATATTTTTTAATAAGCAGCATGCATATATTAGTTTAAATATTTTGTACTACCTACAATGGAAGCACAGCTTTATACAAGAGAAACACTTCTTTACTTGAAGAGGTAGAGAAATAATAATAATAGTAAAAATAGAATAAATAGAAAGAGAAAGGGGAAAAAAATGAAACAACCACTTCTCCCAAAAATAAAAGCGAAAGCTCGATTCACTGCGACCGGGTCGATTATCAATGACTCCTCTCCCCCCTCGTCCTTTGATTGACAGCACGTCTCCGGAAAGTGGGTGTGGAGGGCCCACGGTTAAGTAGCGCCGAGTGTGGAAAAAACGTCAGGTGTTCCAAACAGAAAAGCTGAGTTTAAGGGAAAAAGGGAATTTTCACAGCCGCCTTTTCAAGGATTTCCGTAGGTGGGAATGGGGAAAAGTAGGGGAAATTTCTGTCTTTGCACTTGCTTACCTTTTTTCTTTGTTCTTCTTTATCACTTATCCGTTCTTCTTTCTCATCCTCATCATCATGAGTTGTCAAGAATTCTAATTATATCGATCGGTGTAGATTTTTTTTCCGTCCTTTTTAGTAAAATCGATCGATAAGAATTTGTACTGAGGAGTAAGGAAGGTTAAGATAAATATTTCTCATTGTCCATTTAACAGTAGAGCTTTTGTATTGAAAATCGCTATGTGATGTTTATTTGATTTATAGTCGTGTTTCAGCAAAAAAAAAAAAAAAAAAAAAGCAGTATTTGTTTGTGTGTGTGCTTGTTTTTAATTTATATATTACAAGTTTTTACAGGTAAGATAAACTGTTTAAGATTCATTTTAAAAAAATTATTTACTGAAATATATTGCTTTAAATATAAAATGTTATGCGAAGGTCTCATTTGGGCTGATAACCGAGTGATTAGCTCTCAGTACAACAGGTTTTGGGTTCGAGTCCTGGCGATACCAGGCTTGCAGGGGTTCAAAATCCCTTTCAAACCGTAGGTTCCTGTCTAATATGACTGTGTTGTTGTTGTTATTTATCCAACTTGGTAGATATCTAATCTAGACCAAGCCCACGAACCCATATGGGCTCATGGTTGAAGGGGAAGGGGGGAAGCTTCTGTTGTGATGGAGCACCCATAGGTAGAAGTCTGACTTGGCTCTTCGACGCTCTTACAGTCATATGAGACAGAGACCTACAGCTCTAAGTGGATTCTCCGAACCACTACAAACAGAGCGCCAGACACTCGGCCATTCAGACCTAATATAACTGTAGAGCGTAGAGTTGACATTCTTACCCCGTAAAAAGAAAACATCTCCTGTCTCAAAATCTACCAGTAGTCAGACGGCCTTAGCCCACTATGGGGCTGTTGCGCCAATGAAGAAGAAAAGTCTAATTGGGAGAGGGTAGTCAAGTTGCCGTCGGAACGCTGTTTTTGAATGTTACTTTATAGGTGATTTTGTTTTTGAAAAATATAAGCAAACCTTTCGAAGAAAAAAACAATTTTTTTTTTCATTTTAAATAATAATTTGAAGAGTAAAACCTGCCATAGAGTTATTCTCAGGTTAAAAAAATATATTCTATATGTTTAGTCATGTTGTGTAAAAAAATAAATAAACTAAAAAAAATAATAATAAACGAGAATTCATTCTGGAGACTATACTATTAAGCGTAAAAGTAGTTTTTGCTGTCTTGAAAAAGATCAAATTATTTGCTCCTGGAAAATATATTCCCTATATAGCTGAGCTAAATTTTATCATTTTGTATCATATCTACAACGTCGTCAAAAACACTTTCTCAGACCTTAAGTATCCTTACAGGTTAAAAAAAAGTATCCTTAGTAGGTTATAAAAAAGTGAACGCTGTTGTTTTCGAAAGCTTTTGCTATATAATAGTGATCAGTTTGTTTCACAGAACTTTTACAGGTTGTTTTAGAATTTGATACTCAAGCTCAATGTATTAGAGTTGAGTAAATATATTGATTGGAAAAAATTTTTGAAAGATAGAATTGACAAACCATTGACTCTTAAAAGTTATTTATTCGTTGTTATATTGCAGCAACTTTGTAATATTATAGTTTAAATGGAAGTTTTTTTGAGTTATGATATATATATAGGAAATTTACGACAAATGTAAGGACATAAAAATATAAAATATAATATATATTTGCAATAAAAACGTACATTTAACGAACAATGTGCTACAGTAATGTAAGTACAACATAATACAAAGTACTACAATAACGCAAGATGAAAAAAAAAAACCTATGTTAAACAAGTTAGAATTAAAAATTCTGGGAATCATCATTTCAAATATGTTTATCCATTAATAATTTGTAAGACATTTTAGTTTTGTGTAAGAATTGAGCCTAATAGTTCAGTTTACGCGTGAAAAATTTGTACAATAAGCCAAATATGAAACTAAATTAATATACCATTGTGTAAGTTCGATAAAAACAGAACTTTTCAAATTTCTGAATCAAAATAATTATTTTTATAATTTATTAAAGCGTGAATGACTCAAACATATAAAAAATTTTCAGCGATCGTTTTCCTATTAAATTGATCGGAAATCGCATCTGACTTCATGTCTGCAAGTGGGAATTTAATTGAATTTATATCTCTGTAGAAAAATGTATTTTAAAAAATAATATGCTGAAAATGTCATTAAATTAGTGGTATATTGGAATAAAAACATTTCAGAAACTAAAAAATGTAATTTAGGGGTATGTTCGTGTCTTTAGTGCAGCATCTTCGTTTTATTCAGTTCTCAGCTCTCTTCTAATTGAATTTTCTTTTCTTATGAAATCAACAATAAATACCGGAAAGAATTTCAACGAAACGTTATTCCCAATAAATACTTTCTCTGTCATCCATATGATATCTCCCCCCTTCTCAAATCACCCCTATGTCTGTCAAATTTCGAAACCTAAGGCTGCTTATTACGAGGAAAAGGAAAAACCTGAACTGTCTGCTTCCTTACTCAACCACTCTCAGCAAAGCAGAAACCCTATCTCTCATTTGGAGACAGCAAAGTCTCAAATTTCTTACTTCCCTAAACAACTGCGATTTGGCCGGATAAATTCTTTTATTAAAATCACAACGCAAATTTTTTCGGGTTTTTTTTCAAAATAATTTTAGGTAGCTGCACTTCATTAGTCTATATGTTTTATTTACTTATTTATTTTACTGTTTATGATCAGTGCAACGGCATAAAAATAACATATCTAACCACGAAAGCTAGTCAAATTGCTGTAAACCAAGGGGTTGCCAAATTGCCATTATGTAATTTTTCGAACGAATATTGCTTCAATTTCAAAAAATAATTTGTTTGATCTAGGTTAAGTATTAAAAGAATTCTTGTCAATTTTGAGTATAAACTGAGACCGTACATAGGCGGAAACACCCACACACACGCATATATATATTTGTGCTTATATTTAGCATTCATATATGAAAGCATGCCAACATATACGTATATACGTTTACACATGTATGTATACGCTTATAAGCATAGTCGTCTTCAGAACAATACACATATATTCACTTGCATTTATAATCACATGCATACATATTCGAATATTTTCCTTCGCACGTATGAATACGCACATACATGTATTCATATATTGCACGAACATGCATGCATGGATGTATTGCATTATACATATCCACAAATGTATGTATACATATATATATATACACTCAAGAGCCAAAACATTATGACCACCCCTACATTTTGCAATGAACTCGTCTCTGGAGGACGTGGAAGGCATGTGAGCAGGTGGAAGTGGTATTTAACTGCTGCTGGAGAGTCTGAAAAATCATTCTTTCACTTACTTCTGTGTGTGATGGGAGAGGCTGCGGATCTAAGCGACTTTGATAGAGGGCAGATTGTAATGGCTCGAAGGCTCGGAACAAGTATTTCCGAAACTGCACGACTCGTGGGTTGTTCGTGATCTACAGTTATTAGTACTTATGCAAAGTGGATGAATGACGGTGAAACCAGCAGTAGACGGCATGGTGTTGGACTTCCACACGCTATCAAAGAAAAAGGTCGTCGGAGACTGTCTCGCATAGTGAAGCAAAACCGGAGCCAGACAGTGGCTCAGCTGACAACCCAATACAATGCAGGGCCAAGTAGAATAGTATCGGAGCAAACTGTTCAGCGGACACTGTTGGATATGGGGCTACGCAGCAAACGTCCCACTGGTGTGTCTTTGCTGACCAAGCGTCATCGCCAACTGCGCCTGCGCCTGCGCTGGGCCCGGGAACATCGTGACTGGTCCATGGATCAGTGGGAGAGAGTTGCCTGGTCAGATGAATCACGGTTTGTCATTCGTCACGCCGATGGCCATATCCAGGTGAACAGTTGCTCCCTCAATGTACAGGTCATACACAGGCCGGTGGTGGCGGTATTATGCTTTGGGGGACGTTCTCTTGGGCGTCTCTGCGACCCGTGGTTGTGGTAGAGTAGACCATGAATACTACAGGGTATCTGAACATCATTGCGGACCAGTTGCACCCTTACATGGCCTTTGTTTTTCCAGCTGGAATGGGAATGTTCCAACAGGACAACGCCCCTTGTCACAAGGCTAAAATTGTGTTGGAATGTTTCCAGGAATATGATGCTGAATTCCAGTTAATGTCCTGGCTGCCTAACTCACCGGATATCAATCCGATAGAACACATTTGAGATGTCCTGGGACGGCAGCTAAGAGTTCAAAGACCACCAATTGGCAATATCTCGGATTTGCGTGACCGTTGCTTAAACATCTGGTACAATCTGACTCCGGCCATCTACCAAGGACTTGTGGCATCCATGCCAAGGCGGGTTAAAGTTGTGTTGCGCTCCAAAGGTGGGCCAACTCGTTATTGACAGGTGGTCATAATGTTTTGGCTCTTGAGTGTATATATATCTGCTTATCAATGTAAATAGCGTATACTTTCTTATATCTACATTATTACACAAATGTATACATGCTTGCATATATGCACATGTCTATGGATATACATATATAATTGTGTGCATTTTCTACGTAATATGAGTACTTTCTTACACTCTTATACACGATACTTCATTTGGGTTCGATTGGTTCACTTTTTAGTGAAGCATTCCAGCCTCGTTTCTTTAAGAACAGAATTTCAAGTTGGATAAAATGAACATTTCCCTGAGTAAATTAGTGACAGTAAAAGAATGCAATTGGAAGCGGAAAGAAATTTTAATCCAGAGAGTCATAAAAAAAGAAAAAAAGATAACGAAGTTAAAATAAATTTCTTCTCGATCTTTTAACTCTATCCTCAGGATCATAAACTTTAATTTATTGAATTGCGGAATACATTGTTCATATATGAACATAAACATTAAAAAATATATATATACATGTATACACTAGTGCATGCATTTAATCACCATTCATTGCCAATACATTCAGTCATATTTTTATATGTATACCTTCATTTTTATGTGTAACATTTGCATAGGTATGCATTCATAAATGCATATCCGTATTCAAATTTAGTTGGACGATATACACGTTATTTATATAAATATAATTATACCAATGATGTATGTATATATATTAACACATAACCTAATGCATATTTAAAAGTAAATTTTTATTCAACATATCAGTGCATTGCTATTAAGACATATACATGCACTATACCTTCGTAAATATACATACGAACAGGGGCTGAGATATAAACAAGTAATATAAAAAAAAAAAAAATTAAAGTCAATTCCTATTTTTTTTTTCACTGTATTGCAGAAAGTGTTTTATAAATAATTTTCATTCATTTTTTAAGTTTATCTAGCGCCATCTATTGGTAGATATATGCAACTTAAATATAAAAAAAAACTAAAATTAATTAATTAAATTTAACTAATGAATTAATATTTGAAAAAACTGTATTACCATCAAGTGTCATCCACTACAAGTTCAAAAAAAAATGTATTTGAACTTAAGTGGATGAATAAAAAGCATTTTATTAACGATAGAAAATTTGAATAAGATATATATAGGGAGAGTGTGAGCTAATAGAAGGAATTGAATAAAAGCTTGACTGTCAAAGAAATGCATTTGAAATGAAAACAAAGTATTTTAAAAAACAAGAAGAGGAATTTAGAAAGCAAAAGCTACATAATAATTGAAATTTTTAGTTGTAATACTTTTTGTTCAATTAGAATTAAATGTTATCAACTACCTCATTTCATTATATTATTTTTAACTTTATGATCTTTTTTAATTTATAAAAATGCATACTATATCGCAATCAAGGATTTTGAATCACTTGTTTTACTTATATTTTTGCAGATTTTAGATTTAAAAACATCTTCAAAAAAATTATATAATGAGGATGCTGCATTGAAAACAATACCATAAAAAAAGTTTTTTATTTGAATGATTTTTATTTAAAAAATATTAACTACTATGAATTAAAAATTGTAAAAGGGAAAAAGAAATTTCAGAAAATAGAAAAAATTGTACTGTTAATGAAAAAGTTAAGTTGTTCATACATATAAACTTCAGCGACATTAATAAACGGACTTTTCTAAATATGGATATTTTAATTAGTTATTAAATGTTTCTAAGGACTTAATTTAGCAAAACTTCATTTAGAAGAGTTTAATAAAAATGTATATTTAAATTAATAAACTTTAAAAGTCATTTTAAAAAAGTTTATTACAGCATTTTTAATCACAATTATTTACAGAAAAGTATTTACTTTCTTATATAACTCATTAAAAATAATGCAGCATATTTTGTTTGATTATTTGCTACAAATAGGATTTAACAGTATCGTAATTATATTAATTAAAGAATCATTTTATTAGTTATCTAATTTCATATAATTAATTTTTACTTTATTTAATTTTCATGATTTTTTTTTATTTACTTTAGATTATAGCTTCTAATGTCAAAAATAATTATTCACCGAAAACAATAGAAACATTTTTTCATTTATAGAAATTCTTCAATTTGTAATATGATTATTTTAAAGATAAAAGTTTTCTAGTGAAATAATGCTCAGTTTTTAGCTATTAACAAATTATTTATTTTAATAGAAGGATTTTATGCTGGGAAGGTTTCTTATTTCTTATTTCTAATCAATTGTACTTTAATTTTTAATTTTGATGTAATTTTTGTTAGGGATTAAATTAATTTAATTATTCTAGTATTAGATGAGCAGTTTTAAACGAATATTAAATATTTTTATTTGATTAAATTAATCAATTAGTGTAATTGCTTTAATCTTATAATATAAAGAATGATGAAGTAAAACTGTTTTAAATTTTACAGAATTTTGCAATAAGTATTTATAACTCGGCGTTGTTCGGAAAGGATTTATAACTCGGCGTTGTTTTAGAAAATAAAATTTATTAACTCCTTTATAAAAAGGGATAATTTGATAAATTTATATCAAAGAGATAAGCTCCTTTTTTTCATTGCTGGTGGGGATGAAAGTAATATAAATTTGAGAATAATGAATCAATAGGTTGTTTCTTTAGTATTGTATCAATATATATATACTACTGTGTCCAAAAATTAAGGCCATTTTTCAATTTAAAATTCCTGGGGCATATGGTATTTCAATTTTTTTTTTTTTTTTTAGGTTGTTGGAACTGTCCTATAATAATATAAATAAATAATAATATATATATAAATATAATATAAATATATATATATATATATATATATATAAATACGGAAGTAAATATTTTTCAGTACGGCTCGCATTCTTGCCTACAAAATCAACAATTTTATTTCAGAAACCCAGCCTATTAAACAATAGGCCTCTTTAAAGCACTCGAGAAACGAAAATAATATGCAAGATTCCTAAGATCGATTAAAAGCATTTATGAAAAATATCGTTTAATTTAATTCAATCATTCGACATTTGATAAAAGAGATAAGGGTTGTCCGACTCGTGGCTCAGTGGCAACGCGCGCCGCTAGTGAGCATTAGTACGAAAGTTCAATCCCCTTTTTTGTAAACACTATTTGCAAAAAACGAGGAGACTCGATGGAGTTTGGATTGTTTAACATCTTGCCTCGTGAGTCGGACTACCTGGTGGAAGTTTTTCCGGGTTTTCTCCCATACTATATTCAAATGTGAGGTAGTTCCAGCCTAAAAGTCCTTCCGGAAGGCATTGCACTCATTCTTTAGTGACGCGGAGCCGAGTCTGTCTTCTACCTACGGGTGTTCCATAATAACTAAAGCTGCCCCACCTTTCCATGCATCCATGAGTAGATTACTCATGGGATGACCTCTCATGAGTAATCTACCATGGGTTCTTAGAATTGTTCTAAGTGTTGCTGTCTACAAAATGGGATAAGAAAAATAAACTGTATATGTTTAAAAACATCGTTGCCTTTTATAAGAAACCTTCGTTCCTTACAGGATGATTTTTAACAAGATTGCATGTTTTCTAAGAAAAATCTTTATCTCAAGCAAATTAATTATCCATTAAAATTATTATATTAAATCTATAATTAAAAATATATAAAATATAATGTTAAAGAATATTAATTCATTAAAAGAAAATCTGTCACTTTAAATAATGAGGCTGAAAATGAAGTTGAGATTGAATATGAGGTTGTTAAGTTGATGAAAATTAATTGAAACATTTCTCTATGGAGAATTTTTTTTCTGTAAATAAACATTTTTTGGAGAGACAAAAAATTAATTATGAATATAGTATTTCCCCTGTATTATATATATATATATATATATATATATAACTAAAATTATTTCAATTTATATATATATATAAATTGAAATAATGTTGGAAATTTTTCAATTATTAACAAACTTTATGAATCATTTATTTTAATTTTTATAAAATAATTTCTGGAATTGCTTTTAAATGTAGATACACATAAAAAAGTTAGTAAATAATTTCTGCATTTCATTGAGATAAATTTTAGTTTATAAAAAAATATTATAACGTAAAATAAAGCTATTTATAAAAGCCATTTATTTATTTGTTTTATTAACTAAATAAAGACCATTTATTTTAATGTAAAATAAATGGCTTTTTAAAATATTTATACTTTTTTTCCGATTAAATATTTAAACGTATACACTTAAAAAAACTTTATACTAATGCCTTAAAAAGTTATTTAATTATTTTAAACTATTACTATTTTGACATAAAAAAACAAGTAATATAAAAAAAAATTTTAAAGTCAATTCCTACTTTTTTTTCACTTTATTGCAGAAAGTTCCCGTATAAATAATTTTCATTCAATTTTTTAAGTTTATCTGGCACCATCTATTGGTAGATATATGCAACTTAAATCTAAAAAAAAACTAAAATTAATGAATTAAATTTAAATAATGAATTAATATTCGAAAAAACTGTATTAACATCCAATGTCATCCATTACAAGTTCAAAAAAATGTATTTGAACTTGAGTGGACGAATAAAAAGTATTTTATGAACGATTGAAAAATTGAACAAGATATATATAGGGAGAGTGTGATCTAATAGAAGGAATTGAAAAATAAAAGCTTTTTCATATAAAGTTTAAAACACCGATAAACACTTTACGATTTCGTACCAAGACAAAACAAATTAACTTCATTCATGCAACACAAATTAACTTCATTATTTCATTAACTTCCATACTTACAAAACACACTAACTTCATTTCTTCATTACCTTGCATACTTACAAAAGATACTAACTTCATTACTTCATTACCTTGCATACTTACAAAACACACTAACTTCATTACTTCATTACCTTTCATACTTACAAAGCACACTAACTTCATTACCTTGCATACTTACAAAACACACTAACTTCGTTACTTCATTACCTTGCATACTTACAAAACAAACTAACTTCGTTAACTTTCATACTTAAAAAAAATACTAAGAAAAGATAAACTGAAGATAAGATAAACGATAATAATGAGATGATTTCACCAAACTGCTTAATTTACTGAAAAATATTTGTAATAACCAGATAATTGAATAAATTAAACTTCCTGAATTTAATAACTAAAAACTTCATCTGTAAACTAAAATGTTTTAAAAATAATAAAAAAAAAAAAAAAAAACATATCATGATCAATGATCAGTTTATTTGAACGTTGGTTTTAAGAAATAAATGTATTCTCATATTTCGATCTAGAAAGGAAATAATATTCCGATATTTAAATATAACCTTCTGAACTCGACTCACACCACTCATGTCCTAACCGTTTTAGAATCACTCAGAGAAAATAATATGTGCAGATAAAAATGCCAGTCTTTGGGACGCATTAACAAAGAAATACGAGTCACACACAAAAAAAAAAAAAAAAAAAAAATGCTGAACTGGATATTTTTTTTACACGCATTTACCGTAGGATATCGAACATTTGACCTTTTTACAAATAACCTCTACCCTCAAAAGTCCTTTACACCACAACTATAATTACGTTTTTGCCGTTGTTTTTAGACGGGCCAGGGAAGGTCTTGTGACAGCAAAATCGGCGGCCGCTTCCGTCGGGATAGCAGTAATTTTCCTGTCAATTCTGGGGAAAAGGGTCAAATCTGTATCGGCAGCCATCCTCTCACCCTCACTAGTTGCAAAAAAAAAGTTGGGAAAAAAAACGTATTTCTTTGTACTTGCCCATTATTTCAATGCATTAAGAGACGGGATTAACTTTTATTTAAAAGGAAATGCGGATATGAATTTTGAAGGGTACTTTCTAAATGGTATGTATCAATTTTCAATGGAGTAGTCAATTTTTTTTTTCTTATTTAACTGGATTCTTTAAACTTTTTTGGTTCAAATTGACCTATTATAAAGTCCAGCAGACTTTGGAATACAAATAACAAAACGCATTTTTATAATATGTGCATGTATTTTTTACACACACATATATATATCTATATATATATATATAACAGATGGGCTGAAAAGTTCATAGGCTGACACATAGATGGCGCTACTAGTATTAAATCCATGTGACTTTTAGTTAGACCTAACCTTCAAAAGACACGTGTATAAATTTGACAGCTGTTGCACTATTAGTATGTAAGTTATAGCATTTTTAGTGAAGCAATTTTTGTTAGTTTGAAAAAATGGATAAAAAGGAATTTCGCGTGTTAATAAAGCATTGCTTTTTGGCAAAAAAAAAAATACTAATGAAGCCAAGGCTTGGCTTGATAAACATTATTCGGACTTTGCACCTGGAAAATCAACCGTAGAGAAGTGATTTGCTAAATTTCAAAGAGGCGAAATGAGCACCGAGGACGATGCACGCAGAGGACGCCCCAAAGAGGCTGTTACAGACGAAAACATCAAAAAAGTCCACAAAATAATTTCTAATAACCGTAAAGTGAAGTTGATTGAGATAGCTGAGACCCTAAAGATATCAAAGGAACGTGTTGAACATATCGTGAATGAATATTTGGATATGCGAAAGCTCTGTTCAAAGTGGATGCCGCGCGAGCTCACAATCGACCCAAAACAACAACGAATTGATTATTCTAAGCAGTGTTTGGAGCTGTTCAATCGTAATAAACCCGAATTTTTGAGTCGATATGTGACTATGGATGAAACATGGCTCTATCATTTCACACCGGAGTCCAATCGACAGTCAGTCGAGTGGACTGCACGTGAGGAACACTAAAAATGCTATAACTTCACTAAAAATGCTATAAATCACATACTAATAGTGCAACAACTGTCAAATTTGTACACGTGTCTTTTGAAGGTTCGGGCTAACTAAAAATCATATGGATTTAATACTAGTGGCGCCATCTATGTGTCCGCCTATGAACGTTTCAGCCCACCTGTTATATATATATATATAAGAAAAAAAGTAAAAAATGGTCGACTCGTCGCAAAACTCTCAATCTTTTTCAACAAAAATCTCCTTTTAAAACAATCATTCAAGAGGGGACAGGGCAGTTTCCCTCAGTTCTCATTGGAGTAAACATTTTTCAGCTCGTAATCTATCACCAATCACGATGGAACAATTCGTGGTATATCAATTGATTGATATTCAGTCTGTAATTGTTTCGATCTTCGACCCTTCGCACAGACGTACTCTAATTTCCTCATTATACTCATTATACCGAATATCTGCTATCAGATTTGAGTGACAGGTTGTTCTCCTTAGTACAAAACACTAGTTGCGTATAATATAACTACCCACAATAAAGCTTTTCTGCTGTCAAATTTTAGGGGTGAGTTTATTATATGTTTTTCAAATAGTATACATTCCTCTCTCCTTGGAATGAAATGTCAAAATTCATCACTCTTCTCTTGAGAAAAAAATGATTATATATATTGTAGCATATTAACCAATATAGTATACATTTGTATTAAAGTAAAAAATTTGTATTTGTATTGAAATAGAAACTTTTTCTAGTCAAAATAATTTTGGCTAGAAATTGTCCCTACTTTTAATTTACTTCCTTTAACTGCAATTCGTTCATTCATTTAGTTACATTCATTGTAAGTAAGTGGTAAAATTGGTATGATTTAGATCTAATAAAGCCAAACAACAACAAATAATGTAGCAACAACAAAAACAACAATTACAATAATAATAACTAATATAAAAATACATTTTAACAAAAAGGAAACTATAAATAGATATATTCCCTATATATTCGAAGTCTTCTATCATAATCAGGGTTTCATGACATCTATCATTTGTTTTGATGCATCTTTCAATTTTTAGATTAATCTAATTATTACAAATTATAACTGTCTAATGTTATCCGCTGATCGAAATCAATTGTTTTGTTTCAACCCATTGTAAAAGTATGATGCAAATATCGAGTTTCCAAGCAAATATCGAATTGCAATTATCCAGTTTTTGAAGTATTAAATGAAAAACGAAAAGTTACAAAAGGATACAAATGCTTTAGCTGCAAAACAATTTAAGTACAAAAGAATGTCCTTATCTAAATATTTGAAACCTGTTACCGAAAATAATTGTCAAATTGAATATGCTAATGTAAATGACATTTTCCTCTTAGCAGAAGAGGCATCATAAGAACAGCAGCTCACGCCACTGAAGTTCCAAAATCTGCATTTTGAGAAAAGGAAAATTCATAAAACGAGAAAATCCATATCCAATTTAAGCTGACTAGAGAAAGCAAAATTTTACAACCAAGGAATCTTACCTTAAAATGCAGTAACGCAATTTTCGAAAGATCCAAAAACTATCTGATCACTCGAATTAGAAAAATATTTGTAATTTATTGTTTAATTTAAGGATTTTTTTTATAATAAATGTTGTTGCCTATATTTATTTTCTTTTGCTATATTTACTATTATTACATTACTACTATTATTATTATGGGACAGAGGGAATACTATTTAATATAATTGAAAATTTTACTTTTTAATTATATTTTTTTTAAAAAAATACTAATATTATTTTACTTTTTATTCATTGGATGTTTCTTTTATGATTTTTCAATTAATATTTTCGCATGGGAAGCAGTATTTATAATGCTCGGGATCTGTGGTTTGAATTATGTTAAATCGATATTCCACAAAAAAAAATTAATCGGAATCGATTAGTGATTTTTTTAAAAGCTCCTCTGAGTGAGGGCGTAGAATTGGTACAAACTAGTTTAATTTGAAATATTGCTGACAATATTTATATTTTATTAAATAAAAATAGACTTCAAACAATTTAAAAAATTTATTGGCGATATACATTATTATTATAGCTATTTTAGTTTAAGAATTCATGGTTTAATATCGAATTCATTTCAATTATTTTAGTTAAGTTGATAATGGAAAGAGTGTGTACAAAAGTTTCATTGAATAATGTTAATATATATTGATAGTTTGGCAAAATAGCATAATAGGGGCTTCTTGGACTTGACATCAAAAATTCATTTCGCCGAAGTGAGCCAAGAAAAGGGTTGCGATTGTAAGTGAAGTAAATTGTAAAATGTACAAGAAATCCGATTTACCACATTTCGCGACTTATCGTTCAGTTGGTGTCACAAACAACTCGCCAAATCCCAACGGCCCCTATTTTGCGATAGTGTCTTATGTAAGTATGTTTAAGCAAAATAAAATGTATAAAAAATTAATAAAAGTTTCTTAAATATGAAAGTTTCAATAAACAAATCACAAAATAAAAAAAATTTCAAAAATTTTATTATTATATTATAGTTACATCATACAAAATTATCTAAATTGCAATTACCTTGAATGATTTGTTATTAACTTCTCTTAAACTTTGTGTTCATGTCATGTTAAGATATTATACTTTTATTTTATTTTTTTTTTTAATTTTTAGCTTTCTTGTTATTTTATTCCAAAAAAAAAATATGCAAATTACAACCTCCTTTAATGATTATTTATTGCCTAATCTTAAATTTTCTATATATGTCATGTTAAAATATTCATATAAATAAGTTTAAAAGTTTTCTTCAACTATGGGCATACATAAAATATGCAAACAGTATGCAAGTTTAAATATCTGCATAAATCTCTTAATATTTAAATAAGCATTTTTTTTAATAAGATTCAGGTTTGTAGCTTTTCTTTGTGCAATTAGATCTTTTTCCTGTTCAAAATATAGGGCTGTAATTAAAGTACTAGTAAAAAAAGACAATTTGAGGATATTATAACTAAAAATTTTACTTGTACATAAAATGACTTTAAACAAAAGTTTAACAAGTTTTTCTGTACACCATTACTTCATGATTATTATTTCTTTCCTAATATAATAATAAATAAAAATTTTTTAAGTAAGAATAAGGTTTGTAGCTTTTTTGTGCATTTAGATCTTTTTCCTGTTTAAAATATAGTGCTGAAACAAAAGTAATTATAAAAAAATACAATTTAAGGATATTATAACTAAAAAATTTACTTGCCATAAATTGACTTTAAATAAAAGTTTAACACATTTTTCTATACATCACTAATTCATGATTATTATTTCGTACCTAACAATAATAAATAAATATTTTTTTAAGTAAGAATAAGGTTTGTAGTTTTTTTGTGCATTTAGATCTTTTTTCTGTTTAAAATATAGTGCTGAAACTAAAGCCCTTTTAAAAAAATCCATTTAAGGATATTATAATTAAAATTTTTCTTGTACATTAAATGATTTTAAATAAAAGTTGTTAGAAAAACGTGTTATTCTGTACATCATTAATTCCTGATTATTATTTCTTTCATAATATATTAATAAATAAATTTTTTTTAGTTAAGAGTCGGGTTTGTAGCTTTTCTTTGTGCATTTAGATCTTTTTCCTATTCAAAATATAACGCTGAAACTAAGTTGTAACTAAAGTACTTGTTAAAAAAGACAATTTAAGGATATTATAACTAAAAATTTTACATGTACACAAATAAAATTTTCACAAGTTTTTCTGTACATCATTAATTCAAGATTTTTATTTCTTTAATACATGTAGTTTACAACTATTTAAACAAACAACTATGCAAAACAGATTTTCTGGGAAATTTATTGCTCTTATATTGAAATAAACATCCTAAAAAAATTGTTTTGCAATCATTTCTTAACTCTTACCTGCATCCAAATTAAACACAGGACGTTTAACATCTTCCTGAGATTTTTAAAATAAAAAAAGGCCATGTACTGATTTCTCTCACCTTAAACATATTCACAGACTTTGGAAAACCAAAGTATTTTTCTCCTTACAGATTCTTCACAAGATTACAACACTATGCTCAAATCTAAAGACACTGCAGCGAAAGTTTTACCCCTCTACTGCAAAGACCTGGCCTTGAACCTAGGTTTAATTTTAGAAAGATAAATACCCTATAAAATCTGTTTTGCATTCTTTCCTTAACTCTTACTAGTATCCAAAATAAACTCACAATATTTAGCATTTTCCTGGGATTTTTAAAATAATGATGCCATGTGCTGATCTCTCCCACCTTAAACAAATTCACAGACTTTTTTAAAACCAAAATGTTTTTTTCTTACAGATTCTTCACAAGATTACAATACTATGCTCAAATCTAAAGACACTGCAGCGAAATTTTTACCCCTCAACTGCAAAGACCTGGCCTTGAACGTAGGTTTAATTTTAGAAAAATAAATATCCTAGAAAATCTGTTTTGCATTCTTTCCTTAACTCTTACTAGTATCCAAAATAAACGCACAACATTTAGCATTTTCCAGGGATTTTTAAAATAATGAAGCCATGTGCTGATCTCTCCCACCTTAAACAAATTCACAGACTTTTTTAAGACCAAAATGTTTTTTTCTTACAGATTTTCACAAGATTACAATACTATGCTCAAATCTAAAGACACTGCAGCGAAATTTTTACCCCTCAACTGCAAAGACCTGGCCTTGAACGTAGGTTTAATTTTAGAAAAATAAATATCCTAGAAAATCTGTTTTGCATTCTTTCCTCAGCTCTTACTAGTATCCAAAATAAACGCCCAACATTTAGCATTTACCAGGTTTTTTTAACATAAAGATGTCATGTGCTTATTTCTCTGGCCTTAAACATATTCACAGACTTTATATAACGAAAACGTTTTTTTTTTTTTTTTTTATTTCTTACAGATTCTTTACAAGATTACAACACTATTCTCATATCTAAAGACACTGCAATAAGTTCTTTTCCCTCAACTTCAAAGGCCTAGGTTTAATTTTAGAAAAATAAGTACCCTATAAAATCAGTTTTGCATTCTTTCCTTAACTCTTACTAGTATCCAAAATAAACGCACGACGTTTAACATCTTTTTGGGTCTTTTAAAATAAAAAATGCCGTGTACTGATTTCTCTGGCTTTAAATATATTCACAGACTTTTTTTTTCTTATAGATTCTTAGATTACAACACTATGCTCAAATCTAAAGACACTGCACCATTTTTTCCCCTTCGACTGCAAAGACCTATTCCTGAACATAGATTTATGTTTAGAAAAAAAAATATCCTATAAAATCTGTTTTACATTCTTTCCTTAACTCTTACTAGTATGCAAAATAAACGCACGACGTTTAACATCTTCTAGGGTCTTTTAAAATAAAAAATGCCATGTACTGGTTTCTCTGGCCTTAAACATATTCACAGACTTTATATAACGAAAACGTTTTTTTTTTTTATTTCTTACAGATTCTTCACGAGATTACAACACTATTCTCATATCTAAAGACACTGCAATAAGTTCTTTTTCCTCAACTACAAAGACCTAGATTTAATTTTAGAAAAATAAATACCCTATAAAATCTGTTTTGCATTATTTCCTTAACTCTTACTAGTATCCAAAATAAACGCACGACGTTTAACATCTTCTAGGGTCTTTTAAAATAAAAAATGCCATGTACTGATTTTTCTCACCTTAAATAAATTTACAGACTTTTTTAAAACCAAAACGGTTTTTTTTTTTTCTAACAGATTATTCACAAGATTACAACACCGATGCTCAAATCTAAAGACACTGCATCAAAAATATTTCCTCAACTGCAAAGACCCAGACCTGAACCTAGATTTAATTTTTTTTTCTTTTCCGATACCAGAACATAAACAGAAGACACCAGTATTGTCTTACCACCGAAATGGGGGAAGAGATATAACGCTGTGTTTACACTTTGCTCAGCAGTCTTCGCACGTGGCAGGAACGGCAAAAGAATAGCGTCATGAAGCGAAAAAAGAAAAAAAAAGTGAAAATCGGGTACGTGCCTTAAACGTGACACCGAGACTTTATTGTAAGCACGCACGAGACTTTGTTGTGTCTTGTCTAGCCCAAAATCCATTTCACTAATCAGGGATCTTTCCATATACTGAGTACAGAATAAGGGATTTGCAACTAGGTTGCTTTTTTCCTGTTTCCTTTCGTCACCAAAGCTTTGCGATGTGTTTAAGGGTTTTCCCTCTCCCTTTCTAAATTCGGGATTTTATCTCTGTCTCTCTCTCCTTTTTTTATGGTAGTCCTCGTGGTAGTACTGAAGAATTTGGATCCAGCAACCGTAGATTGAGAATTATTTTTATTATTGTTATAAAGCTTCAATAAGACATATATTTTACATCTGAATTTCTTTACTAATTTTTATTTCTATAGCTTTAAAAATTGCTAAATTAGGTTTTATTAATGTATCGCATATGACGTTGGGATTATAAACCATTTGTATTCTAATTTGATAGCAGAGACTCCGTTATCCAGGGAACCATGATATCGTAATCAGCTACACCCAGAAAAGAGAGGAGGATGGAGGAATTATTTCCTACAGTTTTTTTAAGAATGTTATGTTGCAGTTCAGGAAGGACTAACTTATATTTGTATCACATGTAAATTAAAGCCATTACTTAATAATGGCTTTAATTAACATTTTGTAATACGTAATAACGTAATAAGCCATTGATAAATATTTAAAATCTTAATTTGAATTGAATTTTTCTCAAGAAACTCATACTTCAGTAAACAATATCGTTATATATTTGTTACAATGTTGTTACATAAACAATATCGTTAGATAATTATTACAATATTGTTGTAACTTTTAAAAAAACTTAATCTAAGGGAAATTCAGTGGGTTTTTTTAATGATTTTTATCAGCAAACCGTAAAAGTAGTTTATAATATTAGTAACTAACTTATATTTGTATCACGTATTAATTAAAGCCATTACATATGATAAATATCTAAAATCATAATCTGAATTGAATTTTGCTCAAGAAACTCATATTTCAGTAAACAATATCGTTATATAATTGTTACAATATTGCTACATAAACAATATTGTTATAAATTTTAAAAAAAGGTTTATCTAAGGAGTTTTTTTAATAATTTTTATCACTAAACAGTAAAACTAGTTTATAATGTAAGCCTTTCAATGCTTTTTTCCTGTATAATGAATGCTTCCAATATGTTGAAACATGTTTATATTTTGAACATAAACATGTTTCAACAAATTGGAAGTTTCATTTAGAAGGTAGGAATTTGGATTACTGGAAGTTTCAACATATATCATTTTCAACATGCTTATGTTTTGAAAATTTATTGGTAGAAGCAACAATCAATTTTTATTCAGATAAACTGTTCGTATTTGTAATCTTAAGCTCAAATTTTTATTTAAAATCATAATAAAATTCATAATACTCCAATAAAAATTTAAAACTTAATTTTATCTAAAAATAACCATATTTATTTAAATAGGCTTATAGATAATTTTTTCATAAATTGAATCAAATTCTTTGAATTTATTTTATAAAAAATACTTATTTTACCTAACTGTAATTTATACAAATTTTAAACATTAAAAATACAACACATAAAAATAATTAAGTGTAGCAGTAAGAGTTTGAATGAAAGAGAGTTTATAATTTTAAAGTTAAATGTGTTTGTTTTTATTTTTTTACGTGTTAATTTTTTTTTTTCAAACTTCATTATTATTTTTTTTTTTTTTCAAATGGGAAAATAAATTATTATGATTTTTAAACTTTAATTACAGAAGAAAAAAGTTTACTGGAGAATTCGTATTGTATCAAGACATAATCTCGTTGCAACCTGGAAACTCAACAATTTAGTTAAAAATTAAATATAATTCAATTCAGTTCAAAAGTAAATATAATTCGATTTAGTCCGAAAGTAAATATAATTCAATTTGTTTCAAAAGTAAATTTAATTCAAATTAGTTCAAAAGTAAGTATAATTCAATTTAATTGAAAAGTAAATATAACACGAAATTACAATTCTTACTAAAATCTGAAAAATAATCATAAAAAATATCAGTCATTTTTATCAGGATTCTATTTTAAGGCTCGATTCAAAGATAACTAAAAAAATGAGTGTTAAGTCATAAAATTCTAAAACAAAATAATATTTTAATATTGGCTTTATAAAATAAATTTTGATAAATAACTGACATAAATTTAATCAGGCATAAACAACATTAGTTGAATAATTAATTGAATATTCCTCAAATATTATGAATGCCTTTGTTTCGAAAATTTATTTTCAGAAACAATAATCATTTTGCATTCAAATAAACTATACAAGTTTTACTATTCCTACTTTTTTCAATTAAATATCTTGAAAAAATATATGATTTTTTTTTTTTTAATCTAAGCAAATTACAGTTACATTAATGACAATATTTCAAATTAATTTATATTTATTAAACTATTATATTTTTTAATAAATAAAATTTTTGCAGGTTTAATTCACTCCGAAATTGTATTTCGTAAAATAATTGGTAATAATAAAATCCTTTTTTTTAACAATTAATGATACATCAGAATTTAAATTAGTGATTCACTCGTATTAGACTTGCCCTAGCATAAGGATTATATGAGACATATATATATATATATATACAATTTTTTGTACAAAAAATATTACAGTCTGTTAAAAATGTTGCATAATAAAGACTGCATCTAATTCTTCAAATATGATTTATCATTTTGCATTCAAATAAACTATTAATATTTTTAAATTCCTATTTTTCTATAGAATATCTTTAAAAAATAGCAATATTTGAGGTTAATCTACATTTATTAACTTCTATTTTTTGAGAAATAAAACTTTTGCAGATTTAATTCACTGCGAAATTTTATTTCGTAAAATAGATGATTAAGGATGGATAAATACTTTTTTTTAACAATTACTGATGCATCAGAATTTAAATTTTTAATTTAGTGATACATTGGTATAAAAGATGCCCTAACATAGGGATTTTATATATATATATATATATATATATATATATGCGTGTGTGTGTGTGTGTGTGTATAAAAGAGGTGGGAATGGGGAAGCTGTTACAATAAATATTACAAAAAAAAGTCTGCATCTAATACTTCAAATAGCTTTTATGTATACATAACTGTTAAATAGCTTTTATATACATAATAAATTAAATAATGTATATTTATTAACCTATTATGTTTTTGTAAGAAATAGAATTTTTGCAGGTTTAATACACTCCAAAATTGTATTCCGTAAAACAATTAATAATAATAAAATCCATCTTTTTAAGCAAACCACCCAGAATGCAACTATATTATATCCCAACTATATTATTTATTTATATATATATATATATATATATATATATATATATTAAAGAGATGGAAATGGGGGAAAAACTGTAAATTAGAATTAGAATTTTGCAATATTTTTTGTGCAAAAAATATTGCAAAAAAAGTCTGCATCTAATTCTTCAAACATGACAGTTAAATAGCTTTTGGTCAATACAACAACTTCCAAAATTGCATTTCATGAAATAACTGACTTATAGTAAAATATATCTTTTCTAACAAACCATCCGGAATGCACCTTTAATGACTGACTCATCAACACCGTGTGTCATTAAAGTTGTATTTTATACTCCCTATGTCCTAACATGGAGGTTATAAAAGCGAAGAGCAGCCGTAACTTTTTCGTTTTAGATTTCTGTTTGAATGGGGAGCAAACAGAATGGGGATGTTAACGGAAAACTGAACCTGCGTCGCCGTGGGATCTCGGTACACGAATTTCGCATCAATCGGTGCTGTAACTTCGGCTGCCCCCTTTGAAGGGACGGAGGGGAATTCTAGTGTAAAAGTCCCTGGGGGGAGGGTCTCTTACACCCCGTCCCCTGGCGGTGTACCCTTCCTAGAGGACAAAACCTATGTGAGTTAGAGGACATACTCTCTTCCTTTTGTCTCTGAGGAATAGTAAAAGGTGATTCCTGACCACTTCCTGCACAGAGAAATAGCAGAAGAGGAAGATTTAAATAAAATAAATAGATGGTTTTTCACTATGGTCAATGTTACTCTTTGTGATAAAATTGCATTTTTACAACAACAACAACAAAATCTGATGTAATTGATCATATGCTCATCTTATATTTAAAACAAATCACAATTTTATTTGAACTTAGCTTTTCAACCATAAGTTACTTTAGATAACTTATTTTTAACTCAATGGCTTGAGACAGTATTCTGACGTTACACCAAACTTTTTTCTTTAGACAAAAAACATTATCTGTATATATATATAACTGAGATATCATGCCTTTGTAATTGGTAGAGTAGATGTCAGATTTAAAGATTAATAAAAATTATATTTCCTCATGTATTAAAAATAACAGAAGATTAAACAATTACTTCGTTAAATATTGCAGACCACAATATTGTATCAAAAATAGTTTTCCATTTGTTTCTTTGTCAATATTAACTTTTATTTTATGCGAAAGACAATTATTAATTTATTTTGCGATGGCGCGTATTTTGCCAAAAAGGAAACTACGTTCATATTTAGAGCAAATTCAAAATATATATATATATATTTACTGTAAATACCTTAGAATTTCTTGTTGCAGATTACAGGTATCTGTGATCATTTTTCTTCTTCATTTTCTTCATGAGGCAGGCCGTCTGCCTACTAACAGATTCCGAGACAGAAGTTTTTTCTTTACGGAGTAGGGTCGTCAACCCTACCCCAACAGCCATATTAGATATGGATCTATGGTTTAAAACGAATTTCGAACCACCACAAAGATCCATGACACCTCCGGGACTCGAACAGAAGCTTGTGGCACTGAGCGCCAGAGCACTAGTCACTCGGTCCTCAGACCCTATTACATCAAACTATTGCATTATATTTACGTAACTATATGAAAAATACAAAGCTTATTAACCCATTATTGTTATTAACCAAAGATACAAAACCAGTTATATTTATTTGCACATGTAAAGAGACAAAGCAAAGTGCAATGTAAGGTGTGATTTTTGTAAAAAATTCATGAATTTTTTTCGAAATGACCTCGAATTATCCAATTTTGTAGAATACGAAGTATGGAATGCCTGTTATTATGAAAGGTTGCTGTACTTACTTTTTTTTGTTTTAGAAAACTAATTTGGATGTTTCAATTTAACAAACGAAAGATTAGTTGTATGTACATTACAACATTATGATTTTTTGTTACACATTATTATTTATTGAATGTACATTACATTTATTGTATGTAAATGCATTACATAATAGCTATAAAATATTTTTTATGCGAATTGAAAAACTTTCATTTTAGATAATCCCTTCTCAACATTTTCTTACATAGGAGAATATTTTTCAGAATATCTTCTAAAAGAAACTAATTCATATTTACGTGATATACAAAGAAAATCAAGAAAATAACTGCACAACCAAAAAGGTGAACTGCAGTGTCAAAGTAATTGGCTTTCTACCAATAACTTAGTAAAGACAGGGACCAAACCAGTAGATTTTCCTTTGAAAAGTCAACATCAATGTTCCACCGAAATTTTAATTGTTAAATCATGATTAGTCAAAATGTTAAAAGGGGCATAATATATTTATCATGTGATGGCTTCGAATATTATAAATGAAACAATAAAATTGTATATTGTAAAATACTGGGCATTACTAATCCTCCATTTCTTTACGAAAGAATTTATTCGCTACTTACCATTTTACACTCAAATGTATTTCGAATGTTTAAAGACAGCAAACTCATAAGAAAATGATACATTTTAATATTCTAGTATTTATATTCTAGTATATGTATTTAGCATTCTAGTATATTTAGTATTTTAGTATTTTTAGTATTTAGTATTTTTAGTATTTTTTTAGTACTATGATTAATTTGATTCTGTTACCGATTGTTTATTTTTGAAACGATGCTTTCCCATGTAAATGATGTGATTAAAAAAATAATTGCAAATAAAATACTAAAAATAATATTCTCGTAAGAGGATGGTAATAAACCATAGACATTGATTGAACAAAACATGGTCGAAAAAATTGTAGTTTATGCAAATATATCACAGATCTACGTATTTCCTTAATTTGGGGCTTCTTCCCACAACTACAGTTCAATGATTATGCTTTCATGAAATAGTTATTGAGGGGGCAAATTAATTAAATAGATTATTAGTTTGATATTTTTAATTTGAGTCTATCAATAAATCGAGTAAAATTAAGTATTTAACTAACAATGAGGACCATCAGAAATATGACTGAAAGACGATTTTGCATATTGATTATTTTCCCAAATTTAATTTATATTTAAACTATATTTAAGAAATATTTTTAAACGCCTCATTGTTTTATCTTTAGTGTAGTCATATCAAAAAAAAGAACAATTAGGGAAACGAAGTTAAGTAACTTTAAAATTAAATTAAATTTAAATTTTCGTACGAAACTGTGTTGGAAAAATAAAGATAACTATAAATGCCTTTTATAGTTAAATCAAAAACCAGGAAGTTAAATCAAATATAAGAACACAAAATAGTTTATTTTGATTCCATATTGCTTTAATTGCTTTTGCTCTTACACGATAGCTAAATAATCCAAATTAAATATAATTTTTAGTGTGTAATATTTCGCGGATATTACAGCTTATTTATCACAATTAATTACATGAAAATATTACAATTTGTTATATACAGTTATCGAAAAATGTGATAATAAATTAGATTAACTTATAAAATGTTTAAAATGTTATAAAAGTACATTAAAATATCTATCATCGTATTTCATATTAAAAATGAAATTCAAATTGCATTAATGTGAAGAACTCATTGAAATATTGAAAAAAAAATTGATTTATTTTTATTTTGGCGCAATATTTTCTACTACCTGTGTTTCATATTAAAAAATGAAATCCAAGTTGCATTAATGTGAAGAACTCTTGTCACATAGAAACTACAATAAATATTATTACTTTAAATTATTCTAAAAGTTCGTTGAAATATTAAAGAAAACTTTTATTTTATTTCGAGGCAATATTTCCTATTTCAAATTAATTTAAATTCTATTTTTTATTAACAAAATAAAAGTTTTACATACGAAAAAAAATAATAACAAAGATTCAATTCAATAAACGTATTTCTTGTATAATACTATATATATAGAAAATCAAAGATTATTATTCTTTTACAATACTATATGTACAACGAAATTCGATTAGAAATAGAATTCATGATTTCACATCTAGACATGTATGTTTCAAATACGACATTTTAAGCAAAGGCGTTTTTTGGTTATGTTTGCCTACGTACTGCATGCATGCTGAGCTTTGCACAACATATGCGCACCTTTACGACCTCTTCCCTGGAAAAACGACACCGCCGGCATCGTTTCAGCGAATAGAGTTGCAAAATCCTGTCACCAGATCCCCCCACCTTCCCTGTTCCCCGATCTCGGATTCTGAAATATTCACCGCCCCAAAAGGGCTACCGAAAAGAGCTTCCAATTTGATTATCTTCTCGACGGGGCGGCTCTTCACAAAGAGATATATGTAAATAAAACTAGACGCCCCGTTCTCCTCAAAAGCTTTTGTTCTGCGCTCGGGGTAAACATTGGAGTAGCGATAGGGTTAAAACAACCAGAATCAGCGCGATTTCTCTGTTTGCGTTTCGGTTTTGAAAGAAACTCTCATTCCGATAGGTTAAACAAAAGTGGGAACTTGAAAAGAGTTCTCTCTCCTGCGTTTTGATTACAAGAAAGTCCCTCGCGGCGTAGCAGGGGTAAATTAATTTATTAATGTTCTCTCTTAGAAGATGTGTTTGTTAGGAAAAGACACAACATTTAGATTCGAAGTTTTAATGAATTTCCAGGTGCCTTAATTTGTCACAGAAACAACAATCGGCTAAATATTTTTAACCAAACGGCACTCAATATGAATCGCCTTTTGCGAAAAGAAAATCGAGACTTTTATTTTTAAAACAGCACAACGAGTTAAAATATTTTTTTTAAAATAATGTCTTGGTGATTACTTTAGTTAGATATAATTATTTTGATATTTATATTAACAAAATCAAATAATTTTTCCAGTTAATTTTGTTTAGCTAATACTAACATATATGTTCTGTTTAGCTGAATATTTTAGTACATTCAAAAGCGAACCTATATCATAAATCTTTAAGGTTTGGTTTGTCAATCTACAGTCATTTTGTGCACACTTTATAGTAATTAGACCAGAACCTACAGCTTTATATGGATTCCGAACCACTAACAAACATCTATGTTACTGCCAGGATTCAAATCTGAAGTCTTCGGTGCCAAAAATCAGAGCTCTAGTCAACTGACCATCAAGCCACTGTAAAGCCTTAAGGCTCGTTCCCACCGAGGCGAGAGACGTGAAGATTCAAGAGGCAAGCGACAAAATTTTTTCGACCCCTTCACAGCGAAACGTCAGAAATAGCATTACGCCTAGTGAAAAACCGCTTCGAGTTGAAAGTTGGGCAACTCCAAGCGGCGAACTGCAAACCGGTTTCAGGCGACCGCGGTGAGGCTAGTGATTGCTCAAATTTTTTCGCTTGCATCTTGTCGCCTTGGTGAGCACGAGCCTTTAAAGTAATAATGCATTAGTTGCTGCATCAAGGGTAGCTTCACTATCTTGATTGGCCTGCTTATGAACTATTGACAGCGTCTTAGTAGTTTAATTTATTTATTATTATTATTATTATTATTAATTTGCCACCAAAAGACTTAAACAACCAGAATCAGCACGATTTCTCTGTTTGCGTTTCGGTTTTAAAAGAAACTCTCATTCCGATAGGTTAAACAAAAGAGTTTTCTCTCCCGCGTTTTGATTACAAGAAAGTCCCTCGCGGCACAGCCGGGGTAAATTAATTTATTAATGTTCTCTCTTAGAAGATGAGTTTGTTGGGAAAAGACACAACATTTAGGTTCTAAATTTTAACTTGGATTTTAATGAAGATCCAGGTGCTTTAATTTGTCGTTGAGCTTCACAGAAAGAGCAATCGGCTAAATATTTTTAAGCAAACGCCTTTGATATGAGTATCGTTTTTGAAAAGAAAATCGAACTTTTTTTCGAGCTATTAAAAAATCGAGCTTTTAATTTTTAAAACAGTACAAGTTCAATTTTTTTTTTTTTTTTTTTTTTTTGAAAAAAATAATTATTTTATGATTACTTTAATTAGATATAAATGATTTATTTTGAACTGATAAATATTTTTGATATTTATATTAAAGCAGTCAAATAATTCCTCCAGTTAATTTTATTTAGCTGAATATTTTAGTTCATTCAAGTAGTTCAAGTTTCAACTTGGGTTTTAATGAATATCCAGGCGCTTTAATTTGTCACAGAAACATCAATTGGCTAAATATTTTTAAGCAAACGCGTTCAATATGAGCATCCTTCTGTAAAAAGAAAATAAAGCCTTTTATTTTTAAATGAGCACAACAAGTTTAAATATTTTTTTTTGAAAAAATAATAACTTAATGAATACTTTAATTACATATAATGGATTATTTTGATATTTATATTAAAGAAGTCAAATAATTTTTCCACTTAATTTTGCTTAACTGATTCTAGCATATTTTAGTACATTCAAAAGAAAACCTAGATTGTAAGACAATAAATAAGTAATACATTAGTTCTCACTTTAAGTAATACATTAAAAAAACCCTAAGTAATACATAAGTATAATTAAGTATTACATAAGTATAATTAAGTATTACGTGGTAATAAGTAAGTATTACTAAGTATAAGTAAAGTTGTTAAAAATAAGTTGTAAGTGTACAATTAAATATTGCATAAGATAATAAAACCGAATTAACATTAGTTCTTAGCTTCACGATTGATTGACCTGCTTATGAATCATTGAAGGCATCTTAGTAGTTTTATTTATTTTATTTTTTTTACTTTTACTTTCATTTTTTATTTCTTATTATTTATTTATTTATTGAAAAAAATTTAATAATTCAGAGTCAAAGAGTATTATTATCTGAAAAGATTTCCTCAATTAAAGATAAAAGATTTCATACAAAATTGTATTGCAAAAGCATTAAAAATATTTCTTCTACATCAATCAAGAAATAAGCGATTGCTAATATTCCAGTTTGGAAATTTAACGTTAAAAATTGAGTTCTTATAAAAAAAAAAAATATTCTAACGATTTCACAGGAATGTAGAATTAATACCTAAATCATTTTAAAAACCTTGTACTAAAACAATAAATTACTGAAGAAAATTTTAACCTTTTTAATTAAAATACTAGCTAATAATATAAGCATTAGAGCTCTCAAAAATAATATTAACAATGATAATGATAATGCAATAATAATGACTGCCTTAGAATAGACTGTTATTCTATATTTCCAACAGCAACCACATATCAACAAGGTATTTTTCCAATTACATCACATTGCAAACCAGTTATTCAATTAAATCAATGTATTATCTCAGTTTACAACGACATATCTGATATCAACCTTAAGCATCTCAAATTAAACATCCGCTTTAAGTGTATATTTAAGGTTTAATTTAAAACGAGTCGAAATGTTAATTCTTTGATCTGTAATTATAATATTTTAACATGGTATATGAGGATTGTATGAAACATTGTGTCTTTAATTTCTGAAGGTTTTATCAAGACATTTACATCGTAAACACACAGTATCTTAAGATAAAGAGAAAATAAATTATTAAATAATTTATATTTCTGAAACTGAATATATATATAAAAGCAGATTAAAAATGTTCTAATTCAATTGTTTAAGAGTTATTAATTTTAATTTTTAACGAATAACTGCTGAGGACCTTAAATTTATAAAATTTGTAAATAAAATGTTGATGCATACTATATCCCCTGAGCTTAATCATTTGGATGCCAAAAGACGTTAATATTTCTTTAAAAAAGAACTATATTAAATATATTAAAACTACATAGAAAATTTTTTAAAAAGTACTTTAGTTTAATGCAGTAATCAGTGCTTTCTAATTCATTTATTAAGCATTTTTAATAAATTTTTGTGATCATGCTTCTCAATAAATATTTAATCTTTGTTTTTGTAATATGGTTTATTAAATATTTGTTATGTTGTTACTAAATGACTACGCCAATTCTATACCAATGCCAATACCAATACACCAACTGCATAACATACCAATCGAGCTACAGCAATTGCCGTTTTCTTCCATATTGAATGTTTTTAACAAATTCTTGTGATCAATCTTATCAATAAATATTTAATATTTAATATGCTTACGATATGTTTTACTAAATATTAAATATGTTATTATTATTATATTATATTTGTTATTAATGACTACACCAAATGCATAACAAATACCAAATGAGCTGCAGCAATTGTTTTTTCTTCCATATTGAAGATTTTTAATAAATTCTTGTGGTCATTCTTATCAATAAATGTATAATCTTTAATACGTTTGCTATATGTTTTACTAAATATTAATTATGTTATTATTATTATATTATGTTGTTACTAAATGACTAAGCCCACCGTATAACAATACCAATCGAGTTGTAACAAATGCCGTTTTTTTTCCATATTAAAATACATTCTTGTGGTCATTCTTATCAATAAATATTTCATCTTTAATATATTTGCGATATGTTTCACTAAACATTAATTGCGTTATTATTATTATGTTCTGTTATTACTAAATAACTACACCAACTATATATAATAACTATATAACCAATCAACTATATAAAAGACCACGTCAACTATATAATCCAGCTCCAACGATTGCCGTTTCCTTCCATAAACTTCCCTGCAGCACTCCGTTTGCAAGGCAGTGAAGCATATTGCAGGTCCATACGTCGCTTTTCTGCAAACTGCTTGACTTGAAATAATCCTTACATTGGAAAGCAATCTGGCATGGGGCGTGACAGGATTGGGAGGGGGGGGGAGGGGGAGGGGATGAGTGCCGAAATAGCCCGGAGGGGCAGAGCAGAAGAAGAAAAGCGGAATTGACATGGAATCCGATTGAGATCCATTGAGGCAGAAAACAAGCTTCGAACTTTTGTAACCGATATCCCGCCAAAAGCTTTAAGAAAAATAACATATTAGCTTTTGAGTCTGCTGCAGCCAGCTTTATCTCTGAGGACAAATGACACAAGGAGACAGGAATGCTTGTTTAGATGCTTATCTCCAAGGGTTGTGTTGCAGATCTCTGCTGCTTGTTTACATATTTATTGGATATAATTGAAATGGAGCACCCATATCTTTTTTTTACGGTATTCACTTAGTTCCGGGAATCATACAATAGGATAGAATACATAAGAGAGCTGGAAAATAAATTGCGCCAAATTGAGTGTGCTTTTATTGTTAGGGATTTAGAAACTCGTATTCGAATTCTGAAGTGAGCATCGTATGCTAGATACAGATTATAGATTAGATATTACACGTTTAAGAAAACTTTTTAATTTGTTGAGCTGGAAAATAAATTGCGCCAAATTGAGTGTGCTTTTATTGTTAGGGATTTAGAAACTCGTATTCGAATTCTGAAGTGAGCATCGTATGCTAGATACAGATTATAGATTAGATATTACACGTTTAAGAAAACTTTTTAATTTGTTGAGCTGGAAAATAAATTGCGCCAAATTGAGTGTGCTTTTATTGTTAGGGATTTAAAAACCCTATGCGAATTCTGAAGTGAGCATCATATGATTAGAATATACAGATTCTGGATTTGATATTACGCATTTAAGAAAACTTTCTAATTTGTTGAGCTGGAAAATAAATTGCGCCTTACTGAGTGTGCCTGCATTGTTAGGGATTTAAAAACTCCTATTTGAATTCTGTAATGAGCATCATAGGATTATAATATACAGATACTACATTAGATATTACACATTTAAGAAAAAGGTTTAAATTAATTTGTTGAGCTGGAAAATTAATCGTGCCAAATTTAGTGTGCCTACATTGTTAGGGATTTAAAATCTCTTATTTGAATTCTGTAATGTGCATCGTAGGATTACAATAGACAGATTCTAAAATAAAATGTGATATTACACATTTAAGAACTTTTTTTAATTTGTTGAGTCGGAAAATAAATGGTGCTAAATTGAATGCTCTCTTATTGCTAGGGATTTTAAATCTCGCATGCTAATTCTGTAACGATAAAGAGTATCGCATCATTACAAGATATCAATTCTTACGATTTGGACATTTAAAAATCTTTTTAATTTATTTAAAAGACACAAGGAAATTAATAAAATTACTTAACTAAGCAGATACAAATTTATATTTTTATTTCATATTTTAAAAATGTTTTTCGTAATTATTTATTATTTTTTTATTATAAATGGAATATTCTATTTATTATTTTCCAATTATTTATTTTCTTTTCCCTAAATTTAGTGGCAAGAACACTTTCAATAAATTTAATCGATATTATAATTGATACCTTGCTAATTAAGAACTGATCATCTGTAAATGTATCCCAGCAAAGGCTTCACCTAACTGTGTGGTTTAACAGCTAAGTAAATAAATCAGTAAATTTTGTATTGCAACAAAGCCTCTTAACTTTTTTTTCAAAAATATTATGTCAGTTTTACTTTTTCTTTTTTTTTTTTGTGATTTTTATCACTTCGCTTTAGATCACATGTTTATAATCTTAAATTTATTAGTACACTTCTCTAAATTTGTTTTCTTAACTCTTCTACAGAGAATATGTAGCACTGAAAATCTCAGATAAGGATTTGCTTGGAGATATCAACATAAATTTCAATTATATATTTTTTATTTTGTATACTGCTACGTTTATTTTATTTTTCTGCTTCTTGAATTATATTTTTTAAAGTTAAAATTCATACTTTAAAAACATAATTTTAATTTGAAAATTACTGACTTTGTTTTTATGTTGCAATTTGTATTCCAGGAGCAATCCTCCAGGTAGGAAAATGATAAGATAATAACAAAAAAAAAAAAAAAAAAAAAAAAAAAAAGAAGATATTTTTTAAAAAAATATTTATTGACAAATACTTAAAACTTTTATTAAATCATTTTTAAAATTTAATATATCCTTACAGCTGTTATTAATTATTGTTTAAATTTGCAAAATCCTTAAAACTGCTTCACTTTTATCATTTACTAAAATTGTATCAAACCTGAAATTAGCTCTAATTAAGTAACGTTATTCTATTACATATTTATCTCCCTCCATTTATATTCAAGAGCTAATTCAAACCATGTATTTTAATTTATAAAGTAATTACTCATTTGCTTTGTTTTACTTTTTCTTTCTTTTATAGAATTGCTCACAAATTTCAATAAAGCATTGAATTGTATGATTTTAAAGAATATATAACATGGGTATCTTTATTCTCAAAATATGCACTTTTTTTATTATAAAATACCCTTTTAAAGCTAAAACGTTGAATGCATTATTTATAAAGTAGCCTTTAAGTTATCTATTTTAATTTAACTTTAAAAAATTGATGTAGATATTTCAGGTAAGATATTGTTTTGACAAGTAATTTATGATCTTTAATATTTAAAACTAAATATAGATTCAAATGTGTAAGTGCCTACGATAATATTGGGTGTCTCCTGACAAATATTTCTTGAGGAAAGCATATATTTTGTTTTTTCCTGGTTTATGTTTAGATACAAAGCCCTTTCAGCCAATTCAAAAGCTCGAAAAGCTTCCTCCAAAGCTGAAAAAGATCTTGTAATGATTACAACATCTTCAGCATAAGCTAAAATCTGAACAGACTTGAAGAAAATATGTCCTCTCAAGTTTATACCAGAATCTCTCAATACCTTGTCCAAAACAATGTTAATAAACAGGCCTGAAAGAGAATCTCCTTGCTGAACTCCGTTTTGAATGGATAATTCATCAAACAACTCTCCTTGAATTTGAATTCTTGCTTTTGAATTTGCAAGGATGGCTTTCACTAAAAAAATAAGCTTGGAGGGAATACCAAGCTCCTCCATTGCAAATAATGTTTTGTTAATGCTATCAAAAACGGCTCGAAAGTCAATAAATAAGTAGGGAATATCAATACCATATTCCAAGGTCTTTTCAAGAATTTGTCTCAGTAACTAATTTGTTAATGTTTTAAATTTGGAGAATATTTAATGTAAGGAATATTTTCACTAATAACAGTTAATGAGCTATGCTGTCAAATTTCACTAAAATCTGAACAGACTTGAAGACAATATGTCTTCTCAAGTTTATTCCCGAATCTTTCAATACAATGTTAAAAAGCAGGCCGGAAAGCGAATCACCTTGCAGAACGTCATTTTGAATGGATAATTCTTCAGACAACTCACTATTTGCAGTAGTAACTTGTCTTCATGTTTGTACTATATGTCTATGATGCATACAAATTCAACCTTTAAACGTACAAAACCTTTTTAAATTCAAAAGTTGTTTTTTTTTTTTTCTTGGTATTGCTAGGTTATTTTCTTACTGATATTCAAACTTTAAAAATGGAGTTGCATTTCTTTTGAACAAAATCATAGCTTATTGTCATGCTACATTCTTCTTTCTTTTTTTTTTTTTTTTCCAGTGTACAAAAATATGCATGAGACAATATTGCGAATAGAAAAGCTAAAAGTGTATTTCATGGCAAAAAAAAAAAAAAAAAAAAAACAGAAATGAATAAAAACTGAATGCGCAAGATATTTTTATGTCGGCAAAAACCTTTCATCAAAGGTAAGTGTCGGTATTCGGGGGAAAAATATGGCTCTAAAAACCAAATATTCCATTGATTTCCCGGCGCGTAAGAGAGGTTGCCCCACTAAAAATAGATATGGTGCATTAAGAAGCAAAATACATTTAGCATGGAATCTTTTTTTTTTATGTATTATGATTGCTATTCTTCGTGGTTAACTGGAGGTTGTCGGTAGAGATTTCATGCTTCTTTTCTCTGTGAGTGGTAGGGGAGAGAAAGACTGGGGAGCTGTGCGAAACTGTCATTGTTATTATTAGGGGACCATGCCGCTTTTCACCTCTGTCGTGTCTTACGGACCATTACACATTGGGCACTCTATTAGAGCGAGCGGCGAAACTTACACCGTCTAAAAGAAGTCCTTAGAAAATATCGGTTTCCTTTTCTGTTCCCTTTTTTTAAAAACCCGTAGTCCATTAAATATGAACACGCGTTATCTGCGTTCTCTTTAAAAAAAAAAATTTTTTTTTTTTTTTTTTTTTTTTTTTTTTTTTTTAAATAATAGAAATTTCTACTTCTTGGAGTGCAAGCAGATGTTTTATGGTAGATATATTTTTATGGAATGGTAGAGTATGAACCATCATGCTTTTAAGGTTGGCTTTGTTGAAATGTAAGATAGTCAGAGAGTTTTACATTTCTAATAATAGACCCGTGATTGTAGAAAAAAAATTTGTGAAAAACATTATAGGTGAGTTTTTGATAAAAGACCCCGTAGTATTATTATTATTTTTTTTTTTTTTGTTAAAGTTAACAATGAAAATAATATTATTCAACTCATTGTTTTCAGTACGATATAAAGATTATGGTAATAACAATTATTCTAATGCTTCTAACAGTTATTCAAAATCTCATAAATTGCTAACATAATAAACGCTAATTTATCGTAATATCGTAACACAATACAAGTAAGATAGTAACGCTATTTAAAGAATTGCTTCTAGTACGATATAAAGATCATGTTAACAGCAATTATTCAAAGTCTTATAAATTACGAACATAATAAACGCTATTTTATTATCGCAACACAATACAAATAAGATAGTAACGCTATTCAAAGCGTTGCTTCTAGTACGATATAAAGATTATAATCTAAATATGGTTCGAACTAAGAGGAATAATGATATGATAAATGAAGATAATAATTAATTTAATTAATGATAATAACTGATTTTAAAATATAAAAATGTGCAGTTATGTTCAAATATTATCTTATTTAAAAAGAATATTTGAACATATTCACATAAATAAGCAGTTCAGAATTGCTTTAAACAGTAGGTCCCGGTCTAACATGGCGGTATAGCATTGGGCGTAGGACTGACAACCCTATCCCGTAAAAAGAATCTTCTGTCTCGAAATCTGCCGGTAGGCAGACAGCCTTGGCCCACTATGGGGAGAGTTCCAATGAAGAAGTTCAGAATTACTGCATATTTTACTATTTATAAATCTTTTATTATAATTTCATACAAAAAATAGATAATTTATTTTAACGTTAAACGGCGGCTTTGATAAAACAATTGTGAAATAAACTATCGGGACATAAAAAAAAAAATTCTGCACTAAAAAATTCCTACCAAATGCACTGTTAAGAATGTTGTTGAACTTTGCAAGCAAACAAAGAATAATTATCTTATAAATATGTTATGTTGCACTTAAATTTTTTTTAGTTTACGTTATATCTATTTCCTTTTAGTGTCTTTTAAATTCAAGTTTAATAAACGTATTCTAACGAAAAGCTCTTTTTGTCAGAGTGTTTTATTCCCTAAAACTTTTAGAGTTTAAAATTTTAAATTGGTTTTCAAAAATCACCTATGTGTCAAAATAGGAATCCGTACTTGACGTTTGCACAGATCCCAAAGTGTCTTTGCAAATGTTAAAACTCACAAATAGGAAAAGTAGTGCCTCAAGTAAGAGTTTTCCTTTTAAAGAATAAAGTCCTACTCACGATTTTTTGTTAATATTTCTCGCAACAAAATCGCTTCCGGCGCAAAATAATAATACTGCGAGAGAGACAGAGAAACCGGTGTGAAGGAAAATCCGTAAATGTACAGAATCCAGTTAAAGGAAGAAAGTCTTGAAAAACTTTTTTCTGTTTACGAAAAGGCGTTTCGGGGCTTGCATCTGATCTTATTACATTTTTGAATATGAATTCCTTTCGTGAAAATATGAAATTTTTGGATTTGTCTTAAAGCATAGAGAAATACATTTACAGGGGGAGAGAATGAATGTTTTATTTGATTCTGAAAGTATGCAATAGTAGCCGGGAACTATAAGACGAACTTTCCCCTTTCTCGTTAAATTTGGAGTAAGTATGTTTGTTGCATTTCAGTTTCTAGTATTAAGTACAAATATCAGAGCTACGCATACTAAAGCAACACTTCTTAAGTCAGTTGGCTAAAAATTGTATTTAAGTTTGTTTCTTTCAAAGGCGTTTCTTTTTATTAAAATTTTAAGTTTTCGTTGCTTTCATAATGACTGAATCTTCTATGGGGATTTATAAACTTCCACTACCTTTCAAAAATGTTTAGGGTAAATGGCTTTTAAGCTATTTTTCATGAGAAAATATGCACATAAAATATGTAAGCATTTCTTTCATTTAAAATTCCCTTTGTTGAAATAAGGAATAATAACTCATATAGTATTTATTTTTCCTTATCCTATATTATTTTCTGCAAAATGCATATAGAAATTGAAAAATAATTATTTTTGTTTTTAGACAAAGGCGAAAAAAAAAAATTTTTTTTTTTTTTTTTTGTTGACATTTTAGACTGTTAAACAAAATATATATAACGTTTTTAGCGGGCTTAAATGTATAAAATATAGAATCTTTTAAACGAAAGAAATGCTTACATATTTTATATTTTTATTTTTTTATATAAATTTTTACCTGAAAAATAGCCTAAAAGCCACTTACCTTATACATTTTTGCAAGTGATAATTTTGAATTAAAATCTGCATTACTTAATAATCTTGCTAATCATTTTCATGTCCAACATCTCAATCAATAAATATCTTAAATCGTTATTTGATTTTCACGACAGTATAGGATAATTTTGATTTAAATTATGCATTACCTAATATTTATTTTCATGTCTAACATCTCAATCAATCAATATCTTAAATTATTATTTGATTTTCACTATAGTATGGAGTAATTTTGAATTAAATTATTAATTACCAAATAATCTTTCCAATCATTTTCATGTATATCTCAATCAATAAATATCTTAAACCATAATTTGATTTTCGTTATAATGCATGATAATTTTGGATTTAAATTATACATTACCTAATAATTACCTGATGTCGGATATTCCACTAAGGAATTTCTAAAAGCATAAATGTACAATAAGTGTATTTTGAATCCATAAGCTATGAAATACTTATCTAAATATAACAATAATTTCAGCCAAATGTATATTTGCTTAAAAATGAGGCCTGCTGTAGTTATAGCATTAGCTCATTAATTAAACAGTAAATAATAATAATAAAATTTGTTAACTCAATCAATTTAAATTTTTTATGATTTTGGATATTCCACTCAGAAAATTTCTAAAAACAGAAATGTACAATAAATGTATTTTAAATCCATAAGCTATAAAATATTTATTGAAATATATTAATAATTTCAGCGAAATGTATATTGTTAAAAATGAAGCCTGCTGTAATTATAGCATTAGATAATTAATTAAACAGTAAATATTAATAAAAAAAAGTTTCAGATAAACTCAATCGATTTCAACTTTTTAAGATATTGGATATTCCACTCTGGAAATTTTTCAAAACGAGAAATGTGAATTTATAAGTATATTTGAAATCCGTAAGATATGAAATATTTATTTAAATATATCAATAATTTCAGTCAAGTGTACATTTACTGAAATAGGAAGTCTGCTGCAGTTATAGCATTTGCTCATTAATTAAACAGTTAAATATTAATAAAAAACAGTTTCTGATGATCTCAATCGATTTCAACGCTTTATGATTTTAGATATTCCCCTCAGGAAATTTCTCAAAACAGAAATATGCAATAAATATATTTTAAATCCATAAGATATGAAATTTTTATTTAAATATATCAATAATATCAGCCAAATGTATATTTGCTAAAATATGAAGTCTGCTGTAGCTATAGCATTTGCTCTTTAATTAAAAAGTAATTATTAATAAAAAACAGTTTCTGATGACCTCAGTCGATTTCAACTTGTGATTTTGGATATTCCACTCAGAAAATTTCTTTAAACAGAAATTTACCATAAGTATAGTTTAAAACTGTAAGATATGAATATTTATTTAAATATATCAATAATTTTAGTCAAATTTATATATGCTCAAAAATCTACTGCACTTATAGGATTTGCTCATTAAATAAACAGTAAATATTAATAAACAACAGTTTCTGATGATTTCAATCGATTTCAACTTTTTATGATTTTGGATAATTCACTCAGGAAATTTCTCAAAACAGGAATGTACAATAAATATATTTTAAATCCGTAAGATATGAGATATTTATTTAAATACATCAATAATTTCAATCAATTATATATTTTTAAAAATATGAGGTCTGTTGTAGTTATAGCATTTGTTCATTAATTAAACAGTAAATATTAATAAAAAACAATGATCTCAATCGATTTCAACGTTTTATGATTTTGGATATTTAAATATACCAGTCAAATTTTAGTCAAATGTACTAGATATTATACTAAAATATAAAGTCTGCTGTAGTTATAGCATTTGCTCATTAATAAAACAGTAAATGTCAATAAAAAACTGTTTCTGAGGATCTCAATCGATTTCAACTTCTTATGATTTTGGATATTCCACTCAAATTTCTCAAAACAGAACTATACAATAAATATATTTGAAATCCATAAGATGTGAAATATTTGTTGAAATCTATCAATAATTTAAGCCAAATGTATATGTGCTAAATAAAAAAAAATGGTCTTCAAGAGTTATAGCATTTGCTAATTAAATAAATAGAAAACAGTAAATATTAATAAAAAACAGTTTCAGCTGATAAATATCATCAGAATTCATTTAAAAACTTTAGAATGCATAAGTTATTTAAAAAATTATTTTTATATCTTTTTTATAAATTTAATTTTGTTATTTCATATTAAATAAATTAAAAACCTAATGTTTTTTTTTTTTTCAATATCAATGTTTCAATATCTTCAAGGTTTGGTAGGAATGAATATTATCCGATTGAAAAATGATGTTTGCATTAAATATTTTAGAAATTTTAATAAACGAAAAGTACCATACCATTATTCTAAGAAACGTGTTTTGACATGAATCACTTTTCCACTTTTTTTAAATAACGTTCCTGTTCTTTAAAAAAAAATGAACCACATCAAAAGAATCACGTTAAAAACTCCCTGTCTAATGCTGAAATAGCAACGTCACATCGAATCATGGAATGTGGAACCCACATAAAACGCAATATACATAAATAGCCTGTATTCATTGGGAACCATGCTTACACTAAAAGTTTCGCTCATTTATTTTAAAGATTTGTAAGAACATTGACAGATATTATTTTTGTTCCTTATTACTTGATGTATGTCTCTTATCACTGTTTCGCTCCAAAAAAAAACCTGAAGAGGAATGAAAATAAAAAAAATGGAGTTCGAAAATGAATGAAAGAAAATGTCTTTTTCTTTTTGAGTAATAACAAAGGCATTATAATTATTTGCCCGGTGTGGGGAGAACAAGTCAATATCTCTTCGTCATTTATCATCGTTTAAAATGACGTGATCTTAACGCAGAACGTCACCTATTTTCTAAGCCATTTCAAAAAATGCAGTCCTCTCGCCATATTTGGCGATTTAGCGCTAAAAAATTGATGCCTAGAAAGTTGTATTTTAGTTTCCATATTCACAAATATGTGGAAAGGTGTATATGGTGTATATGGAAACTATATACTAAATACAAATATACCAAATATAATATAATAACTTATATAACGAATATACTAAATAGAACACAATAAACTAATTCACGAATATACTAAATATAATATAATATACGAATAAAATAATATAAGAATAAACTAATGTACGAATAAAATAATTTACGAATACACTAATAAACTAATATACGAATAAAATAATTTACGAATACACTAATAAACTAATTTACCAATAAAATAATTTACGAATACACTAATAAACTAATATACCAATAAACTAATAAATTAATATACCAATAAACTAATATATGAATACACTAATAAACTAATACACGAATATATTAAATACAAACATATTTAGTTTCTTTATACACGTTAAAATTATATGGAAACTGATTTCCATATACGGTTCTATATGTTGTTGTCCATATATATATCCATATTTGGTTATTTCCATATACATGTTTCCATATAGATTCTATAAAAAAGCATAATTTTGTTGCTGTCAATAAATGTTTTTCGAATTACATTATAGGAAATACTTTTATTTCTTCTATTTTACGTTCATTTTAAATATCATTTAACTTAGTATTGTGGCAAAACCCAAACAGCTGATTTCAATGTATAAAAAGTATCAATTACTTTTATATGAATAAAAAAAGAAAAGAATAAGTTTAGCTGAATTATAAATTTAAACAAAAATATAAATGTTTATAATTATAATATTAATTACTTTTTGTAACTAACTCCCTGGCACTCAAACCCATGATGGACCAAGGCCGTCGGCTTACTGGCAGATTTCGAGACAGCAGATGGTTTCTTTTTTCAGGAGAGGGCCTTAGCCTTATTGTCCTTGTTAGCGTTATGTCCAATGCTTTGCAGCCGTATTAGACCGGGACATACGGTTTTAAGTGGGTTCCAAACCACTACAAGCATCCATAACACAGCCGGGACTCGAATGCTGTGGCACCGAGCTCCAGAGCGCTAGTCACTCGGCCGTCAGGCACCAATTAATCTTTCTGGAAGATATTGTTTGAAAATTATGACAGAAAAAAATATGTACTACTGTGTCCAAAAAGTAAGACCAATGTTCAAATTAAAATTCTAGGTGCTTATAGGATTAAAAAAATTTTTCTTCTTTTTTAGGTTGCTGGTACTGTCCTTGACTTCTGTGTGAAATTTTACCTCAAAATATTCATTAGTGTTTGAGTTACGCTTGGCTTTGTGACACACTGAAACTGTTTCTTTGGAATGTCTGAATTAATTGAGAGTTTTTGAAAAAAAATAATAATTGATCTTACTTTTTGGGCACAGTAGTAAATATGGCAAAAAGATAAAAGATTGTTAAAGCATAATATTGAACCCTGAATATTATTCATTCTTTCCATACGGCATTTTGAAACAAGTATGAGAAAAACAATATAATCAAAAATATATAAATATGTATTCTGTATGTATATATATTCTATTTTTTATGACTTCATTTTTAGGAATATTAAAAATTATATCAATTGAATGATCAATGTTAGACTTTTCCTTTTCAGTTTAAATATCAAAGAATTCCTACAAAATTACAATTGTAATTTAAAAATAAAATCACATTTAATGACATCTTTTCCCTTTTTTTTTTGTAACTCATGTAATGTTAATCGATGTAATGCTTAATCAATGCTACGTTTACATCTTTGAGTACTTTTTTAACGGAATAAAAATAAAGTATCAAAATTAAGTAAGATTATTGCAAATAATAATTTACAAAAAAACGCATTTTTGAATTCGTTATGATGAAAATGTAGAAATGTAAAAAAGAACGCTTCCTTAAATAAATATATGAATATAAATGCAAAAGCACAGATGCAATTTTTTTTTAATGTGAAGAAAGACAAATTAAAAAGAAAAATTTCACACAAATTAAAAAGAAATAAAAAATACACACAAATTAAAAAGATATAAAAAATACATGCAAATTAAAACAATGAATAAGCTCTTTATTAAAATGGTTTTTTATTGTTCTTATAAGGAAAAAAATATATAAATTGTAATTTCTTTAAAAAATTATGGAAAGATATAAATTACCATTTCAGCTCCCAAATTCAAAGATAATTTTGAACACTTTTTAATTCAATAGAAAAGTACAGAGTAAAAATATTTTGAAAAATTGCGAAGATTGAAACAAAAAAAAAATTTTTTTTTCCTTTTTCTCTATTTATACACATAAAATTATGTTTCTGAAACTGGAGTTTTTCGCTTCCTTGATCAATACTTTTTTTTGTCCTTGACCACTTTCAACGTTTCTTATAGGTTAATTTATTTTTAATTTCTTTCAAGAGCTATTCTTATTGGTTTATTTAAATTTCTTTGACGAGTTATTCTTACTGATTTGTTTAAATTTCTTTGACGAACTATTCTTATTGGTTTATTTAAATTTCTTTCATGAGATATTCTTATTGGTTTATTTAAATTTCTTTCATGAGATGTTCTTATTGGTTTATTTAAATTTCTTTTACAAGCTATTTTTATTGGTTTATTTAAATTTCTTTTACAAGCTATTCTGATTGGTTTATTTAAATTTCTTTTATGAGATATTCTTGTTGATTTATCTAAATTTCTTTCCCGTGCTATTCTTATTGGTTTGAATTTTTTCACGAGCTATTTTTATTTGTTTATTTAAATTTCTTTTAATAGCTATTCATTATTATTATTATTATTTTCTTTTTTAATTTCTTTCACGAGATATTTATAAATAATATTTTAAGTTTCTTCCACGAGCTTTTTTATAAATAATTTTTATTTAAATTTTTTGTTCTACTTTGAAAAAGTAGGTACGAAATCAGTTTTGCACAAAAAGGAAATTTAAATTTTTAAATATGACATAAATCAGGTAACAAATTTAAAAAAAAATTTGCTGTTTAAATAATATATTTTTAAATTATGCAAAATATCTTGTTAAAATAATGCTACTTTGAATTATTTTATCTGTTTTAAAATTGTGAGGAAATATTGAGGGCGGTGAATGACGAGAGAAATAGTCATCATTTTACAGATGGCGAGAAGTTTTAAGTTTCTTGCAACCCTGCAGGCTACCGAAAGGAGACTTAAGAAGCTTTCTTACAGCTGATTTTTAGGTTCATTTAATGATTCATAGCCTAATAAATATGAAAACGCCCAACAACAAAAGAAGTCTGATGAAAATAATGACACCGCGAAAGATAAGTTTTCGAAAAGTATGCAATAGAGGAATGAAAAGGAGACCTTGCGCTTTAAATATTCAAATTAGGTTATTTGATCTTATACTATGTCAGCAAATATTTATTAAAAATATGTGCATTTTAATATGCTTTGTTATTAATAAATATTTTTTTGTTTGTTGAGTTTAGTTTAAATATAATAATTTTTAAATGCCGATGTAACAAAGTTTATTTATTAGTCACTGCTATATATTATTAAATTTTTAATAAAAAGTAAAATTATTTCGTTGAAGTTTCTTAATTAATATATTTTAAAAAGGATAAATATTTTGTGCATGGTAAAAAAAAAAAAAACAGACAATACACGGTAATTGTCTATTACATGGAATTATTTAATTAAAAACACATTAATTTATATTTGATTGCACATCAAAATTAATTAATTTCTTGGAATAAATTTTGATATAAAGTTGTAGATCTTTATATGTATATAAAGACTTTCGAATTCCTCAGGTTAAATCCTTTAATCTCTAATTTTCAATCAAGAAAAATTAATTTATTGAACTACAAGGTTTATAATTTAATGTTAGCGTCCTAGTAATAATACGATGCAAATCTTGTCTGTTTTTTTTATATTATATATATTTATATTCTTATTCTGTATATATATATATATATATTCTTATTTTTAATATCTTTGTTTATATTGTATATTGTATAATATTCTTATTTTTAATATCTTTGTTTATATTCTTTAAATTCCTCAAGTTAAAATCATCTTATCTCTAATTAATTTCAATCGAGGAAACTATTGAACAACAAGGTTTAAAATGCAACGTTAACGTCCTAGTAATGCGATGCAAATCCCCTCTCTTTTTGTTTATATATATATTGCATGTATATATATATATATATATATTTCTCTCTATATATATATATATTCTTATTTTCAATATTTTTGTTTATATTCTATAAACAAAAATAAAAGAGTATGTTTATATTTCTCAAATACTACCCTTATTGAAAATTTGATCGATTTATAAATATATTCTTAATGCGTTCAATATCCATTTACAGTCACTAAATTAATTATCATAACTGTTGAGCAAATCTGAAAGAATAATTATATTATTTTAAAGATTCATGGTATCTAGTATTTGTTATTTATAACAAGCAAAAAACATTTACACCGAAATTATTATATTATTTGAATTTGATGACAAAAATATTATCAGTGACTTTGCCTTCGAGGTAAGTTTTTCACAATGCTTACAAAAAATAAAGTCAAGTCACTGTAAGTAAATAAATAAATGGTAAAAAAAAAAGTCCATCCCCGAATAAATCAGTGGTATCTCCAACCGCCCAGATAAGCCCCATACCAGAAGCACTAGGGAAAGGAGGGTGCTCCAATCTGAAAGTTTGGCGTTCGAAGGGGTCAGGAAGTCAAGTGTCCGGCGACAGACGATTCCCATTTCGACGACTCCAGAGGTCGACACAGTCGCGCCGCATTGTCGTGTGATTAGACTGTCCTTCTAATGGGACCACACCTACAGTGGCATTCCATCAACTCTTCCATGGACAGAAAGGGTTGGAAGTCCTGTTTCCAAATTTCTTTCAAAATAAATTAATTCCGAAATGGAAAAAAAGTGATTACCTACTTTTATCAGTTAAAACATTTTAATTGATTCAGTTTTGAAGTCTGAAATAATTAATTGCAGCATTATTTGCTAAAAATTATTTTATGGGAACTTACAAAATAATTATTGTTATATATCTGATTTTCTTATTTTAACATTAAAAAACTCATGTTCTCTATAGTATACAATGAACAATTTCTGGCAGGTCAAGAACGAATGCCTTTCAGGAATACTTTCAGTGGACATCAATTCAAATTCAAATAACAGCGAAATTCTTATATGCTGTCATAATTAACTAACTAAATTCCTGGTACTACAGTCCACAGTGGGCCAAGGCCATTTGTCAACTGGCAGATTTTGAGACAGGACATGTTTTCTTTTTACATAGTAATATTGCCAGCCCTACACCCAACAGTCATATTAGAATGGGACCTATTGCTGAAAGTGGATTCCTAACCACTACAAACATCAATGACACCGCCAAAATCAATAGAACTCGAAATCTGTCATATGTTGTTATATCCGATTCTCTTCATTTCTAAAAGCAGTGACTGCAATGTACGCTATTACCAAGGACCGAACTGTGAACCCCACATTCTCTAGATACGCATGTTGCTACTTAACTACAATGTGATCTAATTCTATTGTATACGCATAAGATATTATTTCTATAAGACAACATAGATTATTGTTTAAAAATTATCATGCATACATATTTTATATGCATTTCAAATCTATTTATAAAACTGTAATCTTTAAATTTTAAATATATAGTTTGCGAAAAAATTAATAATCCCATTTTCAGTTTCATTTTTCAAGAGGAGTGTTGAGAATGGTAAACATGAAATTCTTGATGAATTGTAAAATAACATATAAGTATATTTATATTGACGTGAGGCAAATGAAATGAAAATACAAATGTATTACAAAAGGATTTATTTTTTACGCATCGTAATCAACACTAAAATAAAATCGTTATACATCCCACGGTATGGCAACAAAACTCAAAACATAAAACAAATGTAATAGTTTATCTTATAGTACCAATTATGATCACATGGTAAGTTATGCCATATCATCAGCAAAATGGCACCGATCACCTTCTAGGGGCGCCCTCTGTCATCTTCACACCCTCCTTGACCCTACATGAAAGACAACAGCCTGATGGCCAATTGACTAGCTCTCTGGCCTTTGGTAACATAGGCTTCATATTCGAATCCTGGCGATGGCATGTATGCTTGTTGGTGGTTCGGAATAATAGTTAAACTGCAGGTCCCGGTCTAATTAGCCTAAAGTGTGCAAAAAATGACCGTAGAGTGGCAAACCAAACCTCCTTTCCTTGATGAGTAACCATGACAGCGGCTTGATGGCCTGATGGCTAGCGTGCTGTCCTTTGGTACCATAGCTTCATATTCGAAACCTGATGGTGTTGCTGTTGTTTGTTAGTGGTTCGGAATCCACGTTAAGCTGTAAATCCCGGTATAATTAGACTAAAGTTTGCACAAAATGACCGTAGAGCGACAAATTAAAGCGATACTTCTCATATGAATTTATCATATCTATCCCCAGTTTTGCTTGTCAGGCTTAGAACCAAGTTTGCCTAATTCATAAACCCAAACAACCCATTTACCATACTGCTCCCTAATCTACAAAACAAATCAAACCTTTAGGTTTAGACCTTAAGGTCACATCTTTAGGCCAGGTTTAGAATCAAGCTTGCCTGATTCATAAACCCAAATAACCCATTTGCCATTCTGCTTTCTAATCTACAAAACAAATCAAACTTTTAGGTTTAGACCTATAGGTCAGGTTTAGAACCAAGCTTGCCAGATTCATAAATCAAACAACAAATTTACCATTCTGCTTCCATACTCTACAAAACAATTCAAATCTTTAGGTTTATACCTTTAGATCAAACCTTTAGGCTTTCCTGATTCATAAACCCAAACAACCCATTTACCATTCAGCTCCATACTCTACAAATCAAATCAAACCTTTAATTGTACAGGAAAACAGGATGAGTTGCTTTCCATTTAAGAAAATACAAACGAAAAAACAGAAAAACAATAAAAAATTTTTGAAGTACAGTCGATGGAACCTGATTTCCAGCTCCGCAGTCATCATTTGTCAGAAAAACAAACAATGGCGGAATAGTAATTACAAGGAGCGCTAATCTTTTTTCTGGCGATGTTTGACACTTGGATGTTTAAACCTCAAACTCGGTTAAGGTTAACAGGCGGAATAAGACATGTAATTGACAAGCAACACTGGAGGTAAAAGCACAAAATGACGTATCCACTAATCACTGGGGCACATCGTGTAAAAAAATAATTTTTAAGCACGAAATAATTGTATTACACTAACAGGCGGTCAGATCAAGTTTGAGTGCGTTATATTGTGCTATTAATATTGATTTTTAACCGAATTACAAATGTTATACACGACATTATACAGAAAGATACGACATTTATTTAAATTAATAAAAAATAATAAATAGATGCAAACTCGTTTATTCACTGCTTTTATGAAATAAATATTGAATTCCTGTTTCTTATTTTCGTCCTTATGTTATATTTCTGTTGTTATTTCTTATCCTACTTGGCTGCATCTAGACCAAGTGCAAAAACCCGAATGTTCTCATTGAAGGAGTGGCAACTTCTATTGAGACGGGCAGCCTGATGGCCAAGTGGCTAGTGCTCTGGCCTTTGGCATCCCAAGCTTCAGGTTCGAATCCTGGCTGTGACATGGATGATTGCTAGTGGTTCGGAATCCACGTTAAACTGTAGGTGCCGGTCTGTTTAGCCCTCGAGCGCACAAGATGACCGTAGAGCGACAAACCAATCTATTTTTACGGATATGGTTGTCAGCCCTAAGCCAATGCTCTATTCTTCTATTCTACGCTTACTTCATATTCCTTGATAGACAGTAACATTTAGACCAAGTTTAAGAACCTGTGTAGTCTCATGGAAGGAGGGAAATGAGGGGGCAGCTTCTGTTGTGAAGGAGCACCCGTAGGTAGAAATCCGACTTGGCTCCGTGACGCTGAAGAAGGAGGGCGACGCCTTCCGGTAGAATTTTTAGGGGGAACTACCCCACATTTGAGTATCGTATAGAAGAAAACTCCCACCAGGTGGTCCGACTAATGAGTTAATTAATCAAGCCGAATAGAGTACTTTTATTGACTGCAGTTTTGCAAGTAACAAGAACTCTGTATTCAGTAATAGATTATACCACATAATTTTTACTCAAATAAATATTAAATTTTTAAAATGTACAAAGTATTTTAATTTACTCCTTAAAATAAAAAAAATAATTGCATATTGTTTAATGCGACTTTAAATTTCAAATGAAAATAATCTTTCGAAAATTCATTTACCAAAGGTACTGCTGCATAAAACTATACTGCTACTATAAACTATTGAGTAACATCTTAAGTTATTCATGGTATTGCAAGAAATTAAACAATTATTAAAGAATCCCATAATCTAACATCACGTTCGTTTCGTTGTCGCTGTGTTCTTCAGATAAAGGAAAAATAAAAGCTTTTTCGTATAAAGGTTAAAACACCGATAAACACTTTACGATTTCGTACCAAGACAAAACAAATTAGCTTCATACATGCAAAACAAATTAACTTCATTACTTCATCAACTTTCACACTTACAAAACAAACTAACTTCATTAACTTTCATACTTACAATAAATAATGAGATAATTTCACCAAACTGTTTAATTTAATGAAAATATTTGTTGTTGTTGTTTCTTATCCCACTTGGCTGGCCAAGCCCACAAGCCCATATGGACTCATGATTGAAGGGGAAGGAAGCAGCTTCTGTTGTGATGGAGCACCCGTGGGTAGAAGTCTGACTTTTGCTCCGTGACGCTCTTACAGTCATAGAAGACCGGGACCTACGGCTTAAAGTGGATTCCGAACCACTACAAACATCCATGGCACCGCCGGGATTCGAACCCGAAACCTGTGGCACCGAGCGCCAGAGCGCTAGACACTCGGCCATTCAGGTCCCAAAAATATTTGTAATAACCAGATACATTTCATCACGTTAAATTCGCGTAAGTGTTCATTAAGAAAAGAAATAAACTAATAAGAACCTATTAATTTAACCTTTAATAGAAAAGGTACGTATTTCTACTTAATAGCTGTAATATTTTTCAGTGAGAAGTAAATTTAAGACTCTTCTCGTATTTAGTTTTTCGCTTTGTAAATTTAAAAGAACTCCATGTTACAAAATATTCTAAAACAAACAAAATTTTTTTTTTTTTTTAAGATGAAAGTGGAATACTTCATGAAATTTGGAATAATTTTGATATAAATTCTAAAAAAACAACCAGAATGAGTTATAATTCCGACAATTAAATATTTAATGAAAAAAATAATTGTGTATTCGCGCAATTAAAAAATTTTTAAAAAAGAGAAGTTCGTTGGAAATAAATTATATTGTTTGGAACGAGATACATATATACGTAAACGTAGAAAATAATATGAATTTTAAATGCGAAGTAAATAAACAATTTTAAATATATACATGGTTCTGTTGTTGATTATACTCGTAATATTAGTTTCAGATGTTTTGTAGAATGTGCAATAAAATGTTTATTTTGCTTCTAAGCCAATTTAATTAATATTTTTTTAATAAAAAAAAAATTTCTTTATAACATAACTTTTTGTTGTTTTGTTTTGTTTTTGGACCTGAATGATCGAGTGGCTAGCGCTCTGGCGCTCGGTACCACAGGTGTCGGGTTCGAATCCCGGCGGTGCCATGGTTGTTTGTAATGGTTCGAAATCTACTTTAAAAAGGTAGGTCCCGGTCTAATAGGATCGTAGAACGTTGCGGGGGCATTGTTACTCCGAATCCGTGGCTTATCTTCAAGTTACACGCGCCCCTGGGTAACACAAAGTGAGTACGTCTGTGCAGCACTTGCCTTAAGGCATCTAAGACCAAGCTGTCTGTGTTTGCCAGCTGCATTAGAGGAAAAAAAAAGTCTTAGCTGATCAAATATTAGATTTTAGTTGCAAGAATTTCTCAATATTTTTCAGAATTTTTTCTTTTAAATAAATTAATAAAAATTAACCCTATTATTATCATCAACATTATTAATGTTTGGTTAGTAATTATTTAATTTAAAAAATAAGTGGTTAAAATAGATGAAAGAGATTTGTTAATTAAGATATTTAAAGCACAAAATCTGACTTATTTATGCATTTTTCTAAAGGAAAAAATAAGAATATTTTTAAAACTAATCTTAAATAACAACTAATAAAAAGAATCGATGGCAAAGTATTATAATTTAACCACAAATGCATTCAGATTGTCCAAAATATATCACTGAAAATTGATGAGACTTTATCAAATGTTCATTTGCATTCAAATAGGTGCTAATAAAAAAAAATTAAATAATGCTGATCCACACGGAGCTCTAAGTCTTTAACCAAATTAATTTAATTAACATGTTACTGAATAAACATAATCAAATCCTTAAAAAGGCAGTGAGTCGAAAAACTTCTTTTATACATCTAATCTCATACCCACTTTTCTCATTTCTCCAAGGAAAAATACACCCCCTCCCCCTCCCCCAAAGAACAAAAATAGAATAAAGAAAAAAAAAAAATCTCCCCTAAAAAGCTTTTCCTATGCGTAACGAGGAAATAAAAATGAATGATAAGGAACAAAAGAAAAGAGAGATAAAAACCCGAAGAAGAGAATGACCTTTTTGCAAAAATGTAGAACTCTTTGGATTAATCCATAAAGCAGGAAAAAGAAAAAAAAAAGAAAAGAAAGGAACAAAAAAAAAAAAAATTTACTCTGACACTCCTGGTTCTGCTCCAGCGAAGGCTAATGTTCATCTCTCTGGAAACAAATTATCTTTTGCTCCTGTCTGCAAGGGTTTAATTTTTAATGAACTTTTCCTCGATTCCTGTAGGAGCCACCAAGCGATTCTCGATTAACCCAACCCTTCGGAAAACTCTTCCGGATATTTTTCAACCTCCCTCCCTGAATAATAGTCTTGAGGGGACTGCATCAGGTCGTAACTGTAGAGCCACACGATGCTGTTGGTATGGAGTGAAATAGTTTGCCAAGGAAGAATCTAAGAACTGGAAGCACAGTTGTGAGTTGTAAACGATCTCGGTGTGAATTATTCGGCTTCAGAACTATGTTGATAGCCTCTGGATATAGACGTTGGTGTTTGTTAAAGGGGAAAATAGTTAGTTAATTTGAGTACCCACAGAAGATTGATGTTTGATTACCCATGGAAGTTTTTGTAGGTTCGTTCAATCGATCTCCTTGATTGTAAATGAAAGTTTCAGTGATCTGTAACAAAGCATTTTTTTCTATCCATAAAATTATAGGTATTATTTTGGGTAAAAAGAGTTTTTCGTTTCTTTGATCACTTGTTTTGGGTCCTTAATCATTTTCAACTTTTAAGTACCCATGAAAGTTTTTTGTAGGTTTTGAATGAAAATTATATCGTTTGTTTATCTTGTCCATCTTCCATAAAAGTATGGGTATTGTTTTGGGTAAAAAAGGGTTTTTCGTTTCTTCGATCACTTTTTTTGGGGTCCTTTATGGTCCAAAAGTTGAAGTGGAGTCCTCCACTATCAACTTTTGAGCACCCACAGAAGTTTTTTGTAAGTTAGTTGAGTTGTTCTCCTTGATTGTTTATGAAAGATTGAGGAATCTATAACATCTATCCATAATTTTTTTCCTATCCATGAAACTATGAACCTTTTGGGGGGGAAAGGGGTTCATTTCCTTGATCACTTTTTTGAGATCCTTGATCACTTTCAACTTTTGAGTATCCCCAGAAGTTTTTTGAGGGTTAGTTGAATTGTTCTCCTTGATTGTTTATAAAAGATTGAGTGATCTAAACAATCCCTTTTTTTTTCTATCCATAAAATTATGGGTATTGTTTTGGGTAGAAGGGGTTTTTAATTTCTTTGATTACTTTTTGAGGGTCCTTGAATACTTTCAACTTTTGAGTGTCCACAGAAGTTTTTCATGGGTTCTTTGAATTGTTCCCCTTGACTTTATAAAAGATTGAGGGATCTATAACAAAGACTCCTTTTTTCTATCCATAAAATTATGAGTATTGTTGATTGAGATTCAACGTGAATCGGCACACGCTTTGAAGGCCATCCCTGCCGATGACTTTTTAGTATGTAGGATTGGAAAAGTTGGATTTTAGTAGGATTGGAAAAAACGTTGGCATAAGTGCATTGTGTCCGGAGGAGATTACTTTGTAGGCGATGAAATGAATTTGGAAGAATAAATAAAGGCTTTTTTAAAAAAAATAGTTGGTCTTACATTTTTGGGCACAGTAATGCATGCTTTTTTTTTCCTTTGAAAAAAAAAAGGGGGGAAAAATAAGGAACCTCAAACCTGTTTACCTTTTTGTATTCATCAATAGAGCACATTTAGCAGATAAAAATTTTAATTCACGTTTAACTATTTAGAAATGTCAAGTTCAATGAAAATTGAAAGGGAAAAAAATCCTTATTTTATATCAAAACTTTGGTTTCTTCTTAATAGTGATTCTAGCTAATAATGATAATGTGATCAACAAGTAATGAAAAAAAAAATGTTTTTCCCTATAAAACTTTTTTTTCTATAAATGAGTTTTTTTTAAATTATTTATTCATTTATTATTATTTTTATATTTTATTTTAACTCTTGTTATTAATTGGGGAAAAATACTCCCTGTAATGGAATTCAACAAATTCCTTTTTATTTTTAAAGCAGCCTAATTATTTATTCATATCTTAAATGCCTGTTACTTTAATTAATGGGACAAGGAAAAAAAACTTATCTTAGATACTTTTTTTGTAAGATTTTTTTACTATTTATGTTTTAAAGTAATAGTTTTAGAAACTGGAAGATAATTTCAGATTATGAGATCGATCACAGTGCCTTTCAACCCTCGGTGTTAATCAGTAATGCATATTTTTCTGTTAAAAGTGATTGCTACTACTACATCACTGTGCCTAGAGTTGTGTTGCCCCTTTACAGTTTAGGAATGATATGGGGGAGAAGTGTGATTGGGATCTCTACGATCACATGAGACCGGGATCTACGGCTTAAGGTGGATTTCGAACCACTATTGTCATCCCTGGATTCGAACCCAAAACCTGTTGTACGAGTGCCAGAGCGCTAGCTACTCGGCCATGAGAACCCTTGTTAGAAGTAATGGAAACATAAATCCGTTTCCTTTAAAAGTTAAAAGTTCCCTTCTTAACAGCATAAAGGCATAGGAGTATTGCTCCAATAACAATGACAAGAAGTGACCTAAGTGATCTGTTAGATAGTACGTTATATTTTTCAAGTGCGATAAAAATGATCGGAATAAATCTGTAGGCCTGAATGTTTTTTGCATTGGCATCGAGGAGTTCGAAACACTCCCCTATATTTCTCTGCCCGCCTGTGGTGCATCCCTGGTAGCTCTGATTCGGTTTTATCTATGCTACTCTAACAATGACTGCTCTGCAAATGACTCAAGTCAAAGTGCCAGGCAGTCAAAAACAATGACTTTTTTCTTAATAAAAGACCAATTCTTTTTATACAAAGACAAACTGAAAAATTGACCATTTGGTTAATTTTGTTCTTTCGCATTATAAAAAAGGAGCAGTTCACTTAAAAATACTATAGAGCCCATCGTCTTGTTCTTGTATAAAACTCATGTTTACCTCAGATGAATGACAAATAGACCGTGATTTTTTTCTTATGCCATAAGGGCTGCAACAACGGTACCAACTTCGCACTACCCAGGGGGCGCGTGTAACAATGCCCCCGCAAAGCTCTACGATCTTATTAGGACCGGTACTTACGGTTTAAAGTGGATTCCGAACCACTACAAACACCCATGGCAACGTCGGGATTTGAACCCTGTACATGTGGTACCGAGCGCCAGAGCGCTAGCCACTCGGCTGTCAAGCCCCAGGCCTCAGATGAATGTAAATATATACAAATTGTCCATAAAGTGTTTTTACGGTTTCAAAATTTATTGCAAAGGCAAATGAAGAGGCGGATAAGTAAAAATTATTTTCAAAATGAAGCGTCTACATTTAAGACTTTCTTTTTGTCTCATATAATTTTTATTTAATTCAATGTAATTCAATGTATCCCATTATTCGTAGGTTGTTCTCGATTACTTGCTACGCTCTTTACATCACACACCTCATCATTGATACAGTGACATCAGTGATCCTCTGCTTTAATTAAGTGAATTCGATACCTTTGCTCAATCTGGATATCTCATACACAAGATATTACTTCCCTCGTCTTCTTTCTAAGGGGTTATTTATGTTAAAGATGTCGATGTTTCTAACAAATGGGATACTAATAATAAGCTGAGGAACACTGATGGTATTATAGCTAATAATGAGTGGCAAGAAATCGAGTACCAGCGATAACTACAGCGAACATAACAAAAATCTTTTACCATCTTTATGTTTCACATGCCACAGAGATGCATTAAATTAAATCAAATTAAAAATTAGATGTGGCAAAAAGTTAAATACATTAACGGTTTACTCGAGGGAAAAATTTTCCCGCACCTAAATGAAACAGCGTTAAACGAGGTGATCTTAACAGTAGGGATAAGTAAAACAGAACAAAGAAATAAAAAAAATTATCAGTTTGTTTGTTTGTTTATATAATCTTATAACACTTATTGTTCAATATATTTCAATATATAATTTCTGTTATAATGGCTAATTTTACACACACACACACGTATATACAGTAGAACCTCTTTCAGTCGAACCTCGATAAGTAGAAAACCTCCACAACTCGAAAAAATTTTTTGTTCCCTTCCCTTCAAGCCCCAAAACCTCCATTACTCGAAATTTCAACTCTCTATAAGTCGAAATAATTAGTCAATCCCCACAAGCCATTTTGGTATATATTTTCCCTCCGTAACTCAAAAAAAAAAAAAAAAAAAAAAAAAATTGGACCTCTGTATCTCGAACATTAGCAATGTTTGATTTTACAACCTTTACAACTCGATCATTTAAAACTAATTACCTCTATAGCTCGAAGAAAACTAATTTACCGACTTTAAGGATTTCCCTACAATGCACGTCATTGTTACTTAGAAAAATATCTATGAGCATATAGTAAATAGAATAACCAATTCTATGAAATAGCAACTCGGAAGAAAAAGAATTTTCTGCTCTTTATAGCTTAGATAATGCTATAGATAGAAAACGATCGAATTGTCTAAAGCAAAAAAATAATAATAATAATAATAATAATAATAATAATAAAAATAATAAAAATAAGTGACTTTTTTTTAATATGTAATATTTTAAATTTTAAGGCTGTTTCGGAATTATTTTGATTTTTTTTTTTTTGTAGCACATAATATAACTTTTAAGTTCCAAATAAACATGTTTATTATCTCTGTAGCTTGAATTTTTATTTATTTCACCTCTTTAACTCAAAATAAGTTAGAAAGAATCTAAACCTCTACAAGTCTAATATTTCCTTACCGAAATCCGCGTAAGTCGAAATCCTCCATATGTCGAAAACTCTATAATTCGATTTATTTGGCGTCTCCCTTGAAATTCGACTTACAGAGGTTCTACTGTATATAGTATATGTATATATATATATAGAGAGAGAGAGAGGGAGGGAGAGAGAGAGACAGATAGATAAATAGAAAATTCGCTGAAAGTTCCTTTTGTAACTTATCAGAAAAGCTAGTTTCGTCATCTTCGTGCACTTGTTCAGAGAATTCTTTAACAAAATCGCTGAAAGTCTTTCGCGTATTGCAACTTGCAATAATTCTTCAATATCCTGTGTATTTATAGTATCCAGCACTGTTTCATTAGCTAGCTCGACAATTGTAGTATCCCTCATGGAAGGAGTTCCATGAGGGATACGACAAGGGGGGCAGCTTCTGCCGTGATGGAGCACCCGTAGATAGAAGTCTGTCTTCTGATCCATGTTGTTGAATAATGAGGACAGTGCTTTCCTGAAGGACATTTAGGGATAACTACCCCACATTTGCGTATCGCATGGGATAAACCTCTAAAACCTCAGTCCGACTAACGAGACAAGATGCTGAACATAAAAAACTCTCATCTTGTCTCTTTGTTTTTTGAAACAGTTTTACAACAAAGCTGCCAGCAGATTGACTTTAATGTTCACCAACAGAGCACATTGACACTGAGCCACGAAACCGGCACTTTTTTGAGGTATATGACAGAAGTAACCAATAAAAAAATGGTAAATGGCACGTAAAAAATAACTATTTTTAATAAAGTAATTAATAATAGCTTGATAAATTTTTTTATTATAGTGTTCATCTATATGTCTATTTTTGAGATTTCTAAAGCCTAAACTTAAAAAATTGTTAAACGATTCATTCATATTCTATAGATTAGACACAAGTTCATTGTATGTTACGAAAGCATAAGACATTTCTTTAAACAAATTGGCAAAAAATTGAATTTTCTCTTTCTTAAAGAATACTTTGCTTTTCTTTACATGGAGGAATAAAATATTTTTTTTTCCCGAATTTAAAGAAATCTGTCTTATTACTTGATGGATGGATTTTTAAACTTGTCTAAAAAGAGAAGAATCGATATAGTTCATTTATCATCTCCAAAAGTATGATAAAAATTTTTTAAAAAATGTATGGAGATATTTTCATTCCATTTTAACTATAACGTTATTTGTAATATAAATGAAAAAAATTATTTCAGATCCAAGTTTTTTTCTCGTAAATGTTTATATTTTATTTGATTTTGTGAAGCATGCACAGCTAGTGCCAAAAGAGTTTGAAGGACGAATCCGTTAGTGAAGTACATTGCTGTCACTACTTTCAGAAATAAAAAAAAGTCAATGACATTTCGATTCTCAGATGGCCTGCGGGAAGTTATTGTAACTTCCTTTTTGCACGACACATAATTGTGAGACAGCAGCTCCGGAAAGTCCTACAAAAAGACAACATCTCTGTTATCCGTCAGTGGATTGCTTGTGGTATAGGAAGAATGGAATACACATATATGCATAATGTAATATTTATATATGTATGTGTATTTTGTTGAACGTCTGTGGTACCTGCATTCCTCATAAACATACCATGAACAGCCCGCTGGTTGACATGACGGGAGAACATGATCTTCCGAGAGGTCTTTTAATAGCAATGGTACCGCATTTTTATATCGTATGGGTGAAAACTTGGAAAATTTCTACCAAACAGCATTACTATCAATGCCAGACGGTCTTAGATGTGTTGCCAGAAGGGACATCGAGTCTCCTTTCTGTAAAGTCACAACAATTGTCGTCGCCAGAGATTTGGTTTGGTTTGTCGTTCTACAGTCATTTTGAGCTTGCAGTTTAAAGGGGATTCCGAACCACTCACAAACATCCGTGCCACTATCAGGATTCGAATTTGAAGCCTGTGGTACCAAAGACCAGAGCGCAAGCCACTTGGACATCAGGCCGCCATCACCAGCGAAGTTGAATCTAAGCCCTCCACCACGCTGGCTGTACATGTTACAGCTTTCAACGAGCCAGGGCTTTCTTAAAATGGACAATTACAAATTCATTTAAAATGCAATTAAAGATAACTTTACAGAAATTTCTTGAAAGTCATATAGGTAGTTAATAATTAAAATAACATTAAAAAAATAAACATTAACATTAAAAATAAAATATTAAAACAACACAGAATACATTTGTTTGCGCTGATTTAAACTTTCAAATATCTTTGTGAATCATTTTTTTATATTTTTTTATTTTTTTTTATGATTACTCATTTGTGTTCAAAGTGTTTGTTTATTTAAAAATTCTATAACGTCAAAAGCATGGATGTAAAACGAAAATGATAATTAAAGAATAAATAAATTTCATTGTGCTTATAAACATGACTTTTCTTTATGTAAGACAAATGAAAATTCTGAGAAACCTTTAAGAAAATCAAATTTATTCCAAAAGAACTTCTAAAAAACAAATTTATTCCAAAAGAACTTCTAAAAAAACAAATTTATTCCAAAAAGCCTCTAAAAAAAAAGCCAAATTTACTTTAAAAACCCTCTAAAAGTTCATAGAGATATTGAAACAATCAATAAAAGAATTTAACTAATAGTTCATAATCCATTATATTAATACAAAAATAAACATAACAGAAATTTTATTACTTTTTTTTAATTAAGTTTTTTGTAATTTATCTATTTTTCGCTGAATATTTTAATTCCACTTAAAGTATTAATGTAAAATTAAATAATTTTAAAGACTAACTTTGGTTTGAAATTAATTTCTAATGTGCTTTCTAAAAAATTGAAAATTTATATAAAACCAATAACTTATATAAAATTTTCAATATAAATATGAATTTATTATTTTATGCATTGTTGAATTTATTATTTATTTAGAAATCATCATTAAATAATAATTACTTTGAAAATTTGAACCAAACAAAACTCTACAATATCCATTCAAATAAAAAGGGAAAAAACTCTGCAATGAACAGTTAAATTGCAGATTAAGTCGTGCCTTAAAACATCTGAATGCTCAATTCTAAAGCATGACATTTCCTTAATGAAATAACAGAAATTTTTGCTCTTTAAAAAGAATGGGATTTTTTTTTTTTTTTTTTTTTTTTTTTTTTTTTAAGTATCTGCGAGTCTTTGACTCCAATTATTGAATTTATTTTATTTACATTGCTGCAATTATTATTTATATAGAAATTATTATTAAATAATAATTTCTTTGAAAATTTGAACCAAAGAAAACTTTATAATTTCCGTTCAGATAAAAGAAAAAGAAAAAAAAAAAAAGTGCCTATAACAATGCATATTTCTTTTGAAAAATTAATTAAAATTTATAACTTGATTAGATAAAAATGTTTTCTATAACTATGGCTTTATTTTATTTACATTGCTGAAATTATTATTGAATATAGATTTCAACAATTTCTTTGAAAAACTGAACCAAAGAAACTCTACAATATCCGTTCAGAAAAACTCTTCTATAAACAGTTAAAATGCAGATTAAGTCGTGCCTCAAAACATCTGAATGCTCAATTCCAAAGCATGACATGTCCTTAATGAAATAACAGAAATTTTTTGTTCTTTAAACGGAATGGAGATTTTTTTTTTTTTTTTTTAAGTGTATGCGAGTCTTTGACTGTAACCGCCACACTAAATAAATTCTTCCTTATCTTTTTTCCCAAGGAAAAAGACAGCAGTGTATCAAGAAAGCGGTATCTTTTTTGTCTGCGGCGCACCCACATACAGCCTGGTAGTGCCTGGAGCTACCCTACGATTTATTACACGCCGATGGAGCGGCCGCCTTCATTTTCTTGGTAGGGGTGGGGCAGACACCTTCGTGCTACCGTAAAAGCGTCTGCCACACCCAGTTCGGCGAAATGGTTGCTTCCTATTGGTCAGGAGTCGGATGTGGAGGCGTACAGAGGGAGCCACTATTGTCGAAGAGGGGGAGAAATAGGTTGACTTTTGGAACTTACTTAGAAAGGAAAAGGAAGGCTACCACGATGAAGTTCTGAATGAATTTCTTGTTAGTAAATTACAGTCCATGGATTTGAGAAGGAAATTAGAATTTTTTTTAAACTGCTTTTTTTTAATTGAGTAGAATTTGGACCAAACGCAATTAATTGTCATTTAATTTTTTTTTTAGTATTGCAAACGTATAAGTATAATAAATTTAAATAATATTTAAAAAATTATATATATCAGCAAAATAATAATAATAATAATAAAAGATCTGAAGAAAAAAGGGTACTTACGTATTAACGGTACCTTGGCGACAGACTTGGCGTGTTTTAAGTGTCGCCAATCTTTATTATTTGGAATAAAAATGTTTTGAAAGCGTTTTGATTTTAAATGAAGTGTTTCATATATATTTTATTATTTGGAACAAAAATTTTAAGTGTAGATTGGCGCCAAATCTGTAGCTGCGGTTGGAAGGTGTGCTCTTTATTGGCGCAACTGTCGCCAAGGTATCGTTAATACGTAAGTACCGAAAAAAGTATATAGAAAGGAAAGTTGCCTCGACGAAGTTCTGGTTTGGTTTGGTTTATCACTCTACTGTCATTTTGTGCACACTTTAGGCTAATTAGACCTACAGTTTAAAGTGGATTCCGAACCACTCACAAACATCCCTGCCACAGCCAGGATTCGAATCTGAAGCCTGACGTACAAGGCCAGAGAGCTAGTCAATTGGCTATCAGGCCGCTGCGACGAAGTTCTGAGTGAATTTGCTATTAGTAAATTAAAAGTTCATGAATTAGAAATGGAAATTAGAACTTTCAAACAGCTTTTTTTTTTTTTTTTAATTGAGTAGAATTTGGACCAAATGTAATTAATTAACATTTAAATATTTTTTTAGCATTGCAAACATATGAATTAATTTGTTTTAAACTATATTTGTCAGCAAAATAATAATAATAATAATAAGATAGAGGAGCAACGTCAATATAAGATATTGAGCAACATCAATTAAAATGAAATGGAAGCAAAGATTCAGTGCAATAATTCCAAGTTATTTATTTCCGAAGATATAATTCTACCTTGTACTTAAAAAATAAAATAAATAAATAAATAAAAATATTTAAAGAAATATTTCGACTTGCATTAATCCCTATTATATTTCTTAAAACTTTTTCGTTAGTTTCTTTTATTTTATTTAATTTGCAAGTTGTATCAAATATTTTAATTTCATATAGTTTTAGGTTATAAATTTAATATCACTTAAATAAATTGCATATCTTCTGCAAAAACCCAAATTTAATTTAAAGCAGATAAATAAAATTTGGAATATACCTTTTATTAATGAAAAAATTGGTTAAAATTTAATTTGTAAAACGGGCTAACAATTTGGGGCCTGATGGCCTAGTGACTAGCGCTCGATGCCACAGGTTTCGGGTTCGAGGCCCGGTAATGCTATGGATGTTTGTAATTCGGAATCCACTTTAAGTTTGTGGTTCGGAATCCACTTTAAACCGTAGGTCCCCATCTAATATGACCCCGTCTAATTGAATTGAGTGTTGAGCGCAGGGCTGACAACTTTATCCCATAAAAAACATCTGCAGTTTCGTAATCTGCCACTAGGCAGACGGCCTTGGCTCACCTTGGGGCTGTTGAGCCAAACAAGAAGTTTAACAATTTAATTCATGGAGGGGGATGGGGTATAAGTGAACTTCATTAAGCAGTAAGAGAATTCTTATAGTATGTGTATAACTGCATTCGAGCTATGAATGCCTTTTAAGTAAAATAAGTAATCTAAGTAAGTGTTACTAATCCCCCTGGAGCAGGACAGCCTACACCAGGTCCAGAAGACTCCGTCGCGACGACAGGGACATGGATAAGGGTAATATGCAGCTTCACTTTTAGCAAGCTTTCACTTTAACACTCCTGTTGTTTTAGAGAGGATCACGAGGACTGAAGACTGACTAAACCTCAGGGCAACGCTCTACGATCCTATTCGAATGGGACCCACGGTTGAAAGTGGATTCCGAACGACTACAAACATCCAGGGCACCGGCAGGACTAGAACCCGAAACCTGTGGCACCAGAGCGCTAGACACTTGGCCATTCAGGCCCCTGTGAAAATCATACTCTACGTAATAGCTCACGGGATTTCTACATCCAAAGAGAGAGCGGCCTGTTGGCGAACTGGCTAGCGCTCTGGCCATTGGTACCAAAGGCTTCAGGTTCGAATCCTGGAGGTGGTGGATGTTTGTTGGTGGTTTGGAATCCACGTTAAACTGTAGGTCCCGGTCTATTTTGTCTAAAGTGTGCACAAGGTGACCGTAGAGCGACAAACCAAACTAAACCATCCCAAGACAATCGTTATAGTTTCAGTCTGAATTTTGGCTTCCTGCAAGCATGGTGTAGTCTGGCTGCTGTCATGTGTGAACACGTCGTCGCGTCACACGTTTGTCAAAACATAATGATTTTTGCTCAAAAATATATTGCTGCAAGTTGTTAATGTCTGTGAGTTATATTAGAATTGTGTGTTGTTTTCCTGTGATCGTCTTGAACGTCATTATGTAAATAAATATTAGTTAGTTAGTCTTCTTCTTACAAGAACTGTTGTTGAAATGAGATTGTTTAACCTTCTTACGATGTACAAAGAAATTTGAACTAGCCGTGGAACGTTCGAAACCTATAGACTCTTTTTTGAATTAATAATTTTAAAATTTAATTTCTCAACAAACATCAAAACTGTTTCATTATATCCCAACATATATATTTGATAAGAAATTTCATGAATTTTAACATTGCCCATTGAAGTTACTCATCTTTCAATATCATCCAAACACGTGCAATATGCAACCTAAATAAATTACCAAAGAATTTGTACCACAACAGAAATGCAACAAGACAATCAGAATCTACTAATCCAAATAATCAGAAAAACCTTCTCAAAGTCAAACAGTCATCTTTCAATATGTAATATGTGTAAATAGGCAACCTAACTAAATTACCAAAGAATTTGTTCCACACAGAAATGCACATCCTTGATTTATATAAAACATTATAAATGTCTATATTTAATTAAAACTTGTTATAAATTTTTTCATTAGACCTCCTTAAAAATAAATTGTTGTTGTAATGCACCTGCCAATACAGAGACAGTTCATCTTTATGCCATAAGCAAAGGCTGCACCGCTTTTACTTATTTAGCACTACCCAGGGGGTTACGTGTAACTTGAAGATATGCTACTGACGCGAGCAAAAACTACCCCCACAACGCTCTACGATCCTATTAGACGGGACCTGCTGTTTAAAGTAGATTCCGAACCACATCCATGGCACCGCCGGATGTTTCAATGTCATTATTGAAAGCTTAAAATTAATTGCAATGAGAATTTAAAGGATCAAATCAAAAATAATGTGTTTAAAAATTACGTTAAATATACTTTTATTCCACCGTGCAGGAAAAATGTACCGTCATTCAGACTGGTTTTATACAATCAAGATTATTCGATTCAGTGAATCAGTCATAATTACGCATTCATACTTTGAATGATTGCATTTTGACTGCAGCTGATGCTGCATTTTCAACACACAATTCGACAAAAGCTGCAGTTAAAATTAATAGAGAAGGACTAAACACTCAGGAGACGAAATTATTTGAAACTTCGTATAATAACAAGTGATATAAAAGAAAATTTTTTTTAATCAATTCCTACTTTTTTTCCACTATATTTCAGAAATTGCTTTATAAATAATTTTCATTCATTTTTTTTTTTAAGTTTATCTGGCGCCATCTATTATTAGATATATGCAACGTAAATCTAAAAAAAAACTAAAAATTAATTAATTAAATTTAATTAATGAATTAATATTTGAAAAAACTGTATTAACATCCAGTGTCATCCACTACAAGTTCAAAAAAAATGTATTTGAACTTGAGTGGATGAATGAAAAGTATTTTATGAGCGATTGAAAATTGGAACAAGATATATATAGGGAGAGTGTGAGCTAATAGAAGGAATTTAATAATGTTGCTAAACGTTCCGCAGATCAACTTTTTTGAAACTGCGCGCAACTGTAGTAAACTATTAAGACAATTTAGTGATACAGTAATAAAGGGTTATAATCGCAACAGTTTTTGTGAGAAACGAACAAAAAGTTGTACGGGACCTTGCATATGGAAATTCATTGCTTTCGCGAATCGTGCATCCTGGGGGAATGCAGTGAGTAGTGAATGCAGTCTTGGAACGGCATGATCGCTGGTTCAAGTTTCCCCATGGAGCTTTCGATGAAATCGATTAACCGTATTTTATAATTATTTGTTGAATTTAAAGTAACTTATTTTTCCCTTATTATACAAGCAACCAAAAATGTGAAAATGCTAATTGCAGAGATGCATATTTTTTTTTGTTTTTTTTTGTTCTAATGCAGCTGGCAAACACTTAGGCAGTTGACTTTGATGCTTTAAGGCAAGCGCTGCACCGACATTACTCACTTAGCACTATCGAGGAGATGCGTGTAGCGTGAAGATCAGCTACGGACGCGGAGTAACCATACCCCCGTAACGTAACGCTCTACAATCGTATTAGACGGGAAACTACGCTTAAAGTGGATTCCGAACCACTACAAACATCAATGGCTCCTCCGGGACTCGCACTCTGTGATACCGAGTGACAGAGCGCTAGCCACTCGGCCATTCAGGCCTCAAGATGCATGATATCATTTATTGAGAAATTAATGCCATGTATGGGAATATATATATATATATAATAAAAGTTTCATAAGCGAAACTGTGATCATGTGTTCCCGAGACTGTGCCACCACCAGCTCAAGTTGAGCGGACTGATGGCAAATTGGCTAGCACTGTGACCTTTGGTACCACAGGCTTCAAGTTCGAATCCTAGCGCTGGCATGGATGTTTGTGAGTGGTTCGGAATCCATGTTAAACTGTAGGTACCGGTCTAATTTGCCCAAAGTGTATGTACGCAATGACTGTAGAGCCACAAACCAAACCAAATCACTCAAATTGAATGAATTATCACATTTAGGATCCTATTTTCCAGAAAAAAAAATAAAGAAATAAAAATCTGTAAGGTGGCCCTATATTAGTATATGAATGAGTTGTCTTAATCATCTACTACAATTGTACATTATTTCCCAAACTGCGCTGTACAAAATCGCTGTTCGTTCGATATTTAGTATTACAATTCCAAAGCATTTAATCCACGTGAAATGTAAAGACTTTTATATTCAGGTTATTCAAAAATACATTTTACATTCAAAATAGTTGTAGTAACTCCACTAAAATATTTTACTGGAGCATTTGTGGCAAGTATACAAAATATGCTTCCTGCAATACTTTTCTTAGAGCCACTTTGAACGTAAAATTAACTTTTTTTAATTTTGAATGGAATGTGAAACTTTTTATAACTCTGTGACTTTTGCTAGGTTTAACGGAATAAAAAATGGATTTTTTTGTAGTAATTTCAATAGAAGATATAGTTCTCTCTAAGATGTTTCTATTCACGGCGTTATTAATTTGGTTTCATTTGTCGCTGTAGGTCATTTTGTGCACACTTTAGGCTAATTAGACCGGCACCTACAGTTTAACGTGGATTCCAAACTACTGACAAACATCCATGCCACCAGCAGGATTCGAACCTGAAGTCTGTGGTACCAAAGGCCAGATCGCTAGCCAATTGGCCATAAGTCTGCCCATTGAAGAAGAATTTGTAGAAGTGGAAAAAGTTTAGTTCATTCGTGTTGATGGCTTGATTTTTATCGCCAATCACAAACTTTAATCCGCATTTCTTTGTTTTTTTAAAGCCAAAAGTTTATTAAACACAACTGCATATAAATTCGACAAACTGGGTTGAAACAATATTCTATTAATACCTCATTTATACATATTGACTCATTTTCCGAATATATAGAGGAAAACAACAGAAATATTACAAATAATGACATCAACTGCTGTATAAAAACAATATTTTAAAAACATTTAAGTGGTGTTGCGACTATTAAATGCATCTCAATTCGTGTTATTGCCTATATATTTTGCAAATTGACTGTATTTTTCCTTGATGAGTAATCTTGACAATTTTTTCGTTTCCTTATCAGCAGAATAACAGAGATCATAGCTCTACATGGCACCTCCAGGTGCCACGATAAACTTCGGGAAACCCAGATTTTCACCAAAGTGCTCTCGACATTCGAATACAACAAAGTCATTAATTGAAAAAGCCTAGATCCTAAATAAAACGGACCTGTTTTATAAAACGTCAAATAATTTTAGCGAAAAACATGGGTAAAATTAGAAAAAAAAAACGTCTGCAATAAATTTAGGAAATCTGTTTTCCTGTTCATTCAAAATCACTGTTATTTGTTGTGTTTCATCGAAGTCTAATTATGATTACGAAAGAAAATTTATAACGCCAGTTATATATAGTCAGGCGTGATAATTGTAAACAAGCATCAGCTATTCCCACATGGAACTTGAGATGAACTTGAAGTCTACAAGAACTAAGCTTTGGTAACGCTGGACATGTACAGCTGGTAATTAAACTTTTTTTAATGAAACAGTTGGTAGTGATATCATCATTTGAAGAACAAGCTTGTGTAAACTTTGTGTTTTAAAGGTTTGCTGCTCATTTATTTCTATTTCTGGAAGACAAGTCAAGGTAAGTTGTTAGTATTTAGTATTATTCGTTACTGTAATTGAGTGATTTTTTTAACAGAATGTTATTGAATTATGCTCATACTAGTTTTACAGACATTTAGTGTATTATTTACAATTAATCCAAATTTGTTTGATAATGGGGTTATGGTAAACATAATTTACCTTCTGATTTTATGCCATTCTATTACTTGGAGGGTTTCAGAATACCGAGTGCGTACGTGAGAAACTTCTGCCCTCCTATCATCTTGACGACTTGGAAACTGTTATGTATTAACTAAAACACACAAAGAAGGTGAATAAGTTAGGGTGTCGTAATATCGGTAATATATCATAGAAAGAAAGGGTAGTATAAGTAGAATGGGGAAACCCCTTAGAGTGACCTAACACCTAATGGGATAAAGATATTGTGTAAAGTACCTTATTACAAGGTCGTAATTGGTTTTCCCTTGTGATAAGCAATAGCAAAAAAAACTTATTGAAGAATTCATTATCATTAAATTTTAGATCAGATTTTGAAACTGGTTGACAGAGGATGACTAGACCAAGGTTTTATGAAATGAAATCAATCAATTTATTAAAAAAAAAAAAAAAATTCAGAATATTTGCAGAAATCATGAAACCATGATAGGGAACTTTATATTGCTTGAGTTTTGTGACACAGTGAAAGAGCTGTACTCGGAACACTCAGATGGCAAAGATTGTTGACACTGTTTACAATTCTGCTTTTACCAAAGAACTTATAGAATTATTGCAAACAAACAAGTATGCTAATTTATAATGAAATGATATAGAAAGTTGATAAATTAATTGGGAAAGTAATTTAACAATTTGGTGACGATTTGTTTTAATCAATTTCTTGCTTGAAATCGTTAAAGAGAAATTTGTAAAATTAGTTTACATATAATTAGATCAAACTCTCCCACCCTGACCCTAATCTTTAAGACATAAAAATTGACGTATATGGTAATAAGAGAAATCTAATTGGGATCAAAACATGAGATCTATTTCCTTAACTGATTATGCATCGTGGAATTTCTTGCCAAATTGTATAATTGATTACATTATTCGTTAGTTAAAAGCTTTTTTCCATCGTCCTGTATTTAATATCTAGCCGTACAAGAAGTGTTTAGCAAACAATATTAACCAATAATAAAGTATGCCGCATACGGTAAGTCATTATATTGTTAAAAAATAAATTCTTGTTTGTGACAATATAACCAACACTGACAATAACCACACTGAAACTTGTAGATAGTGTTGTACTGATTCAACTTAAAACAGGACTACTTCATGCAATTCGAGTCCAATTCCAGATCGATTAAGCCGATGAACATCGCTATTTTGCTTAACGATGAGATGCAATCACACGATCGGATTAATTTCTGATCCTAATGAATCTTTTTTGTTAATTTTTGTGAAAATAATGCGTTGAATAACTGATAAAGTCCAATCAATATCGATGAAAATGATTTGTATATATTTGATTATAGGATTTGTTTATTCAGGCATATCAAGCGTTTTAAACATATGCTAGTACGTAATACTAATCTTTCGAAGTGACACTTGACAAGATTAGTATAGCTTAGTATAGCAAGATTAGTACTCAGCTAGTGAGATTAAAATTTTATAGAAGTTTTATATTTTGAAATAGAATTTGATTCACTGTGTACGTTTTCAGAATTTTCAGTTCTTGAGCTATAGTTGCTGAGTCATTGAGTGCGAAATTTCACCATTTGTATTTCAGGATGAAAAATAACTACGTACAAAGTTTTGTTATAACGGATTATTTGTTTAGGTGCATCGAGATTCTTTGTCCTTAAGTTCATTATTAATCAAAAGTTTATTTTCTACTACAAAAGATTAATAGCTTTATACCTTTCACATTCATATGTATAATTAGTCTGTAATACTTACATTTATAAATAATTAGTTGGTGTGATAGTATTACAATAATTTACTTACATTACGATTGTATTTATAATTTTTCCATCAGTGCAACAATTAGCATTCTTGGGTAGGAGAGACAAAATTTTAATATCTGTACACACTTCTTCTTCATTGTCGCAATAGCCGTATGCTGGGTCAAGGCACCCTGCCCACTGACAGATTTCTAGACCATCTGTAGGAGATGTTTCCTTTTTATAGGGTAGAGATGTCAGCTCTATGCCCAACTGTCGTATTAGACCAAGACCTACGGCTTAAAGTGGATTCCGAACCTCTACAAACATCCATGGCACCGCGGGATTGGAACCCAACACTTGTGTTGCCGAGCGCCAGAGAACTAGTCACTATGTACACACATGTGCAAATTTTGTATGATACAAAGTTTGATATTAAAGTAAAGGTGACGATTAAATAAGTTAATTTTGAAATGCGACAAGAAGAAAGTGAATTGACTAAAGGAATTTAAATTTAGTTTTGAAAATTTATGACCGAAAGTCACTAAATATGTAAATGTAATAGGAAATTGTAGAAAAAAATATCAAAATATTTACATTTAATTATTACATAAGATTAATAATTTTAAAATTTTGCTTGCATACTTACGGCAGTTTACCAACATGTACATAATAGCAATAGGACGTTATATAATAAGAGATAATAAGATAAGGGGCCTGGATGGCAGAGTGGCTAGCGTCTGGCGCTCGGTACCATAGGTTTCGGGTTCGAGTCCTGCCGGTGCCCTGGATGTTTGTAGTGGTTCGGAATCCACTTTCAACCGTGGGTCCCTTTCGAATAGGACTGTTGACTGCTGAGCGTTGGGCGTAGAGTTGACAACCCTACCCCATAAAAAGAAAAACATCTCTCGTCTCGAAATCTACAAGTAGATAGACTGCCTTGGCTCACAATGGGCTGTTGCGCCAATGATGATGTTGATGATAAGATAAGATATGTTTATATACCTCTATATAAACATATATACCTCTTGATATATATGTTTATATACCTCTTGATATATATGTTTATATACCTCTTGATATATATGTTTATATACCTCTTGATATATATGGTTATATACCTCTTGATATATATTTTTATATACCTCTTGATATATATGGTTATATACCTCTTGATATATATGGTTATATACCTCTTGATATATATGGTTATATACCTCTTGATATATATGGTTATATACCTCTTGATATATATGGTTATATACCTCTTGATATATATGGTTATATACCTCTTGATATATATATACGTTTATATATGGTTATATATACCTCTTGATATATATGTTTATATACCTCTTGATATATATGTTTATATACCTCTTGATATATATGTTTATATACCTCTTGATATATATGTTTATATACCTCTTGATATATATGTTTATATACCTCTTGATATATATGTTTATATACCTCTTGATATATATGTTTATATACCTCTTGATATATATGTTTATATACCTCTTGATATATACGTTTATATACCTCTTGATATATACGTTTATATACCTCTTGATATATACGTTTATATATCTCTTGATATATACGCAATATACGCGAATGTACGTCTTGATATATATATAATATACGTCTTGATATATACGTAATTTAAGCGAATATATGACGTGATATATGCGTAATATACGAGTACATACGTCTTGATATATGCGTATATACGTCTTGATATATACGTAAGATATATAAGAATCTTAGTTCGCGATATTCCGCTCTTCATTTAGCACATGTGCTATGTTCTTTTATTATATAAGTGGTTTGAAAGGTAAATTATCGCACCGACGAAATGGGCTATTCGCTTTATCGTAGCTTTAACATATTACAGAATTGTTCTGTGTCAAAAGTGCAGATGACAAACTCAAGAGTTTTTAAGTGAATTGTTTTGCAACTTATCATTATCTTCCACGAGCTATTCTTGGGTTCTGAGAGGATGCTCGAATATATTTCGCAGAATTTACCGCAGCTTCTTCAGGGCAACGTGTCAAAATTTAGAAATGAGCGAAGGTTGTAAAAATCGCGTCTTTGTTTAAGAAGAAGCACTAATAATATTACGAAATATAAATACAACATTGCAAGCGAAAATTATTTTTTAACTTTGTTATTAAAGACGCCGCAAATTTTAGCATATCTAAAACGAATTTAAAAAAAAAAAAAAAAATGCATTTTGTTAAATTTGTTTTGTCACATTTTGATTTTTGTTAAATTTTTTTTATATTCTGAAAGTGGGGTTTGATGGCAGAGTGGCTAGCGCTGAGGCATTCGGTACCACAGACTTCGGGTTCGAGTCCTGGTGGAGCCATGGATGTTTGTAGTGGTTCGTAATCCATTTTAGACCGTAAGTCCCGGTCTAACAGGATCGTAGAGAGTTGCGCGGGTACTGTTATTATGAGTCCGTGGCTTATTTTCAAGCTACACGCACCCCCTTGGTAATGCTAAGTGAGTAACAGCGGGGCAGCCCCTGCTTGTGGTATAAAAGAATTGTCTAATATGTATTTGCAAGTTGCGTTAAAAAAAACATTTTGAAAGTATTAGATTTTTTTAAAAATAACATTTGATATCAATTAATTTCCAATGAAAAATTGATATTAATCAAATTTTTTTTAGTAATGCAAAACAAAATATATAAGTAAATAAGTAAATAAATAAGCATTAGTAATTAAAAAATTTTATTTACAACAAAATTCTATGAATTTTCTAAAAAAAAATATTCAAAATTACTTTTAGTTAGTGAGATTTATATTTGATAATTGTTTTAATTTTATCAAGAAAACCATATGAATATGAGTAGCATCAATTATTTTTTTCCAGTGAAAAATACCTTTTCAGCGTGGAACTATTCACTTAAAAAAAATAAATAAATAAAATAATAATAATGAAAAAAAAAACATTTCATTTTCATTTTACTTTAAAATTACTAGAAAAGCTGAAGTACACATCATGACGTTAAAGAACATCAGGATTCCATGTACTATTTTTGTAAAAAGACGAAGAGATTTAAGTTAATGGAAAAAAAACTTTAATTAATGAATAAGTAAACAGCCTTGTTAAACTGATATATTTCTTAAAATTGCCTTCCTTAAAAAAAAAAAAAAAAAAAACAGGGAAACATGTTTTAACTGCCTTCATTCAATAAGGAAAATATACATGAAAAAACTCATAAAAATAAATTTAATTTAAATATTCAAAATTCGGCGTGTAAATTGCCCACAATAATATAAAAAAACAAAAAAAGTAAAACACAAAAAAACCTATAAATAATTATTAATTATCCAGCCAAAAGCGAAAGTAAAATTTTAGTGTTTCTTTACGCAGTGTTCGTTTCTGCCAACACATGATTCACGTTTAAACGGTGAATAATTCTAAAAACCATGAAGTGCAGAGAATTTAACGGGCTCGTATTTATCCAATCCTATTGCGCTTGTATTTTATTGTGCTTTGAATCTGCTATTTACAAAGTGGTGATTTGTAATTGATAAAAAAAGATTTACAGTATTTGAGTCATCTTCAATAAAAAGCTCCGCAGAAACGTAACTTTGAGCGTATGATTGGATGATAGGCCGTTGCCATGGCGACCATTTCTTTTAGCTGCCAATTTCAGTAATGGTGATTTTTTTTTATTTTATTTTATTTGCGTGAAGAGGATGGATACAAAACGTACAACTCTTCTTCAGAAGTTTTCGATGCACAGTGAAGCATTTCAAATCTTTCCACTGCATTTCAGAAACCGAGTTCTGATTTTCTTTACCCTAAATATCCCCAAATATTCAATATGTAATTGAACTTTTAACTTAGCATAGATTTTTTTTTCCGTTTTGTTGATAAACTCTATTACTATTAAATATCATTGTATGTTCGGTAAATATCTTTGATGTTTTTTTTTGTAATGAAGATTTGTTTATAAAAATTGGCAATAAAAACTATTAGTTTAATAAATAAGATAATCGAAAGCATATTCTTGTATTATTTCTGCTGCGACCTGATAGGCAACTGGCTAGAGATTTGGCCTATGGTATCACAGGTTCCAATCCTGGAGGTGGCATGGATGCTTATCAGTGGTTCGGAATTTTACCACAGGTTTCGGGTTCGAGTCCCTGCGATGGCATGAGACTCGACTTCGTGGTTCGGCATGACTTTAAGCCGTATGTTCGGTCTCATATGACCGTAGAGACACAGAGCCCAATCAGACTTCTTCTCGCTCACATCATTCCCAAACTGTAAAGGGGGAACTCAGCTCTAGGCACAGTCATGTGAATCCACCTTTTAACCGTTCCCGGTCTTCGCGGTTACCCTAAAGTGTGCACAAAATGACGGTAGAGCGACAAACCAAACTGAAACTATATTATTTATGCATAGATGCAAAACATATTTATCGCTATACAAAAAGAAAGTGAAAAAAATTAGTACTAAAAAAAGCAAAAACATTATAGAACGTTATTTGTACCTTATAGCAAGTTTATATGCATACGTATCACAAAAAAAAAGAGAGAATCACCATCGCAAACACAGAGCTGATAAAAAAAAATCTAACTATCTGTATTGCTGTTTATTTAATTAGTATTAGTAATTAATTAAATAATAACAAACGATGATTCAATTTTTTTTGTCATAGTTATATGAAACAGCCAGGCTGGAATTGAATAAGATAATTAATCATAATTTACTTTAAATAATGTATAGGTTTACATCATGTAGAATAAACATAATTTTTCAATTTTGATTTTTTATTTAAAATCTTTTTTGAACTAAAAAATAAAGAAAGTAATGTTTTATAAGAAAATTGTTCTATAAATTTTTTTTGTTGTACGAGTGTAGAAAATAAATTTTTAATGTCAATTTTAATGAGCTTACATCATTTAAAATAAGCGTAAATTTTCAAATTTTATTTTTTATTTAAAACCTTTTTGACTAAACATTAAAGAAAATAGTATTTTATATAAAATTTGTTCTATAAATTTTTTGTTGTATGAATGCAGAAAAATAATTTTTTAATATCCATTTTAATGAGAAGCCTGATCGCCAATTTTCTAGCGGCCTGGCCTTTGGTACGACAGGCTTCAGGGGTGTGGCATAGATGTTTGTTAGTGGTTCAGAATCCAAGTTAAACTATAGTTCCCGGTCTAATTAGCCCAAAGTGTGCACAAAAGGACCGTAGAGCGATGAACCAAACAATTTTAATTGGTATTAGCTGTGAAAAAATAAAAGGCAGCCATAATAGATGCAAAACGAAAGGCGCTATAACTGAAACATAAATTTAAGAATAATAAAGGGGGAATAGAGAAGTTTTCATTAATTAAAGTCAAACTTCTAATTCTACTCCAGGTCATTGATCACTAAATCATGGTCCTTTATAATCGGGAGTACATTTTTTAATTTAATGCACTTTTTATTTTTCTGCTAATACGTTTTTTACTATCAAGTTCAAACAATTGAGTTAAATATTGAATCTAAATATTTGTGTGGCTACTGTTTAGAAATGCAGAATTTTCCTTTTATATTCGTTTTTAATTATGCTTATACTTTCTGCCTTTAATGCGAATTTAAGTACGCAATTTATTATTATTCGCATATAATATGTACAATTGATCATCATGCGTCTTTTGTTTTTGCCATACCTTTAATCAAAAGGATTTTAAAGATTAATCTTTAAAAAAAAATTTCTGCCTTCGCTTGATGTTAAACATCTTTAAAATTTCTTGTGTTCTCCAATTTGTGTCACTGCTGGTTGGTCTTTATTTACAGATGACATAATAAAGAACTAATAAAGTTTTTGCTTTCCTGAGATCATTCCTTATTTCTGATATTTATAATTTCTTGAGACATAGGTAATGTTGATTCACTCAGTTTATATTCCAGACATCAAATGGATTCTTTAACGGTTGTTTTCTCCAATTTATGTCACTGATGGTTGGTTTTTATTTATGGATGACATATAAAGCATCCAATAAACTTTTCTCTTTCCAGAGATCAATCCCCGTTTCTGAAATTTATAATTTTTTGAAACGTAGGTTTGTTCTCTCAGTTTAAATTCCAGACATCAAATGGATTATTTAAAAGTTATTTTTTTGTTCAATTCATGTCACTGATGGTTGGTTTTTATTTATAGATGACATAATAAACAGTTAATAAATTTTTTTTCTTTGTAGAGATCAATCCTTATTTCTGAAATTTATAATTTTTTGAGACATATGCAATGTTAATTCTCTCGGTTTATATTCCAGACATCAAATAGATTTCTTAAGAGTTGTATTCTCCAATTTATGTCACTGATGGTTGGTTTTTATTTATATATGACTTATTAAGCAGCCAATAAAGTTTTTTCTTTCCAAATTTTTCTTTCCTATTTTCGAAATTCGTATTTTCTTCAGACGTAGGGAATGTTGGTTCACTCAGTTTATATTCTAGACATTAAATGGATTCTTTAACAGTTTTCTCCAATTTGTGTCACTCATGATTAAGTTTTATTTAGAGATGACTTAATGAACAGTTAATAAAGTTTTTGCTTTCCAGAGGTCAATCCTTATTTCTGAAATTTATACTTTCTTGATACATAGATAATGCTAATTCTCTCAGTATATATTCCAGACAACAAATGGACTCTTTAACAGTTGGTTTCTCTAATTTGTATCACTGCTTTTTATCTATATATGACATAATAAACAGCCAATAAAATTTTTGTTTTCCAGGGATCAATTCTTATTTCTAAGCAACTTGGATGGCCAATTGGCTTGCGCTCCGGCTTTTGCTTCAGGCCGAACAGACTTTGATCAGACGAACAGATTTGAATCCTGGGAGTGGAATTGACGTTTGTGAGTGGTACGGAATCCACATTAAACTACAGGTCCCGGTCTAATTAGCCCAAAGTGTGTATAAAATGCCCATAGAGTTACAAACCAAACCAAATCCTTATTTCTAATATATAGAATTTTTTGAGACATAAGTAATGTTAATTCACTCGGCTTACATTCCATTTTATAGCCATTTAATGTCAAGATATCAAATGTCTTCTTTAACAGTTCCAAAGTTAATTAAAATTTAAAAAATATTGAAGTGATTTTTATTTATTTTCCTTTAATTTAAACTGTTAAATGTCATCGGATGATCATTGATTGTTCAAATACTTTAGATCTTGAATTATTTGCTTACTTTGATATTTTTATGATATGAATAAAAAACATAATATTTTTTATTGTAAAACGAAAAAATGATTTTAAAAAAAATTTCATTAGTTTTAATTTATTTACAATGAAATTTTTATTAAGACATATAATCATAAAAACATTTCCTCCTAATGCATATTGTCATATCTCACACATTTCTGCTAGACAGCATCCTAAAATGCCGCACTTTTTGTTTTTAAAGCCAAAATACATGAAGTAAAAAAATCCTGCATCCCAGCAGGCTTCTTTTTGACTTCCACCGTTTTCGATCCGAAGAAAGACTCCGGCCAGACTCGGAAAAGAAATGAAAAAGAATTCGCGAAAGGATTTATTTTTTTCCATTTGATTTCTTGGAAGGTTGAGAGGTAAATAAGGTGTCGACGCGAGTGAAATATACAGCCGACGAAAGTTTCTCGATGCCTCGTGATAAATTTAGGATTGCTTCCCTTCCATGCTTCCCTTTTCGGATTTAGAAATGATGTTCCAAGAGCAGAGCTGCTTCGAATGGAGCGTTTGTTATTCCTGAAATTAAACGAAGCAACAGATGAAACTCGTAGGAAAAAAATATCTTGGAAAAAAATTCTTAAAAAAAAATACATGAATAATTGCACCATTTTGTTTGCACCAAAAATATACTACTGTGTCCAAAAAGTAAAACCAATTTTCAATTTAAATTTCCCGGGGCTTATGTAATTTTTTTTTTTTTTTTTTTTTGCTTTTTTAGGTTGCTGGCACTGTCCTTGACATCTGTGTGAAATTTGATGTCAAAATATTCATTAGTGTTCGAGTTACGCTTGGCTGTGTGAGACGCTAATATTGATTCCGGCAATTTTTGAAATGTCTTTACTATTCAATGCTAAATTAATTTTTGCTAAAAAAATATTAATTTTAAATCTTCAAATGTACTGCTAGTCATGTGTCAGTCAAAATGTCAGTCAAATGTTCTGCTAGTTCGACACCAACCTCTATGTAGATATTGATGTTCGTAAATATCAATATACCATTGTTAAATGTGGCATTCTAAAAATTATTTAAAGAATTTTTTAAGATTGGGATGCATAGTCGAAAAAAATATAAATATAACGTAAAGATATACGGAAATATTTTTAAAAATTTGCATAGCAAAAATCTTTTAATCTATTTTTATTCAAAAAACGAAATCGTGTTGTAATTTTAAAGTTGAAAGAAATCGTAAATAATATTTACCACGGCTTTTCCAAATTTATGAATTTTGGTCAATTTGGCTAAGTTATGAAGCTCATGAAAAAATGAAACAAAATTATAAACTTTAGCATAATAGAGAATACTAAATAATAATTATTGAAAAAAAAACCCACTTTTCTACTTTATATTCCATTTAATTTAATAAACATTTTCTTTTTATATATTTTTCCCTATTCCTTTTCGATTTCAGTCCTTTCTTACATTTAAAACATTAAACCATTCCATGCTCATCTAGTAACTAACATTACAGATTTTGCATATTTTAAAAGGCTCTTACTGATGACAGTTTAATTCAGTACATATCATTCCGCCAAGACAAAAATACTTTTGCCAGCTAAACATCAGGCAAACACATATTTTTTTTTATTTGACATTCTTAAAAAACATTATGTATTTCTAATTATAGAACTGACAAAGTTTCAGGACATTTATTTCAAAGTACACAAAAGCAAAAATAAACGTTCCATTTGTTTATTTAAATTAATAATTCAATGTTTAATTTTATAACCTGAATAGAGCTGTATGTTAAAGATTCATTTTTAGTTTAAAGCAAAATGAATATAAAAAGAACATGAATTTCATTAGAAAACAATTCTAAAAATTAAAGTATTCCTTCTTCAATAGTAAATTTTTTTTATCGTAATTATTATCTTTTCCGATCATATATTATTCAAAGAGGAAGCAATATGTTAAAAAAACAATGTTTATTTTATTATAAAAGCAATGTTTTATTTTAACCCCCCAATGTCCAATTGACTAGCGCTCAAGCCTTTGGTACTACAGGCTCCAGGTCCGTATCCTGGCGGTGGCATGAATGCTTGTTATTGGTTCGTAATCCACTTTAAACTGTAGGTCCCGGTCTATTTAGCCATCGTGTGCACAAAATGACCGTAGAGCGACAAACCAAATCAAATCAACATAAATGTCACACGGTCTGATGGCTACAGCTCTAGTCTTTTTGTACCACAGGCTTCAGGTCCGAATCCTGACATTGGCATGGGTGTTTGTTAGTGGTTTGGAATGCACATTAAACTGTAGGTCCAGGTCTAATTAATGAATTAATTAATGAGAAAATGCTATAACATAATTACAGCAAACTTTATATTTTAGCAAATATGCATTTGGCTGAAAGTATTGATATATTTAAATAAATATTTCATATCTTATGGATATATATTCATATCTTATATACTTATTGTACATTTACGTTTTTAGAAATTTCCTTAGTGGAATATCCAAAATCGTAAAAAATTACTCACTTTCAATATATGGCTAAATTTTTCTAAGAATGAAGCTAAAGGATCTGAACGAAGTTAATCGCTACTTGATGTACATTTGACTAGCGTCCTTACCATTGGTATCATTGACTTCAGTTTGAAATCCTGGCGGAGGCATGGATGTTTGTTAGTGGTTTGAAATCCGTATTAAATTGTAGATTCCGGTCTAATTTGCCTAAAGTATGCAAAAAAAAAAAAAAAAAAAAAAAAAAAAAAAAAATGACTGTAAAGCGGCAAACCGAACCTAAATGTCACTCTTGGAAATGTTCGTTCCAAATTTTGGGAGGCACAATATGGGTGCAGCATTGCGAAACCCCTAGTAATATTGAATTTGTTACATACCTGCCGTCTTATAATGAATAACCATTGATTAAAATACTTGATTATATTAAAATAAGCAATATTTTTAAATCCTTCTCTCTCAAAAAAAAAAAAAAAAAATGTGGTGTAACGGACCTGAAATAAATTAAAGATTACAACAATTATTGACTTGGTTAATGTAGAAGGGACATATAATTTCTAATGGGGCCTGAATGGCCGAGTGTCTATCGCCATGGATGTTTGTAGTGGTCGAAATCCGCTTTAAGCCGTAGACCCTTGTCTCATAAGACGGTAAAGCGTCATGGTTCTAAGTCAGACTTCTACCTACGGGTGTTCCATCACAACAGAAGCTGCCTCCTTTTCCTTTCAACCATGAGTCCATACGGGTTCGTGGGCTTTTTTAGATGTCTACCAAGTGGGCTAAGAAGCAACAACAATAACGTAATTTCCATTACATTTATACTAAAAAAAAAAAAAAATCAGATCTGTGGTGTCTACTTTAACTTATATTTAAAAAAAGATATTAAAAAGCTGCTTATTACATGATATTACTTGGCAAACTGTCCATTGTCGTAACTGTCCATTAAGTAATAAACTACAATGGACAATTACAATTACATTAATAGACACCAATGTTGCTCCTTTTCTGTTTTGTTTATTGTCTTTGATATTGTTCTGGAATATAACCTGAACTTAAAATGAATTAAATTATATAGAAGCAATATGCATTATCTGTAAATTGTAGGGCATGTAATGACACAATAAATGGGTAAATTAAATTGAGCATCTCATTATTTACTTAAGAACCACCTGTAGTCATTGAGCAATTTGAATTTCCACATCAAGTTAAAGTATTCCTTTGTACTTTTGTCAAAAGTTTGAAGAAAGAGTAACGCATAATTCTGTTGACTCTTCAAAGACGAGGGTCGAATCACAATGGTTAAATGAAAATTGCTCAGTTTATATGTATGGGAAGGGCTGTTGTTCTCTGAAAAAAAAGAAGATAAGTTAGAGGGACAAAAATACTAAAGAAATGACTAATTACAGATTTTCTAATTAATATTTGTCCTAAAGTTTTCAGTACTGATTTTGGCAAGGAATTTCCAAGGTGCTTTCCTTGGTACTGTACACGTACTAAAAAATTAGAACAACAAATTTTAAGTTTCTACAAGTTTTGTAATGTTGTTGATCTCTAATGTACAAAACAGAAAATTAAGTACAAAATTGCATTAATTTTTGGGAAGCAGTAATATAGTAACTGCTGTAGTAACAGCAAAATTTTCTACTAACGTGTGGCAAATTTTGTGCAAATAGAAAATTTCAGTAGCTAAATCTTTCTGTCATATATAGTGATTCTGGCCCTCAGTGCTACAGGTTTCGGGTTCGAGTCCTGGCGGAGCCATGAATGTTTGTAGTGGTTTGGAATCCCCTTTAAATTGTAGGTCCCAGTTTAATACGATTGTTGAGCGTTAGCCAGAGAGCTGGCAAGCCTACCCAGTAAAAGGAAAACATCTCCTGTCTCGAAATCTTTCAGTTGGCAGATGGTCGTAGCCCTCCATGGGGCTGTTGCGCCAATGAAGAAGAAGAATATTTATTAAATAGTTTTTTTCTGTCTCCTAGTTATTACTATTTATTTACAAAAAAACTTTGTAAATGAATGGTTTTCAAAATGTTTCAATTCTTGTGCTTAGTCCATGTTTTTCAAAAACATTTCCTGTGAAATTATATTATAGAAGACGTAAACATTTTTAATTACAAAATTAGTTTAAAATAGATAAAAACATGTATGAAGATCCTAAGAAAATTTAGTTTTTTAAAGAGATGTCGCATCATTGATTTGAAAGCGGATATAAAAAGACGAAACTTTTTTAAAAATATTTTCTGGAATTACTATAAGAATTAAAATAGGGTAATGTAGAGTTTAAATACCCTAAATGTCTTTTTAAATTTGTGTTATCCAATTTCAGGCGATGAGTGACAATTTGTTTCGCTATTTCAAAGGTTAGATTTCAATATTTCACTGCAGTCAGAAGTGATATGGGTACTACAGGGGAAGATAATGATTGAATTTTCACGCAAGATCTTTGAAATCTTTTTTTTTATTTTGTAAATTCTAAAGATCTCGAGAATTTTAAAAGCTTGATCTTGGGGTTTTTTCTGCTTAGATATCGGGAATTTTACTATCCTAATCTAGGGGTGTATTAAAATCGCATTGACAGCCCCGGTACTACAGAAGTTTCCTGCCTTTCATGTTGAATAATTTTTCTGAAATTGTGTGGTAAATAAATTAGTGTCCTCCCCTCTCACTGAAAATCTTTTTGAAAATAAATTTGTAAAATAATATGATTATTTAAATAAAATTCGTAAAAAACGAGTAATATATAAAAAAAAAAATTTTAACTCAATTCCTACTTTTTTTTTCGCCATATTGCAGAAAGTTCTTTATAAATAATTTCATTCATTTTTTTAAGTTTATCTGGAGCCCTCTATTTGTAGATATATACAACTTAAATCGAAAAAAAAATTTAATTAATTAATTAAATTTAATTACTGAATTAATATTTGAAAAAACTGTATTAACATCCAGTGCCATCCACTACAAGTTAAAAAAATGTATTTGAACTTGAATGGAGGAATAAAAAGTATTTTATGAACGATTGAAAATTTGAACAAGATATATATAGGGAGTGTGTGAGCTAATAGAAGGAATTGAATGAAATACATTTTGAAGGGAATAAAATAAAATGTGTTCGAAATAAATTTTCGGATTTTGTTCGAAATAAAAATATCTCGCATAAAAATTGTCAAGGGTTTCAAGTTGAAGTTTATATTGTTGTTCTTTTAAATAACGACCCATCTTACATTACAATATATTTTATTTATATCTTACATATGTATGTATTATACAATATATTTACTAATGTATGCCATGTAATGTATGGTATGTAGTAAATATATTACATTAGTAAATGTATACAATATATTTACTAATGCATACTATATAATGGAGTATATGTATTAATGTATACTTACAATATAATTATTTCATGGAAGAAGCAAATATTTTTTGAAAATGAAATTCGGAATATGTAGTCTAGTTTTCGGATTTGATAGACTCAATCTTTCGGAATTTCCCAAAATTTCGGAACACAAGCACGTGCAGTTTAATATGTAAATGTGTAATTTATTCACAGCAAATTACGTAACGATTGAATACTGTATATAGTATGAGAAGAGAATTTTAAAGTCTCACAAATATGCTGCCGAACTACGCAATATTTTTTTTTAAAAAGGGAAACTAGTTGAGAAATTGTAAAAATAATGTTAATTTAAAAAACTTTTTTCGGTTAGGAAAAGTAAAACTCTTAAGAAATAATTATCAAGATTCAGTCGCATTTTATTATTTCAGAATTTATTCTTTTGAGGACGTAAGTGTATATGATGGTAGAATAATTCATTATATGAATTTAAAACAAGCAATATTTTAAGCAAAAAAACTTCAGGAATTTTCTCTTGATTTTTTAAAACCATGAAATCGTTAAAAAATTGGATTTTTTGTGTAAATCGGAAATATAAGCAGCAACAAATTATTTCTTTGCTGCAAACATACGTTATTTTATTGACTTTTATGATGCATAAGTAATTTTGCACTGTTTCTTAAAAATATTAGTAATATTAATGTAAAAAAGTATAAAATCTACTAAAGTATAAAAAAAGTATAAAATCTACTAAAGTATAAAAATAAGTATAAAATCTACTAAAGTATAAAAATAAGTATAAAATCTACTAAAGTATAAAAATAAGTATAAAATCTACTAAAGTATAAAAATAAGTATAAAATCTACTAAAGCATAAAAAAAGGTATAAAATCTACTAAAGCATAAAAAATGGTATAAAATCTACTAAAACATAAAAAAAGGTATAAAATCTAGTAAAGTATAAAAAAAGGTATAAAATCTAGTAAAGTATAAAAAAAGGTATAAAGTCTAGTAAAGTATAAAAAAAAGGTATAAAATCTAGTAAAGTATAAAAAAAAGGTATAAAATCTAGTAAAGTATAAAAAAAAGGTATAAAATCTAGTAAAGTATAAAAAAAAAAGGTATAAAATCTCGTAAAGTATAAAAAAAGTATAAAATCTACAAAAGTATAAAAAATATATATATAATCTACTTTATATGTTAATTTATAAATCTAAAATAAAAATGTACATATGTATATAATATGTTAATTTAAAAATCTAAATTTTAATATCTACTTTATATGCTGCATTATTTTCAATATTAATAGCATTACAAATATTAATAAAAAAAGTACCTGAAAAAAGTCATATACAATTTAGCTACTTTAAGGTCGTTTTCAAGTTAAAAGATTTCCTATATTCAGTAAATTAAGAATGTGGGAAATCTAAGTAAAAATTTCAATGATAATTCCATAGAGAAAGATAAACAGAAAAAAGGGCATTGAAAAGTATCCACGGAGGCTTTAAGCATTCAAATTGTCTGGATTGACAGGTAACCATCACTATCACAAAACTGAGTGTTTCTTACAATGGGGGATAGAGAGCAAACAGTTTTTCCCCGTTCTTTGAAAAACCCCTTTCTTCTAAATTCTTCCCCCTCCCCTTGTCCCAAACCCTACGTTTTTTTTATACTATTCCAAGATGAACTCTTCAGTTGACAATGGAACAAAGACATGCACGTGCTTCCATGGGCAAATCTCTTGTACACCTGGATGGTAAAGATTCCACGTATGTGGATACTACACGGTAGATTAAATAGAAAGAAACTCGTTGATGAATCATGCTGCTAAACTTTCTGCAGATATTTTCTAACACATTTTTCTGCCAAACTTAATCTGATATAAAAGTTACCATAGGTGATAGGCCTCTTACACTTATATCTTTAATCTATTTTAATAAATATGAGATATTACCATTAATAGAAAATTTAGGAAAATGATTTCATTTTGAAAGTGAAATGATTTCATTTTGAAATATAAATAATAAACATTTAAAGCTAAATTTCAAAATAGTTCTAACGCATTCTTAACGTTTTTTTAACGTTCGTTAATTAACATATTTCTTTGATTAAAGAAATATAAAATTAGAAAGGAATTTCAGAATTTCGATTTGAAAGGTTGTTTTTTTTTTTCATTATCGCGCTTAAAATGTTAAAATATTATGGTACTATTTCTTAATATTAATATGAATACCTTCTTTTAACATTTTAAATATTTAATTAAAACTTCTAATATCCTTTTTTAAACTTTAAACTAAAAATTAATAAATTTGTAATTTTTAGCAATTATCTTCATTTTATCCACCGGCTATAGTTTTAAAAATTCGTGCTAATCAAAAAAATTAATTCTTTTACAATCTTTAAAAAAGAATTAATTTCAAAATCGTTAATTACAGTATATGAGCTCCCAAATTACTAAGTAATCATTTTTTATATAATCATAATAAGGGAAGCCTGCGACTAAGAATAAGCATTTAACCGCTCATGTATACATAGGAATTCCAAACAAATGTGTCCATGTGTTCTTTTTCTCTCTGTCCCCAACACCTGGAGAATCACAGAACGTGGGAAAAGAACCAAGTCGTGCCAACGCCCCGAGAAATCGAGGGGAGGGGGGACGAAATAAATCGAACATTATTATATTCCAATTGCCAAGGTCACCAGCGGTTGGCATAAGGCACAAATTGTCTATTTCATTCTATGGGCGGTTTACCGAAAACGATCCAATACTGCATGTAACAATACCTTTTGTTCCCAATAAATAGCGAGTCATCGCCTTGTGGTTGACTTGAGGAAGTGTCAGATTGTTGCATTCATGCAAAAGCAATGAAAGATGGATCAAATGAAGAACTTTTTCCCTATCGGCAAGTAAAATATGAGATTTCTTTGTGTGGTGTGTCCACCAAGTTGGTTCTTTTATGGATACCAACATCCATGGAGTGACAGGGACGATCGAACCCGTAACCGTGTGTTGTAACAATGCTGCCATGGCTACGGTCCACCTATCTCTTCCCCGTGACCACACCTGTCCGTTTTCCCAGTTTTGGGGTGTTTGTTTTTACATTTGTTGTACTTTTTTTTATAGTGATTATTTCATTTTTCAACATTTGGTAGTTTTCGCAGTTACAAAACTGACCATCTGGCAGGGATTCGCCTGGGGAATAGAGCCAGCTGTGACCATGCCTGTGTAACTGTTCGGTTATTTTGTTGGCGCATTGTTCAACATTCTGTTGTTTGAATGCTTCTGCTGTCTTTAAAAAAAGGTGGTGTGGTTATAACTCCTTCAGTTAATCCGTTTATTACTGGTTGTTTAGTTTTAGTTAGACATTTTTTTTTTTAATTTTGAAATTTATGAATACAATAATGTGCTTAAATAAAAAATAAGTTCTTTAGTTGAATTATTTAAAATTTTACAGTGACACAACTATACAATTTAATATAAATTGCATAATAATTTGCTGATTATGATCTATCGCTTTGAAGAAATAAAATATTGATTTTTAAAAAGCCTGAAATTTAATTAAACTTTGTTACAGAGTGAATTACATTTTCATATCCATGAAATAAATTTGTTCGTAACCTAAATTTTTCGAAAAGGGGTATTATTAATATAGAATAATTTACTGCGATATTGTATAATATTGTGTATCTATATTGTGCGCTTTGTAAGTAAGTTTCAATATTATATCATCTAAAGTTTAAGTTATTGCAATTTTAAAATATATTTTGCACCTGTATTTAGTGAAATTTCAATTTTAATTTTGATTGTTATACAATATCACAGTAAATGATTCTTCTATAATAATAATACTTTTCGAAAATTTAAGTTACGAACAAATTTATTTCACCATGAAAATATAATTCACTCTACAACAAAGTAAAATTATCTTTTAAGCTTCTTTGAAATCCACATTTTATTTCTTCAGATTAAAAGAACTCAATGCCTAGATAATCCGGCACAGAGGCAGCCTGTGCATTGGCAAGAGTTTGATTTCCGTTGGTAGTGTGTTTTGTAGTGATTTCTTTCAAAAATAATTAAACTCACTGGAAATTGTAACAACTTTTATGGGTGTATCTTATCTATTCTGTCTGTAAACTTTATAGGTTTCCCCATAAATAAGCTCACAAGGGCAGTTATCCTTAAAAATTCTTCAGGAAAACTACAAATTCCTTCACCACGTGTGGTCTGATGCCAATTGGCTATCGCTCTGACCTTGGGTACCACAGGCTTCAGGATCAAATCTTGGCGGTGGCATGGATGTTTGTGATTGGTTCGGAATCTACGTTAAACTGTTGATTCCGGTCTAATTAGCCCAGAGTGTGCACAAAATAAACCAAATTTTCACAACTTATAGAGACTGTTAGTGGAGAAACGCATCAAGCATATCCACAAATTATAAAGATGCCTGTTATATTATTATACATATTTAATATATATATAATCAAAAAATTTTGATTACAAATCAATATATGTAATCAAAAATTAATATGATGAGCATCATTTTTTTTAAATGGCCCCATTTGTTGAATTTTTTTAACTTCTTTATTTAATTTTCAATGCAGAATGAGTAAATTTAATTAATATTAAAATAAACAAAGAGTCTCAAGTCATTTCTATATACACTTAATAAAATATATAGGGCGAAGTTATTTTAAAGATTGAACTATTTGCTCGTAAATGAAAGCTAGTAAGTTGTAAGAGCACATATGTAAAATAGTGGAAGAGATAAATATTTATATTAGATTTTCGTGTTACATTTATACGTGTCTGCAAATGCATCTGTCATAAGCAAATGTAAAAATTTTTAGAAGTCAGGAAAAAGAAGTCTCACAAATAAGTTTAGTATGTACATATTTATTCATATAACTTATACAAACTGCATATTTAGTTTTGCAGACATTGATTTATACACACACGTCTGCAATCTACAAAAAATCTCAGAAATATCTCCATAAAGTTTACTTTTTTTTTTGTCATATTACTTTACACACAAATACACACTTCTAAAGAGTTCTTAAATTTTCACACTTTCGAAAACACAGTGAAACAATGAAGTTGCATGAGTTGGCAAACTGCGCGGGAAATGAGATCTGAAACATTTATAGAAAGCATTTGTTGACTTAGAATACTTGGGAGGATCAAACGTTTTCTGTTCCTTAAAGCACAGTCTTTATTTTGACTCAAGTGTCACAGTTTTCTTTTATTTATTTATTTATTTTTTTAATGTCATCGATGAATAGAAAAAACATTTTCTTTTGCGCATGTTTTAAAGTCTTTACAGTAGAAAATAGTACGATATTTTTACATGGTAATTTGTAACTGTGTCCAATAGATTTCATGTTGACCATAAGTTCGCTTGTGTAGTGAAATATCACCAGTGAATGACTCATTTTAACCGTAGTCTTTGATAATAAAGATAACAATGCTTGTACGAAAGTAATTATAACTTTGCACTGCACAGATTTTATAATTATTGAACAAAATATTACACCATTGAATTAAAAATTCTTAAAATGCAAAATTCTCTGGTTTTACAGAATTTATTTCTTAAAAATTTAATGAAAAGATATTATTTGATAACTATACTGAAGTCTAATAAATATGATATTTTTTAAAACTGTCTATAGTTAGATAAAGAGACTTTATCTAATTATTAAAAGCGATTCTTAATTTTTTAATTTTAATTAAAGAATTTGTAATAATAACTTTTAATTATTGGTTTTAATTATGAAATTAGTAATAAAAATCAAATTTTTAAGTACTTTTTTTAAATATTTGTATTAAATATTTGCAATTTAACCAACTTAGATATTTAAGTAATAAAGTTTTGTGTGAAAAAGTGTAATACACAAGAAATAATATTTATGTTTACAAGATATGAATTATCTACCAAGAATTATTTGGGAATTTAAAGATGAATTATTTATTTATTTATTATTATTATTATTTCAATATTATTATTTATCATTATTATTATTATTTATTAATATTATTATTATTATTTATTGATTATTATTATTTATTTAAGTATTATTATTAACGTATTGAAAATAAACTGTCTGCATTTTAAAAAAAAAATTTCCATGTGAAATTTAATTACAAATATCTTTAAAAACATCAATTTCATCTTTTCTTCATAATTTTTTTTTTGTTTTGAAGTAACATATATTATTAATTTAAAAGCAATATTACCCTAAAAAAATGTAAAACTTTAATAAAACAAATAAATAATATCCTGGAGTGAAATGTTCAACTTTCTCTTTCGTAGAAAGTGAAAAAAAAAATGTATTTCTTCTATTAACATAAATAACGACATCACCAATTCGCTTTATTCTTTCTCTCTCAGAAAAACAGCCTTCATTTCTTCATGCGCGTAGAAACACTTTGTGTGTCAGCCGAAAAGCGAACTTGATTCTTTTGAAGCCTTTTGCTGTTGTAACGCACGCGGATGATTCACTTCTGGACAAATGGCGTCCGTGCGATGAGTGAAAGCTCCTGGTCGTTCATGTGCGGATCATTCGGACGTTCTCGGGGGCCGACCCCTCCTCGGCCGCGGGTTCCTCGGACATCATTCGCTCGTGGGGCTCGACAGTTCGGAGGGGGTGCCGGGGATGTGCGAAGAGAGGTTGCTAGGCGGCTGGTGCAAAGAGTGGTCGTCGGTCAAGTAAGGTGGCAGCGGATGGGGTGGGCCGTGGGACATCACGTGGTGGTCCGGACCCGGATCGCCGTACCCGTGCATCTGGAAAAAAAAAAGTGTCCATGTTTAGTTTGGGATTAAACCCTTTAAAACCGTTTTTCAATTCCTACTATTAGTTCACACTCTCCCTATATACACTGTCCAGTCACATTAATGGGACCACTTGTCAAAAGCCAGAATAACCCCCTTTGCCAGAGCGGTTTATAAAATTCGATTATAAATAAATATAATGATTGAAATGCTTTCTGAGGCTCTAGGACATCCTTTATATACACTCCACTGCAATGTGCTGCCACCTGCTTTTTGTGATTGGTTATTTCACGTTGAAAGTAGGTAGTGGTCACATTAATGTGACTGGACTGTGTATAACTTGTTCAAATTTTCAATCGTTCATAAAATACTTTTCATTCATCCACTCAAGTTCAAATGCATTTTTTTTTTTTTTTAACTTATAGTGGATGACACTGGATGTCAATACAGTTTTTTTTTTTTCAAATATTAATTCAGTAATTAAATTGAATTTAATTCATTAATTTTAGTTTTTTTTAGATTTAAGTTGCATATATCTACCAATAGATGGCACTAGATGTAAGAGGAAAATGTCAACTTTATTTATAATGAACTTTCTGCAATAGAGTGAAAAGAAAGTAGGAATTGATTTAAACAATTTTTTTTTTAAATATTACTTGTTATAGTATTATTATGTGTGCGAGTAGCTGCCACTTAAGGTTATTCATTACTGAGATGGCACATCTGTAAATGATTCCAACGTTTCTGGGTTGCGTCATAAGAAGTCTGTGACAATGTCACTACATTATGCCACTTTGGGAGGAAAAAGTGGCATTTGAGACTTGCATCCTCGTCGAGTCCAAGCAGACTGATGGCCAATTGACTAGAGCTCTGGCCTTTGGTACCACAGGCCTCAGGTTCCCATCTTAGCAGTGGCATGGATGTTCGTTAGTGGTTCGGAATCCACGTTAAGCTGTAGGTCACGGTCTAATTAACCTAAAGTGTGCAAAAAAATGACCGTAGGCGGCAAACCAAACCAAATCGCAGAGCCCAATGGATGAACTTTTTGGTCTAGAAATTTATTATGTCCATCCACGGCTCCAGTCCTCTTTTCGGCACGGCTTTTCTTAAACAGTATTAAATTCCGAAATCTCACCTATTAAATAACATTAATTCAGAAACATAATAGTCGAAACATCATGTTACTCCAGTACTTAAATAATAATGTGGAGGAATATTTTTTTACAATTCTTTCAATGCCTAGCAGCAATCGAATTTGTATCTCGAACTGTTTAAATTGAGCTTAGCAGGTTCATGTAGTATTTTAAGTACCAAAATTCGATTCATATTTTTTTAGAAAAGTACTTATACAAAATTTTATGCTTTTTAAAATGATGCTCTAACTAGATTTATAAAATTATTTAAAGGTATATATTTTCTACTTTACGATTTACTTTTATTAATCTTAACTTATTCAATAATGGAATTTAAAAAAAGAAAATTTTAAAATGGATGTAAAAATTTATAAGTTAAAATAAGAAAAAAAATATGATGTGTGCAGTAATAAAATATTCCATTCTGAATTGTATGAATCGTTTTGAAGTGTTCCATTTTATTTTGAGAATAGTTACACACATATATATATATATATGTGTATATATATATATATATATATATATATATATATATATATATATATATATATATATACTCTTCTCTCCACTCTCTTTCTCCCAAATATAACAATAGATTTCATAAAGAGAGCAAATTACGCATCAACTTTCCTCATTCATATAATTTGTTCTGTAAAATACAAAAAGGAAAAATGTCTCCTTTATTACTACTAAAAAAAAGAAGAAAAAAAAAAACTTGCCCTTTAAGTAAAATATAGAATTTAACCTTATGTAATCCACTCAGTTAAATCATTTTCGGAAGAGATATAATTTTTCTCTGATTAAAAAAAAAAAAAACTTCTTTTGAAGACGGGCATTTCAAAGACGCATCCAAACAATTATTCTCTCTACCTCTTTTATCACAGAGTGCAAAGACCTGATAAAAAAAATACATAAATAAACTAAAAAACTAAACTAACCCAAGGAGGTATCCATACTATTGTCCACCGAACCAATTTAGTTCTTGAATGTACCTTTTACCAGCCTAGCAATTACTTGCTATTACAATTCGGTTAAAAAAGAAATTTACTATGTTTATAATCTTTACGTCCGCCTTGACTCCTACATCATAAAAAAAGAAAAGTAAAAAGTAAAGTAAAAAAAAACTTCTTGCAGGATTTGTACAGTAACCTCTTGGCTTCCGCAAAGAAGCATAATCTGCTCACGGACTATTTGCCGCACGCTGTTATTATTACTTCCCACCTTCCATAACTGACTTAAATACAGGGGAGGTCCAACGTTAAACACCTTTGACGCGAACCGCAAGACAGTTACAGGAAAAAAAAGAAAAGAAAAAGCAAGAAATTCGCCATGTCAATATGTCAGGCAAATTTCCAAGACGGACCTTCCACAATGCTTAGACATTCTCGAAAGTAAACGAAATAAATAAATAAATAATAGACCCGTACTTTTCCTTGATTTTTGATTCTTGCAGTTAGGGAATAGAATGGCAAGGGGAACTGCCACCCGCCTGGTGTCTCTGTTTGTGCATTTTCTTTTCTTTTCTTTTTTTTTTGTACTCAGGAACATGAGGAATAATGCTGTGTCAGGGTTTCTGTTCATTTTGCTGATTTTTGCCCGTGGCCATGTAGCTGTCTTCAGCCTGTGCAACTGCCACAACAGAGAGGGAATCCCTTGCCACTTCAAGAGTCATGCGGACCGACTGAAACCATTTTATAAAAATATTTTTGTCAGGGATTTCGGAGCATTTTACCCGTGGGGATACCAAAAAAAAAAAGGGGGAGGGGGATATATAGAGTCGTTCGAATCACTTCGTACCACTCCCTTCTCTCCCCTTTTTCTTTTGTTTGGTTTTGACTTCCATTCTTCAATCCTTACTGGTTCTGTAAACTACCAGAAGTCGATGGACTTGCTAATGCTGTCATCTTCAGTTGATGTCTGAATAAAAGAAATTGTATTGCAAGGATAGGGGGTAAGCGTGGGGGAGGGGGGGTGCTAAATACATCACGTATTTTTTGGAATGTTACGAAAAATATTGCTCAGAATAAATACAAAATGTTGAGCAATATAACAAACATATATAGTAGTAGGCGAAAAACTACGATTTTATGTACTAAATCTCCTTTTATGCTTTTGCATCAAAAGCTGTATAGTTTTTAGTTATTAATTAAAAAGTCGGTTAATTATTTTTAAAGGCAGAGAATTTGATTTTTATATTAATTTAAATATTTTTTATTAATATTTTATAAAATTTTGAATTATAATATAATAATCAAATGCTGACTTTATTCATTTAAGTTTAAAAATGTGCACTATTTATTTACTTAAATTTAGAGATCATTTTTAGATCTGCACAAACCCACACAAAATAAAATATTTAAACTAAGCTCATTAACGAAAAACATTTAAAGTTATTACAAAAAATCTTTTCAAAAATTACATAAAAAATGTCTCTTACACTTATAAAAAGGATATTTAAACTAAGCTCAATAACTAAAAACATTTAAAATTGAAACAAAAATTATTTTCGAAAATCTCCTAAAAAAATTATTTTAACTTAAAAAAATAAAATTTAAACTAAGCTCAATAACTAAAAACATTTAAAATTATTACAAAAAAATATTTTCGAAAATCTCATAAAAAAATCATTTACAATTTAAAAAATAACATTTAAACTAAAGTCAATAACTAAAAGCATTTAAAGCCATTGCAAAAATATTTTTGCGAAAAATCTCATAAAAAAAATCACTTACACTTAGAAGAAGCTAAGATTTAAGGAGATTTGAGATTTTTATTAAGATTTTTTTTTAAATTTTTAAGATTATAATTTAAGATTTTTTTTTAAATTTTTAAGATTATAATTAAAGTTTTTTTTCCTACTGTATTAAAATAATAATAATGTGAAACGTTTCTTTTTTAAAATATTCACATAATTTTGTCAAGGCATAAATTATAAACAGATTTAATATGAAACTTTATTAATGCATCCTAAGTGTTATAAAAAATAATTTAACTTTATAATGAATTTTTTTTTTTTAACCGTCTTTTAATACCATCCCATTCAATAAGTTTTTTTTCTCTGCGTTGTTAAATTTCGTCTTCTTTTTCTCTTATCCTTCCAATAACGATAAAATTATCATTTATTGTTTTCATGTGATCTCACATTACTGCAGCATTGAAATTTCTTTTAAATTCTGTTTCTATCACTTTATTGTGTGACAATTTCAAACCAAATTAATAATAATAAAGTTGTTTGATTTATTATACTGTAATTCAACTTTCGACGACTATTATGAGAATGTTAACAGTTAACGAAATACAGTGACCACGAAATGACCGTAAACTTTTATTTTATAAAATTGAAGTATATTAAGGTTTTCTCACTCTACATTGTTGCATTTCGTCATCTTCTTTTCTTTAACCTTCCAATAGTGATATAATTATCATTTATTGATTTCATGTGATCTCACATTACTGCAGCATTGAAATTTCTTTTAAATTTTGTAGCCACGCCTTTATTGTGTGATAGTTTCAAGCCGAATTAATGTGTTGTTGTTCTCAACTTTAAACCTTAATTAAACGATAAACCAATCCTAGAAACAACTAGCTACACCGATTACCCAACACACACAATATGAATTCCGCAATAACCCATACCACAAATTAAACCTATAAGTTCGCATGCCTTCAGAGACTTATATCAGTTGGAAAAGGAAGCACACTCACATGAAATAATTCACAAACAAATTTCAAGATTTTAAATATAGACAAAAGTGTATTTATTAATACTTACAAATTTAAATTCGAAATAAATCATACAGATATTAGATAATATTAAATCTATGAAAAGGTGAAAATTCGGATAATGCATTAATAAAAATATAATTTATATATATACAATTCCACTTAACAAAACAATGTTTACTAATAAAATAATAAGGTGATAGTCCCTACAAATCATTGCTTGCTACAACTGCTAGGAAAGAGAGGCATTTCTTTTTTTTTCTTTTCTTTTCTTTCAAAACTGAAGTCTCAGTATTAATAAGGTTCAATACACTTGACATTAAAATAATAAAATGGTTGGATTTATTAAATTATGACATAACTTTCGACGATGATTATGAGGATATTGAGCAGTTAATGTAGTATGGCCATAAACTTTTATTTTATAAAATTTAAATTTATTAATGTTTGTGCCTTTTTCTTATAAACATAATAATAATTTTATAATATAAAATAATTCTGTAAAATCAAAAAAATTTCAAATGACAAATATTATATTATTCTATTATCTATAATTTAAAATCATAAAATCAACAACAAGAATTCATCGAACACTTTTTTGCTGTGCTATTGAAGAACATCCCCTCTAACCTCGTTAGAGGAGAATAAAAACAAACACCACTTGGAATGGGCTATAATAATCCACGTGAAACATCAACAAACAAACAAATAAAATAATGATAAAGAAGCATAGGCGGATATAGTATTCATATGTAAAAGTGAGGCAATAAAGTTTCGCTCTGGCCCTGTACAGCAGACAACATGGCAGCAAAAGATGTCTGCTACGGTGAAAAAAAAAGGAAAAAAAAAAAAAAAAGGATCGCACGGAAAAGATATAGAGCCACATAGAAGCTCTCAACTAAAAGAGGAAAAGAAGACAGAAAAAGCAAAAATGGAAAAGAAGAAGGAAAAAAAAAAGATATGGTTGGGGGAGGAATTGCCTGGAATATGTCAGAATCGAATCGATGAAGGTAGTATGCCACGTTCTTCTACGTATGCCAAAAAGCTTCTTTTCTAGCCTCGCGCTAGTTAGTTTTTTTTTTCCTTTTTTTCCTGCTTACTCTCATTTTTTCTTGGAGTATATATATATATATATGTATACATACATGCTGTTTTTTTTTCCCTCGTTTCACCCGCTCTTCGGGCGTGGTACGTTGTGGAATTTTTCTTTAAATCAAATTCTTTTTTATCTTTTTCTTCTTTTATTCTTCTTACTCTACTACGAAGGAAAAACTCTCCTATTCTTTACATATATATATATATATATATATATTTTTTTTCTCCTTTCTCTTCAATACTTTTTTTTTTTTTTTTTTTTTGTTCTGTCGAACGGTTTGTGCAAAAAAATAAAAAATGTATGGAAAAAAAAAAAAGAGCGAGAATATGTATATAAATATTTTTTTTTCCGCTGTTGAAAAGCAGTGATTTTTAAAGAAAAATCTTTGGAATCGTTACCACATCTTACTTTGCCCTTTTTAAATTCATTTTCTGTGCAATTATTTTCTAGACTACCGATTGTTATATCTTACATTTTTTTTTCTTCATTATTTATATATGCTTTTGAAACAGCCTTTACTCTATTTTAGTTGGTAATTTTTCAAACTAGAGCAGATAAATAACGATCAACTTTAAACCAAGATATACAGTTGATCTATAAATTATAAGTTTTCTTCGTTTTAATGAAAAAACAGCTTGTTTTGTTATAAAAACAAGCTGAAACTAAAAAAAAAGCACCACTTTTAATATGTTAAAACATGGGCAAAAGAATAAAGTACTATTTAAGTAGCACAGACAAAGTACACTGCAGTCGTCATAAACAATAAAGTGTTATACAGCATGAACATTTTGATTAGTAGCATACATACATATATATATATATATATATATATATATATATATATATACACTCAAGAGCCAAAAGATTATGACCACCCCTACATTTTGCAATGAACTCGCCTGGATGACGTGGAAGGCACGTGATCAGGTGGAAGTGGTATTTAACTGATATTAAGTGGTGGTATTAATCCATGCCAAGGCGGGTTGAAGCAGCCGTGTTGCGCTCCAAAAGTGGGCCAACTCATTATTGACAGGTGGTCATAATGTTTTGGCTCTTGAGTGTATATATATAATTTTTTTTTCCTTAAACACATAAATAATAATGTATGGAATTTCTAAAAGAATGAAAAAAGGTAAAAGCTTTTTTTTAATCTAAAAATCAGAAATAATGTTTAGTTCATTAGTGTCAAATTATTGATCTAAAAACTAAATTACTTAATTGAGCTAGTTTTATTTCTTGGCAAAGCCTATTAAGAATAATATTTGAGTAGATTGCATGAAAAAGCTTGCATTTAATTACGTGGATGGACATTTAATAATTTAATTACATGAATAATTTTTAGTGGCAGATTTTATATATATATATATATATATATATATATATATATATATATATATATATATATATATATATAATTTATTTTGAAGAATTTTCTTCTCGAACACATAACTAATAATATATGGAATTTTTAAAAGAATGCAAAAAAGTAAAAGCCTTTTTTTTTTCAATCTGAAAATCATTAATAATGTTTAGTTTAGTAGTATCAAATCAACGATCTTAAAACTGAATTATTTAATTGAACTACTTTTATTTCTTGACAAAGCTTATTAAGTTTAATATTTGAGTAGATTACATGCAAAATATCCCATTTAAAAATGTTTGTCTCGTTTCCCTGAAGGTGTAGATTTTTTGACTTAGAAGATTTAAAAAACTAAAAACCAGTCGTAGTTTTGATTAAGTAGATTAAGAAAAAAAACATTTTCATAAATATTTAAGCAAAAATTTATCGGATTTAAATAAGCCTTTTTACCGAATATCACTTTCTAATCTAATAATTCGAGATCTAAAACTTTTTTCTGTGTTATTCACAGAGGCTTTTAAAACAACTTTTAGTTGATGATTTCTGAATCTAGAGCTGGAATAGAACAATTAATTTTAAACCGAAATATAAAAGATATACTATTAATTAAAAGTTTCTTCCATTTCAGTGAGTTTAAATTATATGTAATAATGGACAATTGGCTAGCGCTCTGGCCTTTGGTACCATAGGCTTTCAGGTTTGAATCATGGCAGTGGCATGAATGTTTGTTAGTGGTCGGAATCCCCGTTCAACTGTAGGTCCTGGTCTAATTAGCCTAAAGGGTGCAAAAAAATGACCGTAGAGAGGAAAACCAAATCCAGGATGGAGTAATATAGAGGAGAGGGGAAAGACGATATTAGTAAAATATATTTGTTAAAAAGAATTAAAAAAAAAAAAAAAAAAAAGGAATAATAAAGAAGTGAAAATAACTTACGTTTTTAAAATTTAAATATTAAATTTTCAACAATTTATTTTCACACCCTTCTTAACGGAATAACCTATTCTGTGGTATATAGGAGAACCAAATGAATGCAGTTATATCAAGTTTCTCAAACATGTTTTGGCCTTTCAAGTAATAGGAATTCGGTTATCCGTTTTCCTGGATTTCGGATGATAGGATTATTCTGAGCTGCCTCGATGTTTGTTAAATTTTCTAACTCAGAATCGATCCAGATAAGGATCGCTTACAGGATTCGATTGACACAGTAGTCATTCTTAGAATCTTTAAGATGTAGGACATCTAAGAGATATCCTTTGAATTTTCTAATCCTCGTCAAAAATCTTCTTTCTTTAACCCTCTCCCCCTGTTTAGTTTGAAAAAAGCAGTAAAGCTTAGGAGATTCTGGATTTTAACTATTCTGGTATGTCCAACTATTATGGTATATATTAACTATTATGGTTTAAATATTATGTCTTATATTTCAATTTCTTATGAATTCATGCATTTATTGCCCTTGAATAAATTACACCCAAATTCAAGACTAATGTTTATACACTTAAATGCTTAATTTAGTTACTATGCTAATTAAATGTCACCTCCGAAGTTGGACTAATTTGTCCACAGATTTTTAAAAAAAATAATTATGAAATATGGAGTTAGCAAACTAGTGCCTTACCTGGACTAGTGCATGAGGTTTCAAAAATCAGAGAACTTGGTCTGAAACTCAATAAGCGAGGTTGAATCGAAAACTCCATTGTCTATTCCGGGAATGGGCAAAGAGGAATTAGTAAACTTTTAAATCCCAGTATACTCTCAAAGAACTCCCAATTTTTCCTGGGATATGAGAATTTTACGGGTCTGGGAATGTATGTTCCAAATCAGGGTATCACACAATATGAATACAGTATAACAAGCATACAAAGGAATACTGAATATACTATATATCGCCTGTTCTTTGACCGAAATTAAGCTGTTATCTATGGTTCTTTAGTTGAATTTTTTATCTCAGTGAGTAAGTGAGTTTCTTTATATCCAAGGACCCAACGTTTTAAAACATCAATTCGTGATATTTATTATGGCATTGCTGAATACAGATAATGGATCATCAGTATATAAATCAATAAGTTAAAAGTGATACTTTGTTTGGGTTATTTGAAGTATCGCTTATTTTAGTCGTAAATTAACTGCAAACACATTGGACACCACTATTATAAAGCAAACCACGCAGTGAAATAAAAAATCAACATTTCCTTTTAGATACGAGAAAAAAGGCCATAAGGCTTAAAATGAAATAGCCATAACTATTCAAATGAACTACTCTATGAAGATCCGCTTACAGGCGTTTGTAAAGATACATTTTATTTATTTATTTTTTTGTATCATTGCTAGTCGCATGAAACATGACGTCAACTCTTGTGGATAATAAAACAAACCATCACCTTTTTTCCTCTGCAGGGATGGGTAAATTATAAGTGACATGGTCCGCGAGGTACGATAGATTGCCTCTTTATCTTGTGTGCCCGCCTTAGGGGGTGCAGAAGCCGATCAAAGGGAGTCTCCAGCAGAGCCAGACAACTATAAATCAAGCCAATGGTCACCTGATATGTCACGTGACAAGGGACCGATAACTCCGACGTCCCCCCGTCTTGAAGGATGACTCCTTGGGAGCGCGGAGACAACTTCTTTAGGCGCGAAGTCGCGTGTGGTGGCTCGAGGGAATTGAAAAACGAGCCATACTGGGTGCCCGAGTTTTGACTTTTGGACCTGGCTAATTGCTGTCTCATGACTCATGATGGGTCCCTTTTTTTCATGTTCTTCAGAGTTGCCAAATTTTCTTCTCGGAGAAGGAAATTCATTCACTACTGGGGAAAACGATGGTATTTCTTTTATTACTTAACCATTCAATACGCGAGCTAGACTCTTTGAAGTGTGTGCTCACACTTCAAAAAGTCTAGCTCGCGTATCAACTTGACCACAACGCCCAAACTGTCTATTGTTGGACAACAAACTAAATATTGAGCTGTACCTAACATTTGAATGACATTAACCAGTTAAAGGATTCGTTTATTTTCTTCAAATACGGTATTCTTTCGGATAAATTTTATTTTATTAAACTTTAAAACATATTTTGATAGAATTTTGATCAATATGTTTTTATCATGTTCAATTTGTTTTTAAATATACAAATTCAAATATATATGTAGCCATTAACATTTCACATAAGAATCAGAACTGAATTAAGTCATCGAAAAGGCTTTCGAAATAACCATGTGATACATCCTTATTATTATCACTAGAAATATATTTACTTCTACTCATTTTGAAAACAATAACTTGAAAAAAACGTGAACTGAATCAATAATATTTTTCAGAGAAACATGAATTAAAACCGAAAAAAAAAATAATAAATTACAACAATAATAAAAAGTATATCTTCACATTAAAAAGCAATAAATATCTTCTGCAACTTATTTCAAACTGCATCGATTTTTTCACAATACGAACAATAACGTAAATATAATTTATCTAAAAAAAAAAAAAAAAAAACATCTATAATGTTTAGTATTTGAAAAAGCAGTTAAGCGGTTTCTAAAAAATGTAATCTTAAACAAGTTAAATCATAGAAAAGGAATTACGAACACATCGTAAAAATCACGATCACGGATTTTCGTAAAAATTACGAAAAATTCGTAAACGTTAGCAAACATGATAAATGTGAGCATCCCGTATTGACAGCCTACCTTCTTAGTGAGGGATCTCTATATTTTCTCCCATATGCCACGAGAATGCGAGGTTCTGGCTCTTTTTCCACCAGAGATGTTTATTTTGCGAAATGTGAAGTACTCGGGCTTTTTTTTTTTTTTTTTTTTTTTTTCCCTTCTTTAATCTTGTCTGAAATACCTCAAAACAGTGGGGGTTAAAAACTGATCATCACAATTTTAGAAATTTCAAATTGAAATATACAATTATAGATTCATGTACATATATGCCATTGTTTATATTTAATTGCCTTTTTCAATCTCAATACAAATTTGTTGAATATGAAGAATGTAACAGACTAGCAATTTTAAACTGTCAACTGAAATTATGGAAGTACAAACTAATTTAACAGTCATTAATACAATCAGCAAATTATTAAATGAAAAATATATTCAAAAATAGAAATCCTCAAATTTTTATTTGGGATTATTTATTGGCATTTCATTACAAAATATTTCACACATTATTTAGGAAATAAGTCCCATTATCCTATTTTATTAACACACTCTTATCTATTAAACATAAAGCTATAAAATCAAACAATTGGGAAACATTTGAAAATCTTTTTACTTATTTTAATCAAATAAAAATCTTTTCTTTTATCTACATATTTTGGATTAATTATAGAAAACCTGTTTTACTTTGTTTTTGACATAAAATTTTATTACTTTTCATTCTTTTTCATATTATTTTTAAAAGTTAAAATATTATATAAAAGAGAACTTCAATCGCTTCACCATTTGTGAAACTGTTGTTTTGACAACAGTTTATTGTAAATACTTTTGTTAAAAATGACGTAATTACAGGTTTATAAAGTACTAACATAAAACTCCGATAGCATTTTAGAAGCCCTTATTATTTCAAGTCGAAAACAATATTATTTAAAACACAACATTAAAATAATTTGTAAGTCACGAAATAAATTTATTATGTAACATAATAAATTCATTTAAGAGTTTATGTACCTTTTAAATTTCACGAGCACTACTCAAATTACTACGAGGGTTTAATATAAAAAGGTTTTTTTTGTAGATCAGCGAATTGAACAGTTAAAAATGAATTAAATTCGAGTTTCAAATTTCGGTTGAAAGGAAAAATTAAGAAAATTTTGAAGAATTCCTCTGTACATTATGAGTTTTCCCCCATTCCTCCCATAAGCTACTATAAATTTTCCTCTCAAATATCCCTTCATACGTTTTATTATAAATTGTTTTTGAATTGAATCTTGAAGAGAAAAGAAGCTGTTATTAGCATCATATTTTATTGGTTATTTTTTTATTATCATATATAATTATTGTTGCAAATTTTTCATTTTTATCAAGCTAATAAAGGAACTTATGATTCAAGTAATAAAAAAGGTCAGCAATAACGAATTGCTTATAAAATTGTTTGGATTCACATAATATATTATAACAATGATAAATGATTATGATTAATACATATGTACATGAAGAAAATTAAAAAATGCTTAAAAATTAATACCAGGTGTTTTCTTTTAATTAATATTATTCATTGAAATCAATATTGTATATGAGTCAAGGTCTCACTTACAAGCTTTTAATACAAGTTTTTCAAGTATGGTCTTGAATATTATCTCTTTTAGAACAAATCCATTGCTTGCGCAGAATGTATATCCTACAATGGTTCCTGCTCATGTGGTTTTGGAATTTAAGGAAATTGCAGATTCTTTGGCGAAGAATGCCAGAAATATGGAAAAATCTAAATTAATAATTCCTTCTAAAATTAAAACTAAATACCGAATTACAGAACTAAATGTCGACAGAAGAACCAGCTACTACGCTCATAAGATTAAGGATGAAGCAACACAAAAATATGGAAATTTTTGCTGATGGCGCTAAAAAATACCAAAAATGCGACAACTGTCCTGACGTCGAGCTTACTCCTCATCATGTCTTTAATTGCTCAGTTGTTGCAGCTTGTATTGTCTGAATGCTATGCATTGTCTGAACGTTCCTCGGAAGAGGATTTAAACTCCAAGTTGGCAATCAACATAGCCAATGTTGTTCGGGAACATCACGATGTTTGATTCCCTTGTACTCTTCAAGGAATAAGACGACGACGAAAACAACAACAACAACAATATCATATTTTTGAATTAAATATCACCACACTCATAATTAACATAGATCATAATACATAAATTGGACAATATTAAATTAATTATATATCCTGCAAAAAAAAAAAAAAAAAAAAAAAAGAAAGAAAGAAAACAACAAGGAATATTAAAGGAATATACGCAACGGTTTAAAAATAAGTAAAAACAAGTAATTTTCGCATAGAGCTCACGTGAAAAGAGAGTGAATTTTTCAGGCATTTACCTCATAACTAATATTTTTCAGAGAAAAATGAAATTTAAACCAAAACTTCGAGAAAAAAAATCTACCCTGGAAGTTATTTTTTATCTTGAATTTTTATTTTTATTTATTTTATTTTATTTTTTTGTTGTTGTTGTTAATATTTTTTGAAAACCCTCAATCTTCTCCAGTATATTCAATCATTGAATTATTGTTAAAATTGTCTTATAAAAATCGAATATCTTTAGTATTTAGTATATTTTTTAGAATTAAATCTTTTCGGTTTTAAGATTTAAATATTTTTCAATAATAATTAAAGAAATACTAATGTTTCGGTAATAATTCAGTGAATTTTTCTTGATATTTCCACGAAAATTGAGACGAATTCAGTTTCATAAAAACAAAAAATTAAAAAATTACATATTAATAGTTTCCCAAACATCAGACAAAGATGTTTTCGTAAGATGACATTTTTTCCCCCTGTATTTTGGAAATTCAAGGCACATCTTAATCAAACTCAATAACAAGACAGACAATCAAGGATAGAAAAATAAGTCTATAAATAGATCAAGTATAAGACCCTTAATTGAGTTCTCAATAAAGTCTGACATTAAAAGCCTTATAAATATTAAAAAATATAAAAGTACCACTCTAACGACGCATTATCTCATGACGAACTAGGTATTAATTGCTAGTTTATTATTTTCGGAAAAAAGGTGAGAAAGTTTTAGGAGATTACTTTATATATTGAACACGTATATAAAAGGAAATTGGTTCAGACAAATAATTTCTTGAATTTTTTTTTTATTTCAGTAAGTCTAAACCAATATCCCTTTTTTTTTTACATCTTAACCTTGAAATCTAACTTCCTCGATTTTAAATCAAACAGCTACTTTTAGTAAGACATTTTTTTTCTTTTTTTCTTAAATCTATCTTAATAGCTTGTAATAACTGTGTCCTTTTCAAAAAAAACAGAGACAATAAATTTTCACAGTTACATCAGATTTATGTACATTTATATTCACTCTTCGTTTTTTTCCCTCAGAGTGTATCTAATTCACGAGTAAAAAAACTGAAAGTTATGTCACCTTGCCCAACCATTCAACCAACCTCTGGAACCCACATCCTTGTTCAGAGAGAGGGTACTTCTGTCGTTATCAGCTAGATATTTTACGACAATTTTCTCATTCCAGACACACCGAAAAACGATAATAAATTTGAAGCAAAAGACATCATAAAAAAAGAGAAGAAAATGAAAAGCTAGAGGCATTACAACTGGACAAGAGGGTTTTAAGACTGGAACGATCAGCAACGAAAGATACCACATCAACAAAAATGCTTTAATAGAATCTTGATAATGTTATAATATACTTCGTAAATCGGCAAATAATTGCTTATTTAAGATTAGTTCATTTTTTTATAATTATTTATTGCTCAAATTGTTAAATTTCTTTAATTGTGTACTAAATTGATTTTATTTTGTAAATTCCAAATTCCCACTATACAAAAAGAAAGCAAAAAATCAAGTTGGCTACAAGCTTAGTAATCTTGGCAATAAATTCTGCATAGTATTTGACGATATTGGGGATGAATCTTTCGAAATTACTAGAAAAGATTCAACAAATACGAGACAGTTATTAGATTAAAACGATCAATACAAAATATCCTCTATCCTTCTCAATAAAAGTCTTAGGTCAAATGGGCCCAATAAAAGTCTCAAACAGTCGTAAACGGATTTTTGCTTTCATACAGGGATATTCTTATTTGTGATTGTTATTAGTTCTGCGATGATTATATTTCTATTAATCACAAAAATATTGGTGCAATAAAAGTCTCAAACAGTCAATTTGTTCTTGATTTCATACAGTAATATTCTTTATTAGTGATTGCTATTATTTTTGCGATGATTATATTTCCACTAACCACAAAGGTATTAGAACAATAAAAGTCTCAAACAGTCGTAAACGAGTTCTCGCTTTCATACATTAATATTCTTATTAGTGATTGTTATTATTTCTACGATTGTTATATTTCTACAAATCATAAGGTATTAGAACAATAAAAGTGTAATACAATCGTATTAGACTTTTATTGTTCCTGCAGTAATATTAAAATAAAAGTAAAACAATTTATTTGTGATTGTTATTATTTCTGCAAAGATTATATTTCTACTAACCATAACAATATTGGTTCAATAAAAGTCTCAAATAGTCGTAAACGAATTCTTGCTTTCATACATTAATATTCTTATTAGTGATTCTTATTATTTGATAAATTGATACAATCACAAATATTGCTTTTATACAGTAATACTCTTATTAGTGATTGTTATTATTCCTGCGATGATTATATTTCTACAAATCACAAAAAAATATTAGAACAATAAAAGTCTCACAGTCGAGTTCTGCTTTCATACAGTAATATTCTTTATTTGTAATTATTATTATTTCTACGAGGATTATATTCTACTAATCACAAATATATAATTTTGAATATCTAATTTTGAGAGTCTGATCGACTATAGTAAAAAAGCAATAAGAGTAATTATTCGAATAGACTTAGAACAGCCTGAACTTGGCATATTTATCTCTGTGCACTATTAGTAATTGATGCGTTTTGCTTGCTTTTGTAGTTTGTGATTTATTTTTAGTAAAATAAATTAAGTTTAGATTTGATAAAAAGTTCTAAAAAAAAAAAAAAAAAAAAAAAAATCATGCAAGTTCGGAATAGAAAGCACTTAGGAAGAAAAAAAAAAAGAAATTATGCTCTGAAAGAATGCTTAATTGGTAGCTTAAAACAAAATGCAACTTTTAGTGTATCTAAATTACTGATTTACAAATATATTGGAAAGGTGTAATTGTGAAGCAGCAGAAATAAATATTGACTCCTGGAAGTCGTGCTTATATTATACGGAATTCAAGAAAACTAAAGTTCATGAGCTGATGCAGACGAATATAAGTTCTCCTGCATTGGGTGAAAAATATTTTGATACATAAAACACATTCTATATCTGCTTATTATTAGATATGTAGATATTTTTTATGTAGAAATATTTTGCTAAAATTTTACATAGCAAAAGTCCTAGATTAGTGTTTATTTATTTATTCTTAATCCGAAGCCAAATATCAAAGAAAGATGAGAAAATAACCACTAATTTTAACTTTATTAAGTATAAGCGGGTTACTATAATCTCTTTGATTTTCTACTTTAAATATTCTCTATCAACGAGACTTTTTGAGTCCATTTTTTTTTTTAAAACTTATAGCACGTGTTCAACAAATTAATGGACCAAATCAAGAATTGTATCCAATCTTCTTCAATCAATCAAAGTAAACTCTTACAACATATGTCAAGTTGGCGATTGTGCCCTCTATTCCGCAGATTTATACGATATACACTCTATTCTATATTCCATATACTATACTCTACTTTATTTTATTCTATTCTTACTATATTCTATTCTACAGATATCTTAAGATTTTGCTGAATTTAACATAACATTCCCATAAAATTCAACTGCTTGGTTTGTCGCTCTATGGTCATCTTTTGCACACTTTAGGCTAATTAAACTGAGACCTACAATTTAACGTGGATTTCGAACCACTAACATACATCAATGCCACTGCCAAAATTCGAAGAAAAAGATTGATGCCTGTGATACCAAAGACCAGAGGCTAGCCAATTGGCCATCAGGCCGCATCAAATACAACGGAGTTTTGATATTAGTACCATTACCTGAAGCACATTACTAAATAAAAACCACAAGAATTTGAGAGCGTAACAATTCGTAGAACACTCTGGTATTATTAAATACATCAAATGTAAAATTAATTTATCAAATTAAATAAGGTGGTTGCCAAATCTCGTTTTAAGATTTGGTAACACCAGTAAACAAAAATCTTCTTTATAAAACTTAGTACCAAAGAAAAAGTTGTATCTTTTTAATCGGCAAAATAATGACAGTACACAAACTAAAGCAGAAACAAAAAAGAAGATAGTAAAGAAAAAAAAAAGTAGAATTATGCTTTTGAGTTATCATTTTTCCAGTGGTGGTACATGACGCAAGCAGTTTGTGTTTTCCAGTGACTCTTTATGACTTCCTCGGTAAAGTCATAAATTCGTATTCCGATGTTTTAAACCCCCCTTCGTCTCTTTCAGCAAAGCCCATCACCATATCTGTCACCAAGAGAACTCCGTATTTCATCAGAGAATTTGGCGCGATTCCAAGTTTGCGCCCCATTGCGCCAAGGCAAAAGGGCCCAGCCAGTTATTATTACTACTTTCGAGTATTGACATTTTTTTTTAAAAGCATTTTGCTTCCATCTTGAACTTCACTATGTTTATGCATAAATAAAAACCTTTGGATTTTTCTTCTTATTTTTTTTTTTTATGTATGTGTGTAAAAGTATTTTTACTTTCTTGTTGGAGGAGATTTTCGTTCTTTGTTCCACCGAATGCGAATTACTTTCTGGCATTTTTTTTCTTTTTCTTTCTTTTGTATTTTTGATCAGAGAATATGGGATTGATTTTCCTGGATCTATTTTATTAGACATGAAGTTTTATTTATTTTTTATAAAGACTGGGATATAATAGGACATAGGGGAAAAAATTACAGTAATTGTGTTTCAATAAAAGTAAAACAAGCTGATGTGAACTGATAGAACCTCCGATGAATATTTTGAGTATTGAAAAATTACATTTATGTCCATTGAAATAATCTTCAATAAGGAGAATAATTTAAATCAGGAGTGGCCAACGCAAATGATCTTGTTGGGCACTTTGGAAATGCATCATAATTCCGTGTATAAAATTATATATCCCCACGTTAGATTTACCTCAAATTTTTTTGGAGTGAAAAATTGAAACATGATGAGTTATTATTTTTGTGTTTACTATTATTCTTACATGCAAGCATAGATAAAATAATAATAATTATACGCATATTGTAAAGAAATATATAACATTAAAAATGAAATACAAAAAAATATATAAATATAAACGAGATAAAAAAATGAAATCTGTAAAAAATATTTATTTTACCAGTGCGATATTTGTTTTTCCACTCTTTCAACTAGCCTTTGCATAACGATCTCAATTTGGGTATTTGCACATTGTAATTGGTGTTGCAGGTTAGCTTTCGTTATGTTTGAGCGTATTTTGTGTTTGGTCAATTTCCTTTTAGAAGAAAATTATTCGCAGGTGTAAGTTGAACCAAAAGCGCTAACAACTTCAACTAAGAGTCTCTTTTGCTTTGTTATCAACAATCAACTGTTCGTATCTAGGGAGGGTCACTGCGTCGTTGAGGTCATTTAAAGTGAAGAATAGAACCTGCTATATTGAATGTTCCAAGATGCGCGCACATCATGAGTTCGCAGAATATAATTTAATTATTCTGCGAACTTATAAATAAAACAGGCAAAATCTGTCCTATATTCATAAGAATATTATTTTAAAATCAAAGTTAATTTTTTTCTCATAATTTCGACAGTTAATTTTTGAATAGATGGATGCACTCATAATGTATTTTTAAATATATTGGTTTTCACTACTTTTACCATCATTAAATACATTTTGTAAAAGTGTGATAAATCTCACGAGCCGTAAAAATATTCAAAGCGGGCTGGCCACCCCTGATTTAAATTCTAATATTCAATTTTACCTTTTCTTATAAATATTAAATGATATAATAGACATTAAAAAATGTGAATGTAAATTTAAAAAATATTTATAGAATCAATTTTCCAGTAAAATGAAATTTTTCCCATATTAACTAAAAAATGAAATTGAATAACCTGACTTTCTGAAACGAAGCTACTTGAATATTTCATCTGCATAAAAATAAAGTACTCAATTTTTGGCTAATCATAGCTATTACAGATAATATAAAGTTTATAAATATTATGATATGTGGAACTTCAATAAATATTTTGAATATCGAAATAATATATTTATGCCAGTTGAAATATTCTTCGATAAGGAGAATAATTTAAATTCTGATATTTGTTGTTGCCTTTTCATATATATGTTTAAAAATGTGAATGTAAATTTAAAAAAAATATTTATAGAAACAATTTACTTGTAACATGAAATATTTCCCATATTAACTATAAAATGAAACTGAATAACCTGACTTTTTGAAACGAAGCGTTCTTCATCTGGATAAAAATACCGTACTCAATTTTTGGCTAATCATAGCTATTACAAATAATATAAAGTTTATAAATATTACAATAATTCATATTGTCTTGCAGACTAAAATAAGAAACAAATGTCAAATAATGCATTATTTTATCTTTTGTTACCTCACATTTAGGTAACGGTATGAAATTTAATCTCCCAGTCAATACTTTTCACATTACTTCTATCCAATCTAATTTTCCATTTTAAGCTTACGATATTATTTATTGTTAATTCTTTTTATTTGCGGGATAGACAAATATTATTCATTTTACCACTCTATTTAATCTCTTTAAATAGATAGGTTATTCTTGCTTACGAAAGGCTGGTGAATGTTTGAATATTAGAATATACTAAGACTTTATTCAATAATAAAGTTATTCTTTGCAATTTCGGTTTTTATTGAAAAATCCATCTGCTCTCCTAATTCATGCATAGGATTACTTTGAAATTATTTGACTTATTTATTGAAATTTAAAAAACAAATTAATGTTGCTTACAAATTTTGGGGACTTTTATCTTATTTGCTTCAGCAGAATATATAATTGAATTGAATTGAATTAAAATTGAATTTGTTTCTGCGTAAATATATGCATGTACACATACTAAGACGTCCATTAATATTTCTTAAAACTACAAAGATGAGAGGGTCATTATTTATTTGTTGTTGTTCTCAGTCCATTTTATATTTATCTGTTGTGTATTTTAAGTTTCATTTACCATTTTGTGATTAAAGGAACATTTATAATTAAATATATATTTTATAACAATTATCAATGTGATATAAATTTTTGTAACAATACAGTATTTCTCCGTTTAAATCTTTTCTTCGTTCTATACCAATATTTCTTCTTTTCTAACACTTTCGCTTGAAATATTTCAAAATGCACATTTACAATTTTTGTCGACATTTTTTCTCACCAACTATCAATGAAATCCACCAAGTAACCAATATAACACGAAATTTACTGCAGCCTGATGACCAAATGGTTAACGGTCAGGCCTTTGGTACCGAATCCTGGCGATGGCAGGGATGTTTTGTTAGTGGTTCGGAACACACGTTAAACTGTAGGTCGCGGTCTATTTAGCCTAAAGTGTGCAAAAGAAAGAAAAAAAATGACCGTAGAGCGACAAACCAAACCTTCAAACAATGAAATTTATTGATGAGGGGCAATACAGATCTTTTGGAAATAATATATTTCTTTCGTAAACAGTTTTGACTAGAATATAGTACCATGATAGTATTCATCAAGAAGAACAACATTTTTTATAGCATCGCAGTCCACTCTGATGACAGTAACACGTTCAACAATGCTTTAATGAACAATCGGATGTTATTGCTGTTCTCTGGAAATTTAGCATATCACCGGAACAGCCTCCGGCAAAGTTCCATTGAAATGGAGTAATAGCAACAGTTGCAGAAGATTGACTTATCAGAATATAATAAAGAGGCAGCCAAAGCAAACCTTATTCGTAAACAAGTAATATAAAAAAAAATTTTAAGTCAATTCCTACTTAGGTCAATAAAGAAAATTTTTATTTTAGTTACTTCTTATTAAATAATTACAATTAATATAAATATACATATGGCAGAATCACAATATTAAGTGGCAAAATAGAAAGCGAATTTCCTTGCAACTTTCCATTTTCCTTTCTATATACGGTGTTCGACTATTATTTTTGTTTGTTACTTTTTATTAGCTTTCTATTTTTTTTTTTTTTTTTTTTTTTTTTTTTCCTAATTTGTGAAGCTGATGGTGGTCTATAATTTATCATTCTATCCATCTCTTGTAATGCTTCATTATTGCAAGGAACCTTTGCAGTGAGTTTTGAGCAGTCCAGTTCAATTAATAGTCCATTTAATGATTTCACGCGACTCAAGGCGACATATGCTTGACCTGCTGCGAAGAGTTTTCGTCCTAGATATATAACTGCATAATCTGCAGTGCTCAAGTACAGTGCAACCTTGCATTCTATGCACTGTTGATGCCCATGATAGTATTAATGGTAGTATTCTTCGTTCAGCAGTACCGCAGTTGCGTTTGGCGGAGAATTGCACTAATATTGGCTCGATTCTTTCAATCTCACCAATTAAATTTAATGAATGAATTAATATTTGAAAAAACTATATTAACATCAAGTGGCATCCACTAAAAGTAAAAAAATGTATTTTAACTGTGGATGAATAAAAAGTATTTCATGAACGATTGAAAATTTGAACAAGATATATATTGGGAAAGTGTGAACTAATAGTAGGAATTGAAAAAAGAGTCACTTTCAGAAACGTTGCATATGAAATCATTGGTGTAACATATTCCTACAGCATCACTAGAAGATCCTGTCATATAACACAAACTAAACACTTCTTAAAGATGATGAAGTATTTGCAAATCTTGAACGTTTCTCTGAGCATTTAATTTTTAATTTTTGTAATTTCTACATGATAATATGTTCGAATGAATTAAGAATTAAATTTTAAAAAAAGAAACCAAATAACTTTGCAACATTCAAAATTAATTGAATGCAAAACTAGTTGAAAATAATCATACAATCCTCTAAGCAAGAAAACGAAATGTAGCAGACTTGCCCAATGCTCATCATTGTTTTAAGAATTTCTATGTAGAAATCATTTAAAAGCAATCAATTTTTTTAATGTATGTGACACAAAAGTGCTTAATTAAATTTTTCTTTGAGCAAAATTCAAACCGAATAAATATAGTTTCTACAGTTATCTACAGAATTGCAAATACATGGATTTTCCTCCAAGACCTAAAATTTGTACTTGAAGTCTTGTATTCTTGTTTTTTATTTCGAAAATCTGAAAAATTAATGCTGCCAGTCTTAATGAAGTAATTGTTGCATGTAACCAACTCCCTGACACTACAGTCCATGGTGGGTCAAGGCCATCTGCCCACTGGCAGATTTTCAGACAGGAGATGGTTACTTTTTACAGAGTAGGATTGTCAGCCCTACGCCCAACGCTAATTATTGCATATAATATTTATTAAAATGTTAAAAACTACAAATTTAGGCAATGTTATAGTTTTAGGTGAACAAATTAATTTGTATGAACATTCTCCGAAGTCTCTTCTACGTTTCTTATTTTGTCATCTGTTTGACTTTTACTTTAAATAAAAATATTAATTTAAAAATCCTGATGTTATTTAATGCGTCTGCTTCAGACGACCCGATTACAAATTTCATTTACTTTTCTTATTTAGTATTGTCTGAAATCGTATTGATAAATTCTACATTAGCTGTAATAAGAGATTACATTTTAATTTAAATTGAGGAAATAAAATACATCGACAAAGAAAATGAAAATGATATGCTTAGAGTTCCAAATTGGGATTCCTTAATGAAACAAAATTTGAATAGAATTGATTAACTTGAGTAGGATAGAAACGATATGAAATCCAGTTATTTAAATTGTAAATTGACTCTAAAAATGTAAGCAAATAGAATCTACCAAATCATAAAGAAGTATAAAAGAAGCTTTAAGATTCCTAAAACAAGAATTGTAAGAGGATCAGTCATTAAAAGTAAATAAGTAATTAATTTCAAAGCTTTAAAATACCATTTTTCGATCTTAAGTTCGTTTGCTTCGATCTTAGGATTTTATCAGCCTAATCTGGGTTTTGATAAAATGGCATTTGTAGCTCTGGTAATTTAAGCAAAAAAATCAAAATCAAATCTAAGTTGATTGTCCAATTTTGATTATTAGTTTTTAAATATGTACAAAGATTATATGTAAATATACACACATATATATAATTTCTATGTGATGCAAATGGTCTTAGTTGAATTTTAAGATAAAAGAAGAAGCACTTTGACATTGCAACATTCAAATCTTGATGATTACACAAACAAAAACATCATTATTATTACTAACTACTTATTTAATTATCATTATCACTAACTATTATCAGTAACTACTTATTTAATTTCATAACTTTAAAATATTACGTTTCGATCTTAAGTTCACTTGCTTAGATCTTAGGATTTTATCAGCCTAATGTGGGTTTTGACAAAATAGCATTGATAACTCTGGTAATTTAAATAAGAAAACAAAATGTAACAAAATTGATTATCCAATTTTGATTATTAATTTTTAAATATGTAGAATAATTACATGTAAATATATAATTTCTATTTGATACAAATGGTCTTAGTTGAATTTTAAGGAGAAGCACTTTGACTTTGCAACATTCAAATCTGGATGAGTACACAAACAAAAATCGCTGGCAAAAAAAAAGTTCACCAGATTCGTTCCAATGAACGAGATGCGTTAAAAATCTTTTTCTTGCAGCATTTAATGTTTCAATGAAGTTACATCCTACACACCCAGAGCTCAACAAAACTCACCGTGGCGTGTAATAATCGGGGTGGAGGAAGGACGAGAGAGAGAATACCTGAATCGAATAAACAGATGGACAAAGCGTACCATAAACTTTTTTTTTCATGTGTTTCTTTCTTTATGTTGGCCCGGCAGTTATCGAGATCATCGTTGCGTGAACGCTGCGAACAATGGACAGAGGTGGTGGGCGTACGCTGCCTGGGGATGGGGGGGAAGGGGGTTCAGCAAAAGAGATAGAAATAAGTGCATTGTGCGACGGTCACAGTTTGGGTCACGTGCTAACCCACCGACTGCGATGGGTCCTACCTACAGATATCCGCCCCTCGATGCTGCTCTGGTAAAAATGTGTTTGCAAACGTGACGCAAACATCGACGTTCGATATACCCCCCTCCTATTCGAAAAAAAGACTACTAGTAGCGATGGCAAGTGAATAAGGATTCGGATACACACTTACCACACATGGTTAACTTTTCTAACAGCGGGTGATATTGTTCTCTGCGATGCATGTAATTCTTATTTAACCTACCGTATCGGTAGATAGTTCTAGATACATAATTATTCCAGCACTATGATATACTTGGCATTAGTCTATATCCTTCCTTAGGTTTTCTAAGGTGTTGCAGTCTTATGGAGCTAGCCTAGTTGGAGCGGCCTGATGGCTAATTGGCTAGCGCTGTGGCTTTTGGTACCACAAGTTTCGGGTTCGAATCTTAACAAGAGCATGGATGTTTGTTAGTGGTTCTGAATCCATATTAAACCGTAGATCCCAGTCTAATTAGCCTAAAGTGTGCACAAATTGACCATAGAGCAATAAACAACACAAAACCAATACTAAGGGCGGCCAATTGGCTAGCCACTGGCCATTGGTACCACAGTCTTCAGGTTCGAATCGTGGTGGTAGCATGGATGTTTGTCGGAATGGATGGTTCGGAATCCCAGTTAAACCGTAAGTCCCTGTCTAATTAGCCTAAAGTGGGCACAAAATGACCGTAAAGCGATAAACCAAACCAAACCAAACCTAGTCTAGTTGGAAGCTAGATTAAGAAGACTAGTAGTAACAATGATTTTTAGATCAGAAAAATGAAATAATTTCAAGTATATCTACGTAGTGTCCAGTTTAGGGGATGTAAAGGCACATGTGATATTTTTTGTGCTAAATAAATTGTAGAGTATTCACCAAATCAGGCTTTGAAAAGTAACAAGCACAGTAGCAATACTATTGTTAAACAGAATGATTATTCAAATTAAATAGATGTTCGCATACATTTTTTAGTGATTTTATTGTTGATTTCGATGATTAAGTACAAGAAATCAGACATCTTTCGTAATACCATGCCAACCGCGTTCTATCGATAGCGGAATGATTCAAAATTTGATTGCACTCTATTTCAAAAACAACTTACATGCAATTGATACTCAATGGAAACGTGGATATTAAACTCTAAGAACTTAGATTACATCAGGGACTTTCAGATGAAAAATTTAGAAAACATTTTTGGACAAAAAGTTGCCAATAATATATGGATTAGAAGACCAAAAAAAAAAAAAAATTAAAGAAATTGAACCCCTAATTAAAAACAGAGACATTGTGAGATACATCAAATCACCAAAAATCCACTGGCTCGGACATGCATATCGCAGAGATGAGGGAATCATAAACAATAAAACAATCAATAACAATAATAATGTTCAACAATAAAACAATCAATACACCTTTCAACAAATGAAAGGTGTATTGATAGTGTCAAAGAGAATCTTAAATAACTGAAAATTATTAACTGGAAAATATTGGTATTGGAGAGAGACAGATGGAGAGTTGTTGTGTTGGACGGTCAAGGCTGTAATGCCAGCAAAGAAGAAGATGATACTCGATGTTTCCCGATAATCCACTTTACATTAATTTATTATTATTGATATTATAACATCTATTCGCTTCTTAAAATATATTAATTTAAGTTTTGAACACTTAATTAGCCATTAAATCAAACTGCACTTGTATTTGATAAAATAAATGACCTAATGAAATAAATAAATAATAAAGAGAGGTTCATATATCATTAATACCATTAAATATTATTTTAGGATACACACACACACATCAAATATTTATATAAAATCCGGGCTCTAGACTTTTGTAAATCCCGAACATGTGCAATAGAATTGTAGCAATTTTAGTATTGTAATGAATGAAAAAGGCAGATATGCTAGAGTTCACTTAAAAGAGAAAATGAATAATGATATGTATGTTTGATCTGATATGTTTTTAATGATAACTAGCTACCCTACATGTAATATTGTAGAAAACCCTGATCTTAATACCAATGTGAGATATTCTGCCACAATTTTCATCATACTTAATTCGTTCTACAATCAAATGGGTACAACGAAGCCACTAACAGAATACGAATCTGCTAGCTAGCAGCACTACCACTAATTTATAAAATTATATTATTAATTAAAATAAAAGTAAAGAAAACCAAAACGAGTGATATTTTTTTCCCATCAAATGATTAGAAATATCTAAAGCTTATGAATACATATGTAAGCAGAAAGAGAAATAAAAAAATAAATGAACTCCCGCCCCTCGAAATAAAAGCGGATAAATTTCAAGTATTCCAATCATCGTTACTTGTAGCTGCCTCCCACCGGTTTTCCCAGCCTTCCACATAATCCTCTTAAGAACTTTCTCTAAAATAGTTGGGGGAGGGATAAAAAAAGGACAGGAGGGGGTGCGTGTTTATGCAACTGGTACATTCCCTGCTCCGACGCAAAAGTGGTAAGATAAGCTGTTGCGCGTGAGGCCCGCTGCCGCTGAGCTGTGAAATCAAACGTGACTTGTTAAACCGTTTCCCAAACTCTTCAGGAGGGGGGCCAATATTTGTTTTCGATAGGTTTGCTATTTTAGCGGTATCTTAACATCTAAATGGGGAGGGTAGAAATAATAAAAAGTCAATGTTCGGTAGAGATGCGCTCTACAATGGTGGACTAGGTGGACTATGTTGTTAAAAAAAGGACCCGCAAAATGTTAAATTGCTATTCACATTGAAATGCTAAATGCTAGAAAACTCCGATCTTGATGTCAATGTGAGAGATTCTGCCACAATTTTTATCATGTTTAAAACATTCTACAATCAAATGGCCATAACGCAGCCACCAGCGGAAAACGAATCTGCTAACTATATGGGGATATATGATTTTATATAATATTTTTTGATAAAATTATAGAATAGAATAGTATAGATAATAGGCAAAAAGCTAAATGGTATTCACATTGAAATGCTAAATGCTGTTCACATTGGAAAAGCTAAATGGTATTCACATTGGAAAAGCTAAATGGTATTCACATTGAAAATTCTAAATGGTATTCACATTGAAACAGCTAAATAATATTCACATTGAAATGCTAAATGCTATTCACATTGAAAATGCTAAATGCTATTCACATTGAAATGCTAAATGTTATTTATATTGAAATACGAGAAATCAGCACAAATGACCTAAACCCTCATATATGGCATTGCCTTATTGCTTACGTATAATTTTTAGACGAAGTAAATTTTTTAATTCATTTATAAATCAAAATTTTTAATGCTATTCACATTGAAATGCTAAATGCTATTCACATTGAAAAAAGGGAAACCAGCACAGATAACATAAACCCTCTTATATGGCATTGCCTCATTGCTTAAGTATAATTTAAAAAAGGAAGTATATTTTTTAATTCATTTATAAATCAAAAATTTTAATGCTATTCACATTGAAATGCTAAATGCTATTGAGATTGAAAAAAGAGAAACCAGCCAAATGACTCAAAATTTCTTATATGGCGATGCATTATTGAAGTATAATTTTATAATTTAAGGGGTAAAAACAAAATTTTTCTGAATTCCTTTAATTTAAATTGATAAATATAGATAAATTTTCATTTATAAGCGATCATTTATAAATGAAAATTTTTCTGAATCTCTTTACATTTAAATTGATAGTTAGGGATATAGATAAATTTTCATTTATAAGCGATCATTTATAAATGAAAATTTTTCTGAATCCCTAGTTGCTCTTTACATTTAAATTGATAGTTAGGGATATAGATAAATTTTCATTTATAAGCGATCATTTATAAATGAAAATTTTTCTGAATCCGTAGTTTGCTCTTTACATTTAAATTTATAGTTAGGGATATAGATAAATTTTCATTTATAAGCGATCATTTATAAATGAAAATTTTTCTGAATCCGTAGTTGCTCTTTACATTTAAATTGGTAGTTAGGGATATAGATAAATTTTCATTTATAAGCGATCATTTATAAATTAAAAATTTTTCTGAATCCGTAGTTGCTCTTTACATTTAAATTGATAGTTAGGGATACAGATAAATTTTCATTTATAAGCGATCATTTATAAATGAAAATTTTTCTGAATCCGTAATTGCTCTTTACATTTAAATTGATAGTTACGGATATAGATAAATTTTCATTTATAAGCGATCATTTATAAATGAAAATTTTTCTGAATCCCTAGTTGCTCTTTACATTTAAATTGATAGTTAGGGATATAGATAAATACTCATTTATTAGCGATAAATATTTTAATATGCATGTTGATATAGCAGTATCTTAACATTTAAATGGGGAGAATAAAAATAATAAAAAGTCAATGTTCGGTAGAGATGCACTCTACAATGGTGGACAGTGTGGTTAAAACAAGGGATAACAACAATCCGCTAAATCAGGAGTGGTCAACCCAAATAATCTTGCTAACCACTTTGAAAATGCATCATAACTCCGCGAGCCGCATATAAAATTATGTGTCCCCATATTAGATTTAGACCCACTACAAACATTTTTTGGAGTGATAAATTAAAACATAATGAGTTATTATTTTTGTATTTAGTATTATTCTTACATGTAAACACAGATACTACAATAATAATAATGATGATGCTAAAATGTAAAGAAATATATAACGCTAAAAATGAAACATCAAATGTATATAATCGTAAACGAAATAAAAAAAAAATGAAGTCATTAAAAAATATTTATTTTATTAATGCGATATTTGTTTCTCCACTCTTTCACTTAGCTTTTCCAAATCGATCTCAATTTGGGTATTTGCACGTCGTAATAGGTGTTCCTGGTTAGAGTCCGTTATGTTTGAGCGTGTTTTGTGCTGGGTCAATTCCTTTTTTGGCGTAACTTGAAAAAAAAAAATAAAAAAATGTTAATAAATGTTGGCGTAATAATAGAAAATCAATTGAATCAAAAAATTCCAAAATCATTTACTCACATTGAAAAAAGAGAAACACTGACAACTTCATTATAAAATAAAAAAATGTTAATAAATATATTTTGTAAAAGTGTGATAAATCTCAATAAGTAATGGAGTATAAATATTTTTTTTAAAATTATATCAATCTGTTCAAAAGAGTTCCAAAAAAAAAAAAATCTGTTCAAAAGAAAAAAAAAAAAAAAAAAATAATAAATATGATGAATGGTTATCACTGTTTTATTTATCAACACGAACCATTTTAATTAAATTTGTACACTACTTTTTAAGCGAATCATTTATAAATTTAACCAAAATAAATTAAAATTCGGGGGCCTGTTGCCCGAGGGGGTAGCTCTCTGGAGCTTACAGGTTTTCGGGTTAGAGTCCCGGCGATGCCATGGATATTTGTAATGGTTCGGAATCCACTTTAAACTGTAGGACCCGGTCTAACATGATCGTAGAGCGTTGTGGGGGTAGAGTTACTGGTGTCCGTAGCATATCTTCAAGCTACACGTGCCGCCTGGGTAGTGCTAAATGAGTAACAGCGGTGCAGCCCTTGCTTATGGCATAAGATTAACTGCCTCTGTATTGCCAGCTGTATTAGCAACAACAACAACAAATTAAAATTCATGCATTAATGATGGCATGTTGAACTTTTCAGAATTATATTCCTATTATATGTATATATTAATAATTATGGCTTTTTTGAGATAGAAAGGCTTTTGTACTTCATGGTTTAGATATGAAGACTTAAAAAAAAAATTAAATTAAAAACAGGAATATAAAATGAGTATTAGCAATTAGCAAGGTTATAAAAATCACTGTTACTCTATTTATTATTAGAACCAAAGGATTATATTTTCAATTATTTCGAGAATATAAGCCGTTAAAAGTTACACAAGAGATTAAACCATTAACTTTGATTAAATAATGCATGTATGTTTTTGATTCAAAATCTATTAATATTTCGAATTTCAACTTTTGTATAAAAATAATAAATCTTGCGAAATTGTCATTGACAAACATGACATTAAAGGATTTTAATTGAATGAAAAATTGGAATTGCACTTTTATTAATTATAACTCTGTCTAGACAATAATCCAATTTAAAGTCAAAATCATTTAGCAATGTTACTTTTGGTATATTTTATTTTGATGTAAAATAATACTTTCTATTTGTGATTAATTTAATGGTACAAGTATCATCATAAATTTTTTAAGCTGTTCCATGATTTCATGAAATAAATCATTTTGAAATTTTGTTAACACACACACACACACACAAACCCTACATGTTTTAGTGCCATTTTTTAACTTTCTTATTGAGTCGATAATTAAAACAAAAATTGAATCACGGACATTTTTCTATAAATTTAATAAATTGTTAAAATATTTTTCTAATAAAATAAAAATAACAATAATCTTGGGAAATTTCATCATTTTGAAACAGATTACTAGAAATTTCAATGCTTATTTTATATTTCTATGAAAATGCTGAAACCAAAAGAAAAAACATATTTTAATCAGCTAACACAGGGGTGGCCAAACCATTAAAATACTATTTCTAAATAAATCTGAATTTAGCTGCAATCTGAAATTTTTTATATAATTAGGAAGTAAAATTTTATTGCCGCTACAAAAAGTTTGAAAGGAATTCCAAAAAAATTTTCAATGTTTTTTTTTCTTTTCACATTCCTTCTCAATTGTCGATAGTGAAATGTATCTAAAATATAACTAGCATACAATCCACCTTTGACCAGCAGGCATAATAAATACTTCGAATAGTTTTCCAATTTTTTGGGTAACCAAATCTAAGAAGCGGATCTTTATTTATTTAGACTGGCGAGTTTTTTGGATTCTTTGCAGACTGGACTGACTGTCAATACTAAAAAGAAACAAACAAAACAGAAAATAAACCTATTACTAATCTATTGGGACTGAAATATCGGAACAGGGGCATAGTAAATGAGCAGACTGCGAGCCTGACGCCGACCAGGGCACATTTGGCGATTATCTTGAGAACTACCATGCCCAAAGAGATATCAGGGCCCAAGCAACACGGCGAAATCTCTACGACTAGGTTGGCGCCATGGCTATCTCAGCTGCGGCGGTCGCCCTAGGAGTCTGTGGTAGGCCTCGGATAGCCTTCGGGTACCTTTTATTGTGCAATTATTGCGGTACGGCGCCTGGTTTTTTTAGGAATGGCAAGGTGATGCCTTGATGCATGTGCCGAAACACTTCCAATCATTTGTGGGTATTTTTTTGTTTGGTTGATTGGCTTTGCTTTCCTCCCCCATTCCTGGCTTGAGATACAAGAAAGTTTGAATTTTTTTTTTTTTTTCGAGGTAACAGCCATTAGGTATTGGTGATAGTATATAAGTGTGGTGTTTTCTTGATTTTTTTTTATCGGGCACAATTGAATCTGTTTACGCTTGACGATAAAAACTGGAACGAGTTCCGGTTCGAGATTTACGTAGGAAAATATTTTTTTTAACTGATGGAATTATTTATTGTAAGCTTGATTTGATCTTTTTCAATAGGAAGTAATAAATATGGATTGACAATTCCTCTGTCTTTTTCTTTCTTCGGAATTTTTTTTTCTTTTTTAATAAATCAATCTTTATTTTTAAATCTCCTATCGATTGTTTTAATATAACATGGCTAAATGATGGTAACTAAATGATTAATAAATCAAACAAAATTGATGATGATCCCTTTTTTTTTTTTTTCTCTTTTGTGTAAAATATTTGGAAATCTGTAAAATACTCGGAACTTAAAAATATTAAAACTTAAAAGTATCTATACTTTCGAGCCAACTTAAAAAGGAAATTATCTATAACAACTAAAATATTTGGTAGTGAAAGACAAAATATAAAAGGACTAAGACTTAAATGAAAATTTTATTTCTATACAATCGAATATAGAATTTTCATTCTTGACTCCAAAAATTTTTGAGTGCAATTTGAAAATTAGCATATTGAGAAAGATCACATTTTTGGCTAAGAAATTATTGTCTCAATTTTTATTATTTAAAAAAATTACTTACACCAATCAATTACTTACATTTACTTATAAGTAATAAGGATTATAAATAAAAATATATTTATTTTAATATAAATTATTTGCATCAATCAATTACTTTTCAATTTTTATTAATTAGTTATTTATGTATTTTTTTATAGTAAAAATTCTAACATAGCAATTAAAATTAATGCTTATACCAATACTTTTAATTCCGAGAAACGCGTAATGGAAATAAACAAAATATTTAATTTGTATATCTGAATGAAGAATAAATCATTAATAGATAAATAGATGTTCTCCTTACTAGTATCATTATTTTTCTTAAGTGGGAAGAAGAATAAATATTGATTTTTTTTTTATAAAATTCTTTCATGAAATACATTTTTTTATTTTGGAAAATATTTATTTTTCCGAAACAATTAGGATTGTTGTTTTAAAATGAAATATAACTTTTCTTCAAGACGATTTGATAATAGAATGTTGAAGATGTCATAGCCATATAACTAACCATATTATATAAACCTAAGTAACATTCCCAAGAAGATTTGATTGTAGACTGTTGAAGATTTCATAACCATACAACTAACCATATTATGTAAACCTAAGTAACCTTCACAAGAAGATTGATTGATTAGATTGTTGAAGGTCTCATAACCATACAACTAACCATATTATGTAAGCCTAAATAACCTTCACAAAAAGATTTGATTATAGATTGTTGCAGATTTCATAACCATATAACTTAGCATATGTAGGCCTAAGTAAAGAAGATTTGATTATAAATTGAAGATCTCATAACCATTTAACTAACCATATTATGTAAGCCTACTATTTTAAAAATAATTCTTACTTTTTGACCATTTTATATAATATTAACCCTCAAAATTTAATAACTCTCTAATAGTATGGGAGTTTAACTATCAAGTTGTAAAATGATTTACCATATCCATTTTCACAGTCCGAAGAATGAGGCTGATATGCTATCCCTATCATTATGTCGTCCAAGGTACAAGTCGATTTCAAATTTATTTTATAAGGTTTTAAAAAGTGAATGAAATATATTACTGGGTCTAACATTGTTCTTTGATTCCAGTTTTATGTAGAAACAATTAAAATTCATAAAAACTTGTTAGTTTTCAAAAATTGAAGATAGCCGATCTAATTTTTTTTATAATAGTTAAATAAATGTAGGAGAGGATCTTTAATAAAATTTTATTTGTAAATATCTGCTATTGGAAATATTTTTAACTGATTCTATTACTTTTCAATTACGAAAATCACGAGTTTTATTTTAGTTCAATAATAAATAATTAAATTTCATGCTACATAATCAAATGCACTATTAGTTGTAGCTAATTATCTATGCATTTGTGATCATATTTAATAGTTGGGATGTGATTTGAGAAACTTAGGGGAAAAAATGAACATTTTTTGTTCAAATGACCAAATTAATTATTCTGTCTACCCTCTCATAATACCACCATGCATTTTTATCTCATAAAATAAACAAAACTTTACTATACAATTTTACCTCAAATATGTTAATTGAGACAAATAATTGTTTCTTATTTGTGAGCAAATCAGAAAAAAAGTATGTACATATTAAGTATGTATCTCTTACACTTGCACCGCATTGGTGTAGCTACTAATGATGTCTGTCCTCTGTGTTCTTCAGGTGAGGCCATAGATTTTTAACATTGTCACATTGAATATTTATTCCTAAATTGGATACTTGCAAACACATATATGTCTAAATTACACTGGTGAACACACACAATAATTTTTTTTCTCTGAAAAAAATAAAATACACTCTTTCCGGAACGCAAATTCCGGATATTCCGGAAATATCAATGACAGAAAAATAATACTATGATAATATTTCATATTTAATGCTTATGCCATAAAGATTTTGCAATAGTTTTCTACTTTTTGTGCTAAACAAATATATAAAATTGCTGAAAACCAGTATATTTTTTACCACTTTTAACACATATCTAAATGATTTGAAATGCCGAGCTAAAGTTAGAAAAAGAGCACAGCTGTAACTTCTTTAACTACTAACTTTTTTTTAAGTCAATGAAGATGGACTAGTATTAGAAATTATATAATGTTGGAGTGGTAGTTAATGCTTTTATATTTCATGGCGCTGGCCGTACCACTGAATATACCGGTTCTCGTTAACTACTAACTTTTTTGCCGTTGGCAAGTCAATGAAGATGGACTAGCATTAGAAATTATCTAGTGATGAAATGGTAGTTAATGCTCCATCACAACAGAAGCTGCTTCCTTCCCCTTCAATATTTCATAGGCTCGTGGGCTTGGCTCAATATTTCAAAAGCATAGGAATTCTCACCTGACTTACTATCTGCTGAAAGTGTGGCGTCGTGGGATCTATGTCGGGCTGCATAGCTGCGTACTCTGTGAGCGCCTTCCAGGGTGGCTGGTAGGTCTGGACTTCGATGGGGTTCATCTGGATGGGACTCTCGTGCCTGACAGGGCTGGTGGCTACCATGGGAACTCCCCGCATGGATCCCAGGGTTAGCTGCCTTCCGTCCTGCAAAAAAGAGTGCAAAGTCATTAGTCACCATGCTGCAGAAATCTTACTAATTAAGCAATATTTCTAATGATATGGAGTAAATGTAATGGTGCAGAATAAAGATAATAGAATGTAAATGTAATGGTGTGGTATAAAGCACAAACTGGAAAGAACAAAGTTTTGCAAGTATTTCGATCAAATGGGAAATATTTGCTATATTTATCAAGAGATTTCAATTTTTCTTTTTACCTGTTTTATATTAAAGGTATTTTAAAATAGGATATTATCACATTTATTCTAATAATTCCTACAAAATGGGATCATTTATCATAATTAAAGTATATTATTCTTTAATAAATCATCTAAAATCATGATATTTAAAAAGATTATTGTTAACGTAATTTTTTTTTGTGTAACAGTGTCATTCTAATATTAAAAATTATTCACAGGTGTATTTATGTGTATTATATATTTTTGTATTATATGTTATATGCATTATATACATATAATGTTACAAATACATACAAATACAATACATAAATACATACAAATGCATACATTATATGTATTATATGTAGTGTATGTTATTGTTTATTTATTATAAATATCTAATTTATCACATAAAATTTAAAAAGTTGAATGCATTTTGTTTAATTACTTTCATCCTCTATTTTTAACATTAACCCTTTATGATTAATTAATTTTTGATATGATTTTGTAACTTTTAAATTATCATGGATTATGCTCAAATTTAAATCTAATTAAATGTCTATGGAAATCTAAATAAAATTTTAATTTATAAGCAACAATATTGTTAAAAAAATATATAAAAAATTATTACTTAAAAATATATTTTTTTTTTTACCTTTTATTTTAATTTTTAACTTTCTGATAAAATTGTAAAAAAACAAACAACAATTTAATTATTTAATAATTTGACTAAGGTGCTGATTAAAGTAATGAATAATTCAAAATACTTGTTAAACGATGAGAGAAAAAGGCAACTGAATAAATGCATTTCTGGTAAGAAAAACATCGTGTTCATCATTAGCAATCCTAAGGTAAATTTACCATACAAAATATTTATTGAATGGTTATTATATCAAAACGATGAATCTGTGTATTCTTTGCAGACATCTTTTTGATAATACCCGTGCTATTTCCCAAAACTATCAAAATGCTCAAAGTCTTAATTTCGCAGAATTTACATCTAAGACATTTAGCACTCTTCCTAGGGCATCATATTTAATTTAGAGCCTAAAATTCAACAAATATGTTCTATCAATTATACCCGACTTCAAAGGAGACCGACACCCACATTAGAGCAGCGTATAAATTTCACTTTGCATAAAATCTTTCAAGAGATTGAGTCCAAGCTCGCTAAATAATAAAGAGTCCTTTTGTGAGTTTTGCTGGTATGAGAACAGTGCACATCGGAAAGTCAAAGGGGAAAAGCTAATATGGTAGCATAAAAGCATATACGCATTTGCAACGATTCCTCCGTTGGAAGTTTGAAATTGCGCCTGGAATCAGAATCGCAGAACCCTTTGATGCGATAAAAATTTTAAGTAGCTAACTTTGCAAATGGAGTTCTCGTTTCTCCTGCTGGAAATCTAGAAAGGGTTGCGGATGTATAAATATATTTCATATACATATTCCTATCGACGCGAGATATAATAGGGGGAATTATTTAGAAAGTTAGCGCCAAAGTGTTCCAGCGTGAATTCTTAATGACTCCAGTTTGAATACGAAATTCTGGAGAGAGTAACTCTTAAGCGTGTTCAAGTGCACGAACGAGGCGATGCTTTCTTTTAGACTAATGAATCAGAAAGCATAGAGGCTAATGATATTTTAGATCGTCTTGAGCTGTTTGTTGCAAAAAAAAAAAAAAATTTACGTTGCTTCATTCACATGGTTTTTGTTTAAATAATTGATATATATAATCATTTCTGAAAGTTAAAAAAGGAAATTAACTAATTATTTATTCTGTCTCACTTTTATAAAAAAAGTAATGATTTTAAGTAATGATGTAATAATTCTCAAATACGCATTAGCATTAAAAATAATTAAAACGCATTGTTGGTCTTATAACTATAATTTAAGCTTGATAGCATGGATAAATTTCAAAGGCTATTTTATTACTGGGCTTGATGGCCGTCTAGTGCTCTGGTCCTCAGTGCCACAGAGTGGCTTGATGGACAATTGGCTGGCGCTCTGGCCTTTGGTACCACGTCTTCAGGTTTGAATCCTGGCAGTGGCATGTATGTTTGTGAGTGGTTCGGAATCCACTTTAAATCGTAAGTCCCTGTCTAATATTTATAGAGCATTGGGCTGACAACCCTATTTCTTAAATAGAGAGTATCTCCTATCTCGAAATCTGCCAGTGATCAGACGGCCTTGGCCCACCATAGGGCTATTGCATCAATGATGATAACCTTATTACTATATAAAAAAATAACTTAATATAATTATTTAATTGTATTAAATTATTTTTTAATTTTAATTTAATTGTATTAAGTTATTTATTTAATTTACATATAAATTTCATATTATGCATATATTTATGGAGGATTAACCCCAGTTTTTTCATACATTATTTAAAATGTAGAATTAATTTAATTTAATCACTATGTAGACGTAACGAATTTCAATGATCAAATTAAATTTAACAAAGATTAGAATGTATTATATTATATATTTTTTTCTTCATCAGAACTGGTGTGAGTGTGTGTTTTACAATTTTTAATTTTATACAGGTTATCCCGAAACAAACAGTTGGTTTTCATAAAGAAATAGTAGGAAAACGAATACGACTTTAAAAAAAAGAATTCTTACAACAATTTATGAGATAATAAATTTAATTTAAATTTATTTTATAGAAAATATAATAAACATATCAATAAGGTAATTATCATTAATAAATATAATGTCATTTCATAAATTAAATAAATCTATTTATTTTATATTACAATTTTTAAATAATATTAAATAAAGTGTAATGAATTGCTTGTAAGATATTTTATCTTTTCATTTTCTTGTTATTCCTTTTTAAAAAACTATTAGTGTTTTATCGAAAGATTTTATATATTAACTGCTATTTATTATACATCGTACAGAATTTCTTTTAATAAACTCAAATACCCAAAATTTAAAATAAAATTAATCAATTAATTTTTCTAGAATAAATATTTTTTTCCAGACGCGCCAATTCAATTAAATAAATTAATCTGTTGAAATTAATATCTGTTATCTCAATAAATAATAAATAATAAATCGAAGATTCGGTAGCTTTTATATATAAATTACTGTTTATTACACAGGATACAGAATTTCATTTTATAAACTCAAACATTCAAATTGATCAATAAAAGAGAAGTTAATTAATTTTTTTTCTAGAATAAATTTCCAAGAGCCAATTCAATTAGATAAATTAATCTGTTGTACTATCTGTTATCTCAATAAGTAGAAACAGTTTGGTCAAAATCTCATTTTAAAAGCCAGGAACTTAAATTAAAAAAATAAGAGTGATGATAATAATAAAAAAATAAATCTAAATCATAAATTAATAAATCTATTTATTTCAAATTGTAATTTTTAATAATATTAAATAAAGTCTCACGAATTGATTTTTTTTTTTTTTTTTATCTTAACGTTTTCTTTTTATTCCTTTTTGAAACTTATCGGTGTTTCGATAGCTTTTATATATAAACTACTATTTATTACACAAAGTACAGAATTTCATTTTATGAACTCAAACATTCAAATTAATCAATAAAAAAATAGTTAATTAAATTTTTTCTGGAATAAATTTCCAAGAGCCAATTCAATTAAATAAATTAATCTGTTGTACTATCAGTTATCACGATAAATAATAACAGTTCATAAAACCAATCTCATTTAAAAAGTCAGAAACTCAAATGAAAACAAAATAATAATGATAATAATAATAATAATAAATAAAATTTAAAGAAAAAAAAAAAAAACGTATCTGTAAGCCCATCAGCAGTACATGTTTGAATCTCTAGACACCATTTTGTTAATTATTATTTTGCAGCGCGAAAAATAATACCTTCGGCGGCAGCTTAAATCAGCGATATGTAATACTTGTTTAATTGAAAGAAGAGAAGATTTTCGGAGCTTTTAGTTTTGCAGGCAATAATCTGTTTTTCCTCTTTAAGGTTAATTTTGGGAACTGCATTTACGCGTAACCATGAATGTTGTCGCGAAACCTCTAGGGTATTATGCTAGTGGGTACTCCATGGAGTTTGGTAAAGCAAACCACTCTTGCGCTGGGATAAGTGCATTTGCTTTACTTAGCTTGCTAATTAATTTTCAACAACAAGAGGGGATGCAATGAAATTGTTGAACATTTTTACCTAAAGTAAATTAAAAAAAAAAAAAAAGAAAAGAAACACACACACATCTTGTTATGGTCCACCTTAGTATGGTGTAAAATCTCAGCAGGTAAGGTTTACAGCAGAGGGGAAAGTAATTTTTAATGTAGGTTGATTAACTGAGTTTTTTCGGGTGTCTAAAGATTAGTTTTATAATGTAATTTGCTCTTTAGAAAGTTTTCCCTAAATAACTTAGCGCAAGATTTTTTTTTTTATGTGTTAATATATTTGATAAACGATAGTTCAAAACTTAACAGCGCCATTTTTTTTAAATGTAGAAAGATTTACACTTTTGAAACTGAAAGCTTTTGTTTTTCCCGTTGAAAAAGATTATATTTTGAAAATCGAAAATTTTGTCATTCTAATTGCCTTTAAATTAGTTGAAGGGAGGGGAAGAGATTCTACCGACTATAAAATTTTTGTGTAAAATATTACAATTTTATTGCGTTGTTGTATTTCTTTAAATTAAAATGAGTAACACACAAAATAAATGAGACATTTAAATAGTTTTTCAATCAGGCATTTAAGAATTAAAATTTTCTATTTATGAAACTTTAGAAGATTGCAATATTCCATTATGTTTGTATATGTATTATGTATAGTTAATAATCCTTAGAATAAATAAAATAAACAAAATAAATAATTTTCCAAGTCCGTTTTATAATACTGGAGCCAAAAAAAAAAAAAAAAAAAAAAAAAAAAAAAAAAAAAAAAAAACCAGAGCTAAGAGAAAGGAGAAAAGAAATTGTATATGTATCGATGAGTAAAGATTTAGAGTTATTTCTTAAAATAATTTCATATTACTATTAAAGTTTACAAAATAAATATAAGTTATTAGTTATTATATTTTTAATCTGTGGTTAAACTACAATTTATTTAATGGGGAAAGTTTATATATTGAATTTTCAATTCAAGTTACTATTTTTTAAAATAATCGTTTAAAATATTTTGTTTTGCATTATAATTTTTATTTAACATAACTGAATAGTATATTTATCAAATTATCACTAACAATTACAATATACTGAAGTCATTAAAATTGTATGTGATCTATGAAACAGTTCCCACTATTTTTTGCAAATTACTTTACTCACTTCTCCTAAAAAATTATACACATTTACGCAAGGAAATTTTAATAATATATTTTATCCTTTTATTGAAAAATCATTTATTTATATTGGGAACAACTTTTTTACAATTACAACTATAAATGCGACTTCTACAACGTATCAAATAATTGTGAAATATAAAATATGTGTTTTAAAATTTTGCATTTGAATATTTCTATGGCTTTTATTTGTATAAAGAAATGTTGATATTAGTTTATTTATTAATATAATCCTTTTTTCCTTTATGTTCTTATATTTCAAATATACCATCAAGGCCAAGGATTTAAAGTATATAAAATTTTTTTTACTTAAAAAAAACATAGATTCTTTACTATTTTAAGTTTTACGTCCAGAGAAAAAATATTTTTGCATATGAGTTAAATGATAATTAAATGTAAGACAAATTAGTTTTACTTGGCAATTTTGATATGGGTACTATTCTTGTATTTCATTATTTCAAAGTACATATTTTTAATAGTTTTAAATGCAAGTACTTGATTCGAATTTTAAGTATTTTCATCGAAAAATTTCTCAAGAAGATTGAATTTTATGAAAGCAAATTAGTATTGCAATAATTTTTAGTATTGCAATAATTTTTAATAATAATGAATATGATTGGCATATATATTTGACTAATTTAATTTAAAAATCTACATGGGAGCCTTAAAAAATTGGCAATTAAATAAATCATTGGATTTCACATATTTACAATGCCTTTCTATTTTCTGAAATTATTTTCATATGCTAAGCATGAAACTTTTCCATACCAAAATAACCAAAATTCATGATGGACTAAATCTTAAGCATAGCTAAGATGAGATAATCTCCAATGTGCATCTATCCGTGTGCATAAATCCAATGTACATCTACCAAAGAGTAGATGCACATTGAATTTCACATAATTTACAATGCCTTTCTACTTTCTGAAACTATTTTCATACGCTACGCATGAAACTTTTCCGTAACAAAATAACCAAAATTCATGATGGACTAAATCTTAAGCATAGCTCAAAAGATTAAATATGCATTGGATTTCCCATAATCTACAATGCCTTTCTACTTTCTGAAACTCTTTGCATATTAGCATATGAGAAAAAAAGATTTAACATGAAACTTTTACCATGTAAAAAAAAAGCATGAAACTTTTCCGTACCAAAATAACCAAAACTCATGATGGACTAAATCCTAAGCATAGCTCCAAAGAGTAGATGCACATTGAATTTCACATAATTTACAGTACCTTTATATTTGCTGAAACTATTTTCATCTAAAATGATGGACTAAATCTTAAGCATAGATCCAAAGAGTAGATGCACCTTTCATATGTGAGCAACATAAAAGGAGTCTACTTTTAAGATTATCACCAACGCAAGAATCTTTAGATGGTGTCGTTGCTTGCTTTAAACTCAAAGTTTGAGACAAATCTTTAAAACACGCGGAAATGCACCAAGTAATGCAAGAAGCAGGAGAAAAAGCAATAGCGAAGTGAAATGGAAAAGATTTCTGTGGCGTACGGAAACGGATTCGTTTTCCATTGTCAGCGCAAAAAACCTCCGTTGATCCAATATTAAAGCCTCACGCCCCTCTAAGCCACCGTTAAATAAGCTTACAGACCTATTAGCGATCAATAGGCGGCGAGGCTTAATGCAGCCATAGCAACATTTCTCCTGTCTTTGGGGGCAAACCTAAATGGATAGCAGAGTACGCAAGTCACTGGAGCACTCACCTAGCATTGATTTCTGCTAAGTAACCGCATGGGGCATTTGCCCCTTCTAGATAGCGTATGTTTATTGGGTAATGCCCAAAGAAGGTGGGCAAGTCATGGGAAACCGCACTGCTATCGATTGAGGGTGGGTTGTGTGTATTTTTTTGCGCACATGTTAGCACTTTTTGAATTAAATACTGTAGGGGGCAGGGAAAAGAAATGACTCTGCAATAAAGTCTTGCGAAATGTTTGGGCTTTTGTAATCTTGATTTTAAAATTTTTCATTAGTGTTTTGGAATTATTCTAGGATATGATCTCTGGAAATTTTGACTAGCCAGCGAAAAACTTTTAGGCTTGTTTACAATGCGAAAAGCTAGTGATTGTGAAATGCTGTGATGATATAATAACAGATATTGGTTTGGCACGAGTTAAATAACCGAACAACAGAATAAAGGGTGAAATTAGTCCAACATTAAAATTCAAATACGAAATTTGCTTCGTTTTTTCTACATGAACGTTATCGATTGAGGGTTGTGCATTTTTTTTTTTTTTTACGCGTATGTTAGCACTTTTTGAATTAAATACTTTAACGGGCAGGGAAAAGAAATGACTATGCAGTAAAGTCTTACGAAATGTTTGGGCTTTTGTAATCTTGATTTCAAAATTTTTCATTAGTGTTTTGGAATTACTCTAGGATATAATCTGTGGAAATTTTGACAAAGCAGCGAAAAACTTTTAGACTTGTTTACAAAACGAAAAGCTAGTGATTGTGAAATGGTGTCATGATATAATAACAAATATTTGTTTGGCATGAGTTAAATAACTGTACAACAGAATAAAGGGTGAAATTAGTCCAACATTAAAATTTAAATCTGAAATTTGCTTAGTTTTTTCTACATGAACGTTATCGATTGAGGGTAGGTTGAGCATTTTTTTTTTTACGCGTATGTTAGCACTTTTTAAATTAAATACTTTTGGGGGCAGGGAAAAGAAATGACTATGCAATAAAGTCTTGCGAAATGTTTGGGCTTTTGCAATCTTGATTTTAAAGTTTTAATGTGTATTTTGGAATTATTCTAGGATATGATCCCAGGAAATTTTGACTAGCCAGCGAAAAACTTTTGGGCTTGTTTATAAATGGAAAAGCTGTCGATAATGAAATAGTGTCATGATGTAATATCAGATATTTGTTTGGCATGAGATAAATAACTAAACAACAGAATAAAGGGGGAATTTAGTCCAACAATAAAATTTAAATATGATATTCTTTTTCTTTTTACATGGATAGCATTTGCAAAATTCAACGTGATTTTACAGCATCTAGATTTTTAAAATTCCTCCTTTTTCTTGTTATGAAATTTAAGTTTAGTCTACTTTTGATTGTTTAATGATCAATTTAAATGATTCTTGTGTATAATAATAAAAAAAATTTAAAATTTTCAAAACTCAAATACATTATTGATAATATTCTATACATTTTTACAGTTATCTTATTGACAAAAATTAATTGCAAGGTTTTTTTCTCTTGTTAAACTAATATTGTACAATATCGTTAATAATAGAGCGCATGCTCAGTTTCCTCTGAGCATGCGCGCTAGGGAGAAAAAGCTAACGGACGTCCTACGGTAACTAACGTACGGTATGCAAAAACTCTCTAATAGCTTCAAAACATGTTTTATTGATAGTATTTATTATTAAAAAGGTTTAATTTATGTGTTTTAAAACCAGATAAATTTATTAATAATTTAAACTTGATAAAATTCATTTCAGCTACTTAAGGAGTAATATTAATAAAATTTAAATAAATTAGAATAAATTTAATTTTAAATATTAAAAAAATAATACAAAATAAATGTTTTTGAAGCAATTACGCATGATACATATCATGCAGCTGATCAATCATGCATACATGTCGCGCAGCTGATCAATCATAGAATGGGTTATGGTCAAAGGCAGCTGATAATTTTCATTTTAGAGGTGAATAATGGATTTAGAGTTTTAAATAGATTGATAATTTGCATCAACTTTAAAAAAAAAATAAAAAATTTTTTTAATGTTGCCCGTTTTTGTTAAGAAAAATTAAATTTGTAAAATGCTGCTCGTAAAAATTAAATTATTTTATATTGCCAGTATAATGCTAAACATTAAATTTGAGTAAATTTTGAAAGGTTAAAGAGGCTTTAAAGATTTTGTTTTTGTATTCAGACGTTAATAAAAATGTGAGGAATATATGCGTTCTTATTATTGATCTGAATATTTATGTAAATAAAATTTCCATATTTAAAGAAAATGATAATAATTTTTGTCTTGTTTAGTAATTCCCATCCTTAGAAAAGAATTTTTCTTTGTTGATAAACATAATTGTGAGTCAATTATAACCTATTTTTATTGTAAAAAAAGGAATTTTGTAAAAAGTTTATCTTAAATTCATTTTTAATGCAAAAGTCAATCGTGACTTTTGTAGAAAGTCAATTGTGATACACTTTTCACACAGAAAGTCGATTGCGACTGATTTTTTATGTAGCAAAAAATAGCTCTTTGAAAAATAAATCATGATTAATTTTTCAAAAAGAGTTTCGATTGCGATTGATTTCTTATGTAGTAGAAAGTACAGCTGATTTTAATATGGAGTGTTGAATATCATACTATCAAATGATACATTTTCAGTCGCAAAATAATAATTTCTTTCGTATATTTTATGAACGGTCCTCGTGAATTTCATCTTTTTTTTTATTATGAATTAGTTGAATTGAAGAAGTTTTATTCGAGAGAGGATTTATTTTTCAAATAGAAGTCGTTCATAACAAGTTTTTTTTACACTAACGATAGCGATTTATTTATTTATTTTGTGAAAAAAAAGTAACAATAGAATGTAGAAAATCAATTTTAATCCATTATTAATGTAGAAATCAATTGAATTTTTGTAAAATGTTGATTGCAAATCCATTTCCTATGTATAAAGTTCATCATGCCTGTTGTAAAAAGTCTGTTGTAATTCACTGTAGAAAGTCGATCGCGACTGATTTTTCACGTAACAGAACATTTTGAAATAAGTATATCGTGATTAATTTTTCAAAAAGAAATTCTATCGTGCCTTTTTTTTTTATGTAGCACAAAATAGATCGCGATTAATTTTTCAAAAAGAAATTCTATCGTTACTTTTTTTTATGTAGAACAAAGTAGATCGTGATTAATTTTTGTGAAAGAAGTTCTATCATTACTTTTTTATGTAATACAAAGTAAGTCGTGATTAATTTTTCAAAAAGAAATTCTATCGTACCTTTTCTTATGTAAAACAAAAATCATAATTAATTTTTTGAAAAAAATTCTATCGTTCCTTTTTTTATGTAGCACAAAGAAATGATTAATTTTTTGAAAAAAAATTCTATCCTTTTTTTTTTTTTTTTTTTTTATGTAACACAAAATAAATCGTGATTAATTTTTCAAAACGAAATTCTATCGTTACATTTTTTATGTAGCACAAAGTAAATCGTGGTTAATTTTTCAAAAAGAAATTTTATTGTTACTTTTTTTGATATAGCACAAAATTGTGATTAATTTTTCGAAGAAATCTGAATCATTTTTAACTTTTTAGTCGAATCACAATCGATCGCGAATTTATTTTTAAAATAAATCGCGGCTGATTTTTTTTTCAGTGGAAAGTCTATAATGACAGTAATGATTATTAATAGATTAATATTTGTAAAAGTGCCATCTCTGAATATATAGAAATTACTTCATTACTAATTAGACGAGTTGCGTTGCAACTGATATTGTGATTGTAGGAAATGAAACAAATGAGGGGAAATAAAAATGCAAAATGATACAGAATCAACTTAAATAAATGAATAAAAAAAACAAGGGCCCTACCGGGGAATGCTGGGACGAGGAATCAGACTCTGACATGGAGAGGATCAAAAACTGTGAAGGACAAAATTAAAATAATCAGAAGTGAATTTTGGCTGTTTAGTCTTACAAGCAATTGTATACTAAACTTATAAAAATAATAAAACTGACAAAAAAATGTATTTAAAAATTTTTTATTAAAAACTAAATAGATTTATTTGTTTATAAAAGAAAATATTTTGTTACAAATTTAAATTTATGTATAGGGTATGCCCGTGTTTTCAGAGTTAAAGAATGAACAATAAAGGTGAAATTAACAGCTTTTTTTTGACATTAAAAAATCGTGGAAAGTAATCAAATTTCTAACCATAACCACTGCATTTCTTTAAGAATCAGATATTAGAACGATAGTTTAATATCTGATTCTTAAAGAAGCTGGATTCAGAAGTTTGTATTTTTGGGAATTTTCGAAAACATTGTCCACCTTGAAAAGATTTACACTACTTTAGCGGAAGAACTAATGCTGATATCCAGGTTGTTATTGTCCATTCTTCAACTTTGAAACCATGAACCTCTATTTCGATGATTTTGTAAACTCAAATAATTGAATTTTAAAGTGATTAATTCGATACTTAGACACAGTAATGAATAATCACGAATATGGTAATTTATTTCTTGTATTGTTGTTTAATCCCACTTACCAGTGATTATATATACTTACCATTCAGTATTGATAAATACATCAAGTTGTATTTAATTAATCATATTTACTTAACATTATATACTAGCGTAAACTATTGCTCCAAATAGACATTTGAACGATGGTTTCTTCTGAATTCAGAAGTTATATACCTTTTGCCCGTTTGTATTTCTGGGAATTTTTGAAAATATTGTCTACTTAGAAAAGATCTAAACTACTTTAACGAAAGAATTAAAGTTGATATGATTGATAAAGTTGTTGGTTTTTATTGTTTCTTCAACTTTGAAACTATGAAAATTTATTTCGACGATCTTGTAATATCAAATAATTAGTTTTAAAAGTTGATCAATCGATGATTAGTAATGAATAATAACTAATATGGTAATTTATTTCTTGTATTGTGTTTTAATATCACTTACCGAAGATTATATATACTTACCATTTGGTGTTGATGAATATATCTAGTTGTAATTTGTTAATCATATTTACTTAAATATATTAATTTGCTAAATATACTATCGTGAATAACTTTTATTTCAATGTTCCGAGTTTTTCTCCTAAATTGATATTTTTTACGCATTTATTTCTAATATAAATAATTATATTGAAGCACATTTTTCTTAGTTTATTATATTAAGAAAATTATTCTAAAATTTAGAAATAAAAATTTTACTATTATTAAATTGATTAAAACCAATAAGTTGTTTGTTCTTAAAGGAAAATCGTTCATCAAATTTATTGCCATTACTTTGGTAATAGCTCAATTATTGAAATATTTTTATTGAAATTTATTTGATATGGCATTTATTAAATTTAAAATTCAGTATTAAAAAATTTGCCATTTAGAAGTGATATTTTATGACATAATTATCATGTTTATCAGTATTATATGATAATTAAATAGTAGAAAACAATACATAATGAAAAAAAAATACATTGAAATTCATCAAACCTGTCAAAAGATTCTAAGGCTAACCATTATTTACTGAATAAATTTTACAGTAGTTTATACTAGTTGCTTTTTAAATTTCTAACTGGATTTGGAATTTTCTAAACACAATATTATCTATTCAATGATATTCACAAAGAAGAGAAGTAATTTATTTTTGAGATATAACATAATGTATTCATAAAAAAATTTGCATGGTGTAATTTATTTATGGTATTAATAAATAATAAAATTAACTAATTTTTGAATTATTGTTATATGATATTTAAAAATTTTTTAAGTATTTTTCACATTAAAATAATGAAATCTAAATGTTAAAAAGGAAATAAAAGAATTGAAAACGAACGTAAGAGGGCAAGTAGAATTTTTAATTAAACATAGTTAATTGAATTGTAACTATTTATTAAATTACATTTCATAAAATTTAATTAAATGAATTACTAATACATTTTCAATTAAATATTACATTTCAAAATTGATATTTGTTTTACATTTTGAAAAAATATATATTTATATTTTTTACATTCATTTTGAAAGAAAAAAAAACACACACACTCACACACCTTAAGTCTATAAATATTTTTAATATAACAAGTTCAAATAAGTGCAGATAATAATCTAATTCAATTCTTAAAGTGATTCACGATAATTATTTTCCTTAACCAACGAATTGCATTAAAAATGTAATTATTTGAGTCCTAATTTTAATTTGAAATAAATTTATATTTAATTTAATATTTAACAAAAATGGTTCAAAAATTAAGCTCTTAAATATAATTTACATTAAATTCATTTTCATTGCAATAATTCATCGCTTTATTAGTTTTTTAGAAAAAAATTATAATTAAAGTAAAAATAAGTAATCAGAGAGCGCTATTTAAAACGTACAATGAATATTTTGATGAAAATAATCGCTTACATTAGAAAAAAGAATTTATCTTTATTGAGGAACAATAAATACTTCGTTAATTAATCAAATTAATGGTATGAATATTAAAATAATATATTGTTATATCCATTTATATAGAATAATTTAATAAGTATCATAATAAATAGTCCAATTATCTATATTAATTGGATTTAAATGAAAGAGAAAATATTTCTAACGCAACAAATCTATTCGTTAATAAATTTGAGTATGTTGTTACTTCAAAAACTTTGAAGGTTTTTTGGTTATTACGCTGAGCTTTGAAATCTGGCAAATGATTTCCACTGAGAGTTCTTGTGTTTAAGTCGGGGATAAGCAAGATAAATCAGTAGGCCTGAAAGCGCTTCTGTTGCGTTCAGAGAATAAAGGGTGATTCGCAACAAATTAAATTAAAATATTTATAGTTATTTTTTCAATAAACTATAATTTATAATCTAATAATAAAATCTCGCGCCGTTAGAATACTACCCAATAAAGAAAACTGACAGCTTGATGTCCAATTGACTAGCGCTCTGGCTTTTGGTACGACAGGCTTCAGATTCGAATCCTGGTGGGGGCATGAATGTTTGTGAGTGGCTCGGAATCCACTTTAAATTGTAAGTCCCAATCTGTTTAGTCCTCGTGTGCCCAAAATGAACGTAGAGCGACACACCAAACCAAATCTCTGGCGACAACCGTTGTGGTGATTTTACATAAAGGAGATTCGATGACATTTCTGGCAACATGTGCAAGACCGTCTCGCATTGAGAGTCATGCTGTCTGGTAGAAATTTTCCAGGTTTTCTCCCATACGATATAAAAATGCGGTACCATTGCTATTAAAAGACCTCAGGCGGTGTGGCTGATTCTCTGTACCACAGGTTTCGGGTTCGAATCCCGGTCGTGCCATGGATGTTTGTAGTGGTTCGAAATACACTTTAAGCTGTAAGTCCTGGTCTCATTTGACTGTAGAGAGTTTAGAGACTGTAGAGAGCCCAATCAGATTTTTCATCCACATCACTCCTAAACCGTAAAGCCGCATTTCAGCTCTAGGCGTGTTGTGGTGTAGTAATCCCTGTTAAACTTTAGGTCCCAGTCTAATTAGCCTAAAATGGTCACAAATTGACCGTAGAGCGACAAACCAAACCAAATCTTGAAAATTAAGGATTGGATTGAAGATTGGAAAAAAAAGTTGGCATAAGTGCATTGTGTCAGGAGGGGATTACTTTGAAGGCGATGAAATAAATTTGGAAGAACAAATAAAAGAGTTTTTGAAAAAAAGAAATAATTGGTCTTACTTTTTGTGTACAGTAGTAAGATATTAAGAATTTACCAAAATTTTAACAACTGTATTTTAAAGACCAAAACTGACTTAAAAAAAAAAAGTCATATACCAAAACACGTGCACAGGAAAATATCACTCATTTATATTTTACATATGATTAAAAGCACTCTTCGTACTGGATTCACCTGACTGGCAAAGGGGAGGGGAAAGATAATAGGTAGAAGCAGGGGGAGGACACTGTAGTTTTACAAATAACTATAAACCTTTGTTATTACAGGATTCAGATTCGAATCCTGGATGTAGCCTGGAGGTTTGTTAGTCGTTCAGAATCCATGCTAAACTGTAGGTTCCTATCTAGTTAGCCGGGGGCCTGCATGGCTAGCGCTCTGGCTCTCGGTGCCACAGGTTTCGGTTCGAGTCCCGGTGGTGCCATGGATGTTTGTAGGGATACGGAATCCACTTTAAACCGTAGGTCCCGGTCCTAATAGGATCGTAGAGCGTTGCGGGGGCATTGATACTCCGCGTTCGTGGCTTATCTTCAAGTTACACGCGCCCCTTGGGTAGTGCAAAGTGAGTAACGTCTGTGCAGCCTTTATGGCATAAAAGATCACGGTCTATACTTGTCAGCTGTATTAGAAGAAAAAAAACATATTACATCATATAGATCTAGATTGCTGCTCACATTCGATATAATACCTATAGAATGTAAGTAGTAATAACAAATTGTACAATTTCATTATATAAATATTTACTCATATATGGCATTAATTTCTCAATAAATGATACAATATTATTATGCATCTTGAGGCCTGAATGGCCGAGTGGCTAGTGCTCTGGCGTTCGGTACTGCAAGTTTCGGGTTCGAATCCCGGCGGTAGCATGGATGTTTGTAGTGGTTCGGTATCCACTTTAAACAGTAGTTCCCCGTCTAACGTGATGGTGGAGTGTTACAGACGTATTGTTACACCACGTCCGTAGCTAATCTTCACGCTACACGAGCCTCATCGATAGTGCAAAGTGAGTACGTCTGTGCAGCGCTTGCCTTAAGGCATCCAAGACCAAGCTGTCTAAGTGTTTGCCAGCTGCATTGGAACAAAAAAGAAATTAGCCTGAAGTGTGCACAAAATGACCCTAGAGCGACAAATCAAACCAAAACAAATCTTAAAAATTAAGTATTGGTTTCATAAGTATTAGATTTTTTGAATAATATTTTCTAAATTGAATCCAATCTAAAAAGTATTATTCAAATTTATCAACATCCCATAAGAAATAAAAAATTTCAACAACTGTATTTTAAAGACTATAACTGGCTTTAAAAAAAAAGTCAGATACCAAAACACGCGCGCAGGAAATTATCACTCATTTATATTTTACATATGATTAAAAGCACACTTCGCACTGGATTCACCTGACTGGCAAAGAGGGAGGGAAGATAGTAGGTAGAAGCAGGGGGAGGACACGGTAGTTTTACAAATAACTATAAATCTTCGTAATTACATCTCTCGGGACCATTAGACAGCGGCATCAGGAAGTCAGTCGAAAAGATGGTGGGAGATCATCAAAGTAGCCGACAAATCGTCCCATCGCGTGATCTCTCACGAAACTTGTCACGCAAACCGTCCTCCTAGGCTTGTGTGCAGCCATTATCTGGGAGCACCCCTTCCACCACATAATAACAGGATCTGGATGTTGTCCAGTTTCTTCATATTTTATCGATTCGTCGCATTTTATGGGAAATTGATGGGATTCTGGCGATAAAAAACCCAAACGCTGACAGTCTGAGTGAAATAGCCAGTTAAACTTTTAATTTATAAGCTTGTTTGTAAACAGTTTTTATCTATCCTGAAATTTCCTTTTGTGATTTAGTTGACGCGCTTTCGTTTTTTCAGTGAAGAATTTAACTGGTTCAATCTTGTATTTATTTAAAGATGTTATCTTTCCGAAAAAATAGGTTAAGCGCTTATGGTATGCATTAATAAGCGATGTAAGATATGAGATGTAACTTAACCTAAATCTAATTAACTTTTCCTTTTTTTAATATAATTAAATTAACCTTTTCCTTTTTTTTAAATTGAAAATTTAACGTTAAATGAATTTTAATATATATATTTGTAACTGATGAAATCATTATTTAACATTTTAAATAGAATCAAATGATTTATTGATTCAACTTATTTTATTATATAATTCGATAACAAAAAATTTATACATGTTATTAATATATAATTAGTAATTATGATTAGGAGATGAACTAAATGATGATGAAATTATGAAATGAATGAATGTAATTACGAAAATAGTAATTATGTTTATTTAGCAAACATGAATAGTGCTTAAATTTCGTAATACATCGCATAATTTTAGGGATTTCAAAATTCCTAGCAAATTCAAAGAGACAGCATACTATACAACAAATTCCCTTTGATGAATAATCCTACTCTTGAACAGTGCTTTTAATAAGTTAAAATTAGTAATTACGTTTATTCTGCAAACATGTATAATGTTTAAATTTCATAATTCGTCGCACAATTTTAGGGATTGCAAAATCCCTAGCAAATTCAAAGAGACAGCATACTATACAACAAATTCCCTTTGATGAATAATCCTACTCTTGAACAGTGCTTTTAATAAGTTAAAATTAGTAATTACGTTTATTCAGCAAACATGTATAATGTTTAAATTTCATAATTCGTCGCACAATTTTAGGGATTGCAAAATCCCTAGCAAATTAAAAGAGACAGCATACTATACAACAAATTCCCTTTGATGAATAATCCTACTCTTGAACAGTGCTTTTAATAAGTTAAAATTAGTAATTACGTTTATTCAGCAAACATGTATAATGTTTAAATTTCATAATTCGTCGCACAATTTTAGGTATTTCAAAATCCCTAGCAAAATAAAAAAACACCTCATACTATACAACAAATTCCCTTTGATGAATAATCATATTCTTGAACCATGCTTTTAATAAGTTAAAATGACAAGCGTACCCAATGCGAAACTAAGCTACTTAGTAAAGTAAAAGAATTAGAGAAAAGTAACTTTCTGTACATATATAGCATGAAACATAGACATGATGGCACAAAGTACCTTTTAATCTTTTAATTAATATTGATAAATAATACACATACATTTTAACAAAATATTTTTAAAAATAAAATTATTAACCTGCTTTTGTTCTTTATCGATAATTATATTCATAATGATAATATTACTTGTTTACAAAATCATCAAACAGGCAATTTTTTTCCATAATTTAATTGCGATGTGTTTCCTTCTAACCAATAAATCAGAACTACGCATCATCTGAAACATCAAACGCGTTCAATACGAAAGGCGAAAATCTCTAGCAAAGAGAAAGGGGAAAAACAACTTTGCATATACAGAATGAAACAAACATGGTGCCACATAGTACCTTTTAATCTTTTAATTAATATTGATAATACCCTCAAATTTTAACAAAATGTTTTTGAAAACAAAATTATTAACCTGCTTTTGTTCTTTATCGATAATTATATTCATACTGATGAAATTGCCTGTTTACAAAATTATCAAACATGCAATTTTTTCCATAATTTAATTGAGATGTGTTTCCAAACCTAGTCAAAATTCATTGAAACATCAAACGCGTTCAATACGAAAGGAAAGAGAAAGGGGAAAAACAACTTTGTATATACAGAATGAAACAAACATGGTGCCACATAGTACCTTTTAATCTTTTAATTAATATTGATAATACCCTCAAATTTTAACAAAATGTTTTTGAAAACAAAATTATTAACCTGCTTTTGTTCTTTATCGATAATTATATTCATACTGATGAAATTGCCTGTTTACAAAATTATCAAACATGCAATTTTTTTCCATAATTTAATTGAGACGTGTTTCCATCTAACCTAGTAGAGAAATCAGAAATACGCATCATCTGAAACATCAAACGCGTTCAATACGAAAGGCGAAAATCTCTAGCAAAGAGAAAAAGAGGAAAAACAAGTCTCTGTATATACAGCATGAAACAACATATAATACCCACGAAGTACAACAACACGCTTTTAACGAATGATCATGATTCAAGCTCCACAGTGAATCATTGGCAAAGCTTTTCAACTCCTAACTTGCAAGGAATGATTTATGTAGAGACTGTAAAACTTGTCCCCACCTCTTTCCATCTTTCTTCCTTGCCGTCGTTGCCATGGTTACGGGGTTTTCCCCCTCCCACATTGCCATTCAAGGAGAAGGGATTCTAAGAGGAGAGAGATTTTCAGACGAAAAGACGGCTGCATCCTTCGATCACCCCCCTCTTTTACCAAAAAATATCAGAGACATAGAAAGATGCATTTCTAGATGTTGGAATCATTAGGAGAAGCATCATTATTGCTTTTGTTATTATATTTTCATTAATTTCGGCAAAAGCTGCATAATAGTTTGATTTTTGTTTTCCTGAATCTGCGGAATTAATTTTCCGAAATGTACGAAATCCTTACAAAAAAGGCTTAATATTAAGTAACAGTCCAGCTTTCGAAATAAACAAATCATCATTCAGTGAATTTTGGAAAAAATATAAACATAAACAAAATTGAAAAGTACATAAATTGATGCATTTAATTGAAAATGGAGATATCAGTTTTGTTTTAATATGAGTGATTGTTTAGATGAGCTGGAAATTCTGTATCTGATTTTTCCTGCTACCTCTTTAATTTTGAACAATTTTAAGAAATATATTTTTTTTTCCTTCAATTTGGAAATGCATTTAGAATTTAAGAATTGCATGTGTTATTATGTGTGTTCACTTTCGTATTAAGTCTTACAAATCTTTGTTCTAACAATAAAAACATTATTAGTTTGATACTTTTTTTTTCTAAAATATATGTTTAACTCTATAGTCATGAAAAAAAAAAAAAAAAAAAAAATTGTGGCGAGTCATTTAAAAGTTAATTTATTTTAAATTTATGTCATAGCTCACATTATTATTTTATTTACTTTCTTGGAATAAGAATGTAATTTCTTTAAAAAAGAATTTCAATCTTCTACAGTAAGTTTCAAGCAGTTCTTTTCTTTGGATAGTTAAAATTTTTTTATATCAAAATTATCAAATTTATTATCTTTTAACAAAATTTCCATGTTTAAATAACATACTTAAATAGCTATTTCATAGTTTACAAGTTTACTTTAAAAATAAATTGATTATTAATCGTTATTTACTTATTTATTTTAATAAGTAAATAACGGAATTTTAAAGATTTTCTAGTTTGATTAAAATTATTGTGTTAATTGTTTTTCCTTGACAAAATAAAGTAATACATCAATATTTTGTTTCCTCTAAAGGCAAACTTTTTGAATTAAAGTTCCCTTTCACATTATTACTTATATTGATGTTTTTCAAAATACATCAATAGTAAGGATGATATAATGAATAATGACGATAATAATACTAATGATGGTGTAGTATTAATGATCAATGGTAATAGATGATTGTGTTTTCTACTACTACATTTTAAAAGAAATATGTATTACATTACAAATAAATTTTATTTATTATATGTATGGTATAAAAAATAAATTTTAATTTCTCAACAATATGTTACAATAAAAGATTTCCTATATATATAATATATATATATATATATATATATATATATATGTGTGTGTGTGTGTGTGTGTGTGTGTGTGTGTGTGTGTGTGTGTGCATGTGTGCATGTGTGCGTGCGGGTATTTTTGTCCTTCATGTATATATATAAATTCAATTCCTCTGAACCATGTGGAAACCATCGCTACTTTATATAAGTTTTAAAATTAATTTAGTAAATGTAAGTAATTTATGTGTAATCAAAATTAATGTGTGTAATTAAGTAAATTTATGTGTAATCAAAATTAATTTAAATTAACTAATCTAAGTAAATTTATAAAAATTAATTAATCCAAGTAAATTTATGTGTGCATCATATGATTTTGAAATGATCTTACGCGAAATATAAAGGGTCATAATAGTAATATAAGCATTTTTAACGAGACAGCAATACTCACGTAGAAAAGTAATAATACTTTCCTTTTTCTTATGCAAAACGATTGTATTTCTTATAGTAACTATTTTGCTAACTGGTGATTGATTTTAATCTCAAATTTCGTATTAGAAGTTCATCACAAACAAATCTAATAGCACTTTTAATAGAATGAGTATCCGAGAATGAATGACTATTCCAGCATTAATTCTGTGTGAATCATTTAGAGAAAAGGCCTTCCTTGCCACAGGGCGTGCGATATGCAACCCTCCCCTACCTTCGGAGGAAAAAATCGATAATCCCTGGCCATGTCCAGGTAATGGCGGTCGCACAATGGACGCCTTTGACCTTACCTTCGCCAAGGGGTGCGTGGGAAAAGGTCTATTCACCAAACCCCTCCATTCCGTTGACTCCGGATCAATTGCAGAGAGACTGAAAGCACATCATTTCGCGTTGTGCAGTTGAACAATGCCTTCATAACATAAGTGACCGTCTCATTTTCGGTGCTTTTCAAAAGACGCGTGTCACTTTTACAACGCATTATTTGAACGTTCGTAGTCATCTGATAGTCGTTTTTAATGTGCACTCGATTGAATGTAGTATGGGAAGTGATTCAGCCTATTTGATTAGGTTTTAGATTCTGGTAGAATTAATAGAGTGTTCGCCAGTCGAATTTCAATAAATTAGATTAGATTTGGAATTTCTTGTTTAAATAGGTAGAAAAAAGTGATCTTTATACATGATAAAGGTATAAAAAAATAATCATGAGAAATTAGACTTTTAAAAAAATGCAGTAAATAAAAATAATTTATGACGCATTGTAAAAATAAATATATCAATTGTGTTAAAATCTTCAACATTTAAAAATTTACTTATAAAATCTAAATATTTTTTAAATATTTTGTGTGTGCATGTCAGATAAATTTGGTAAAACACTGTTCTAAAATCCGGAACTGAAATTAGGAAGGCTATAAAAGCTCTTATTAATATAATAATATTAATAACATATGACTTAGTTCTATTCTATGACTTATAGGATTAATTCTTAAGATTACAAATAATTTATAATAAGATGCTATATTATTGTGATGTAACGTTGACTTAAAGAGTATAAAAATCATTCGTAAATAAAAGCTTGATCTTTTTTTACAATTCCCAGTCTTAAATTTAAATGAGAAAAGAATAATTTTTTACAAAGACGGAAATTGGCCTCTCATGTCTATAACATCTGTTCACTTATTAGATACGTGTTTTATTCAGACATTAGTCCTAATTTTACTTTTAGGTAGAAAAATTTGAAAATTTTTTCATTCATAATTAGGAGTGATTTTTTTATTAATTTAATGAATTATTGATTAAAAGGAGGAAAAAAATTACCAATGTCCTTTCATGCAAAATAGATTAATACAATATATTTACATAAAATTATAACTAACTCAAACGTTTTCTTTATGTAATACTTCTTAAAATTTTCTATTTCTAAAATTTCTAACATTTTCTTTACTTAAAATAATAACACAAACAGGGATTATAAAATGCTTTAAAACTTATTACATGCGTTTATTACTAATTACACCATAAAACGTTTTTTTTTTTTTGTATAATAAACAAAATTCGTAAAGCTTTAAGATAATAAATACAATAAAATATAATACATGAACATAAATTTCATTAAAGCCTTAAAACAAAAATAAAAATATTTTACTAATATATTTCAGAGTTATATACTACTTCAGGTACATACAGTGAAGGCAAAAAAGTATTTGCACAGTACAGATTAAAAATGAAAAACCCAATTTCATTATTTAATAGAGAAAATATTTTGAAGGAAATAATTATCAAAAATTCTACAAAATATTCGAACTTAAAATTATAAAATTATCCTATAAATATACATTTTTATTTAAAAATTAAAAAATTGCTTTGATGCTTGAAATTGCTTGATTGAATTGCTTGAAATTTGCTTGCTTTGAAGAAGTAAAAAGTACGCATGTATGCGAAAATACAAATTTATTGATTGATTTACAACCGTTTAGAAAATAAAAGAGTATAAATTGTTTTAGACGTTATCGAGTATGTCGACTAAAATTAAAATTCAACTTGGAAATATTTTTTAATTAGGAATAAAGGGAACGAATGTTCAGCAACTTCTATTTCCAAAAAAGAAATTGAGGGAAAACATTAAATAAATTTCAATTCTGATTGGTTGAAATTTTTCAAACTGTACGAGTTTCCATAAAATCAAACTGTACTGTTTACTGTACGAGTAAACAATCAAAATAATTAGTGTTTTTCAAAGTTACGTAATCAAGCACGCAACATCAAAACGTTAAATTACACGTATCAAAGTACAGTATGATATGCACGAAGAAAAGCTTGTTTCCATGGCCGAATTTCTAAAAGGAATGTGTTGTGGCCCAAACAAAATGTAAACTACATCAAGTATTACAGAAAACATCTGCACCACGACTGTGAATTTTGGAAATAAAAATATGATGCATTAGAGTTTTTTTTGTAAATTATGGAATGAGAAAAGATGTGGAGAAAACCGAAGGATTCCTGCCAAGAACAGAAGTTCTGTACTTGTTTAGGATTGTATGATCTCTGGTGTAGGAAATTTGGTCATTATTCATGGGATCATGAATGAAATTTTTTCATTGATATATTAATATTTTACAGTCAAACCAAAAAGAATTGTAAACTATCGTGTATAATCGTAATATATAATCGTAATCAGGGCAAAAGAAATCGTAAACTACATTAAATTTTGCCACAATTAATTACACCATGGTTCTGAATTTTGGAAGAAAAAAAAATGGTGAATTAAAGTTAGTTTGACATTTTTGGATTTTATGGAAAGTGAAAGATGTGGAGAAAATCAGAAATTTTAACCCAAAAAATCCATGCCACAAAGAATGTAAGCCAAAATATATTCAATTACGTAAACATTCAATTAGTACGTATATGGTAAAGGAGTGTAACTTAAAACGCTTAAATTAGTTGATAAAAAGGTTTATTAAACCACATACATACACACACACATATATCTATATATATAAGCAAAAAACAGAAGCATGTTTTATAAAAATGATTGATTCAATTGCATTTCAATAACCTTTTGTTCAGTTCATTATTTATATTTATCCATATATTTATTAATGTATTCTCTTTATTAGGCCTATTAAAATGCATTAGTAAAATAATAAATACTATTTGACTTGCTTTTATTAATCTTATTTATTTATTACGTTTATACAAACATCTGCATTTTTTTTTTTCTATCAGACGTGCTTTTTTGAAATGGATGATAATGTAACACTGTGAATCAAAATGCATATATACATTTGATGCTTATTACATTTCAAATCACTAAAAATGTTTCAAACTAAAATAATCTGTTTACATATCATCATGAATTTCTGCGAATAAATTTTATAGTGAAAGTATAATTTTGTTGATAAAATAATTTATTAAAATAGACGCACTCATAAGCAAACAACATAAATATGTTTATAAAAATTATAAATTCGATGCATTTGAATAATCTTTTGTTCATTTCCTTTTTTTATATTTATCGATAAACTTATAAATGTGTCTTCTTTATTAGGCCTATTAAAAATGCATTATTTGAAAAATAAATACTATTTGACTTGCTTTTAGTTATCTTATTCAATTATTTATTTATTTATTGAATATGTTTCTATAAACGTCTGCATTTTTTTTTTATCAGACTTGCTTTTTTGAAATGGATAATAGAAGTATGCAACATTATGAATCAAAATGCATATACTCATTTGATGCTTATTACATTTCAAATCGCTAAAAATATACCATAGTCCATACCATTTATATATATTTACTCATATATTTATAAATGTACTCTCTTTATTAGTTCTATTAAAAATGTATTAGTAAAATAATAAATACTATTTGGCTTGCTTTTATTAATTCAATTAATTTATTTATTAAGTTTATACAAACATCTTCATTTTTTTCTATCAGACAAGCTTTTTTTTTTTTTAAATGGATGATAATAACATTGTGAATCAAAATGCACATACTCATTTGATGCTTATTACATTTCAAATCACTAAGTATGTTTTAAACTAAAATAATTTGTTTACATATCCTCGTGACCTTCGAATAAATTTTACATTGAAATTATAATGTTGCTGATTTATTAAAACGCACACACATAAGCGAAAAACAGCAGTATGTTTTTAAAAATGATTAATGTTTTATTACTATTATTTAATTATATAACGTATAAGTTTATATAAACGTCTGCATTTTTTTTACTTTTTGATGCTTATTACATTTCAAATCAGACGTGCTTTTTTTACATTGAAATTAAATGGATGATAGATATGTTTTTAAAAATGATAACATTGTAACGAAACACAATGCATATACTTGTGAATCAAAATTGATGCTTATTACATTTCAAATCACTAAGTATGTTTTAAACTAAAATAATTTGTTTACATATCCTCGTGACCTTCGAATAAATTTTACATTGAAATTATAATGTTGCTGATTTATTAAAACGCACACACATAAGCGAAAAACAGCAGTATGTTTTTAAAAATGATTAATGTTTTATTACTATTATTTAATTATATAACGTATAAGTTTATATAAACGTCTGCATTTTTTTTCAATCAGACGTGCTTTTTTGAAATGGATGATAGATGTATGTAACATTGTGAAACACAATGCATATGCTCATTTGATGCTTATTACATTTCAAAGCGCTAAATATGTTTTAAACTAAAATAATCTGTTTGCAACTAAAATAAATGTTAAATATGTTTTAAACTAAAATAAATGTTCTGTTGACCTTCTGAGAATACATTTTACAGTGAAAGTATACGTATATTGTGCTGATTGTATCGATTCAAAAAGCCACGCGGCATTTCCAATTGTGTATTCGCTCTTGAATTTTCCGTTACTCTCAATTTAAAGCTCCACTCTAAAGTGGCCCTCTGCTTACAATCGAACCCGGGCCCACCCACCGTGAGAAAGCGGCCGGAGAGGGATATCATCAGTTTCCAAGTGGGCCCTCCGATTACCCTTATTCTTGTTTTGTTGGGGGTACAACGCAGAATATTCTAATGTCTAGTACCGTGCGCGCGTGTTCACCACAAATGCAGTAATCGAGCCACCCATCCAACAAAAGCACTTGCTGTGCGTATGAAAGACTCGAGGGGAGAGACGCGTGCCGCAAAGCCAACGGCCCCCTCTCCGGCTTTCTACGTCGGTGAGCCTCCGTATAAGTTACGGCGACACGCGGCCGGAGTGGCTCGGTAGAAGGCGGCGCATGAAGCATTTCGATGTATCGGCAATTCATCGCGCACTAGCCGGGGGCCTTGCGGGTATCGGGCGGCGAAAGGGGCGGAACCCGAACCGGCCACCTGTTTGGCGTGGTTAGGACTGCTACGATTTAGCATGCATCATTTCTTCCGTCTTTTCGGCGGTATATGCTTAATTATGCATTGTATTTCAGCAGTACAGTGCTTTGGCAACACAACGCTCTCAAGTTAACTGTCACTTTCGCTGGTTTTATCGCCTCAACTTTTTCATATACACAGTGTAGGTTTTAGCGTCTATACAACGCTTGGTATGTGTTTATAGTGCTGTTATGGATTTCATGGCGTTTCTTTTTTTACCTTCAAACCTCATCAGAGCAAGCGTAAAATCGCCATATTCGATATAAAGAGATCTGTTAATGAAAGTATTGAAAATTGAAATATGGCTAATGTAATCACTTAGCATTTCAAAAGTTGTTAACGAAAATTCCAATTTGAACTGAAAAAACATGACTTGTTTGAAAAGATAAGATATGTTACGAAAGATTTTACGAATATAGTTAAGGAGTAGGATTAGTCGAATATAGTTTACGAAGTTAATATTAAGATGTTAAGATTTTTTTACGAAAAGATAGATATGTTTGAATTTGAATTTCAAAGAAAAAGTTTTAATTTTTCTATTAGACAAGATTGTCTTTAATTTTTTCTTGTTGAATTAGTTTTGAATAAGAATATAGTGATATCCTACGATTCTCTAAACATTAAATATCAAAACATTATTGATATTGCAGATTATTTTTATATTTTTAAATAAATAATTTATACAAATATTAAAATTTCATTAAAAGTAATTTTCTTAGTAATTTCATTAATAATCTTGTAATTTGCAAAATATTATAGAGTTTTAATGTGTTATTTTAAAAATTCTACCTCTACTTAGATATTTTTTTTCCTCCTAAATGAATACATCTGATTTACAAATAAAATAACAACATAATTTATATTAAAAGGTTACAATACACAGTTTTTTAACCCTCCAGATGTATTTTGCTAAATTACTAAATAATATAAGAATTAATGCTTTTTTTATTATTGAATAAAACCTAATGAATTTTTGGATTAGAAATTGAATCAATGGTTAAAAATAACAGAAATTTATTTATTAATATAAAAATTGCGAATAACATTATACTATAAACTAATCAGATCAAAACATAAGAATATAAAACAATCATATGATATATATACTTTTGCTAAGTTTAATATGTATATAGTTATTATATTTATTAATTACGCTTGTTTTATTTATATGTTTTATATATAATGTACGCTTGTATTATTTTGATTTTGATTATTGTTTACGAACAATATAAAATAATAAAAATGAAATCTGAAATTATTTCCTGCCAAAGTATAATTTTCATTAACTGTCCTTTTAATACTTAATTGAAATGTTTATTGACTTGAATATGTAAAATTTATTATATATAGAACACATATGTATGTGTTTGTACGCATATATGTGTGTATATTTATGTATCTATGTATGTACGTATATATATATATATGTATGTTGTATGTATGTATGTTGTATGTATGTATGTTGTATGTATGTATGTTGTATGTATGTATGTTGTATGTATGTATGTTGTATGTATGTATACATATATATGTGTATATATGTGTGTATGTATGTTGTACATATATATGTGTATATATGTATGTATGTTTGTATATATGTGTGTATGTTTGTATATATTTGTGTATGTTTGTATATATGTATGTTATGTGTATGTATATGTATGTTTATATGTGTGTGTATGTGTGTATGTATGTATGTATGTGTGTATGTATAATGAATTTTGTGTATGCATGTAATGTATGTATGTATGTGTGTATGTATAATGAATTTTGTGTATGCATGTAATGTATGTATGTATGTGTGTATGCATAATGAATTTTGTGTATGCATGTAATGTATGTATGTACATTAGTTAATATTAAAAATTCAACAAAATATTTAATAATTATAAAACTAAATATTTTTTAAAAACATAAAAATTCTTATGTTATTTATTTCCCTATTTCAATTTCGATGGTATGAAATGAATAAGTTTTGGAAGAATTCTGTAATCCAAGATATTTTAATAATATTTTCTTCAAATTAAAATTATTATGTACCAAACCTTTTAGTTACATTGTTCAATGGTGAACTTTATATAGATATATAAGCAAATTATTAAGGAACATGTATAACGCATTAGATTTTTGAATTGAAGCGGTCAAGTAAATATGAATAAAACTTAACCATACATTTCAAATGCACTTCAAATTGCATTTTTTTAAAGACACTTGACGGTTATGAATTAACAAAGCAAAACTAAAAGTCATATTTTTTTTTAAATATATATAACCAAAATGAAATACATCGTCACCAGATGAGCGATAAGGGCTTCATTAATTGGAGAAATATTCAACTGAAATCACGAAGGGAAGAAGTAACAAAAGTGTCTCCGCTTTACTTTGGCTCCGCCATATCAAATTAAACATAAGTCTTCTTAACCGCCTCCCAATGGGAGACATTCGCAACAGAAAAGAAAGCATTTTAAACAGTTGCTCCTGCGGAGATGTTTCCACTGCCTGACAGATTATGTCGGCAGACATTTAACTTATGCATTATTAATCAATATTTAATGGGAAGTTGTGTTTTAATCTCTCTCGACACTAAATGCCACAAAACCACCGACAGATTTCAGCCATCTCCTCACAGATTTAGAACCTAATAACGATAAGCTCTGTGTCCGTTACATAGTCTTTAAGAGGAAAAGAGGTGCAAATAATATTTGCATTCGTTATTATGACAAAGTTTTTGTAAATTATCTTATTAAATTCCAATTATATTGTTAGTTTAATTACTAGCTATTTATGTGACTACTAATTGAAGTATGTTATATAATTTTTTGGAAGGAATTTGTGATGATCATCGATTGTAATTCTGATTTACCAACAGCAAAATAACAGGTTCAGATTCAACGATGGAAAATAACATATGTTATTGTTTAATGCTTGCATAACAATGATGCGTTCATACCATTGTTAAGAAAGTATTAAATCTATAGTAAGCGTACAATATTGGAAAACCACCCCAAAAACAGACTGTCTTTCTAATTTAGTTTTCTACTACATAACCTTCTAACATATACCTAAGTTTTTGCAAATTATATTATTAAATTACGTTAGATTACTACTTTAATTACTAATTATTTATGTGACTACTAATTGAAGAATCTTTTGTTCTTGTATAATTTTTTTGAAGGAATTTATTATAACCATCGATTCTGATTCTGATTTACCAACATCAAATTAACAGGTTCAGATTCAGCGATGGAAAATAGCATATGCTATTATTTAATGCTTGCGTAACAATGATGTGCCCATGCCATTGTTACGCAAGCATTAAATCTATAGTAAGTATATAAATCTATAGCAAGTATATAAATCTATAGTAAGCATATAAATCTATAGCAAGCATTAAATCTATAGTAAGTATATAAATTTATAGCAGGCATTAAATCTATAGTAATAATATAATAATGGAAATCGACCCTATAAACAGACTCTCTTTCTAATTTAGTTTTCTGTTACATAACCTTCAAATTATCTCAAGTTGTACTACTCAGTTTAATGAATTTGTCTTAAATTTTGGGTGTTCGAGAATAATAAACAAAAAAAAGTATTAGAAACTGCATAAGTTGTTTTAAATAACTTTTTGCAAATTATATTATTAAATTTCATTAGATTAATTACTAATTATTTACGTGACTACTAATCGAAGTATCTTATATAATTGTTTTTGAAGGAATTTATTATAACCATCGATTCTGATTCTGATTTACCAACATCCAATTAACAAGTTCAGATTAGTCGTTGGAAGATAATGTATATTATTATTTAATGCTTGCGTAACAGTGATGTGTTCATATCATTGTTAATCAAGTATTAGATCTATAGTAAGCATATATTATTGGAAAATGACCTTATAAACAGACTATCTTTCTAATTTAGTTTTTTCTATATAACCTTCTACCATATACCTAAGTTTTTGCAAATTATCTTATTAAATTCCATTTGATTGTGACTTTAATTACGAATTATTTATGTGACTACTAATCGAAGTATCTTCATAATTTTTTTGAAGGAATTTGTGATAACCATCGATTCTGATTCTTTACCAACAGCAAACTGATAGGTTCAAATTCTACAATGGAAAATAACATATGTTATTATTTAATGTTTGCGTAACAATGATGTGTTCATATCATTGTTAATCAAACATTAAATCTACAGTAAGAATATAAATCTATTGCAAACATTAAATCTATAGCAAGCATTTAATAATGGAAAACCACCCCATAAACAGACTATCTTCCTAATTTAGTTTTCTGCTACATAACCTTCAAATTTTGCAGACTTGTACTACTCAGTTTAATGAATTTCTCTTAAATTTGTGTGTTCAATTACAATAAACAAAAGAAATATTAAAAACTGCATAAGTTGTTTTAATTTACCGAATAAGATGAGTTTTTTTTTTCTTTTTTAACGATATAAAGAAACCTTTTCGCCATTTGCTGATTCAAAAAACAATATCAATATCAAATATTTGAATTTATATATATTCTTTTAAATATGCGGGTGATATCATTAGATTGTAAATTATTGCCAATTAGCTTTCACTTAAATGAATGCGCATTGTGAGCGAAATAGCGTAGTAATAAAAATGGCGGAAACATAGTTTGTTTAGTTAGTTAGTTTTCTATAGTTTGTTTGAAGACTAATTTTGAATCTTTCATTAAGTTACGGATAATTTAAAAAAAAAATAAAAATGAAAAATTGTGCAGGATCTGAATAAATAATCTATTTTTAAAACTTAGCACTAAGTTAGATTAAAATTTTTTTTTTTTTTTATTTCATCAACTATAAATTTTTCATACGTATTGCGTATCTATGACCTTCAGTATAGCTTCATAAGGCAAAATAAAATGAAATTTGTACTGCTCAATATCAGAACAAAGATGAGAAACAAAGGAAATTTCAACAATTTATTTTTAAAAATTATCTCTGTATTGATTAATATTGTAAAATTTATTTGTTAAAAACATAAATTAGAATAAAAATTAATGCAATATAATGAAAAATTTTTATTTTAAAATATTTTTTATTCCTAAAATATTAATGAAATTCGAATTTAATATGATAATTCGTTAAGCATGTTATTTTTGATTATAATAATTAAATAATAAAATGTGGCGTATTAAATCAAATTGCAACATATTTCAGGTTTAACTTTCAAAATTGCATGCAAGTCTTATCATACAGTATGTGTATATACATATATACACTGCCTCATAAGAACGTGCAAAAAATTAAGTCTGAAGTATGTTGCAATTTGCATTAATTATTTATATATATAATATTAATTAAACAGATATTTTTCAAGGCTAATATTTTCACGACATATATATTTCAAGATTAATTACAGTAAAGAAAGAAATCTGGATTTTGGATTTCAAACTTCTAGCCCTATATTTTAATTTCATTGTATCATTAGAGAGTTTTTGCATACCGTACGTTAGTTACCGTAGGACGTCCGTTAGCTTTTTCTCCCTAGCACGCATGCTTATAGGAAACAATATTACAGATACGCATGCGCGGCTAGGGAGAAAAAGCTAACGGACGTCCTACGGTAACTAACGTACGGTATGCAAAAACTCTCTATTATCAGTAAGATATTATTTCCTTGATGTAGATATAAAAATACAAGAAAATAAAATTTAGCACAATCTACAATAAGGCAAATATGTGTAGCATGTAAGTAAAACACATTTCTAGGTTAATTACAGAAAAGGAAACTGAAAAACTCGAACTTTACACTTCATCCTTGTTAGAGCCATGCAATGAAATTTTTCATTGCATGACTCTAATAAGGTTCAAAGACATTGGAAGAAAATAAACTCCCTTCAAATGTCATCCAAATCAAACATTTCACTGCTAAGTCAAATGGAAACAAGCATTTCATTTTCCTGCAATGGGCATTTTATGTCTTGTTTCCTCACTTACTTGCATTTCAAAATCAATTGCCATAAGAGTAGTCAAATGAGATACTACCACTTTCCAAACTGACTTACTTGCAGACTCACATCATTTCTCCTCTCATTACAATGATGGTGCAAGCGAAGGTTTGCGCAACATAAAAATTGAATTTTTACTTGTCATTGCAATACTGTCTGTTTGAGTGGCATTGCGATTTCATATAATAAGATTTCGTTTTGAGTACCTTAAACGTGATGACATCGTTTGCAACCGTTTAATAAATATTTCAGTTTATTTGAATTTCTCTCAAACTCGCTTAGGCGGTATTGACCTGCAAATACATCAATCGCTTAAATTAGATCAAAGAGAAAGGAGAAGAAATGCTCAGTACGGGAAAGATGAGAATATTTATTTTCGTGTTTATTCTTCTACAGGTGTAAAAATCTTTTATTTTATAAATTGTGTCCAACTTTTGAAAAATAATTTTTCCCTTGGATTATTTTATGCAACATCAATTATTTGGATTATTATTTAACTGGATTATTTCCTCAATTAAATTTTGTTCTGATATGACGTATTTTTTTTTTTTTTTTTTTTTTTTTTTTTTTTTTCATTTTAAATTTTCTGTTTATGTTTCTCGTCACTTCTATTTTGATTTTAATTTCCACAAGAAATTTCTACACTAATCGTAAAAAAAATTCGCATCATATATGGCATTTAGAGCAATTGACCTAATGTTTGAACGATAACATTTATTTTTTCTCAAATAAACTAAGGCGATATTGACCTGCAAGTACATCAATCGTTTAAATTAGATCACAGAGAAAATAGAAGCTATTCTTAGTACAGCAAAGATGAGAATATTTATTTTCGTGTTTATTCTCCTGCAGGTGTAAAAATCTTTTTTATAAATTACGTCAAACATCTAAAAAATAATTTTCCTTTGGATTATTTTATTATTTAATTGGATTTAGTTCTCAATTAAATTTTGTTTTCATATGACGTATTTTTTAAATTTTAAATTTTCGGATTGTTTCTCGTCATTTCTATTTTGATTTTAATTTAAACAAGAAATTTCTACGCTAATCGTAAATGGCATTTAGAGTCATTGACCTAATGTTTGAACGATAAAATTTTTTTTCTCAAATTCGTTTAGGCGGTATTGACTTGCAAATACATCAATCGTTTAAATTAGATCACAGAGAAAATAGAAGCTATTCTTAGTACAGCAAAGATGGGAATATTTATTTTCGTGTTTATTCTCCTAAAGGTGTAAAAATCGTTTTATTTATAAATTATATCAACTTTTTGAAAAATGATTTTCCTTCTGATTATTTTATTATTCAATCGGATTATTTTCTGAATTAAATTTTGTTTTGATATGAAGTATTTTTTTTCATTTTAAATTTTTGCATTATGTATCTCGTCACTTCTATTGTGATTTTAATTTCCACAAGAAATATCTACACTAATGGTAAAGAAAATTTGCATCATATATGGCATTTAGAGTAATTCACCTAATGTTTGAACGATAACATTTATTTTTTCTCAAATAAACTAAGGCGATATTGAACTGCAAATATATCAATCGTTTAAATTAGACCAAAGAGAAAATAGAAGTTATTCTCCCTACAACAGAGATAAAAATATTTATTTTCGTGTTTATTCTGTCTTTATTTTCGATTTATTCTTAGAGATGTAAAATTCTTTTATTTTTTAAATACGTCAAACATACGAAAAATAATATTCCTTTGGATTATTTTATTATTTAATTGGGTTATTTTCTAAATTGAATTTTGTTTTGATATGACGTATTTTTTAATTTTAAATTTTTGCATTATGTATCTCGTCACTTCTATTGTGATTTTAATTTCCACAAGAAATATCTACACTAATGGTAAAGAAAATTTGCATCATATATGGCATTTAGAGTAATTCACCTAATGTTTGAACGATAACATTTATTTTCCCCCAAAATTCACTTAGTAGGCGATATTGACCTGCAAGAGAAAGAAGAAGCAATGCTCAATACAGTAAAAATAAGAATATTTATTTTCGTGTTTATTCTCCTGCAGGTGTAAAAGTCTTTCATTTTATAAATTACGACAAACTTTTGAAAAATAATTTTCCTTCTGATTATTTTATTATTTAATTCGATTATCTTATAAATTAAATTTTGTTTTGATATGACGTATTTTTTTTTTTAATTTTAACTTTCTGATTATGTTTCACTGTACCTTTAATTTGATTTAAATTTCCACATTAATCGGAAAATAGTTTGCATCATCTATGATATTCAGAGTAATTGATTTAATGTTTGAACGTTAACATTTTTTTTTCTCAAACTTTTGAACAATAAGTTTTCTTTTGGATTTTTTTATTACTTAATTGGATTATTTTCTCAATTAAATTTTGTCTTGATATGACGTATTTCTTTTTAATTTTGAACATTCTGATTATATTTCTCGTCACTTCTATTTTGATTTTAATTTCCACAAGAGATTTTCACACTTATCGCAAAATAGTTCATCATATATGGTATTCAAAATAATTGATTTAATGTTTGAACGATAATTTTCTTTCCTGAAATTCGATTAGGCGATATTAACTTACAAATACATCAATCGTTTAAATTAGATCAAAGAGAAAGAAGAAGCGATTCTCTGTACAGCAAAGATAAAAATATTTATTTTCGTGTTTATTCTCCTGCAGGTGTAAAAATATTTTATTTTATAAATTACGTCAAACTTGTGGAAAATAATTTTCCTTTGGATTATTTTATTATTTAATTGGATTATTTTCCAAATTAAATTTTGTTTTGAAATGAGGTATTTTTTTTTTTAATTTTAAACTTTCTGGTTATTGTTTCTCGTTAATTCTATTTTGATTTTAATTTCCATAAGAAATTTCTATATTAATCGGAAAATAGTTCGCATCGTAGATTGTATCCAGAGTAAATGAACTAATGTTTGAACGATAACAATGATTTTTTCTTTAATTCATGTCAAGAGGAGAGACACAAGAAGTAAATTTATCTGTCTTGTTCTTTAGGGCTTTTAAGATTATTAGAAAATCCGAATCTTAAATTTGTTTTGAGGTTATGTAATAAATCTTAAAACAATTCTCAGTTTATTTAAGAAACTAGGTAAGTGAGGTGGATATATATATTTTGCGGTGGTTATATATTTTATAACTTTTTAACACTTTTAAAATAAGCGTTTTGCTAACAATTTATTAAATTGTTAAATTGTTTTTATCCTGTTGTGAAAACTAATTTAGTTATTTGTAATTTAATAATTTTGAGAAATTAATGTATTATGATGTAATTTTATATAATAATAATTATTATTATTTTTCTTTTAGTTTGCTCTTTTTTTCGGCTGTTACTATGTACTCATGTAATATTTTTTAAGTATTTTTTTAAGTATGAAGTTAAGTAATATAATCTTTATTATAAATTTTTTTACTACGTATGATTACTCTTAAATAAGTTTTAAAATTTCAAAAAAAAAAAAAAAAAAAAAAAGAGGGACATGTTATCCGATTGGTTAGCGCTCTGTTATGTAAAGGATATATAGTTTCAGGAAAACAAAAATAAAACAAATTTCTTCATTGTTACGGGGCATGATGGCCAAATGGGTAGCGCTCTGGCCTTTGTGCCACTAACTTCAGGTTCATATTCTGGTGATGGTATTTATGTTTGTTAGTGTTAAGCAAAACGATTGAAAAGACTACAGAAAAAAAAATACTATATCTTTTTTTATACTATATATATATTTTTAAATATTGTTGTTTGTTGTTTGTTGTTTCTTATCCCACTTGGCTGGCCAAGCCCACGAGCCCATATGAACTCATGATTGAAGGGGAAGGAAGCAGCTTCTGTTGTGATGGAGCACCCGTAGGTAGAAGCCTGACTTTTGCTCCGTGACGCTCTTACAGTCATAGGAGACCGGGACCTACGGCTTAAAGTGGATTCCGAACCACTACAAATATCCATGGCACCGCCGGGATTCGAACCCGAAACCTGTGGCACCGAGCGCCAGAGCGCTAGACACTCGGCCATTCAGGTCCCAAATTTGCCAACGGCACGGGGTGTTCCCAGGTGGTCACCCACTCAAGTACTGACCGCGCCCAATGATGCTTAACTTCGGTGATCTAACGAGAACCGGTATATTCAGCATGGTACGGCCGTTGGCTTTAGAATATAGTATATAGTATAGTACCAAGGCAAAAAGATATTAAGAAGCAGATATCTGCCATTATACAATATATTTATCAATGCCAAAATGCATAAGAAATTATCTATATCATTGAAACGCAATTCTTACTTTGACACATATGATACGTGTGTAACCCTTTGGATCTAGGGCAACATTTTTTGAAATAAATCCTCTTAATGAATTAAATTTTTCCTCTTCTTACAAATAAAACTCTTTCTTAGATCATCGTAAATAAATAAAGAATCTTCAAATCCTTTAATTGTAAGAAAAATATTTTTGCAGCTGTAATTTTCTCTCATGTGTAATAGAAATAACACATAGGCAGCTCATTGGGACATGCCAAATGTGAACCACTCATTCGTTAAACTCAGATTCTGAACCACTCAGATATTATTCCCAACACAAATACATTTTGAAAATTTTAGAATTAAAAAAAAATGTTGATTTTTTTTGCCTGATTAGAATAAACCTAACCCCGTACATAATTAAGATTTAACATTCTGTATTTTCGAACACCAAAATGTATTCAATTAAATTTATATTTAATTGAAATACTATGTGTTTTTATACCTTCCAAATATTATGCATTTGTATCTTTATATCAAGTTCTGACATATCTATCCAATATTTCATATTTTGAAAATTTTTTTAATTAAAATAAACGTTTAGATAAGTAAAAATAGGAGGCATTACTGAGCAAATTTTTTAATTTTCCAAACTTCATAATGAATAAATCTTTTCAACTCAATTAACTGCTAAATCGTGCTTATTTACATATGTATTTTTCCAATAAAAAAACCAATACCTCTTTCTCTGAAAACCCCAATCAGATAGGTAAACCACTGCATCGTACCAAACTTCAATTACTCTCTGTATATACCATATATCTATCCAATTTTCCAAATTCCTGCAATTTTTTTAATAGAATATTTCCTTTTTTGCATAATTATGATGCATTGCTGAGGAAAGTTTTTAATATATAAACCTCCTTATGAATAAAACTTTTCAGCTCAATTAATTGCTAAATCTTGCTTATTTACATCTGTACTTTTTCCCCCTCACGGAAGAATCTCAGATAGATAATTCATCGCACCATACTAAACTTCAACTACTTCCTGTATGTATAATATATCTATGCAATCTTTCAAATTTCTGCAATTCATTTTTAATTAAAATGTTTGCTTCTTTGCATAATTATGATACATTGTTGAGAAAAAATTTTTAGTTTATAAATCTTAATGAATTAATCCCTTCAGCTAATCAATATTGTTTGAAGCTGCATTTTTATTTCCCTTCATAAATGAATCGCACAAGCAACAGAACATCGAAAGCATATCGAACAACATCGAAAGCATATCGAACAACATCGAAAGCATATCGAACAACATCGAGAGCATATCGAGCATAACAACAGCATATCGAACTCCAAACAACTTCTGACACATCTACCCAATTTTTTTCAATTTCGGCAATTTTTTTAATTGCTAAAAAAAGATTTATTTATTTGCATAATTAGGATGCATTGTTGACAAAATTTTTTAGCTCATAAATCTTTTTAATGAACCTAGCCCTTCAACTCAATTAATTAGCAAACCAATATTTTTTTGCAGCTGCATATTTCTTCCCTTTCATAACGTTAACCACAACAAATAATTCAAATAGCCGATCGGCAATCCATCGGAGCATACCGAACCCAAACCACCCCCCTGTATTTTGGCAGAGCTTAATCACAAACGAGGCGCAAAAGCAATCTGTAGCAAACTCGAAGCTGGTAAAAGATGCCTCGCTGATAAACCGCGATAACATCTAGCCGCCCGGGAAGCCATCTGTTAGCTCCAGGACCGAAAAGAACTGCCATGGTTTTTCCGAGTTAACATGATACGGACAGCGGTTTTGTGAAATTTACTTCCTCTTTTTAAAGATTATGGGGACGTTGGGCCTATTAACATCCTGTGACTGGATGTCCTGAAGAGACCCGTTTGTTTATTGTAAAATAAAAAGATACATAACCCTTTTTTTCTGTTTTTTTTATTTTATTATTATTTTATTATTATTTTTTTATCCAGTTGACGATGATTTAGAGTGTTTATTTTAAGCAAAAGGGCTTTGAAATGATGCTGGTGAATCAGATGATAAATTGTAAATTGATTATAAAATGATAAGAATATAGCGCGTATTATTATTCAAAATTATTACACATTATTATTATTTAACAGTGTTTATTTAAGTGTATTTTTAAGCAAAACGGGCCTTGAAATGATACTGGAGAATTAGATGATACGATTTTAATTATAAATTCATTATGAAATGATAAGGATATAATGGGTATTATTTTTCAAAATTATTATACATTATTGTTATCATTATGAGAAAACTGACTATGTTATCATTCTATATCTGTTTGCCGTGCAAACTGTTTTATTACAATGAAATAAAAAGCTACCTAACTAATTTTTCGAGAATTAATAATTTGGAAAAAATAATTTGCACATATATGATTTATAATACAATTTATTAAAATCGTGTTCTATTTATTGATGAAAAACTAGAGTGTTTATTTTAAGCAAAAAGGCTTTGAAATGATACTGAAGAATTAAGATGATAAATTGTAAATTGATTATGAAATGATAAGAATATAGCACGTATTATTATTCAAAATTATTACAAATTATTATTTTTATATCATTGTGAAAAAACCGGCTCTGCTATCATTCTATATCGGTATGTTGTGAAAAATGTTTAAGTGCAATGAAATAAAAATGTACCTAATTATTTTATCTTTAATTAATAATTTGGAAGAATTAGCTTGCACATATATCATTTATAATGCAATTTATTAAAATCGTGAAAAATCATCGAATCATATTCTATTTATTGATGAAGAACTAAAGCGTTTATTTTAAGCAAAAGGACTTTGAAATGATGCGGGAGAGTCAGTGGATACAATTTTAAGAAATTCCTTAGAAAATAGTGCAGAATATAATGAATATTTATTTTCATAATTGTTATACAATCTTATTACTCTTGCATACGGAAATAACTTGCAATGTTATTATTTTATAAACGATTTATGTATTTGCAGGTCAATATCGAATCAATAAGCGAATTTGAGAAAAAAAATTTATCTTTCAACATTAGGTCAATTACTCTAAATACCATCTATAAAGCGAACTATTTTCCGATTAGAGCAGGAAATTTTTTGTACAAATTAAAATCAAAATAGAGAAAAAAGAAGAAAGAATCAAAATAGTAAAAAAAAAACATAATCAGAAAATTTAAAGTTCAAAAAATACGTCATATCGAAACAAAATTTAATTGAGAAAATAATCCAATTAAATAATAAAATAATCAAAAAGAAAATTATTTTTCAAATGTTTGACGTAGATTATAAATTAAACGATTTTTACACCTGTAAGAGAATAAACTCGAAAATAAATATTCTTATTTTTAATGAACTGAGTATTGTTTCTCCTTTCTCTTTGATCTAATTTAAACGATTGACGTATTTGCAATTTAATATCGCCTAAGCGAATTTGTGAAAAAAAATTTTATCGTTCAAACATTAGGTCAATTACTCTGAATTATTAATATTATTATTTAATATCTATGTGTTGTATAAATTTTTATTTATTTATTATGAAATAAAAAGAAACCAATGAATTGCTCTCGATTTATTTCATATGTTTTATGGAGTTCTATTTATAGTATGTATTTATACAATTCTGTTTACTTTAAAAAAAGGGATTTCAAAAATGACGCTGTAAAAATAGTAATATAATTTTTCAAATCTAAATTTAGTATAAATGATTAAATTATAATTGATTCTTTTTTTAAAAATTCATACAAGATTAAAATTGAGACTTTATTATTTGTATTAGAACTGGAGCCAAACAGTTTCTTTTGATACTTCTGCAACATCTAAAGTTTTCTTAAAATATTTGTTATAGTAACGTTAGTTTTGATTAGAAAAAATACTTGTTATATTTAACTTTTAAAATAAAATTTATTTAGTTTATTTTATCTTTTAAAATAAAATTTATTTATTAAAAGCAGTAAAAATCAACAAAAGGAAATACAATAACATTTAAAATCTTTTTAACAATTTAAAGGCAAATAAAAATTAATAAATCTATTAATGAAGTATACATAATATTTATTATTTATAGTTTTTTATCTCTTAAATACACTTAATAAATCATTCTGTTATATTTTTCCAATATTTTAATAATTTTTAAATATTTATTTAAATAATTAAAAAATATAATTTAATAATATATTTATTTATTATATAATAATTTAAATATATATATATATATATATTTCAAAAAATATAATAGCATTAATCTAAAATATTTTAATAATTTAAAAATATTTTAAATTAATCCTATTACTAGCATAGATGTATTTTAAACAGTTTTATCACATAGGTATTGTATTCCTCTGATTTTATATGTAGAAATCTTTTTTCTTTAAATCTCTTATCAGTTCTTAAATTCGCTACTGCTTGAGTTAAAGGCCGTTTATAGCATCATTCTTTCTCACCAAAAATCACTTAAGCATCGCACGAACAAATAGTAAATCACAGTAGAAGCCCAATAATCGATTCCTTAATGTATTTCACAACCAAAGCCAATTTCAGAATCGGATCTTTCAACAATTTCTTTCTTTTTTCTTTTTTTTATAAATCGACTGCTCTAACTCATTTAAAGTGTGGCTGCTAGTAAAAAAGAAAAAAAGAGAGAGAACTCTCTTACGCCCCTTCAACGGAATCGACTCTTCCATAAAAGTTTTCAACGAAGGAAAGGGGAGGGGTTAGAAGGGGTGGGGAGGGAAGCAAAATATCGATCAACTACAACCAAAAGATCTAGAATTCAAATTCATCTGAAAATGCTGTTCCCGCGCAAAGCAGACGAAAGAACAATAACAACAAAAAAAAAAAAAAAAAAAAAAAAGAAAAAAAAAAAAAAAAAAAAAAAAGGAAAAAGAAAAAGAAGAAATTGAAAGAAAGAGAGAGAGAGAGAGAGAGAAGCGAAACGGGAATACATACGTGCGCGTATAAAAGTTAAGCTGAATAAAAACAAAAAGAAAAAAAAAGAAAAAAAGCCTTGATTCGTCGCATCTCGAACAAAACACTAAATCAATAATTCGATTTCGTTTCTACGTCATTAAATCAGACGAAGAAAACGCTTTCAAAGACCACGAGTTGGGCATCTCAATGAATTTCAGAGCAATTTTTTCTTTTTTTCATTACTTTTCTTTTTTTCGGTGTGTGTGTATTTTGTTTATTTACTCTAACGTTATATGCTCGAGGAGTCTCCCGATATAGAATTACAGAGAGTTTAACTTCTTTTTCTGTCGCCAGGAGAATCGGGAGACGGTTAAAAATATAAAAGGATTTTGGAAGAATTTTTTTTTTTTTTTACTTTTACCTTATTTATTTTCCATTTTGGTCCAATTTCAGGAAGTGCAGAGACAATAGTTGTCGAGAGTTTTTTTTCGAAGACCCTCTTTTGTGAGATTTTGTTTTCATATCTACATATATGGGCGTGTATACACATAAAACCACTCTCTCTTCAATAGTTTACCTTCAGTATACGCATAATTAAAGTATTTTCATCAAATTCTTTATTTTTTGGCAAAGAAAAAATTTTCCGAGATCTTGAGCACGACATGTTTGTTGTATTAATCTTAATTAAACATCGCCTGTTTTTAAATAAATATGAATTGTTGAAACTGTTTGAAGAAGTTTCAACAAAAGATAGAAGAAGGTTAAAGACAGTGATTTTCAACAAAGGCCTTAATTATGCCAGAATGAAATAGATAATAGATAACTGGAACACATCAAATATTTATGCATTTCTTAATGGACGATCTTAATTAAACATCTATTTTTAGATGAATATGAATTGTTGAAACTGTTTGAAGAAATTCCAATAAAAGAAAGAAGATCAAAGACAGTGATTTTCAATAAAGGCCTTAATTATACCAAAAAGAAATATATAATAGATAACTGGGATACATCAAATATTTATGCATTTCTTTTGAATTAAAGCAGAAAACTTTATTGTGAGTGATATTCCATATTGATTTTGCAATGGACAATCTTAATTAAACATCGCCTGTTTTTAGATGATTATGAATTGTTGAAACTGTTTAAAGAAATTTCAACAAAAAACAGAAGAAGGTTAAGGACAGTGATTTTCAATAAAGGCCTTAATTATATCAAAAAGAAATATATAATAGATAATTGTGATACATCAAATATCTATGCATTTCTTTTGATTAAAAACAGAAAACTTTATTTCGAGTGATCTCCATTGATTTGACAATGGACATTAATAGAAATTATTTAAAAAAGAAAAAAATTGCTGAGTAATTTAATTTTTTAATTTAGTAACCTTTTATTGTATGATTTCAATGTATTATGTTACTATGTCGTACTATCCACATAGTATATAATTAATATTTATATAATAAATAAAAATTATTATTCAAAAATTAGTTATATGTTTATCATGCATGCATGTTTATTTAGATAATGTTTGAAAAAAATTTCTTAATATTTGTTTGTTTTTTTCTAGATTAGGTATCATTAAAAAATCTAATAATTTTCCAATTATTTTAATTTAAATTTTACATAAATTTATGTAACGAATTAGATTAATGTTCTTTAAAAAAACATACATAGATTATAATAACTAATTTAAATCGCACTTTTATAGAATTTATTATATTGTATTTTTTCACTTATATATATATTTATATAATTATAAGCTTATTAAAATGATATATAATATGACTTGCAAAATTTTAACCTTTTTTTCCCCGAATTTATTATTATTGTTATTTATTTATGAATTTGTATTATTATTATTTATTTTTTTACTTATTTATTTATTTATTTTTTTGCAAATTTTTCCACGCTTTCCATGTTTTACCAAAATTTTAAAGTGACTTAAGTTTTTTTTTTAATTTTTCTTTTTAATTTTCAATTTTTTCCACGAATTAAAAATTTTCCAATTTCCCTCTCAATATTTATATTTCTCGAAATAGCTTGACTTTCAACAAATCGATTTTTTTAATTAAATATCTACATCTTCATAAACCGGACGTCAATGCAAAAATTTCTTATAAATATTAAATTTTTTTTTTAACTAATAAAAAAAGTCACACATACTCACATGTTTTCAATAAAAGTAATTCCTTATTATAACCTTTCAAATAATAATAATAACATCAAATAATCAGTAAGGAAAAGGAGATACTTTCAAATCCTTCCTTTATTGTTTCTGTGTCGTACTGTAGTACCTCTAGCACTTGTTCCTAAAAACGTGCATGTCTGGTGTATTACGTGCAGGTGTCAATCCCCGTTATTCCAGAGTCAAAACACACCCCTTCTCATGCGTGTTCAAAAATTAATAAAGTAATAATCCCCCGTTATGCTGATGAGTAATGTGGATCTAATGCGCCCCTAGGGTCCTAGGTGCTCCAGGCAGCTGGTAAGGCACTTACGCAATACGGTGTCACGCCCTGGTATGATGGACAGCACTGTTGCGGGGATGAGCAGGGACGAGTCTCCCATCGCACATGCGTTGGGGACAGCAGAGAAATAAACTGGTGCTTATTGTTTTTTGTGGTATTAGAGAACTTCATAGTCAATGCATAGAAATGTCTTTAAAAATGAAGCGTTGTTTTTTGATAAACAAAAATAATATGTGGGATTTAAAAAATTAATCATTTTAAATTTTAATATAAGAATAAAATATGAATAACACTTTTCTAAACATTTGCGTAGGTATAAGAAATTGTATGTTATTATTTTACAACAATTATTTAAATTTAAAAAAATTATATTTTTAAGATTTTTAAAATCAGATTAAAGATTAAAGATTTTTAAAGTCATCTTTTCGCAAGATTTGTTTATTTAAAATGAATTGCATTTTTGTATATGATTAATACTTTTTGAGAACAAGTGAAATTGAAGTGAAATGAATGAAGTGAAATTATCAACAATTTTTTTATTCGTTTATTATTCACGATTATTTGCTCACGAAGGATATAAAAAAAAATATATTTAATATTAATATATGAAAGCAGAAATATGAGAATATTATTACTAAAAAAATATAACGGTTTAAATCTTATATCCCATTTCTTATAGCAGTATTTTTCATTAATATATATTCCCCTTATTAATAAAAATATATTATCTTAAATATGCAACGTATTTCTGTCATGTTTTTATGCATCTCACGAATTTCAGAAAAATATTTTGATATTCTGTTTGAAATGTATGGAGTTAATTTAAATATTTTATTTACACAATATGATGTATTAAACAATTTTGAAAATAATTTTTTTATTCTATTGGTTACACTTATTACTCAAAAGGGAGTAAAACTGTTTTCATTTTACAAAATAAGTAGATGAGATTGTTTTCTGTCGCTTCCGATGCTTTTCAGTGTTTAATAGATAAAGATCAGAAGTAGCATTGAAACAGATCAGAAGTGGCTTTGCCCATTATTTACTTCATATTTATTTTTCGATATTTATATCAAAAAAATAAATATGAAGTATTATATATTATGTCTTGATATATTATATATAGAATATTTTATATAGATTATATAATATCCATTATTTAATTCATATTTATTTTTCGATATTTATATCAAAAAAATAAATATGAAATATTATATATTATGTCTTCATATATTATATATAGAATATTTTATATAGATTATATAATATCCATTATTTACTTCATATTTATTTTTCATATTTATATCGGAAAAATAAATATGAAGTAAATATAGAACAAAGCCATTTCTGATATATTTCAATGCTTCATAAACACCGAAAAGCATCAGAAGAGGCAGAAAACAAAGCCTTCTACTTATTTTGTAAAATGAAATCAGTTTTAATCCATTTTGAGTAACACGAATAAACAATAGAATAAAAAATTCATTTTTAAAATTATTCATTATTGCATCATATTTCTGGAATAAAATAAAAGATAATTTATCGTCAAGCACAAAAAAAAAAAAAAAAAAAAAAAAAAGACGATTTAAATCAAATGCAAGAATTAAACATATTTAATGTTTTACGATTTTTAATTCGGTAAAACTAAAACCCTTTTGTTGTAACGGCAACAAACCAAAACCAATCCAATGGGGGGAAAAAACAAAAACCCGAACCTATGTGAACGAAAAATATATAATTCCTTTAGATTTCCGTAAAAACTGACGCAAGCCAATGATTAACGCAGCCAAATCTCGGGGGATTCGACTTACGGCGAAGCCCTAAGTAGATTAGAACCGATGAAATTTGTCTGGCCAGCTACTGACTTACGGGATATTACAGTCATGGGGTACCTTGCCATAAAGGAACGAAAGAGGGTGGAGGGATTGTCAGAAAAAAAAAACAATAAAGGGTCTGTGGGCGGGACGATATAGTTATCCCTTGGGGAGGGGAGGGGGGTAAGAAGGCCCAAACGAAATTTTTCCTCCCCAGCAGACGACTTTGTGGTCGCTCGAAGAACTCGTTTGTGGAGAACCCGACAAACGCACGTGCCTCGGTTTACCAAACATCTATGTCACGTGACGGGTTATCTAATATATTTTTGCTGTGGTGGAGGAACACCCCTTTAAGGAAGGATTCACTCCCACGCAAAAAAAAAGAACGCACTAAATTGGAACATGCATTCATCTTTTATTGTAATAAGATCACAAATTTTTTTTTTTTTAATATTTTTATTTCTTTAAGCAAATTAAAATTAACTTAAGTAATTAAAGTACACAAGGAAACTTAATCTCGTTGCCTTATTTTTTTTTAATTGAACAATAAGTAAATTAATATTAATTATTCTGTTTTTGATTGGATTAATATTATTAAGCGATGGAATCTTTTTCTATCGATAAAGAGATGGGAAAAAACAACAACTAAGAAATAAAATAAGAAACAAGAGTCTTTTGAAAATGTATTTATAAACTATTTTTATTTGATGGCTTTGAATAAAGACGTACTAGTATTAGAAATTAATAACACTGTTGTAAGCCTATTTTATATTAATTAATTTCTATTTGATTTATTAGAAATTAATAATGCCGCTGTAAGCCTATTTGTAATTATTTGATTTCATTTTAAGTTGTATATTATAATATAAAAAAGAAATTTGATTGACATTTGATTTCTGTATGATATTATTTGATTTCTATTTGATATTATTTGATTTTTATTTGATATTATTATAAATTAATATTGCTGTTGTAAGTTTATTTGGTATTATTTGATTTCTATTTGATATTATTAGAAATTAATAATGTTGCTGTACACCGATTTGATATTATTAGAAATTAATAATGTTGTACACCAATTTGGTAATATTTGATTTCTATTTAATGTTATTAGAAATTAATAATGCTGCTATACGCCAATTTGATATTATTAGAAATTAATAATATTATTGTAAGGCTATTTGATATTATTTGATTTCTATTTGATCTTATTTAATTTCTATTTTATATTATTTAATTTCTATTTGATCTTATTTAATTTCTATTTTATATTATTTAATTTCTATTTGATCTTATTTAATTTCTATTTGATCTTTTTAATTTCTATTTTATATTATTTAATTTCTATTTGATCTTATTTAATTTCTATTTGATCTTATTTAATTTCTATTTTATATTATTTAATTTCTATTTGATTTCTATTTGACATTAATAGAAATTAACAATGTTGATGTAAGCATATTTGATATTATTTGATTTCTATATGATATTGTTAGAAATTAATAATGCTGCTGTAAGCCTATTTGATATTATTTGATTTCTATTTGACATTAATAGAAATTAACAATGTTGATGTAAGCATATTTGATATTATTTGATTTCTATATGATATTATTAGAAATTAATAATGCTGCTGTAAGCCTATTTGATATTATTTGATTTCTTGTTAAATTGTATATTACAACATAAGAGCATAAGGCTACTAATAATTAAGAATAATTATTATTTAACAATAGAGCTATGAATTAAATTAATTATGGAAAATTATTTGTTATAAATTACAAATTTCATAGGAAATAAAAAAACGATAACAAACAGCAATTTAAAATAATGCATGATTAATCTAATTTAAAATCGATTCCGTAATTATTTTGCAGTGAGAAGAACTATTTTTGATTAAAATAAATCGTACAAAGAAAGGACAAAAGTTCAATCAATTATAATACTTAACAATTCTCGGAAATAATTACTTGTACTTACATTTATTTCCAAATAGTAATAGCATTCTTTGCCTAATTATTGTAATAGGCTGAATGCTATTTTAATTTAATAATAGAAGTATTTACTTAAATCTTTTAATAAAATTGAGCATAATGTATTTAAAATTGAATGAATATCTAATAGCGTAATGAATTTCTAATAAGTTTAAAACATAAATTAAATTTAATAGTATTATTGATATAATGAAGTAATAATTAGAAAGATAATTTTTTAATAAATTGTAAAAATGCAAATAAATGCCAAAAATTAATTTCAGTAAAAATTTTTAGTTCCAAAATAGCATGGTAAGATAAAATATGAAGGGGGAAAAAAACATCAATTGTTTTTTGCTGTTTAATAATATTTTAAAGTACCTTATTTGGGCAATAAATAACTTAGAATTTATTTAAGTTTGGTTGACGAATTCTTTTGGAGCTATTTAGGACTTGGGGGCTCCATCTCCGATATGACAGGGTAATACAGTTGAAACAATGAAAATTTCCCAGAATATATTTATAAACATAATATAATCAATTTACAATCATAAACAAATAAAAGAAAAGAAAAAATATTTAAAAATTAAATTAGAAATTAAATAAAAAATTTTGCACGGACATTCAAGTTGTGGATATTGAATACCTTAAAAGAATAATCCATACAAATTATATGAAAAATTTTTTTGAATAGATATTTTTATTTAATATATTTTATAAAGTGAGTATTTTACACATCCTGTTTTCGAAACATTTGATATGATGGCTGAAAGTGGTTATTCATCAAACATCTCTTATTTTTCTTTAAAATAAATCAACTTCTCACTAGTTATCATCACTTCTACTTATTATTATTATTTTTTTTTTTTTACTTTATTATGATAAATTACTTATTTATTACTTTTTACGCTATTATTTGACTTTATTAGGATACATTTATTTATTTACTTATTTCATTTTACTTTTTATTTTTATTTTATTAGGATACATAATTTAAGCGGGACCATCAATTGAGTAGGTTTGTCATGTTGTGAATATGGATACCAGCTGATGCAAAAATTAATTTCATAATAAATGTTCCATTTTGAAAGAAATGTTATTGAATTTTTTGATAAAAAAATTCCTTCATTTTTAAAATAGTTATTCGGTCAATTTGTACCTGAAAAACCTCCAATGTCATTATCTAAAAAGAATGGTGGGATAATTGTCAAAGTGTTTATGAACTGAAATTTGGAGGATGGAACAATGTTTTTCAAACAAGTTGTGTCAACAAATTTTAATACAGATACTCACTTTTTCCTGCTGTTGCAATTGCTTCATCATGAGGTTTTTCTTCTTGTCTTTGCACCTCTTGTTCTGAAACCACACCCTGATCACACGCGGACTGAGTCCCGTCATTTCCACCAACTGTTCCTTCATGAGGGCGTCTGGTCGGGGGTTGGCAGCATAGCAAGTGCGCAACGTGTGCAGCTGCTTCTCGTTGAGGACGGTCCGAACCCGCGTCGGCTTGTGGTCCGAGCTCTGCTTGTGCACCTGCGGCCTCACCGAGTCCCGATTCCTGTTCGTCTGCATGGACTCCGCATTGGCTGCCAAAAGAAAGAGGGGACATCGGTTCAACAATCTAAATCATTAAAAAGAAAAAAGCAAAAAGAAAAGTAAAATGGAGAAGGAAGAAGAAAGAAAGAAAGATGGTTGGCAAACAACCTCAAGTACTGTAATGGCCACGAAAGACAAACATTGGGAAGGTCTTCCTAAAGTCCTTATTATCTTCGTTTTCCTGCTGAGTGTTCTGTTTGGAATTGCTTTTTCGAGAAGAGCCGACTTTACCTTTTTTTTCTTTTCTTTTTTTTACCTTTTTTTTTTTGCATGCTGGGAAATTCGATAACAAAAGGAAAAAGCATATATACATCCCCAACAATTGCCAGCGGACTGGATGTGCTCCACTGGTCAACTTCCATGGATGTAAATATGCTGAGGAATTATGAACTGTGGAGTTCTTGATTGAGAAATGATGAGGAAAAACAGCGGCAGACGTGCCATAATTAGACCTCACCAAGCGCGCTTTGACCCGTTTCACTTCGGTTGAGTTTGATAATAATTGCAAAGTTGAACCATGTATTGAGAGCAACAGCCGCTTGAGTTAGTGGATCATGGTTTTCAATGGATATGCTTTGAATCAGTGTTTTCGAAAGTAGTAGTTTTGGAGTAGAAATGTGCTATTATTTTTTTATTCGGTGCTTGATAAGACATTTCCGCATGTAAATCTTTCAGAATTTGTCAATCTGACTGCATGCTATCTTAAAAACTGAAAGCTTGTTATATTAAATTAACTTTTGTTTTCATTTATTTAGATCATTAATTTAATAATAGAGGATTGATTTATCTGTAACATGAGGGCATAAACAAATATAACTAGCAAGGGATACACTGGTTATGTATATTTTAGAGAATATAACAGTTTTAAGTCATATAGTTGTGTTAAAAGTTTATGACAGTTTTGGAGAAGAAATCTGCTAATATTTTTTTATTCTGTTTTAGATAAGATATTTCCGCAATCTCTTACATGTGAATCTGACAGCAATGGTAAATCAGACTGCTTGTTATCGTAAAAACTGAATTCATGTTATAATTAAATAAACTTTTGTTTTTATTTATTTAGAGCCTTAATCTAACAACTGAAGGTTGGTTTATCTGCAACATGAAAATATAAATAAATATAACCAGCAAGGGATGCACTGATTATGTATATTTTATTAAAAATAGTAGTTTTGAGTCATATAATTGTGTTAAAATCTGAAAATTGCACCTTTACAATGGTGCATAATTTAACTTCTTTACTTATATTTTATCAAGAATTGAATGTTATATGAATTTTTTTTTTTTATTTGCTTCAGGAGAATATAGAAACACTTTAAATCTAACACAAAAGCAGCTACAATTCACCCCTCACGTCTTAGATACATAATTCGCAGGTTAATTCCAAAACGAAAATTTGTGTGTAATTGAAGGTGGTGGATTAGTGGTTTTTAGCCCTTGGCACTCAGTGTAGTAGTCAGTGTTAGCCCTTGGGCTAAAATGTTTGGACACCCCTTCTCTGATCTAATTTTTTTTTTTTTTTTTTTTATGGAATAGATCACAAGATGAACATTGAAGACCATCTATCTCTGCATTGCACAATTAACTGAACTTTTTTCTTGCATAAAACAATTTATTAAATTAATATGCAGAATTTATAAGTGCAGATTTAGCTTTATAAAATGTATACTTAATAAAGACACTAGAAGAAGCACACATTCTATCTTTTAAACGTTTCGTTTTTAATTAACAAAGGCGGCACATCCATGTGTGTATAGATCAGATTTCTAGGGCCCTATTTTGGAAGTAGGGGGTGGCGAACCGTGAGAAACAATCAAGTGTGCAAATACAGCAACCCTCCACTTGAAACTCAAGTGGCGAAAAAAGGGGGCCAGCTTTCACGCCGGTGGGCAATTTCACCGGCGGAGGGGATATTTTATCAAAGAATCAGATATACTTCTTGAAACATTTTAACAGAAATGGAGGAAACATTTTTTACTCAATATACATACATTTTTAATAAATATTTGGACATTTTCCTCTTATTCTATGTTAATTTAAATAAAAAATAATTAAAAAAAAAAAACAAAAAATGTTTAAATAAGTTTCTTAATTTTTTTTTTTTTTTTTTTTTTTGTTACAGAAAGTTTTAGTTCAGGATTCATATTAAGGCTCATAATTTACCTTAATTATAAAAATAGTCAATTTTTTTAATTTGAAAAATCCGTGCATTTACATGATAACGCATATACTATACTTATATGCATTTACATGATTTATACAGCTATGTTAATAAGGAAAATCAGTGTTAGTTATACCTACAGTGCTGAAGTTAGTGTTTTATTAATTAATTCGATTTCATGAATAGTGATAGTAAAAATTAATTATAATTCTAATTATTAAATTAAAATTAGTGCTTTATTAGTTATTTTATTTATAAATTTATAAAATCTGAGTGTTTTGTACAATACATTGAATTAAAACATTTTAAAGAAATAATTTCTTATCCTCTTTTTCGCTGTGAGAAATTTTAACGTGACTTATTTTTTAATTATTTATTATTATTATCATTTTTTGTTTATTTTGAAGCAGAGGAATAGTATTTCTTAATACACTAGAGAAAAATTTTAGTATACGTGTAAAAAAATTGTTTAATATGCAAAAGAAAATATAAAAAATATATAAATGGAATATAATTTGCAATATTCGAAAATCACGCAGTTGCCCTAATAATTTCCGACATCATTAAAGACACCATAAATAGTTATTAAAGTTTTATTAAATATTTATTAAAGTTTTATTAAGTAATTCATTAGAATTCTTAGATTATAATTATGATTAATAACTCTTATGATTCTTCAGTATGAACTATATTAATAATGAAAATTAGTGTTAGTTAAATCTACTAAGTTAAACTTAGTGTTTTATTAATTAATTCAATTTCAAGAATATTGATAGTGCAAATTTATGCTAATTATACCTATTCAATTGAAGTTAGTGCTTTATTAATTATTTTATTTATAAATTAATAAAATATGAATGTTTTGTATAACATACTGAAATTTGAACTTCTTTATTTAAAAAGATGCTAAATATATATCTTCCATTTTTTTTTAAAAAAGGAATCTTTCCCGAAATTTCTTTTTCAAAGGAACGATATAAAAGGAAAAATAAATCGATATAAAAGGTTATTCGATACAATCTATTTGACTTAAGCATCCTTGACGAAATGGCCTTCATCATGTGCACCTCTCTTCTTACATCGCAGCACACATAGTTCCTCACCGTTCGAAATTGGAATCGAACCCCCCATTCCCGGGAAAGAAATAATGACCCTTGCCTTTGCAAAATGCGGCTTCTGGTATTGCTCACTTTCTTCCTTTAAAAGGCAGTTAGCACGCCGGGAGGACGAAAGATGCATCCTAAATCGGTAGAAGGTGGTTTTTGAAGAGCCTCAACTTCAAGTCAAGAACTGCGATGTGAAGTATTCAATCATGCAAGAGAGATTGCCCTCGTAGGAGAACGTGATTTTTCCATTTCAATTCTTTGAATGATTCTTTTTTATTTTTTGAGGGGGAAAAAAAAAAGAATGCAAAAAGTATTTCGCTTGGGATTTAAGTGTGAAGGATATCCATATGGAGTAAGGTAATGGAATATGTATTAATGTTAGAATGCTGTAATGCCTAACCTATAATTCGTATTAGTAACGTTTTTATAAGTTAACGTTATTAAAAACGTTTTAGGTAAGTTCTAAGTAGTATGACAATAAAAAAAATCTGCTCAGTTTTGCAGTAAAGTTTTTTTTTTTTTTTTTTTTTTTTTTTTTTTTTTTTTGCACTACTAAAAGCAAAATTTCTTTATGGTTTTTACATGTTAGAAAACCTTGGATATTACCTTGGGAAAAAAATGCCGTTTTCTAAGAGGTAATTAAAATACTTGTATGTTATCCTAATAAAACTGTGTAGTCTATTAACTAAATTGTAACCAAAAGACTCATCATCAATCCTCATCAGTGGAGCAACGACCCATGGTGGGCCAAGGCGATCTGCATACTGGCAGATTTCGAGACGAGAAATGTTTTGCATTTTACTGAATAGGGTAGTCAGCCTTACGCAAAACGCTCTACAGCCCTAGTAGACTGGGACCTACGGTTTAAAATGGATTTCGAACCCCTACAAGCCTACATGACACCGAAAACCGTTTCGAACCCAAAACCTGCAGCACCGAGCGCCAATGCTAAAAAATTAATTAAACTAAATAATGACCATGCATCTAAATTAAATTATGCATCCTTGTTTTCACCTACGCACTGGCAAGAGCGCTCTCTGAGGCATTCAGGATAATTATTTATTTGACCTACAGACTCTCACCTAGAGAAGAAGTAACTTTCGCTCACTCTGCTTGTACGCGAGTATCGGGTTTTCGACTTGGAAGTGGAATTCTTCCACGAATCTATAATTATATGTCTTTAAATATGTTGTCTGTAATTGTATGTGTTTCTAATATGTGTTTGTGTAAATAAAACTATTTGTTCTCTAGCCTGTGCCTCAAGTATCTTAACTCAACCAATCCCCAGTTACAATCTGGTTGACTAACTCGCATACGCAATACACAATTATAACAAATCATAACGAAAGATAATTGTGTCTACAAGTGTGTTTCTTATAATTCCCTCCCTCCCTTTTTTTTTTTTTGTAGCATATTAGCCTTATTTTAGCCTTATTTCTTATTGCAAAGAATATTACATTTTTATTAATTCTTCTTCCATTAAATAAAAGCTGGATTTAAAAAGAATTTAATGCATCATAACAAATCAATGCTTTGTAGCTATTTTTTTATAGTGCTATTAATAATTGCTTATGAATATGACTGGATGTGATGGATTATATAGGATTTTGCTAGAATTTTGGAAGTGAATTTAAGAACTTGAGTCAGGAGATAATGTTTGATTTCGATTGGTCGACGTTTTGCATCCTAAGGTTTTAATATCCAATAATAATTCGCCATTTATTATCAGATAATGCTCACCAAAAATTAACCGACTTTTATACTAATCATAAAATAAATCAAATTCATAGAATCAGCTATAAATATATTTTAAAATTAATTATAAGATGAATTTCTTAACTTCTAATTAATATAGAAGAAAAATAAATAAATTATCAAAATGAAATATACTATTTTAATCAAAAGAAAAAATTAGTTTAAAATCCTTAGTTATAGTTTAATAATTAGCTTAGTTAGTTAAATAATAAATAAATTACTAATTAGTTTCTTAAAAATATTGTAAACTAAACCATGAAACCTAATAGGAGAGGCGAGAAATCTTCAATTAATTTTTTTCGTAGAAGTCGAAGAATATATATATATATATATATATATATATATATATATATATAAATGTTTTAGAAACTAATTATTTTCGCTTTCCTCATGTTCATAGATTTTATTAATTCAATAAAAGCAACTGAAAAAAATCAAAAATTCAATTAAATGTTCGTGAAAAGCATCAATGTTTACCTAATGGAATAGAAAAGATATTATCGAAAGTTAAAGAGTGTGTGTAAATATTTCTTTTCATGAAGCATTCAATTATTATAATCCTAATAGTAGCATGAAATGTGTCATAATAATTTCGAAGCACTTAATTAAATCAAGTGATAATTCAGTATTTTATCGCGAATTATTTTTTAAGGGAATACAATTTTATGACAAGCAATTATTTTGCTTCGCATTTCTGATTCTTTATTTACCTGTCTTAAATTAACACATCTCCATTTACATGGTCATAGAAATGGACAACAACAACAACAACAACAAAAAAATGGATGAAGATTGCTCAGATTTTCTATTTATTTATTTTTTATACTAATCAGCGTTGTAAAAATAAATATTAAAGAAATATTTGGGACATATTTTTTCTACGGTATTGTTGATTGGCAGTTCCAAAATTTACCAATCAACCATCAAATAAATTATTGAATTTATTTAAAATGATGAACCTTTGAAATATTCAACTAGATACAATCGGCCTTTGTTTCAATAATTTTTTATTTTATTTTATCAATCCAGTATTTTATACACCTGTGTATAATTGTTGTTCTTAATTTTATGACTTATGGCTTCTTTACAGAATTCAGCCTGATGGCCAATTGGCTAGCGTTCTGGCCGTTGGTGCCACAGGCTTCAGGTTCCTATCCTGGCTGTGACATGGATGTTTGTGAGTGATTCGAAATCTACGTTAAACTGTGAGTCCCGGTGTAATTAGCCTAAAGTGTGCAAAAAAATTACAGTAGAGCGACAAAAAAAAAAAAAAAAATAAAAAAATCTTCATAGAATTCAAAATCAAGTAAATTCTTTACGTACAATGTTTTCGGCGAATCATACAACGGAAATAAAAAAAAGATTAATATATATCACTCTGCTTCTTCATCATTAATACAGCAGCCTCATGGTGGGCCAAGGTCGTCTGCCTACTGGCAGATTTCGAAACAGGAGATGCTTGTCTTTGTCAGGTGTAGGGTAGTCAACCCTACGCCCAAGTGTCCTATTATACTGGCACCTACGGTTTAAGAGGGTTCCAAAACATCCATGGTACCTCTGAGATTCGAACCCGAAATATATAGGGCTGATGGCCGAGTGACTGGCGCTTGGCCATACATACCATTCTGGGAAGATATAATTCAAATAATAAATGGTCATCAAAAATTTTTAATTTGCATGTAGGGAAAAAAGTTAAGTGCAAAAATGAAGAAATAAGGTGTTTTATTTTTGGTTTCCTGATATATCCTTTGCCTAACGAGATTGTAAATATTACAATTAAACCTGGTTTTTTTTTTGTGGTTATAATAAAGGAAAAATTACAAATTTTTTTTATTGTTATTATTTAACTGGAACTTATCTAATTATGTATTTATTACTAGAACTTATCTAATTATGTATTTATTACTAGAACTTATCTAATTATGTATTAACCCCTTTAAGTATATAATCCTGGGTTACCTCATAATATCTTTTTAAATCAGAAGTTAACTCTCTTGAAAATTAATTTTTGATTTTTGACTAAAACAAATACTTATGGCTACTTTGGAGATTCTTAGACCAACACGAGTTCAATCATGATATCGTACAACTGATAATAGTTACTCTATCGCGATTTCATGTAGTTTTAGAGACATTTGATTTGATGTTTTTCAAAACTCAAAAGATTGATAAGGAACTTACTGCTTTCATGAATTTACCTTTAGTTACATTTACTTTCTGTTATTATTACTTTTTTTCAAAATGAGGCATTTAACAATTAGATTCAAAGACATTTGGGATAACAGTAATCATGTGTCGTGTGATGATATTGAAAGTTTTGGCGATTAATCAGAGGATTATAATTTTGATTCGATAAAAATTTATTGATCATAATTTTAACAATGCATGTTTTCGATATTAGTATAAAAAAAATTGTTCTGAAACTAAATTTTAATTGAAAACAAATAAAAATGATCTTTTAAGGTAAGGTATAAAAATGATTTTTTTATATGATATCACTATTAATTTATAACATTTCTACAAGACTGTGCAGCAGCGAAAGAAAGTGGCCACAAAGATTATGAGAATGTGTCATTGAAGGGTGGAGGAAGGGGAGACACACGTGAAAAGAGCGTGCCACGCCTGTGCCGAGCGCGTGAGAATCCAGCCCGCCCACTACAACAAGCACTGCCTGTCAAAGGACGTCCCCTCGCCCCCAAGTGCGAAAGGATAATAATTGTCCGTTAATAATCGATGATGTCCTTTAAAGGTAGTGTTTTTTCCCGATCCTCTCTCCTCCCTGCACCCCCGTGTCAAATGAGGGGCTATTGAGGGAACCGTCACTAATTTGGGGCTTCAGGAGTGAAAACCAAAGTGCCATTCTTCTGAAAGAAGGAAGATTAAATAGGTTTTCATGAACTGCGGTGGGAAAAAGTGAGTGCCACGCTCCGCTTGCTTTCTCACGTCTGCCTTTTTCTTTCGTTAGGTTATTTATAATACGTTTATTATATGTGTTCTTTATGAACTAGTGTAAGGATGATCAACGAACGTTTGTTTACAAGAAGTTTTGGAAACAATTTATTATGTATTTGAGGTTTGTGTTGTTCTGTGAAAAACAAATGTAGTGGGTTTTGAAACTTTATCAAACGAAGATAAAGTTTCAATGCATGCCAATTAAAAATGGTTTGGTTTTAAAGTATTTAATAATCTTAAGTAAAGTTTCATGGGATATGTTTTATTTTCTAGTACGATTTCAGATTTAAAAAAAAATATATTTCAGAAAAGTTCAAAGCAGAATAAAAATAGTTGAATAGGAATAATATTGTTAATAGTTTAATAGTATTTGAGGTTTGTGTCGTTCTGTAAAAAGCAACTGTAGTGGATTTTGAAACTTTCATCAAACAAAGATAAAATTTTAATGCATACTAATAAAAATGATTTGGTTTTAAAATATTTGATAATCGTAAGAGATATGATTCATGAGATATGTTTTATTTTGTAGTATGAGTTTAGATTTTTTTTTTTTAAAAAAACATCTTCCAGAGAAGTTTAAAGCAGAATAAAAGTAGTTGAATAGTTCACGTAACATTTTCAATATGTTCTGATCTGTGTGAATTAAGATGTATCATTTTAAAAAAATAAAACGAATATATGCTTCTATAACATGTTGTAGAAGAATTAATTAAGTGAATGATTAAAAATCATGATGAGTTATTTGAAATGATGCAGTGACTAGTAAATCATTTTCAAATTGTGGCATTAGATCAGTTTTTTCACTGATGAATATATAAGTCATCCTTAAAGCTTATGGTCGGTTTATTGATAAAAAAAATAAGCTAATATAGCTATGTGATGCATTTATGTTTAGAGGCATCTATGAGCATAAAGCAAAATATCGATGCTTTATCAAATTCAAATCTAGGAATCCAGTATTATGGTTTTCTATCTTCTGCAACGATTTATAGTGAAAGATTGGTTAAATGCCTTAACAGAGATAATCTTTACTTGGTGGAAACTACTTGGGTACTACTACTTTACTACTGAAGGTGGAGCAATTGCGCACGATCCACAAGGACCAAAACCAACAAGGAACATGTTTGAAAATTGAATCATCCATTTCAGATTTCTGAATGATACAGATGAGATATAGGTGATATTTTAAACGGATTATACAGTGCATTCAGTTTCTCCAGAAATCATAGAGTCAAGCAAAGGGGAATTACCTGCCATCTGTAAGGACGTTCCGTTGGGCGTTGTGCCGTTGTGAGGTGAGTGTTGTCCGTTGGCCGTGTGACCATTGGGTGTGATTTTCTTCTCAACGATGGGCGTACAGTCGTTGTCCGCCTTGCAGAAGAGACCGTCGTCCCTCAAGGCGTACTCGTCTCCCGGTAGTAACTGCCTCGTGCAAGTTACACATCGGAAGCACTCGATGTGGTAAATCTTGTTTCTGGCACGCATCACGAAGTCGTTCCTGTTGAAGCTCACATTGCACCGGGCGCACTTGATGCCAAACAACCTGCAGGGAAAACAAATTATTGAGTACAGATCATGATAGAGGATTGACATAGTATTCCTACACTATAGAGGCCTATAGTCTATGCAATATATATAGACTCCTCATAGACATATAGACTCCGCATGATAATCGAGAGTTTGCAGTTTTTAGGATTGGTGCCTTTATTAAGTATAGAATGATTTTAAAACAGTTCCCTTCAATTACAAAAAAAAAAAAATTTTTTTTTTTCGACACTGGAGGATTTTATTTACAACAATGTATACCACAAATGTCAACAATAGGTGTTGGCGTCAAAAAATGTCGTCAGGGAGAACTGCCTGTATTTACATACCACATAGGCGAAATTCGGAAAACTTTCACCTGAACTGTTGGCTCTTTCACGCTCAGTCCCATTTGCCATCGAGTCTCTTTGCGTTTGGAATCAGTGACGCATTATCATATAAACATGTATCATGCAAGCTCGAATAAGGTGAAATACAAAGTTGGTGTTTTTTTAAAGCTACTATATAAAGTTTGCAAAAAAAAAATATATTGAGTGCAGATCATGATAATAATCCAGAGGCCTATAGCCTACACATGATACTCGAAAATTTGCAATTTTAAGATTAGTGCCTTTATAAAGAGTAAAATGATTTTAAAACAGTACCCTTCAATTACAAAAAGGTGAAATTTTTTTCTACCTTGGAGGAACTTGTGTCACGTTAATGTATACCACAAATAGTCCATTGATAGATATAAAAAATTGTCGTTAGGGTGAACTGCTTGTATTTACATACTACAAGGATTACATTCCATCAGGAATGTTGGCTCTTTCATGCTCAGCCACATTTCCTATCGAGTCTCTTTTCCTTTGGAAGCATTGACGGCGCTAATGGATTCAAATCTATATCATGCAAGCTCGAATAAGGTGAAATACAAATTTGGTGTCTTTTTAAAGCTCTAAAGTTTGCAGTCTGTCCATTTTTTTAAGCAGTAACGCAGTATCATGCAAGTTTGAATAAGGTGAAATACAAAGTTGGTGTCTTTTTAAAGCTACTACCAAAAGTTTGCAGTCTTCCATAAATTTAATAAGACAAATATTAATAGATATAGATATTCGTGATACAGCAATGGTGATGCTTTTATGAGTAATTATTTTTAATTATAAGCCGTATGGAAAAATTTTACATCAGAACCCAATCATCACTCAAAATGAAAACACAAATTTAAGAGATAAATCTTACATCCAGAATTTTCTTCGCACATGGACTCACTTTTCAGTAATTAAATTTGTTATCTGGACAATTTTTTTCATGTAGGAATTCATGATTGGGAAGTTTTATAAGACGCACTTTTGTGTCCAAACTAGTGATAACATGCAGGATAGTTTATTTTAATGTGAACCGTCAGTCAGTGAGCACATAAATCACTACTTGCTTCTTTTAAAAGGGAAGCAATAGAATTACTGACAATCGTGCACGATTCACAAGAAAAGAAAACGAAAAGTGCAAAGAATATAACTTCTAGGAAGAAAATGAATATAAGGCTTATTCCATTAAATTAAAAATGCTTCAAAAATAAAGAGAGCTGTAAATTTTGTTCTAAATTTTTACCAAAAAACTTAAAAATTCTAACAACAAATGATCCAAGAGACTAATTATATCATCTGTAGTTTTAGATGTTTTCAGTAGTAAAAGGATACCGTAAGTGGAAAGTCCACCTCATTGCTTTCAAATCAAATTGATCACTAATATTACAAGAAAATTCATATAAAAAGAAAGGCTTATTCCTAATTTTAACTGCAATTTGTAATGCTAGCAGCATTTTAAAAAAAAAATTAGAAAATTTTCATTAAAATACAATTATGTGCCTTGAAATATGTGCTTTGAAATTATTTATTAAAAAATTAAATTTTATAAAGGAGAAAAATATAAATCTTCAAAACAAAATTTTAAATAATAAATAAATACATAATAATTATTATATTATTTTCATGCAAATATTGATAATTAATATTATTATTAAATACATGAATATAAATTTAAAAAAATAATAAATACATATTTTAAATACTTTATAATAATAAATTATAAAGCCTTTTGAAGTGAAAATAAAAGTCTTGTAAGTGCAAAATACTTCATGAAAATTTGCAATAAGAAGCTTAAACATAAAAATACTGAATTATTCACTAAATTATATTCTAAGTAAAAAATTCAGATATTAACAGTTTTCTGATAACAAAAAAAATGTAATTGTGATATTATATTAATTTGTGTGCAATATTGAATAAAATTGAATCATACTTTTCACGAATTTTTCTATTTTCGAAATAAAGTTTTTTTCGTTACTCCAAGTTGGGAAAGTAATATGTAAAAATGATTTTTCTTTTAAATTTCCGGAGAAGTATTAGTATTTTCCACAGTTAAGCTCAAACATTTTTTTTTTTCTATAGTAAGGATGGAAAAGTTGCAGTTTTGATAATAATTAAAAAAAAAAAAAAAAAAGAGAGAGAGAAACCTGAAATTTCAATCGCTTGTTGACAGATGTGTTTGATTACAAATTGTCGCGAATTACCTTGTTCTCCCGGTACAAATAATTCATTTTTTTAAAGGAAGTTTAAAATTTCTCAATCTCACGTCTAGACGTCACTTTTAAAAATACAGAGGTATAGCGTTATAAATCTGGAAAAATTAATCTGAGAATCGAAATTATTAACTTATCTGATCTTTTGTTCTCTGTCTGTATATAAGTTGGCTCAATTCACAAACAAATTTTTTTTTAAATATCATTTTCTGGAAGAAGTTTATTTGAGTTTAAAACCCAATGCAGCATACTATTTGATATTATACTGATTAGACACAAAATTCAATGAGAATTCATGATAGGAATAGGATGATAAATTTTAATAAGTGATAATGATAAGTTTTATAAGCGGAAAATAGTTAATAAATAAAATTTTAAAATAATTTTTTTTTTTTTGGAGGGCAGATAATTTATTCAATTAGGAATGATTACGAAAAATAAATCAATTAATCTTAAGAAACCAAGTAATTTTAGGAACGATATTAAACAATAGGAACGGGACAACATCATTTATTGTTAGAAGAATATCATATGAGTTTAAAACCATATACTTCCTATTATTTGATATCATGCTGACTAGAAACAAAAATCCGCGAGAATTCAAGAGAGGAATAAGATGATAACTTTTAATAAGTGATAACCATAAGTTTTATAAAAGAAAAATAGTTAATAAATAAAATTTTAAAATAGTTGATTAATTTTTTTGGATAGCAGATAATTTATTCATTTGTGAATGATTGCAAAAACTAAATTAATTTATCCTAAGAAAACATCTTAATTTTTTTACAAAAATAATAATTCGAGGATTGTTAAGTGGTTTAGCAATAGGAAAATAACAATATCATCTGTTGCTAGAAGCAGATTGTTTGAGTTTAAAACCCAATATTTCATACTATTTGATATTATGCTGACTAGAAACAAAATTCAATGAGAATTCATGAGAGGAAGAGGATGATCAATTTTAATTAGTGATAATGATATGCTTTATAAACAAAAAATAGTTATAGTTAGTAAATAAAATTTTTAAATTTTTTTTTTTTTTTTTTTTTTTTTTTTGAGCGCAGATAATTTATTTATTTAGGAATGATTACGAAAAATAAATTAATTAATCTTAAGAAAATAACCAATTTTAGGAACGATATTAAACAATAGGAACGGGAGAACATCATTTATTGTTAGAAGAATATCATATGAGTTTAAAACTCAATACTTCATATTATTTGATAACATGCTGACTAGAAGCAAAATTCGGTGAGAATTTATAAGAGAAATAGGATGATAAATTTTAATAATTGATAATAACAAAACAAAAAATAAATAAATAACAGAAAATAAATAAATAAATAAATTCCTAATAAATAAAATTTTAAAATAGTTGATTAATTTTTTTGGGTGGCAGATACTTTATTCATTTGTGAATGATTGCAAAAACTAAATTAATTTATCCTAAGAAAGCATCTTAATTTTTTTACAAAAACAATAATTCGAGGATTGTTAAGTGGTTTGAACAATAGGGAAATAACAAAATCATTTATTGCTAGAAGAAGATTATTTGAATTTAAAACTCAATACTTCATACTATTTGATATTATGCTGACTAGAAACAAAATTCAATGAGAATTCATGAGAGGAACAGGATGATTAATTTTAATAAGTGATAATGATAAATTTTACAAACAAAAAATAGTTAATAAAATTTTTAAATAGTTAAATATTTTTTTTTAATGGCAGATAATTTATTCATCTGTGAATGATTATGAAAAATAAGTTATTTAACCCTAAGAAAACACCTCAATTTTTTTCACAAAAATTACAATTCGAGGATCATTAAGCGGTTTAAACAATAAGAACGTAAACATATTTTTTAATTACATGATTTCTATTCATTATGTAATACTTAAAAAACAATTAGCCATGAAAAAAGAGATTAAAATAATTATCTCAATGAAATGGGTTAAATGAATATATTCGTATAGCACAACGAAAATAAAAAAAATGGCATGCATTTGCATGCATACAAATACATGCAATGCTCTAAACATGAATTTATACATGGTATGGTATGCATTTGCTCGATACGTTAATAATATTTTTTATTAAAGAATATTAACAAACTCATATAAAAAGTTTGTAAAATTAATAAAATTTAAGAAAAAAACTTGTTTTATTACTACTATTAACTACTTTTGTTTTAAAAAAATTGTTTTAGTACCACTACTAATTACTTTTGTTTAAAAAAGCAGTTTTACAAACTTTTTAATTGAGCAAAAAAGTTGATTAGTTTGAATATATTTACTTTAACATTTTCCCATTTTAAATAATATATTAAAAAATGACAATAAAATATCGTTGATTACTTTCTGTTTAACTTTTTCTCATTTAAAACAAAGGAATTAGAAAGACGAATATATTTCAAAAACATTTTTTTTTATTTAATGAATTTTTACAATTCTTAACAAACAGCGAACTATTTGTTCTTAATAAATTGAAAACATTTTTGATTTCAAACATTTTCAATAAATGAAACAATACTTTTTAATCAAATGTGGAAATGTTTTAAATTTTGAGTATAAAAACATAAACAAAAACGTTTTTAAACCTCCCACGTTTAATAAATGTTTAAGTAACATAAAACAATTTTTTTTATTGTTCGAGTTTAAAAAAAAAAAGAATGAAAACTTTCATTTCCCATCTTTTTTTTTTTTTTTTTTTTTTTAATATCCAATTTTTATTTAAATAAACAAAAACAGTAAGCAATTAAGTAAATTGGAATTATATTTTCCAGTGAAATCCAAACAAACAGAAAAGCTTTAAAAACAATCTAGTCCTAAAGTCTTTATCATAAACCAACAAATTACTCTTTATTTTTTTTTTCAACAATCTTTTTAGCATTACACGGAAGATCAAACATTCCACCGACTTCACTAATTAAAAGTTATTTGTCGACAATATCCGGAGGGATATTATATGATGTACTTATATTTGAACACGAATGACATGTGACTCGTACATACTCATTCAAATCTACATTATTAGAAAATAATTGTACCCCTTGAGTAAAAATTAGGAAACATCATAATGAAAGTTCATTAAGAATCATTAAAACATTACTCAAGCATATGAATGATGAAAAATACTCGAAAAAGAGAGAGGGGGTAAAAAAAGCAGTCAAGCCTTCCCCTATGTTATATGGCTCTGTGCGATGATAGAGTAATTTGTTAAAAGGGGGGAGACAGAATATTAATTATCGTGCGCTCGAGTTGAGGTGTATTAATGATAATTTAATTTTGTTCTGCTCCCCAGTATAGAACGAAAACGGCATACTACTGTGTCCAAAAAGTAAGACCAGTTTTCCTTTTAAATTTTCCCTGCATATGGTATTTCAATTTTTTTTTTTTTTTTAGGCTGCTGGCACTGTCCTTGACACCTGTGGGAAATATGACACCAAAACATTCATTAGTGCTTGAGTTACTCTTGGTTTTGTGAGATGCTAAAACTGATTCCGGCGATTTTTGTAATGTCTCTTCAATCGACTTAAAACGTTATCCCCGGAGTGGTCTTTTGAGTTTAGGGAATAGCCAGAAGTCTCACGATGCTAAATCAGGTGAATATGGTGGTTGTGGAGAGATCTGGGTTTCATTTTTGGAGAAAAATTCGTGAAGAATCAATGAATGCAGTGTGAGCTGGAGCATTCAGTGTTTTCAGTACCAATCGAGATTTGCCGCGTTTGAGGCCCAAAACATCTTTTAAAATGGAATTTTGAAATTCTAACATAATCAGGAAGGTCTCTAATTGTAAATCGACGGTTTGCAAGCACCAAATTTTTAATTTTTTGGACATGAGCTTCGTCGGTTGATGTTGATGGCCGACCAGAGGGCTCAACGCGTCTTCAATGCGTTCTCGGTCTTCTTTGAACTGTTTATACCACTTGTAAACATTTCTTTCCAATATAGTAATGCTCACCGAATTCCTTCTGCAACATTCTACGCGTTTCCGCAAACAAAATTGAATGCAAGTTCTTTGCTCAATTATTTCAGACATTTCAAAAATCGCCGGAATCAGTTTTAGCGCCTCACAAAGCCAAGCGTAACTCAAGCACTAATGAATATTTTGACGTTAAATTTCCCACAGATGTCAAGGACAGTGCCAGCAAATTAAAAAAGAAAAAAATTGAAATACCGCATGCAAGGGGAAATTTAAATTGAAAACTGGTCTTACTTTTTGGGCACAGTAGTAGATATCGATATTGTAAACATTCTTAGGGGAATCCCAAAGACGACATCTTAATTGATTCACTAACCGTTTAAATTGAATATTTTGTTTAGGTTTGAAATACAGCAATAATCGATAATTGCAAAAGATAAATATTATTGACCGATACTGATGTGTAACGTGCTGACAGATTCAGTAGTGATAGTTGTATTGAAAATTAATGATGCCATCCAAAATTGACCAAAAGGAGTTGATTGAAAAACGATTGATTAAACAAAATATATAGATATACAACATGGAGCAGTTGAAACTTGAAATTGCTTGGATAAGTTTTTAAAAAAATGTCTATAAAGCATAATGAAAATTATTTTTAATCTCTTGTCAGCAGATAATTGTTTTCGATGTGATTTTTTTTTCCCCCATATCACTATCTTATCGAATTTCTCTCCAATTTCTAGGCAAATATTATACGCTTATCAGAAATCATTATTTAACTCTTATCTAAAACATTGTTTAAAGAGTTAGGGTTTTTTTTTTTATCAAGCGGAAAATTATGGGAAAGTAAAGTTCTGTATATTTTATTTGTGAAACAAGTTTTTTGTTGCACAATAAGACAAAAGTAAAGAGTATAAATTTAGCATTATTTTTAACAACAGAGCTAATTATTTTTATTAATTAAAGAGATTTTAAAAAATTGTGTTTGAAATATTTATTAGTTTTTTATTTTTTATTTTATTTTTATTTATTTATTTGATATTTATTAAACCTATCGTTTCTGCATTTCAATAAAATTTGAAATTTCATTAATTCCAAACTTTAAATAAGCAAATTGCATCGAAGAAATCACTATTCAACAGGTATTTAAAGAAAATATTGATATATTTTTTTTAAATTAGAAATTTTGTTAATTAAAGAATTTTCAATTAATTATAAAAATTATAAAATTTAAAAAAAAGGAAAGATTTCTAATGAATTAATTAAGGAAAGATTTATAAGATTTCAATCATTTCATTAAAATCTATTTAAAAAATATTATTTAATTTCCATTTTAGAAAACATAGTCGTCTTATAATTAAAAATGATTAAATAACACTTCTAAAATGCAAACAAATAATTAAAGTCATAATTGTAATATTCCACACAAACAAATAATAAAAGTGGGATTGGTTAGAAATTAATAAATATTCATTACATAATTAATAAATGAAATAGTTTCTAGTAAAAAAAAGTATTAGAATTTTGATTTAGAAATGATTTTCTGGTATTTAGCTGTACAAAAGAAATACTATTTAAAGACTATTAAAAAGAAAGACTATTTATAGTTATTTTCATTAGTAGTTTAGGTGGAGCTTTGCTTTAAAAAATCATAGAACATTTATAGAAGTGCTTATCAGAAACCATAATTTAACTCTTATCTAAAATATTGTTTTAAAAGTTAGTTTTTTTTTACCAACGGTCAAAATTATGGGAAAGTACAGTTCTGCATATTTTATTTGTGAAACCTATTTTTGTTTTCTGCTACACGACGTAAAGTAATTTGTTTAAATTTAACACAATTTTTAGAAACAGTGAGAATTATTTTTATTAATAAACGAGAGAATAATAAAAAAAAAACTGTGTTTGACTCTTTCATTTTTAATCAAAAAGATTTGAAAGTTATTTAAGTGCAAACTATTTTAAAACCAAAATAGTTTAGTACTACTGACAAAATCTTCATTGCATTTCAATAAAATGTGAAAAATGTGTGGCCGGTTAAAAATTAATAAATGAAATAGAAATTCTAGTCAAAAAAATTCTAAAATTTTGATTTAGAAAAGATTCTCTGGAATTAAGGTGAAAAAAAAGCATGCATTTTATTATAGTTATTTTCACTAGTACTTTAGGTGGAACTTTGTTTTCAAAGAAGTCATAGAATATATTTGTAGATTTATGAACATTTGTAGATGTGCTTATCTGAAACCATTATTTAACTCTTATCTAAAACAGTGTTTAAAAAGTCAATGTCAATTGTTTTTATCAAAAGGAAAGTTATGGGAAAGTACAGGTTCTGTATATTTTATTTGGGAAACATATTTTTGTTATTTTCTACACGATAAAGACATAAAGTAATTTTTTTTTAAATTAGCCCATTTTTTAACAACAGAGCGAATTATTTTTATTAATAAGTAAGAGAATTAAAATAAACACTGTGTCTGAAACTTTCAGTTTTAATTAAAAAGATTTGAAAGATATTTATTAAACCTACTTTTTTATAAATATTTATGAAATAATTAACAAAGGAAATAGAATTTCTAGTAAAAAAAAAAGCACTAGAATTTTGATTTAGGAAAGATTTTCTGGAATTTAGATGCACAAAAGAAAAGTATGCATTTTATTATTATTATTTTCATTAGTAGTTTAGGCGGAGCTTTGCTTTCAAAAAAATCTTATAACATTTGTAGATTTATTAAATAATTTGAAATTTATATTATAAATTTATTTATAAATTTATATTATAAATTTAAATAAAGCTGCATTCGTATAATTTTTCTATTAAATGAATTTTGTGTGTATTGCGCAACATATACATGCATGTACACACACACACACACGCACACACATATACACTGAAGTGACAAAAGTCATGGGATAACAATATGCAAATTTTCAGATGGCAGTAGCATCGCGTAGAAGAGGTATAAATGCGCAATGCTTTCGCAGAGCTTTCATTTCTGTTCAAGTTATTGATGTGAAGAGGTTTTGACGTGATGATGACCGCACGACGGGAATTAACAGACTTTGAACGCGGAATGTTAGTTGGAGCTAGACGCATGGGTCATGCCATTTCAGAAATCGTTAGGGAATTCAACATTCCCAGATCCACTGTGTCAAGAGTGTGCCGAGAGTATGAAATTTCAGGCATAACATCCCACCATGGACAGCGCAGTGGTCGACAGCCTGCACTTAACGACCGAGACCGGCGACGTCTGCAAAGAGTCGTAAATTCTAACACACAAGCAACACTGCGTCAAATAACCGCAGAAATCAATGTGGGACGTACAAGGGACATGTCTGTTATAACTGTGCGGAGAAATTTGGCTTTCTTGGGCTATTCCAGCAGAAGACCGACTCGAGTGCCTTTACTGACAGAACGACATCGCTTGCAGCGACTCTCGTGGGCACGTGAGCATATCGGTTGGTCCCTAGATGAATGGAAAACCGTGGCCTGGTCCGATGAGTCACGATTTCAGTTGATAAGAGCTGATGGTAGGGTTCGAGTGTGGCGCAGACCCCACGAAGCCATGGACCCAAAATGTCAGCAAGGCATTGTTCAAGCTGGTGGTGGCTCCGTAATGGTGTGGGCTGTTTTTCATGGCATGGACTTGGTCCTCTGGTGCGACTGGACCGAACATTGACTGGAAATGCTTATGTTCAGCTACTTGGAGATCACTTGCAGCCATTCATGGACTTCATGTACCCAAACAACGATGGGATTTTTATGGATGACAATGCGCCATGTCACCGGGCCACAACTGTTCGCGATTGGTTTGAAGAACATTCTGGACAATTCCAACGAATGATCTGGCCACCTAGATTGCCCGACATGAATCCCATCGAGCATTTATGGGACATCATCGAGAGGTCTGTTCGTGCCCAAAATCCTGCACCATCAACGCTTTCACAATTATGGACGTCTATCGTGACAACATGGCTCAATATTCCTGCAGAAGACTTCCAACGACTTGTTGAGTCCATGCCACGTCGAGTTGCTGCACTTCGCCGGGCGAAAGGAGGGCCGACACGATATTAAGAGGTATCCCATGACTTTTGTCACTTCAGTGTATATATATATATGCTCAACTGCTCAACTATAGCGAATATTAGTAATTGATGAAATAAGTAAGTTCTATTAAATGAATATTCTGTGTATAGCGCACCATATGCGTGTACGGTAATGTAGTAAGTAATGATTGATATGATTGAAGTCCAGAACAAAATTTAATACCTAATTAACGACGAGAATTTAGAAACACCCAAATTTTAATCAATATCAAAAGAAAATAATTTTTGAATTATTTTTATTTATGGGTGAAACAACCTTAACTTTGCTTAAGCTGGCATAAAAATTTTATAATAAAAAATTTTATAAAAAATTATACAATATATTAATAGCTTATAATTAAACTTGACATTGAAAATATAGCAACGTATATGTTAATCTTCAAAAATTGTAATCTGTAAAATTAAAGCCTAATAATCTCTTCTATTTGAGAATACTTCAAAACAACAAAGTAACCCATAAATCTTAAACCTTCCCGAATCATGTTTCCCCATCCATACTCTCACACCACTCTTCCCAGTTTATACCCTTTTGCAAAAGAGACTGCATACCAAGAGAGTTCCACACCGGTACGGTTACCGCTTCCTTCACCGCATGAGCTCCTGAGCTATCCGGGAGCCTCCCTTTGAATTATTCAACAGTTGATTCTGGAGGCGCATGGGCATCAGCTCAGAGGTTTCTATTAAAGCGAAAAGCATAATGTTTGGAAGCAAATGACAGGGGGAGAGGCCAACCAATCACGAAATTAGCTCGGGGACTTTCAGGAGAGGGATCCCTCTCCCTCTCTCTCTCTCCAACGTCATCGAAGAAGAGAGAGCCGCTTAAAAGAAGCAGTCCATATCGTTAGACTGATTTAAGTCCCCCACTTTACTCCTGAATAAGCTATCGTTTAGAACGAGCAGGCTGCTTTGCTGCCGTGGAAATTTGACTGTTAGGGTATTGATCGCGAAGGAGACTCCACTGGCACAATGGGAAGTTTTCCCACCCCTGTGAAGTTGGTAATACGTGGAAAAGGGTTTCGGCCATGCATAGCAACAACTTCTTCTGGTATGCTGCTGCGAGTAGTGAGTAAAACGTGATGCGCATAATTTAGTGAAGAGAGAGGACCGGCAGTGTGTTAATGGCAGTTTATTTCGGCGTTTAAGATATGGGGAGTTATCGAAATATGTAATGGAGAAATAAGACAAGAAAATGTTGCAAAAGGTGAGAAGAGTGAAATATAAAGGAAAAAGTTGCACGTAGGTTACTTAATATAGGTTCTGCAATCAAATTACAAAGTTCATTGAATGACGAGTATGATTTTTTTTTCTAAGCAAAATGATTTTAAAGTTTGCATTCAAAACATGGACTTTTTTTGATATTGATTGTTTCTATTTATAGTAAATAATAAACTTTTTTGAAGCAACGTGATAAAAAAAAAATACTTGCTTATAAAATGCCCGTAGAACTTTAATTAATTAACTGATTCCCTGAAACTGCAGCTCATGGTGAGTCAAGGCCTTTCGCCTACTGACAGATTCCTAGACAGGAGATGGTTTATTTTTACAGGATAGAGTTGTTAGCCCAATGCTCAACAGTCATGTTACACAGAGACCTACAGTTTAAAATGGATTCCGAACCCCTACAAACACCCATGGTACCTCCAGGACTCGGGCCGGCCCGAAACCTTTGGCACCGAGAGCCAGAGATCTAGGCACTCGGCCATCAGTTCCCATATATACCACTCTGGGAAGATTGTTTAATAAGTAGTTTTAAAGAACTTAACCTTGGTTAAGATTTTCTGCTTTATCTATATGTATTATGAAAAATATTGCGGAAACATATAATAAATTGTGGATTTTCAATGAAAAGAAATTTGAAATTCAATTAGTTTTTAAACATTCAGTTCAAATTCGGACAGAATTATTGACTATTTCAATTGAAATTAAAAGAAGAATATGCGAACTTTTTTTTCCACACGATATTCCTACTCCAAAATGCAATTAGTTTCTTACAAATTTGTCGTTACAAATAAAAAGATGTGTCTTTTCTATGCATAAAAGTCATTTAAAGTTAGATCTTTAAAAAATTTCTTTTTAAGTGATTTAGTCTTGGATGAAGAGGGTCTTCGACGAATTGACTGGAAAATTTGAATGAAAATCATTCCGAATCCGACATTTATTTTTTCTCCTTGCAATATTTAAATCATTGAATTTGTAACTGACATTACATTTTCAAACAGTTAAACGGTTACAGTTAAGTAACGGTAGGATTTAAACAGTTAAAACAGTTAATGTATGTCGTACTGATCCTCACAATTGCGATTATTGATGGAACTCAAAACATTGCAAATTTATTATTCATTACTCCAAGCTTTACCATCACAAAGTAATATAAAGCTTAAATTTTTTTTAATTAAAAAGTGATAAAATGTTTAGCAACTCAAAATAAAAATAAAAAGAATAGATTTATTATTATTATTACTATTTTTTTAAGGATTTATTGATCGAAACTTAATTGCACTATAGATCTAATGAGTAAAATTTTATATTTCTTTTAACTTATTTTTAAAAACCCATTTTCATTATTCTGAAATAGTAGACTTCTGATTTTAACAAAATGATTTGCCGTTGCTGGTCTAGTTATTGAATTTATTTCCTACTTTTGCTTAAAAATAATGAAAATGTAAATCACAAACTTTTACGAAGACCACAAGTTGGAATTATGTTCTTAAAAGTAATGATGCTCTTCTTTTCCTTTTCCCCTGTATTTTATTTATTATTACTGTTATTTTATTTATTAATTTTTAATGCCCTCCCTTGATATGTATTCTAGATTTTTTCCTTTTATTCAGGCTGATTGTAAAAATGATTTTGTTCATGTCTAATATAAATCGTTGGCGCAACAATCATTAGAGAGGGATCTACGATTTAAAGTGGATTCCGAACCACTACAAACACGAGCGCCAGAGCCTGGTAATTCGGCCATCATGCCCATAATATAAATGTAGCTTATTAAATTTTAGAAAAACCTCACGAAAGACAATTTTTTTTCCTTCTCATCTTGCTCGTGTAGAGCAGCAAATTATTATTCACCCGGAGTAACGCTAAACCTGCAACAAATGATATCAAGGCAAGTGCCTGGATTAAAAATCGTTTATTTATTGATTGATTGTCATTTCTTATCTTAATTTTCAATTTTATTGTTTGCTATTTTATTGTTTTATTGATGTGTTTCCATCTGCTTTGTTTCCTTTTAAGTTATGCCATTTATTGTCATATCTTACCTTAAAAATGGGATTTTTTTTTTTAATTGCTTAATGCGTTTCCATCTGCTTTGTTTTCTTTATGAATTGTCTAATGTGTTTCCAACTGCTCTTTTTCAACTGCTTTGTTTTCTTTTACCATTTATGTCCTTTCTTATTTATTTTATTATATTCGTCATTTCTTACCTTTACATTAAACCATTTACTATTTTATTATTTTCTTTATTAATTGCTTAATGTGTTTCCAACTGCTTTGTTTTCTTTTACATTATGCCACTTCTTGTGTGCCATTGTGAGATGCCTGATGATACCATGAAGTTCCAGTAGAAAATAAACCGATTCAAACTGCATGAAATTATTATTATTATTCATGTTACTATGCTTTATATTTGTACGCATTTCAGTACGTGCCCTTACCTGAAGTAGTCTCTCTTGCAGTAGGTCTTCCCGTCCCTAACGAAACACGTGCAGGTTTCATCGAGGTACTGGTGGCAGTCGGCACATTTGAGGCAGGCTGCATGCCACTCCAAGTCGGGAGACACCCGCAGAATGTATTGATCTGTGATTGCAGCTCCACAGCCAACACAGGTAGAAGAACGCCGCTTTTCTGCAAATCAGAAAACATTAATCAGAATTGGAGCATTTGAACATAATAGCATTATTTCAACAACCAAAAATCATTAAGTCATGATTAAATACTTTTCGGTTAAATTATTATAAATTCAACTACGCAGACCATCAATTGAGGTAATGTGTAGTAGTCAGATTATGGTTTCTGGGGAACACATTACTGGTTCTATCCTCGTTTACCTCTACCACTTTAATTCTACCTCTTAAAATTGGTAGTTGGCTTTGGTAACATTATTAGCCTTTGCCTAAATAGGTGCTTGAATCTTAGTCTACATTTTCCCTCGCATATTCAGATAAGTTTTTTTCGCTAAATAATAACCCTAATTTTCTCTACATAATACTCCAGGATGGTTTCAACTTTATAAAGCGGAGAATTACTGTATCAATTTTTCTTCCCATTACTTAAGTAGTGGTATTTAAAAATTCAATTTGTGGTTTCTTAAGAACACATTTGTTCCATCCTCGTTAATCTCTATCCCTTTAACACCTTAATTGATTATGCCGAGTATACTCATATCGTATATTTCTATATTTTTGGAGTACCATGAGTTAAATTGCGAGAAAAATTATTTTACTTTTGGATTAAAACTTGTACATCAGGATATGTTGTATTATTTGACAAATAAGAGTGCACTCGTGATATTGTATATCTAGTAGCAATCCTTCTATCGCGATTTCATGTTGTTTTGCAGACATTTGATCCGATGTCCTTCAGATTCCTCCCCCCTAAAAAAAAGAAAAATAGGCAAGAAGTTGTGTGTTACTCATTGCTTAGTATATCGCTTGTATTTAGTTACCATTATTTTTTTCAACAAAAAAAATAAACTAAATACATTTTTAATGATAATAGAAGTGATGTATTGTAGGCGATATATCGTCCAATTAGCTGCCTGAGTACTTGTCTGGATTTTCCCTCACAAAAAATAAGTACTTTGGTAAAGCGTAATCGTATGATGATCTCGAAAGCTCCGATGGTAAAGTAGAGGATTATTATTTTGATTGCACTTTGTCATAGAGAATTATTTTTTAGGATCGAGGATTATCGTTTTGAATATTGCCTTAATAGAATAGTTTTGTTCATTGTTTTATGTTTATGCTTATTGTTTTATAGAAGATTATTATTTTGAATATTGTTTTAATAAAAATTATTGTTTTGAATATTGTTTTAAAATAAAGGATTATTGTTTTGATGGTACTTTGTAATCGAGGATTATTGTTTTAGGATAGAGGATTGTTGTTTTGATTGTACTTTGTAATTGTGATTTGTACTCTTTTATAATAAATAATAAATAAAACAAAAAAAAATTATTGACTATTCTGGCAATGCATAATTTTCGATTTTAAGGGAAAAAATATGTTCTAGAACAAAACTGTATTCGAAAAACAAAATTAAAAAATGAAGCCTTTAAAAATACTCTTTGATGCAATATAAATACAAATTTTTTGGAGATTTTTTTTAATGAAATCAATTGAAAGCAATTTTTGACCATTATTTTAGTAACACCATATTTTTAAATTTTACTAAAGATAGTAATCAAGGATTGACTGATTTATACTACTAGTATATAAGTTTAAATTTTAATGGTTTAAAATAAATATCTTATCCCTAATGGATAAATTCATATGAATATTTTGTAGTGTGTGGGTACTTTTCCTTCATACTTCTCCCACATATTTTACACTTACTAATATTTTTATATATTTACTTAAACAAATAGTAATAAATTCTGGTAACTGAATTTTAAATAGCATGTATCAAAATTACTAAAAAACCAAGGGTTAAAGAGAAAATTCATTTCTTCTCATATTCTACTATGTACACCCTACTTAGTATATGCAAAAATTAAACTTTCTCGTTGCTACAGTACGTAGTTCACTTTATCACTAAATTAATGGAAATAACTTTGGATTATAATTAAAAAATCATAATTTTTAATGTCATTATAAAATCAGACATCATAAAGTTGATCTGCCAAATTAAATTAAAACAATCCAAATTTTAATTTAAAATATTCCAAATTTCATCGAAACCTATTATAAAATTATAGGAACTTTTTTGATTCGTTCATATTTTCTGTACTCGAATATAAAAAGCATTCGAATTCGAAAATTTTGTCTTGGCTGCAGTAAATAATCTAAACTGGCGGTAAATTTGTCTGAAATGTAAATGTTACTGCTAATTTTTTTCAGTCATTTGAAGTTTAACTAGTTTTGATGTCGGTCGTTAACCCTCAGGTTGATATGTCAAGTTAACTGACTTAACTCAGGCACACTATCTGTCCAACTTTTGCCTGCGTTTCTGGCGTATTTGTTCATCTGTCCCCTTAAACGAAATAATTATACCTCTACACTTTATCGTGCGCGTCAGGGTTAACTGATTTTAACGATTATGTTCATTTATGTTCCTCACCTATTTACATCGGAAACATGTTTCCATATTAACGGAGCGTCCCAAATGTCCAACCTCTCCTCATTTCGCACACGCGAGGTTCCACGGCTGACTTGCTACTGGACACACGAGCAGTATTTATACTGTTACGTCGCGATCCTTATTTATATGAGACAATGACCTGCTGCATTTTTTTTTTAATTGAAATGAAATGCAAATTAAAGTGTTAAAAAAGTTTTTCCGTCACCTTCAATTTAACGTTCAAGAGTAAATATACTATAGAGCAATTGTAATACTAGGCAATTGAAGTATATTGTTAAAAAAAAAATGGAGTGTTTCTTTCTATGAAGTCCTCATTTGTAAGTCATCATAGTTTTTCTGCTTGAGACAGGACATGATGACATAAATAATTAATTTTTAATATGTAAGTAAACAGAATACCCCTCTGCATAAAATTGAAACACCAAATTCATCAAAGGTTATTAAATAATATTATTTATTAAGTTTTGTAAACGACACTATTTAATAGAAATATGAAAGCTAAAAATAAACATATATGTACGGAAGTTTAAGTAAGTGACCATTTATTAAAACCTCCTGATACATTTTTTATGTTTCCGCAGTAGCTGAAAGACATTTTCGTTAAAAAGTAAATATTGTGTGGAACAATTGTGAAGACTAAGCAATTGAAATACTTGATACTTTTTTTAACAATATATTCTTAAAAAAAGTATTAAGTATTTCTATTTCTTTAAAATTATTAAGTATTAAATATTTCTTTTCATAAAGTCCTCATTTTTCTCAGTGTTATACTATTGTAGTTTTTCGCCTTAAGGCAGGACAGGATGCTATAATTAATTAATCTTTAATAAACAGAATATCACGCAGCATAAAATAGAAACACCATATACATCAATTCTGTTAAATAATATTATTTATTTCGTAAACGACACTATTTAATAGAAATATATGAGTCCAAAAATAAGCATATATGTATTGAAGTTTAAATAAGTGATCATTTGTTAAAACCTTCTAAGGAATTTTTTATGTTTTCTCAAAGGCTGGAAGACATTTTCGTCATATAATTTCTATTTTTATTTATACATCATAAAATCTTTTTTTGCCATCTCTATTTATTGTAGGGATGTACAGAATTATAATGTTCGTGGGCCGCATTTAACGACTATAAATTGGTTGCGGATCACTTGCACACAACCCCACAAAACCTCAATATATCCAACGGCCTGATGACCAATTGGCTACCGTTCTGGCTTTTGGTATCACAGGCTTCAGATTAGAATCTGGCGGTGGCACGGGTGTTTGTGAGTGGTTCGGAATCCAACGTTAAACTGTAGGTCCCGGTCTAATTAGCCCAAAGTGTGCACAAAATGACCGTACAGCGACAAACCAAGCAAAATTAATCTATCCTTTCTTTATATATAACAAAAATAAATAATAAAGTGATTAAATTAATGTAATATATCGCTTCAAATCCTTTAATAAGTGTTTTGTACTTAATTTGAATTTTGTAGTCATCGAGTTAAAAAAAATGGACAAATGTTTTTTATATACATGCTTAAAAATATTTATTTACAAGTAGGTGTTTATCTAAACAGGTTCTTACCTTTTAGTGAATGATTTAACTACAATCATATTATTTATTTTGTAGAGCACATTATTAAAATATAACTTGGTTTTGGCAATAAATATCGTAGGAAAAAAATAAAATTACTTAGATATGGATCCTACATTCAGACTAGCAAGCTATTATTAGTTCTTCTAGATTGAAATAAATAAGAAAAATGTAGGATAATATACATTAATATTTAGATATTAACTTTTTTTATGTATCTAAAGCTGGATCATGATTATTGCATTTCATTTTTTTTTTTATCAAATATGTAAATCCTTTAAAAATATTTACCAATTCTGTTTTTTGACATGGATATATGATGGCGGAACTCATAAAATCCGCCATCTGTACATCCCTGATCTATTAATTCACATAAAATTCTTTTATCTCTTTATAAACTATTACATTATCGTCTCTAATAATCTTATTGCATTATAATATAAAAAGCATAATACATTTAATCAGTAAATGCGTCAATTTTCTTGCTACCACAGATTTCTGCATAAAGTTTTGATGATTAGTTTGGTGTCTAACGATTTCAGAAATCGATTAATTTCTTCTTACTATTAATTTTTAATCTTTTTTATCGTGATTAAATAATGGAAATCATATTCTTATGAAATCATACGGAAATCATATTCCTGTTTATGTATTAGTTTCTTTCCTCGTACATAATTTGATCTAAACCACGCAAATTCGATGATTTTAAAATTGAGGAAATTGTGTCATGTGACTTTACACCCACTTGCAATTTTAATAATTTATTTGAAGACAATCATTCTCTCTCTTTTCCAGGATAATCTTTTTATTTTGTTCTTTTTCGAGCAGTTTTTTTATCAAGCATTTTTCTTTCATGTCTGATTATTACACAAAAATAGTCGCTGACGTAAGAGGAAAAACAATAATTTTTCTGAAGCAAAATCTCATTCGATTGAGTCACAGAATTAAAATGTAATATGCACCGGAACATTTCAAAAAGAACAGCAAAAAAATGTTTTTGAAATAATGCTTAAAATCTTTATAGACCCCAGCCCTAAAATTGAGTTTATTTGCAATTAACGTAATTACAGTCTTATCAAAGAGGGGATCTACTTGCTGGTTTGAGGTAGCTATTTATGGAATTGAGGTAGTTTAACTCGAAATCCGAAAAGAGAATATAACCAACAGTTTGCCATATCCATAGCTGGTAATAGTGAGATAAATTAAATTCTTGCAATAGGTTTGAAGACGTAATGAAGAGTGAGTTACTGGGGTGTTCTTTCTAAACTGAGGTGGGATCCGAGATCAACATTCATCCATTGAAGTGATGCTTACAATGTAAAATGATTGCCATGTCTATATCAGATAAGAGCGTCTATATAAGGTCTATATCTATATAAGGTATACATAAGGTAAATCTATATCTATATAAGGTCCATGTCTGTGTAAAGTATTTGTAAGCCAGTAAATTCCTTCAAAGTGTTTGAAGACGTAGTGAAGAATGTGCTGCTGGGGTGTTCTTTTTAAATTGAGGTAGATCAGAGATCTACATTGATGCACTGAAGCGATGCTTACAATGCAAAATAATTTCCATGTCTATATCAGGTAAGAACAAGTTAAATTTGTAAGCCGGTAAACTCCTTCAGTGGGTTTGAAGACGCTGTAAAGAGTTTGCTCCTGGGGATCAGAGATCAACATTGATGCACTGAGGCGATGATTACAATGTAAAATGATCAACAAGCTTAGGTTTCTGGACAGTCGCTGCAAAAACCACAAATAGCCATTGACAAAAAAAATTTCATATAAAAAAAACGGGGCTTTAAAAAAGATGCATAATTTTTAAAATTGTGAAGCACAATTACAAAATGCGCAATTTCTGACTCAAACAGTTAAAAAAAAAAATTAAAAAAAAATAACTCAAATAATTCCACCTCAATTTTCGGCCCATGTGCAATTTTCGCCACTTGATAGAAGAACACAATTTTCTCTGGTATTCTTCTGGTTAGAAAATCAATACGTCTCGATGTATTTTTTTTTTTTTTTTTATTTCTATCGTCATTTATTTATTTACTTAGCATTTTTTTTTCTTTCACCCCATTCGATCATGGGTTTGAAGACCCAAGTTCTTTCTAAACTAAGGCAGCCAATATTCCAATCAACATCGATGTATTGTAGCGATGCTTACAATATAAAATGATTGTCATGTCTATATCGGCAAAGAAGAGCCTTTTTGTCCTTCAGTGGGTTTGAAAATGTAGAGAAAGGTGTGCTCCTGTGGTGTTCTTTCTAAACTGAGATAAGATCAGAAATCAACATTGATCTACTGAAGCGATGCTTACAATATAAAATGATTGCCATGTCTTTATCAAGTAAGGGCGAGTTAAATTTGTAAACTAGCAAATCCCTCCATTTTAAGATGTAGTGAAGGGTAACTATTTTTCTAACAGAGGTAAGACTTTTTATCAACACTGGGGGATTCACGCAATCTTCCAATGCAAAATGATTGTAATGCCATGTATGAGGTAAGAACAAGTTAAATTTGTAACACTGTAAATTCTTTGAATGAGTTTGAAGATGTATGCAGCTAGGTTGTTTTTTCTTAACAGAGGTAGAATCAGAGATCAGCATTGAACCACTGAAACGAAGTGATGTTTAGAATGCAAAATAATTGTCATGTCTATAAGAGCGAGTTAAAGTTGTAAGCCGGTAAATTTCTTCAATGGGTTAGAAGACGTAGTGAAGAGTGTGTTCCTAGGGATCAGAGATCAACATTGATCCACTGAGGCGATGCTTACAATGTAAAATGATCAACAAGCTTAGGTTTCTGGTCAGTCGCTGCTAAAACCACAAATAGCCATTGACAAAAAAATTTCATATAAGAAAAACGGTGCTTTAAAAAAGGATGCATAATTTTTTAAATTTTGAAGCACAATTACAAAATGCGCAATTTCAGACTCAAACAGTTTAAAAAAAAAAAAATTTACGCAAATAATTCCACCTCAATTTTCGACCCATGCGCAATTTTCGCCACTTGATAGAAGAACACAATTTTCTCTGGTATTCTTCTGGTTAGATAAATCCTAATACGTCTCTCTCATTTTTTTTTTTTTTTTACTTCTATCGTCATTTATTTATTTACTTAGCATTTTTTTTTTTTTTTCTTTCACCCTCATTCGATCATTTCCCCACCCAAGTTCTGTGGTTGATAAGGCAGCCAATATTCCACACAAAAGAAGACTTCATTCCAATCAGTGGTGGTGCCAGCTTGGCGGCAAGAGAAGAGCCTTTCGTCTGCAGGGGGGGTAGGGTGTAGGGAAAGCAAGAGCACGCGTTATTTGTTGAAGAACCGTCAGCGTTATGTACAGAGCTTGATTTGTTGACTCTATGTCCAGCTGTAATCATAGGATTCGTTTATAGAGTCTTGGTAAACAAAGGGATCGAATAGCTGGTAAGGGAACTATTTTTCTCCGCGTCTTTTTTTATTTATTTCCTTGGGGGTTTTCGCTCTTCCGCATGTGGCGTTGGATTTATGTTATTGGGTGACGGATTGGGTGTGAGAACCGACGTTCACGTCTTTTGAGACGTGCGCTGATGGACTAATAATAGAGCAGCCAAAAGAGAAGAAAAAAGGTGTACTATTCCCTCCCGCCTCGGTTTTTATTGAGACAAATGGAATAGTTGTCAAATGAGAAAATGCGAGATGTTGAAAGATTTGGATCGGTGGCTTTTAACCTGAACAACAATGAAGGAGTGATTTTTCCGAATGTTTTGCCAATCAAGCCGTTTTTTGATTAGAAAGACATGAATCCACGCGGCAAAGAAAGTATTAGGTCGATGGACGTCTTACGTTGCAGTGTGACCAAATGTTATTTAATTAAAATTTTATGTTATAATTTTTAAAAATTTGGTAGGGAATGTATTTCAAATATTGGTATCTGCTATTGATGAATTTTGCAAAATGAAGTTAATCGGAAAACAAGCAATCACTTTTTACTTTCTCGTATTGCTGAACTGTTGAAGAAAAACATTCGTGACAAAATTTAAAGAATGGAACAAATTTGTAGAAAAATATAGTGGCATAGAACGCATTAGGACTGATGAATGCGTAACACTGCAGTACGACCAAATGCTTCAAATTATTTAATTAAAATTTATGTCATAATTAAAGAAAATTGGGTTTGGTTTGTCGCTCTACGGTAATTTTTTGCACACTTTAGGCTCATTAAACCGGGACCTACAGTTTAACTTGGATTCCGAATCACTAACAAACATCCACGCTACCACCAGGATTTGTGCCTCTGGTACAAAAGGTCAGAGGTCTAGACAATTGGCCATCAAGCCTCAGAAAATTTTGGGAGATTGGAAGAAAACATTCATTGGTATCAAATTGTTTTATGACAAAATTTAATGGATTTGATGAATTTATGATGCAAAATTTAATGAAATTTAATGGATGGAAAACAAGACGAATTTAATGGATGGAACAAATTGTAGAAGAAAAACATTGACAAAATTTAATGGATGATTGTAGAAGAAAACATTCATGACAAAATTTAATGGATGGAACAAATTGCTTTATGATAAAATTTAATGTGTTAAAGAAAAACATTAATGACAAAATTTAATGACAAAATGATGTAGGAAAAACAAATTGTAGAAGAAAAATTTAATGGATGGAACAAATTGTAGAAGAAAAACATTGACAAAATTTAATGGATGATTGTAGAAGAAAACATTCATGACAAAATTTAATGGATGGAACAAATTGTAGAAGAAAAACATTTATGATAAAATTTAATGGATGATTGTAGAAGAAAACATTCATGACGAAATTTAATGGATGGAACAAATTGTAGAAGAAAAACATTGACAAAATTTAATGGATGATTGTAGAAGAAAACATTCATGACAAAATTTAATGGATGAAACAAATTGTAGAAGAAAAACATTTATGACAAAATTTTAATGGATGATTGTAGAAGAAAACATTCATGACAAAATTTAATGGATGGAACAAATTGTAGAAGAAAAACATTTATGATAAAAATTTAATGGATGATTGTAGAAGAAAACAAGAAAAAACATTGACAAAATTTAATGGATGATTGTAGAAGAAAACATTCATGACAAAATTTAATGGATGGAACAAATTGTAGAAGAAAAACATTTATGATAAAATTTAATGGATGATTGTAGAAGAAAACATTCAATGATGAAACAAATTGTAATGGATGAAAAAAATTGATTGTAGAAGAAAACATTTATGACAAAAAGAAAAACATTTATGATTTAATGGATGATTGTAGAAGAAAACATTCATGACAAAATTTAATGGATGGAACAAATTGTAGAAGAAAAACATTTATGACAAAATTTAATGGATGATTGTAGAAGAAAACATTCATGACAAAATTTAATGGATGGAACAAATTGTAGAAGAAAAACATTTATGATAAAATTTAATGGATGATTGTAGAAGAAAACATTCATGACGAAATTTAATGGATGGAACAAATTGTAGAAGAAAAACATTGACAAAATTTAATGGATGATTGTAGAAGAAAACATTCATGACAAAATTTAATGGATGGAACAAATTGTAGAAGAAAAACATTTATGACAAAATTTAATGGATGATTGTAGAAGAAAACATTCATGACAAAATTTAATGGATGGAACAAATTGTAGAAGAAAAACATTTATGATAAAATTTAATGGATGATTGTGGAAGAAAACATTCATGACGGAATTTAATGGATGGAACAAATTGTAGAAGAAAACATTTACAAAATTTAATGGATGATTGTAGAAGAAAACATTCATGACAAAATTTAATGGATGAAACAAATTGTAGAAGAAAAACATTTATGACAAAATTTAATGGATGATAGTAGAAGAAAACATTCATGACAAAATTTAATGGATGGAATAAATTGTAGAAGAAAAACATTTATGATACTGCCGCGACTCGGACCCAAAACGAAAGCCAGGGCGCTAGACACTCGACTATTCAGACCCCTAATTTAAGGTATTAAAAATTAGTATCTGAAAGTGCTGCATTTAACACACTGAAAGCTAAAGATTTTTTTCCAGTTTTTAAATAAAGCCAATGTGCTAATTTATAAAATGTGACATGTAATTAACAGCTCATTGAGAAAATAAGCAATCTGTTTTTAAAAACAGCTGGAGAAACAGTGAACAGGATGTTAGGTTTCGCTAATTTATTCTTTTTTTTAGATATGAAAAACAGCGATTTGGCTCCATTAACTTGTTTGAGGAAAATAAGGTTTTGCGTATGATTGAGCGGTTGTTTGTTTCAATGAGTTGTAACAATAGATAAGAACGCATGATACTGCTTCGCTTGTTGTTGCAGATGGTAAATAAATATTCATAAAAAAATTTCATGAATTGTTGAAGAGTATGTTATCTAATTTATTGAATAATTTACTGAGATTATATATTTTGTTACGTAATTTATTTGCTGTTAGACGGTTTTATGACTCTTAATTGAAAAGTAAGCAATACAAGGGAAATAAGTATCAATCTATATTTAAATTTAGTTTGCAATTTATACAGTTAAAAGTTTTAGAATGATAATTAAACAAAAACCGAAAGTAAATAAATTTGTTCATTGAAGTTTTTTATAAAATTGCTAATTTTCGATTTTATTGTTGGTAAAATATTTTGATATTGTTATTTATAATTATCGAATTAATTTCGCTTGAATTATTCAGTAATTCTAAATATTTGTTTTAAATAATTGATTTCGTTATTCAAGTGATAGTCTTTCAGACATTTTGTCCAATAAAACAAAAAAGATTGCCCTAAAGTACAAAATACTTATAATAAAGTATTTTAAAATTAATCAGCTTCCATTGTCTTAATAAAAAAATTGTAATCCTAAAACTAAAAAAAATTAAGAATTTTTCGGAAAAAATGAAGTTTTTATTTATTAAGGTAGAAATTATACCTTTCAAAGTTTTATTTGGACGTACATTTGAACTATACATTTTTTTATTTGCAATAACTACATCCGTCAAATTTCATACATAATGCAACCTTATGAAAAATAATTCAGGTAAATAGTAATAACGTATCAGAATAATAATCTGATAATGTTTCGAAAGCATAATACATTATTTTTTTTATTAGGGTAGAAATTATATCTTTCAAAGTTTTATTTGGCCATACATTTGGATTATACATTTTTTTATTTGCAATATCTACACCAGCCAAATTTCATACATAATGCAACCTTATGAAATATAATTCAGAAAAAGAGGAGGGATTTCTAGCATTTTAAGAATAATGGAAAATATTTATTTTATTAAAATATCGCATAATAATTATTTTTTCTAAATTTTGGCAATTGCACGATAGAATATTGTCAAACAGTTTTCGACAACAACAGAAAGTAATCTAATAACGTATCGAAAGCATAATAAAAAAAATTTTCTTATTATTACGGTAGAAATTATATCTTCCAAAGTTTTATTTGGACGCATATTTGGACTATGCATTTTTTTTATTTACAATATCTACATCTGTCAAATTTCGATTAATATGTCGAAGACAAATTATGATGAGTTGTGCGATAATCAGTGATAAGAGGTTTGGGATGCGACATTTTAACACTATAGCCACAAAAGTCTATTGTCCCAATATCTAACATAATCTTCCACCGAATAAATATTTAATGTTTTAATCTGCTATCACGTGTGTGCTTGTGGTCCTATTGTGGCTCTGACAACGAAATCCTTTGGTGTGTGTGGTATTATTGACACAAAAATAGACGGAAAGAAAAAAAGAATGGTGATTTTCTTACAAACCTTACTCCCCCCCCCCCCAAAATGGAAAGTGACAAGAACAAATTAAAAAAAAGATTTCTGGTGTAATGATAATTGCATCGTAAATAATTTTCAGTCTTACAAGCTCGTAAATTGAGCAAAAGAAAGAACAATCACAGTGCTTTGAATCAACACTAAATGAGGGAAAAAATTTACGACTCACAATAATGCGTCAAATCAAACTCGAGATAATAATCTCATATTGTTAAACGATGCATGAAAATTCACACACACTCTGGGTGTTAATAATATGATGATGAAAAATAAGAAAGCAAAAAAAAAAAATAGACGTCGAATATTTTTTTAATTAATTTTACTTCTACGAGGTACAGTGTAAAATATTTTAATGCGCTAAAAATTTTTTTAAATTTTTAAATTTAAAAATTAAACAAACAGTCTTAAAAATACTCCACATTTAAATGTAGAATATTTGCGAAAAAAAATATTTATGAGTGGAAACAATTTGTAAGTATTTTACTATATCATATATTTAAACGTGGTTGAATGTTATTTATTGTACAATTACCACTATTTTAATAATTTTTTATTAATCCATGGTTACCGGCAGGAGCTAAGTCATTATTTTGGAGCCATGCATTATGCATTTAATACATATCTTTATTTCACTACTGGCATTTAAAGTGGATTTTTGGAGTATAGTAAAATTTCCTGTTGTAGAAAGCTAGCCAATTGGAAGCTTGAATGGACAGGCTTCCGATTGACTGACTTTCTACGAAATGAGGTTTTAATATTCGGTGGAAAGCCGCTTTTAAATTGGTAGACTGACAACATCGTCAGATTGACAACAGAGTATTTTATTTAAGTTCGAACAAATTTGTGACTAATTCCCTTAAAAAGGCTTCCAAGAAAATTATCTTAGTTTTCATTCTGCGGATAAAGTTTAGCAAATTTATCTGGGATGCATTTTGTAGCTGAATCTGTTATAATTCTCCTTAAGTGGAAATTGACGTAATCCTCTACACTTGATTACGTCATACTTACTTATTTTTAAACCAATTACACATTTAATTCAATAATGTACAATGCAATCAAGATACGTATTTAGGGCAAACAGTTCTATTTTGAAGTTTCTATTCTTATGCACGATATATTTTAACAAAATAAGCAAAAGAATGAGATTTCGATATTTATATACCAATTAATTTCAAATCAGTAAAAATTTAAATTTTAATGTATAATAATTTTATTACAATTAAACATAAACTCAAATTGACTAAAAATGTTGAAGATCTTCTTTGCGAAAAACAATTTTTTTAAATTAATTAATAGTTAAATTGAATAATTAGATAATTATAAATATACAGTTAAAATAATACACTTAAAAATGTTTTAAATTTTTTTTTCTCTAAAATGTACTTATTTTGCAGTCAATTTGTGTACTTGCAATAAAAATAAATTATTTATTACAAAATATTTCAGTTCGGGCTACAGTTCTGTCTGGCAAAATGTTACCACTTTTGATCTTTTTTTTTTCCACATGATTAAGCGCTGACGATTGTTTCCAATTTGATCGTTAAGATTCTAATTTAATTTTCATATCAGTTTTCTAATCTTTTTCTCCTTCATTTAAACTATCCCGCTCTACACACGCTTTGCTTTGTTTTCTATGGAAAAGTTTACTCCTTGGCTTTTCCGATTGGTGATATATATAAGAAACTAATTTTCTTATCCGTGTCTAATTTGTCTTCTTCATTTAAGTTACAATGCTCTATACAATCTTTACTTTGTTTTCTATGACAAATTTTACTCCTTGGCTTGTCCGAATAGTGCTGCAGATTCTAAATTAATTTTTATATCCGTGTCTAATTTTTTATCCTTCATTTAACGCTTTGTACATTCCTTGCTTTGTTTTCTATGACAAATTTTACTCCTTGGCTTTTCCGATTAGTGCTATCAATTAATTTTTCAAAGTATTGAGACAGATTGCTAGACATTTTAAGACTTTATCATCAGAATTAACATGCATTTATCATACTCTTGGTTCTTGATGAGTTATATTCGTTATTATCACTCCAACACAACATAATTTTCTTTCAATTTTATTTTCTGGTCTTTTACTAATTGGGTATGTAAAAGACCAGAAAATAAAATAATAAATACCAGCAGATAGGAACCATTTGCAGAAAGCAGAACAGTTTTTTTTTTTTTTTTTTTTTTTAAAGAAAAATTTGAGAAATTATTTTATTAAGAACTACAGCTTTAAGATTTTAAATAACGTCTCTCAAATTTAGCTAAATAAATCATTTATTGCTATCAAAGATTTCGCAACTAGTTTTTTTTTTAACATTTAATCTGAATATATTTTTGAGAATATAATGCGTTAGTTTAAAAAATAAATATTAATACTGTAAATACAATATTGCTGCATTGAAAAAGGAAATAACCCGTCGTCCTTGCTTGAAATATCAACTGAGGACTTATTTTATATATATGTGAATTGGATTTTTTATATATATGTATATTAATTTTAAAAATACATTTCTGTTTCATTGTAGTGAATAGTTTTGTGGTATATATACATATATATTTTCAGTCACAAATTTCGAATTCAGTCAGTCATTTTCTTGATTTTTTTTTTCCTCTCAAAAAATGAACACACAAACTTTTGATTATTGTGGGCCTCGCTTTCCATTTATCCGCGAGCTCATAATAATGAAGAGACAATCAGATGATCTAATAATCAGCTCGCCGGATAATGAGGAGAAGTCGTTGTCTTCCTGTAAGTGGCAATTGTCTCATATTTGCGTGTCGTACATAAGAAAACATAGGAAACTCACATTAGACAGCCCGACTATCGATGCAAGACGATTTACATTTGTCAAAACAACAATCGAGTATCCAATCGAACGCCGTTAGCATATTCGAACCTGAGATCTCCTGCATGCCTTAACATTGGGTCACTCAGACAAACTCTTTCAAGTTTTTTTGAGGTGTAAATTACATTTTGTACAGAAACAATGGTAACAAAATATTTATGACGGTGAATTTAAATTAAGTTTGTAAATTTAATGAAGAAGATAATGAAAAAAGTAGGATATAGCCTTCTTTAAACGCGTACAAAATGTAAGACTGAGCAGGAATGCCATATACCATATTTAGAAAATCTATATTAGAGTAAAGCATGTCTTAATATATAGTAATAATTTAGGGGCCAATGGCCGTACCATGCTGAATATACCGGTTCTCGTTAGATCACCGAAGTTAAGCATCATTGGGCGCGGTCAGTACTTGGGTGGGTGACCACCTGGGAACACCGCGTGCCGTTGGCAAAATTTGGGACCTGAATGGCCGAGTGTCTAGCGCTCTGGCGCTCGGTGCCACAGGTTTCGGGTTCGAATCCCGGCGGTGCCATGGATGTTTGTAGTGGTTCGGAATCCACTTTAAGCCGTAGGTCCCGGTCTCCTATGACTGTAAGAGCGTCACGGAGCAAAAGTCATGCTTCTACCTACGGGTGCTCCATCACAACAGAAGCTGCTTCCTTCCCCTTCAATCATGAGTCCATATGGGCTTGTGGGCTTGGCCAGCCAAGTGGGATAAGAAACAACAAACAACATAATTTTCTACTTGGGGCATAATGATAAATTTCCTAGATTTGAATAGTGAAACATCAATTTAAAAGTATCTTTTACATGTTCTATACTACAATAATTTATGTATTTAATATATTCTGTATTATTATAATAAAGAAAAATTTTTAGTAGCGTAATCTTTTAACATCGAGGATTGGGAAAAAAAGAGCATTTTGCATATGCACATAAAAATAACGATTAATCATTATTAAACTGTGATTGGTACAATTTAGAGATAATACATTGGATAAGTGCAAGAAATGCGTCTCTTTAAAACTTGGTTTTATCGTATGAATGAGCACTTACGCTATTTAAATTAACAGGAACTTTATGAAGGATAGAATAAAATTTTAGAAATCAATTTACATTAAAAGAGTAAATGTTGCTAAAAGTGTAAATATTAAAGGCTGAGAGAGAAAGTACATTACACATAAAAGATAGAGGGATTAGTAGAGTATACACAAAAAGGAGGTTGAAAATTTTAATTGTATTTAAAACGGCCGAATTTTTGAATTTAAAAAATTGCATTCATTGAAATTATTATCAGAATACCGATCATAATATATATTTATATACATACATATGAAATAAAAAGTTAAATTACCAAATTAAACTTCAAGAAGCCTTTAATATCAAAAGTCTGATTTATTTTATTATCTATATACATGTTTCTCAAAGTTTGTGTGTGTCTCAGCCTATTCGGGGTCTCAGTTTATGTCTTTGGACATAATTGGCAGGGATACTAGAGATACAAAGCCTAAAGCAACTCGAAAACAAAATTCGAAATCGGATCAATAATTATTATTGTTAATAATATTAAATTTATATTATTAGTTTTAAAATTATCTAATTAAGTTTTGCGCCAATTTGGCGACTTTTCGTGTTTGACGAATTTTTCATGGTTGGCATTTTTTATACTTATTTTTTTTTTTTACTTAGACGTAAAATAAAAATAAATAAATAATTAAATTATCTAACCGATGGATTGCAATTACCTAAAATTTTGTTTAAAAAATAAGAAAAAATTTGTATTGCGATTTTACCAATAAAATTGTCCCAGTCAAATATCAGTTTAGGTGACAAAGATATCGGAAGACTTTTTGTTGTCGCCAAATGGGCATAAAACAGCCTCATTTACTATCAACATGATTATCGAAATTTATTGAATGGTTTGTTCTGATTAAAGTATAAATAGTTGTTAGTTATTATAATAGCATAGAATAAAATTGTCCCAGTTTATTAAAATCATCAGGGAGTTAAGTTGTTGAAAAAATAAAAGAAATATATAACTAAAACTAATTTAATATTTATTTATTTAAATAACATAAACAATCAACATGTTAAATGTCTATGTATTGAGAAATTATGGGAAGATATGCATTAATTCATGTAACAATTGAACATTTAAAATACATTTTGTACTAAGAATAATATGTATAATGTTTAATTTTTTATGTTTTTAAAATAGAAAATGCAGTTCTGAAAATAGCTCTTCGGTTAATTACGTCACTGATTTTCTAACAACAGTTTACGGCAGAAATTTCTTCTAATTATATTTTGCATCAAATTTTATTATATTTTACGTATCAAAAATGTTTCTCCAATAATCTATCTACTTTTAAAATTTTATTGGAACAAAAATGAACAAAAAAGAATCACAGTTTATAACTTAAAAATCATTTCCTCATCTTAGACTTATCCACGGCGAAAAAAAATCTAGAACAAAATCCAGTCTATGGAAGGCAAAACAAGAATTATATTTCAGTCCTTGTTAAATGAGAGAAGTTAACTCTAAAATATGAAATAATCTTTCATCAATTCTTTACAATTTTGTTCAAGCTAGAAAGTATTGTATGACATTGCACGAATGCAATAAATAATTTATTTTGCTTTGAATATGCTATAACAAGTGAAAACATCAATGAAAATTTTAAATTTACAAATACTTCAAAAATATCGAAGAGAAAAATGCTTTGCGTTTCATATAAAATGATACCTTTATATATTTTTCATCACAGAGGCCTTTAATATAATCTTTGATTAATGAACATCTTTATCAAATAGCAATGATATGCGCAAAAAAAAGGTTTATTTCATATCCACTTAATACTTCATCATGTAAAATGGGTAAAAATAAAAAATCAATAAATCAATAAAAAAAATTAATAAAAAAGAGAAAAAAAAAACCTGAAATCCCACTCTCCCAAAAAAATAATATAATTTTATTTAAGACTAAAATATTTAATAAATTAGCACATCAAATTTTAAATATAGAAAAAAACAATATATGAATATATGTTGCTGTCAACCTACGGTTTAAAGTGGATTCCGAGCCATTACAAACATCTATGGCAACGCCGGGATTCGAACCCGAAACCTGTGGTACCCAGTGCCAGAGTGCTAGCCATTCGGCCATCAGGCCCCTAATATGGCACTAAAAAAATAATCATTGTAGATTTTTTGAAGTTGGCCACTAAAATCATGACTCCGTTTCTACGCCCAGAATGGACATGATAAATTCATAGGCCGGAATATTCTTCCATTGGACACGAAGAAGAGTGAAGAAGATGCTATCCCTCTGATGTTGCATTTCAAAATTGGGATAAAATATGAATGCAATGTGATATTCCCAAGTACACCATAGCCAACATTTAATATGCTACACATCTAAATTTCTGGTGGCTAATGACTGCATGTTTTTTGGAATTCCCGAAATTCAAAAACAACAACAAATAAAGCTGTTTTCTGGTAGGGGGTTCCCCAAATATTTCAAGAAGGTATATCTAAATAATATATATATGTTGGCTCAACATGACTTTCTTATTTCTAAAGCAAATAATATTCTTTATCGATTAACAGATAATTGAGAATCTCTAAATATTACCAAACAAAGATTTACCGAAGGGAACAATATTCATGATATTACATAAGATTGATTTCCAAAACCTTAAAATAAAACCGAGCAAAATATCTTATAGTTAATACAAAAAATTTACCGAATAATTAAATTTTATGAAAAGAAATTTGCAATAATTGACTGTCGTGTTTTTTTACAGCATAAAGAAAGTTTTCTTAGCTACTGGTCTAAAAGGACGATCCCAATTTAGAGTGGCGAAAATCTATTGCTTTGGGGACATCAAAATGATCAAATGTTGAGATTAAGTTTTTTGTTTGAATTTAATGAAAAGTTCATGATTATCAAAGAACACTGAAATAAGTCAAAACTATTCAGTTATCTTACTTCTTCGTATAATATTTATTAATATAATAGAAATTATTATTTATATAAATGGGAATTTTTATTTTTCATTATCTAAACGTTAATTGATTATAATTTCTAATCGTTTTTCAGAGATAGTGTGCATAGTTCGATCCATGCTGATATCACTGTAGTCTTTTGAAAAAATGTATAAATTCAGTAGAGGTAAGATCAGAGGTGACCGACCCACGGCCCGCCTAGAACATATTTCCGCCCCGTGAGATTTATTACACTTTTACAAAATATATTTGTTTTATATTGGCAAAAGTAGTGAAAACCAATGCATTAAAAATTGCATTATTTGTGCATACATATATTCAAAAATTAATTGTTGAAATTATGAAAAAAATTAACTTTGATTTTCAAATAATATTCTTGCACAAACAAATATCGCACTAGTCAAATAAATATTTTTTTAATGATTTCATTTTTTTTTATTTGTTTTTTTATATTTCATTTTTAGTGTTATATATTTCTTTAGAATGTGCGTTTAGTGTCATTATTATTATATTATCTATGTTTACATGTAAGAATAATAGTAGTAAACACAATAATAACTGATTATGTTTCAATATTTTACTCTAAAAAATGTCTATAGTGGGTCTAAAACTAATATAGAAAAATATAATTTTACATGCGGCCCCCGGAGTAATCATTTAAGTCGGCCACCCCTGGGTTGGATAGATTTAGAGTGCCTGAAGTTGTTTTTATTATTATTATAATCAAATTCTAGCCAATTATCCAAAGTTTAATAAGACTTGCTATCATAGTACATCAAGTGGGACTCGGTAATAATGGGTGTCCTTCATAAACTGAAAAAAATCTTAAAGACACGATTTAAGTTTTCAAAATGACATGAAACAAACTGTTTATATGTATATTTTAGAACTTCAAGAATAAACGAAGTATTTTAAATCTACGAAATCTAGAATAGTTAAAGATTTTAACTAAAAATTTTAAATTATAACTTAATTAAAAATTGACAGAAATGCATTCTTAAAATTTTTGCTGTATTAGTTAACGGTGAATATGTACATGTGCACAATTTAAGTTTATGCTTTTAGTAAAAAATAGTCCACAATAACAAAACAATATACATAAAGTAAGATGTGAAAGATGTATAATGCATTATTAAAAAAATATTATATGTACCAAATAATGTATTTTATATATATATATATATATAATTTATAAACACACGCACACACATATATATATATATGTTTATAAATATCCACATATACACTCTTTAACTATGTCAAAGCTTTTGTTTAATATATAATTACTACATTAAATTAACAGCATTGAAAGACGATAAAACTATAATCTAATTAGTAAGCATTAAGCATTAATAGTAAGCATAGTATTAATAGTTAAGCATTAAGAATTTAATAACAAAAACAACCTATCTAAGAGATAAATAAGATATCTTTTTGAAATAATTTTAAATTTTAAGAAAAATGTTTCCGCAAGTTAAGAAAAGAAGATTATTTTAGAATTAAATTTTTGAATTAAATGTAAATATAAGTAAGAAGAAATTTTAGTTCTGTACTCCATAAAACGTTTCAGCTTAAGAATTTATGCATATATGCAAATAATTCAGTTAATTTTTTTCACTTATTCACAGACAACGCATTAAATTTCAAAAGACATTTGTACTATTTATAAAATAATATGTTTTCTTCCTGTAATAAATAATAGAAAAGGTATTTCCTTAAAGAAATAAAATTATTTTAAGAAGACATAGTTTATTTTTCAATATTGAACTAAGTAAATTTTTGCTTTTAACTTTGAAAAGAGTTGAAAGATATCAATTAAAAAATATTCTTAGTCATTATTTATGTATTTAAGTAAATGTTATATTTATGAAAGGAGATCAACGAAATAAAAAGCGACCTTAACTATTTTATAATTTTTTCTTATTTTTCAGGACTTTTGGCTTAAAATAGATAAACATTTTTAAACTAATACACTTTATTTTAGCATACCATCTATATATTTACACAAACACAAACGAATGTTAGTAAAAGTGTTTCATGTTTAACATATTTTGATATTCTATTAATTACTAAAATTAAAAAAAGTAGTTTATATTTTACTTTAAAAATTATTATTCTTTATTATTACTTAAAAAAGTATTTTATATTTTCAAATATCGATAAAAATAATAACTGAGGTGAAGTAATAAAATGTTTTGAGAAGAATAATAAGGAGAAAATTTTCTAAATATAATTGAAAACTATTCAATTCTTGAAAAATTCTAGATTCTTTTTATAAATGTTTAAATCTCAGATCAGAAATCAAATCAAATAAATAAACAAAAATTGATTTGCATTTTTATCAGTTAATTTTTCACTTATCACTTTCATATTTTTGTTGGTTAAACCTAAATCCATATTAATAAAATATTCTGATATTTGGACTAACTTAAGACAAACCAAAATCTTTCACCTTTCCTGTTTAAATGTTTAAAGATGCAAGTATGGCAACTTAGAAAAGTTGAAATTGCAATTAACTATAATTAAAATTTTTATTTCTTTAAATTTCAATAGAAAAAATTTATATGACAATAGAAATAATTATTCCAATTCTTTAAAATAGGATCAAAAAATTGTATGCGACAATAGAAATAATTTTTCCAATTCTTTAAAATAGAATCAGAAAATTTTTTGGGACAATAGAAATAACTATTCCAGTTCTTTAAAATAGGATCAGACAATATATATAACTATTCCAATTCTTTATAAATAGGATCAGAAAAATTTATGCAAAAGCTAATCAACAAAATATTTTGTAAAAAGTATACATTGATATCATGCTTGAAAAGAATTTACTACAGAAATCCTTTATAAAGAGATATAAACTTTAAAAGACATTTTTTATAGTATTTTATTTTGTTAATTTTTTCAAAAACAAAAGAACTTACAAATACAAAATCTCTAGATGTTACTAGCTGTTAAAATGACTTTATTCTCTAGTTTTAAAATAACTTTATTAAATATGTTACTATTAAATATATCAACTTTATTAACATATGTTACAAAAAACATCAGTATGTCAGAGAAGAATTTATAGATTTTATACAATATAAAATACACTTCCAAAGGACGCAAGCATTTGCAATTACAATAAATATTATATAGTGACAATAGATTCTACTGGAAAATATACAATAGTTCTTGTTTTATCTTGTAGGAGTATAAAGTAAAAATCCTGATATAAATAATTATCTACACTTTATACAATTTATGAAATAATCGTCCAAAGGACGCAAGTGTTTGCAAGTACTTTAAATATTATGTAGTGACAATAAATTTTGTCGAAAAATATACAATATTTCTTGTTTTATTTTGTAGGAATATAAAGTAAAAATCGTGATATAAATAATTATCTATACTTTATACAATTTATGAAATAATCGTCCAAAGGACGCAAGCGTTTGCAAGTACAATAAATATTATATAATGACAATAAATTCTACTGGAAAATATACAATAGTTCTTGTTTTATCTTTCTTGTAGGAATATAAAGAAAAAACCGCAACATAAATAATTAATCCATACTTTATGCAATTTATGAAGTACTTGTCCAAATGCAATAAATATTATATAGTAACAATAAGTTCTTTTCGAAAACATACAATAGTTCTTATTTTATCGTTCGTTAAGGAATATGAAGAAAAAATCGCGATATAAATAATTAATCTATACTTTATACAATTTATGAAGTACTCGTCCAAAGGACGCAATTGTTTGCAAGTACTTTAAATATTATATAGTGGCAATAAGTTCTGTCGAAAAATATACAATAGTTTTTGTTTTATCTTTTCGTAGGAATATAAAGTAAAAATTGTGATATAAATAATTATCTATACTTTATACAATTAATGAAATACTCGTCCAAAGGACGCAAGCGTTTCCAGATGCAGTAAATATTATATAGTGACAATAAGTTCTTTTTCAAAACATACAATAGTTCTTGTTTTATTGCTCGTGTAGGAATATAAAGAAAAAATCGCGTTATACGTAATTAATCTATACTTTATACAATTTATGAAATACTAAATTGTATTGGAAAACATACAATATTTCTTGTTTTATTGTTCATGTAGGAATATAAAGAAAAAATTGCGATATAATCGATTATCTGATTTGAGTTGTGTGACTTTCTGTTTTCGTAAAAAAGTGTGCATAATATCCGAATGTACGATATAAATAGACGCAGTAAAAAACGGATAATACAATACAAATAATAATTATCCACAAATAATAATTAAAACTTAAATATTTAAAATTTTTGATAACGCTGCTCTTATTTTGTGTGATCTGATGTAAAAGTTTCAAAACTTCTCAAATGATTTCTATACAGTGATCAAGTGATATGTACACAAGAGATAAAGTTTCACAAAATACAAATATGGTGGAAATATTTCAATTACTTTTTATTACGTGCATGACCAAGACGATAAGTCTGAACACATATGCCCATGGATGTAAAAGAGTTAACAAGAAATTTAGTTTTATACTGTAATTACCAAAATGTGTTGAGTCTACAATGTTTTAGACGATATCATTTAATTTCAACGAACTCCATGCACTCATAAAGCAAATAATTTTTTTCACCTCTATTTGTACAGTGTCTGTTCGTAAACAACCGAGGAGCGAAATCTGTCTGCGTTACAGGTGATTACTGACTGATATAATCTGGAGATACATATCAGTTCGAGGCAAATATGGAGAATTATTCTCTTTAGAATCATAAAGTTTGTGTTTGCCGAAGAACAATTCATAGACTTCGGTGAAAAAAATGGACAGAAATTGTTATTTAGGAAAATAATTCTAATTATTACGGAGGGCTCTATTTAAAAACAATTTTAATGAAGTCTTCGTAGTTACAAGTAACCATACAAGAAAAATATAAAGTATTAATTCACTTAAATTCATAGCATTCGTATTCATAGATTTGAGTAAAGAAAAGCACAGAAATTATTATTTAGAAAAAGAATTATAATTATTGCTCAATTAAAAAGATTTTAAATAAAGCCTCCGTGGTTGCATTTAACTATGCGAGGCAAACATGGTGTATTACTTAACTTAAATTAATAGCATTAGTGTTTGTTGAAAAACAATTCATAGATTTCAGTGAAAAAAATTAGCATAAATTGTTATTTAGAAACATAATTACAATTATTGCTCCATTAAAAAGATTTTTAATAAAACCTCCGTGGTTATATGAAATCATGCGAGGGAAATATAGAGTATTATTTCACTTAAATTCGTAGCATTCGTATTTGTTGAAGAACAATTCATAGATTTGAGTAAAGTAAAACACAGAAATTATTATTTCGAAAAAGAATTATAATTATTGCTCAATTAAAAAGATTTTAAATAAAGCCTCCGTGGTTGCATTTAACTATGCGAGGCAAACATGGTGTATTACTTAACTTAAATTAATAGTATTAGTGTTTGCTGAAAAAGAATTCATAGATTTCAATGAAAAAAAATGAGCATAAATTGTTATTTAGAAACATAATTATAATTATTGCTCCATTAAAAAGATTTTTAATAAAACCTCCGTGGTTATATGAAATCATGCGAGGGAAGTATAGAGTACTATTTCACTTGAATTCATAGGATTCGCGTTTATTGAAGAACAATTCACAAATTTTAGTGACGAAAATGGACCGAAATTATTATTTAGGAAAATAATTATAATTAAAATATAATATTATTTTATCCTCTATTAAAGGGATCTTTTAATGAAACCTTCTTTACATGTAACTATGCGAGAGAAATATAGAGTATTACTTCACTTCAATTCATAGCATTCGTTTTTGTTGAAGAACAATTCATATATTTCAGTGAAAAATTTGGGCAGAAATTATTATTTAGGAAAATAATTATAATTATTCCTCCATTAAAAAAAAAGGCCATCGTGGTTACATCTAACGATGCTAGGGAAATATAGAATATTACTTCACTTAAATGCATAGCTTTCGTTTTTGTAGAAGAACAATTCATAGAATTTAGTGAAGAAAAAGGCAGAAATTATTATTTAGAAAAAGAATTTAATTATTGGTCCATTAAAATGATTATTAATGAAATATCTGTGGTCACTTAATAACAGTGCGAGGGAAATATAGAATATTACTTCATTTTAATTCATAGCACTCGTGTTTGCTGAAAAAAAATTCAATGATTCGAGGGAAATATAAAGTATTACTTCACTTAAATTAATAGCATTCATGTTCGTTGAAGAAAAATTCATAGATTTCAGTGAAAAAAATGCAGAAATTATTATTTAGGAAAATAATTATAATTATAGCTCCATTAAAAAGGCATGTGTGGTTAAAATAATCAAGGGAGGGAAATATAAAACATTACTCCACTTAAATTAATAGCACTGGTGTTTGACGAAAAAAAATTCATAGATTTAAATGAAAAAATGGACAGAAATTATTTTTTAAGGAAATAATTATAATGAAGCCTTCGTGGTTGCATGTAATTGTGATTTCGCATTGTTACATGTATTTCGCCGATATTAGCCTGGGAAAGGTAATTACGCTAGTGAAATATATAATATTATTCTATTTAAATTCATAACATTCATGTTTGCTAAAGAACAATTCACAGACTTGAGTAAAATAAGGGCACATAATTGATTATTAGGAAAAAATTACAATAATTGCTGAAAACTATTTGAATAAAATAATTTCTTTATGACAGCTTATGCAGTTCTTTATGCGTATTCCGTATATAAATTCCATTCCATTGTGATAAAATTTCATATATTTTGGATTTTAAATTAAATTTTTTTCTAAGTTTTTTTTAGGGATGATAAATAAAACGGGGTATTTCTTAAGTTCTTTTATATAAAATATGTAGTTTTCTTTTATATCGAATTATGCTTCTATTTGTCTAAACATAAAAATAAATAAAAATGTTATTTATTAAATAAAATTTAAAACGACTAAAATCGTATAATTGACAAGTAATTCGATTCCATTTGGTGCAATATCTTATATAGATGTGTTTACAACAAACAAACAAACAAAAAATAATTAAAATTATTTGAAAAGGTTTCAATGAAATATTTTCTATTTTTTAAAACCATAACCTATGCTGCATTACAATAAAACATTCGATCAAAGGTTCTTATACATTCAGAAATGATGAGGCTTGAAGTTACACGATTTCCTATAGATGAAATTAAATCAAAATCCATAATAAATTATATAAGATTTTTTTTTTTCAGGAACACAACTATATCGAATTTTAAAATAAATGTTTATTTGCTCTATAATTGGTAATGAATTATCGATTACAAATCTAAAAAGTGAAAGATCTTGAAGGTTTCATGGCAGTGTTTCTCCTTATTTGGCTACATAATAATATGTTAAAATAATAACATATTTTTAATAGTTAAAATTAATAATATGTTAAAATTAAAACTCTTAAAAGATTAGTTTCGATAGTCTAATTTAGAGCAAAACATTCAGTTTTTCATAGGTTGTTACGTGTTGATAAACTGATTAATTTAAAATAGAAATCATAGCTATTGGGGAATATATTGCATTAATATTATTCTTTTTTTTTTTTTTTTTTTTTTTTTTTTTTTTTTTTTTTAAAAAAAAAAAAAAAAAAAAAAAAAAAAAACTGCAGTTTTAGGTTTAAAAAGTTTTTTAAGAAAGAGCAAATTGATGAATAATACTTTCATAACAGAATACTTTTACTCGCTTAATTGAATTTTTGGTAACAAAAATTAAATTTTGAATTAATGTTAAATTTATATTTCAAAATGTGTAATGTAAAAATCTGCCTACATTTTTTTTTTTTAAATTTATGATAATTTTATGAAAAATTTTGAATAGCCAGTAAAAATTTAATGTCCTTTTATTTTTGCTTGCTTTAATCGAATTTTTGCTAGTAAAAATTAAATTTGAATTAATGCTAAATTTATATTTTAAATGTATAATGTAGAAAAACGCCTACATTTTTAACTTAAGCTAATTTTATGAAAAATTTTGAATTAATGCTAGTCAAAATTTAATGTCCATTTATTTTTGCTTGTCTTAATTGAATTTTTGCTTTTGCTTGCCTTAATTGAATTGAATTTAAGAAAAATTAAATTTTAAATTAAAATTAAATTTATATTTTAAAATGTATATTGTAGAAATATGCCTGCATTCTTTTAACTTAGTGCTAATTTTATGAAAAATTTTGAATTAATGCAAGTAAAAAAATTGTAAAAATTATTTTTAAAATTATTTTAAAAAATTTAATGCTAAATTTAATGTCTTAATGTTTTTATTTATTTTTAATATTTACTTTACCCTTAAAATAAGTAAAAGAACAATTTATAAAGTACCATTTAAAGCAATAAATATATTACTAGAATCGACTCGAATATTTTTGAATTTTATAAAGTATAATATCTTACTTTGATACTTAAAACCAGGAAAAATAAGCTATGCATTTTCCAAATTGAGTAACATGCAAAATATACGAGTGATCTTCAAATTCCATACATTACTTAATAATAGAATGCTTCATAGAAAAAAAAATAAAGCAACCAAAAGCATTCTATTATGGAAACATTACTCGCCAATTTGATATTTTATTTTATTTTATTTATTTATTTTTAAATCAAATAAATATTGATAAAAATTGAATATCATCTGATAAACCCTTTTCTTTCAAAATAATTAAATGCACTTCATATCATAATGCCGGTTTCATTTTACAGAGGAAAAATGTTTTTATTTTTACTCGGAAAATATTGATCTAGTAAAAGAAGATCAAAAGGAACTTACTTTAAAATTTATATTCTGTTATTCAGAAAAGCTATGATATCTCCTGGCACTATTTTTAAATGAGGTATATTTATTTAAACAATAAAGGTTGTTTTAAAAAATGCAATAATTAATTTTTCTAAATTAACGTGGAAAATAAGAAATTTAATTTAGGTTTTATGTTGTTGTTGTTGCTGTAAGAAATATTGTTTTCTTACGGATCGAATAATTTTAATTGTAATTACTTGTAAAAGAAAGTCGTAGGTGTCAATAATAATGACGAAGAATAAAATTGAAGAAACATAAATTAAGTAAAATAATGTAATTATTTATTAGTAATAAAGAAGAAAATTAATAAGATTTAAATCGTAATCAAATTCATGGAAGTGATTTATTCAACTTTTTGTTTTATTAGCTGCACGCTATTTCTTTAAAGAAAGATCTGTCTGTGTATATTTTAAGTTAATGCTTAAAAGATAAAAAAAAGCATGTTTTAAAAAGTAAAAGATAAGCATGTAAAGATAAAATAATTAAAGATGCATGTTTTCTATCCATTGTATTTAAAAATAAGATCTCATTGTGATTGATTGGCATCATGCGAGCAGACAATAATTAGATTCTCGATGATAACATCGTTACAAACTTTGTCTTAAAAAGGAGATAACTTGATGGAGATTATGGCAGTCTCGCAGTTGGATTGTCTGGTTAGTAATCTTGTTAGTTTTTTACTCACACGCACGTAGAATAATTACAACTTATCACCACAAGATTTTTTCGAATGCATATTTATGATACCCTTACATACGAGTATACGAGCATACGAGTTAAACGGTATTATATTCAATTCTATTTATATGACACATTTAAAAAAATGAAATTAAAAGAAAAATAGTTAAATAATTTTGATAAAAACACCTTAATTGTTATTTATTTATTTTCTTGAGAATTTATTTTTCCATGTAATAATATATTAGGGTCAAAGCTTGAAGAAACTAATATGTTCATAACGCTTATTCGGGACACATACTCATAATACTAATTTAACACAGGTAAAAAAAGTCGGCATACCGAATTAGTGTTATGAACATATTAGCTTCTTCAAGCATTGACGCTGATACATTATTGCATTGAAAAATAAATTGTCAAATATATATATATATATAATTCAATTTATAGATCGTTAGAAATTAAAGTAACATTAAAAATTGTATCATTAGAATCAAATAAACTGATTGCAAGTGCTCTTATTTCCCGACTCGTGTCCCAATGGCAACATGCAATAGAGCCGAGGTTCGAATCCACTGACGGCATTGTTGTAGTCTCTGCTTTCACAACCAAGGAGACTCAATAGCAATTGTGACAATGTGTACAAAGCTTCTACATCAATTGTCAGGCTGACTGGTGGAAGTTTTCTGGGTTTCCTTCCATACAACACGGAAATGCAAAGCAGTTACCCTTACAAGTCTTACCCTCATCACCCGTCGGTGAGATACATAAGTGGTACGTGAGCCCCAACGAAAAAAATAATGTTATTACGATATGCCTTACTGAGGATTATTTGCAATTGGTTACATTTTTGAGCTCCTATAATTAAAAGATTTCAAGCAAATTCAGCATCTCAACAATAAAAATTAATTCATCTAAATAATTTCTAAATAATAATATCTAAATAATTTCATGATACCCGATCTTAAAATATTTTCATGCACAATCAGGTTTAAAATAGAAGATCATTAATTGCTTACGTTATTTATTGACTTATATAGTCTTTTTTCTATAATCGGAATTGACAGTTTTTAAACCAAACAGAAAAAGAAAAACTTTATTAAATGAACAGAAAAATATACAGATTGATATATTAGTCTCTTTTCTCTGCAGGATTAGAAAATGAAGTAGGAATTTCAAAATACATCAAAACGAATATTTTATTCAATTTTAAGGAAAAATTAGTACATTACCTTTTAATTATTTTTCATTATTCTCAGAAATTAATCTGCTTTAAAACATTATATTTGAACAGAACGCATTGCTCTTTAAGTAAAAAGTTGCACATATATTAATTAATAAATTCACAATATAAATAATAATTGTTTTCTTAAAATAATTATTTATTATTGCAATTATTATTATTGTATGAAAATTATTTTTAAAAATTCCTAAAGCTTGTATTCATAATTAATTTATATTATAAGCTTTATAATTAATATACAAAGCTTGTGTTTAATGTTATTATAATTGATAATTAATATATAAAGCTGTATTTATTGTTATTATAATGCATTATTGCATTTATATAGCTTGTATTGTATATTATAATTATATATTATTAAATAGGAATTTAAAGCAATGCAAAAAATTTTCACGAAAAAAATAATTTTATCCTGCAGGATTCAAAAGTGTAATAATAAACTAACAAAAATAATAACATAAATAATTGTCGCAAAGTGCAATTTGCAACTCTGTTTAATGATCAGTTAGTTGGATTTTAAAAAGGAACTTATAAGTTTAATAATTTTTACTTACGGATATTACGATTATAATTTTTGCTTTAACATTACAGTTATTTCTTTTAATTTGTATAACAATACCTTTTTTTCTAAAAATGATTTTTAATTCATTACATTAAAGCATTCGAAGCAAAGTATTATTTTCATTAAATACATTAAATAAATCCCAAAGTTGAAAGAAATGTAGTAATTAAAAACTCAGTTTTAGCGTTTTTCGGTATTTTCCCAAAAAAGTTGTTAATTTAAATTATATGATTTTGAATACAGGATTATACAGAATTCAAACGTGTAAATTATTATCACAATGTGTCTATTTGCTACTAATGAATAGTTAGTTGGATTTTAAAAAAGAACTTATAAATTTAATAATTTCTACTTATGGATATTAGGATTATAATTTTTGTTTCAACATTACAGTTCTTTTAAGTTGTATAACAATACATTTTAACTAAAAATAATTTTTAATTCGTTAAATTAAGGCATTTGAAACAAAATATTCTTTTTCCCATTAAAATCACTAAATAAATAACTCTAAAAAAGTCTTTCAAGTTGAAAGAAACGTCGCAGTTAAAAACCGAATTTTAGACTTCTTTGGTACTATCACAAAAAAGTTGTTAATTTAAATTATATGATTTTGGATAAATTTAAAATTTTATTTAAAGGTTTCCACTAATTCTCCAGATCAATCTCTTGAACTACACTTATTAAATCTCATATTTCTAATAAATATTTTTCTTTAAACACGAGAGTTTTTCGACTAATAGACTATTTATTAAAAAATGTAATAAAAATAATAATAAAGTAACAGAATACCAACCATTTCTTCATGAAAAAAAAAAAAAAAAAAAAAAAGATTCAATCTATATATTCACAATAAATTTAACATAAGCAAGGGCAATGAATAAAAATATCAAAACCTCATCCGAAGAAAACATTAAAAATATTTCTAGTAGCTCAAATTCCACGATGTTTCAGAAACAAAACCATTTTTCTTTTCATCAGTGTAATAAATAATTGACACAAAATGCAATTTGCTACTCTGTTTAATAAGTATTAGTTAACATTTTAAAAAGGAACTTATAATTTCAATAATTTCACTTATGGATATTAGGATTATAATTTTTGTTTCAACATTACAGTTCTTTCTTTTGACTTGTATCATAACACTTTTTTAAATCGTTAAATTAAAACATTCGAAACAATATGTATATATATATATATATATATATTCCATTAAAATCACTGAATAAATCACATAAAATTCTTTCAAGTTGAAAGAAACGTCGCATTTAAAAACCCAGTTCTAGTCTTTTTCGTTATCTTCACAAAAAAGTTGTTAATTTAAATTATATGATTTTGAATACATTTTTAATTTTATGAAAAGATTTCCACCAATTCTTCAACTTAAAATCTTGAATTGCTCTGATTGAATTTCATTTTTATAATATTTTTTCTTTAAACACGAGATTTTTTCGACTAATAGACTATTCATTGAAAAATGTAATAAAAATAATAATAATAAAGTAACAGAATATCAACAAAAGAGATTCATTCAATATATTCACAATAAATTTAATATAAGCAAGGGCAATGAATAAAAATATCAAAGCCTTATCTGAAGAAAACATTAAAAATATCTCTAGTAGCTCAAATTCCACGATGTTTCAGAAACCAAACCCTTTTCCGTTTCATCAGCGTATTAAAAACAAAACAAACAACAAAAAATAGAGACTAAAGACATGGTAAAAAAGAAAAAGGAAAGATGAATATAAAAATGCCTTCTCTTTTTTTCATTTGTAATCCATTTTTATTCTTAACTCTAAACCAATTGTACTGAACAAAAGTTGTTAGCACTTAACAGACACAAATGTTGCGGTAAAAATTTTAAATGCAAATTGTTTTATTTGTTCAGGGATTTCTCAGCACTAAAGGTATAAAGGCAACTGCACAGGGACCATGTACCATGCCAACAAGAAATGCTTTTTGCCTGAATTCCTTTCTTTTATTAGGAATAGGATATGACGGAAGATTTTTTTTTTTGCAATAAATTGGATGTTATTTGATGATTTCGCGTAATCCGCAGAGAGAATAGAAAGGTTTTGTAAGATACAGAGTTATTCCTTATGAATTAATAAATCTGAATCATTTAATTTTTAATTTAAAAATTTTTTTACTAGCTTGGTTTATAAAATCTCGTGTCTGAGGAAAAAATATTTATTATAAAAATGATATTTAATAAGCTCAGTTTAAGATGTTGATCTGAAAAATTGGTGGAAATATTTGCATAAAATTCTAAATTTGTTCAAAATCATATAATTTAAATTAATAATTTTTTTGTGACAATTTCGGAAAAGATTTAAAGCTGAGTTTTTAACTACGACATTTCTTTCAACTTGAAAGAGTTTTTAGTGTTATTTATTTAATGATTTTAATCGAAAAAAAATATTTTGTTTCGATTGTTTTAATTTAATAAATTAAAAATTATTTTTAGATAAAAGGTGTCGTTATACAAGTTAAAAGAAACTGTAATGCTGAAATAAAAATTATAATTCTAATATCCATGAATACAAATCATTAAAATTATAAGTTCCTTTTAAAAATAAGTTTAGCTAGTAAAGTGAGTGAAAAAATTATGAAATGACTATAAATTGATACTATGAGTTATGAAATTTAATATTTTGTAAAAGTAATGACTATTTTATTGAAATATATAATCTTTGGTTACAATGTGTATTATAGGAGACTTTTTATTGATACTGATTTCCTAAATATTATTTTATTTTAGTTTTACAAAGCTTCATTCCATGGGGATTTCATGGCATATTGATTAATTAATCCTTTTATTTATTTAATCACTAGCACAATTATTATACTCCACTAAAATTGCACTATCTTGTTCAGAAATTGAAAATCTGTTTCATTGTGTGTAAATTAAGAAGACAAAAAATTCTACGATTCAAAAAATACCATATTTGATTTTTTGCAAATAAAATTACGCAAGTAATAAATTATTGTTAAAATTTTAATAATAAATTACAATAATATTTTAAGAATTTCAATTTTCAGAAATATAAAAATAGAAATTATATCGAAATTTTACTTATATTAGAAAAATATCTCGATATTCATTTTATCAAGTATGTGTTAAACGATTAAGCATGTAAGAGTGCACATTAATACTACATAATTTTTCTTTAAGATTAAAAACACAATTCTAAGTACCTCTATCATTTTCTATGTATACTCGTATATAGCGCAGTTTTTTCCAAAGAATTACTCCCATTTCAGAATTTTTAATTTTGAGCAAAAAATAATAAGTTTTTTGTTATGAAATTTAATTAATAAAAGTGAAATAGAATGAATACCTTCACTATTTTAAACGATGTTTTCGTCAATGCTAATTTCATCCTGTTTTCACAGATATCACATTTTCTTTGAAAACCAACAGTTTGTATCGAAATAGAATGTTTAACTATTAGCATACGCAAATAAATCTCCAATTTCAATTAATCACATGGCATCAAACAAATATATTGATCTTGTTTTTTTATTAGAAACTCTCTTTTATATTTTATTATTTTATAAATTCGCATGCGAATGTTTTTGTATAAAATTTTCGCTTCCTTTTCATTACACATAAATTTTATTTTCATTAAAAATGTAATTTATTTGAAAATGTTCAGAATAACAGCTGTCGTGTTAGAATATATATAAAAATTAATAAACACTAAATTGTCAAACACATGAAATGATGGGTTTAGTTCACATGCCAAAAATGCATTCGCTTAAATGTTTTTAATTATTTCAAATAATCGAAAAGAATTTCACCTCGTATGCATATTTTCTCATTCCTTTTTAAATGAGAGTATGAAACGTGAAGTTTAAGGCTTGGATAAAGAAATATTTCAAATAATCGAAAAGTATACAAATTTCGAATACAAATTTTCACATTGCATAATAAATGAGAGTATGAAATATGAAATTAAAGGCCTGCAAGTAGCGATCAACAATACACTTTTTAAATAACTATAAACTCATTCAAGTTACGTTTCACACACATATCGAATGTGACTAAATGCAGTTAACATCTTGATATCACTAAAATTGTTTCAACTTTTACACTTTTCTTCAAAATCTTTAAAGTTAAAAAATAAATTTTAAAGTTTCAACTACAAACGAAAATATACTACTATGATAATGTGAATACTAAATTTTAAACACTTGGAAATGGTATAAAAGTTTACAATTTGTCCCTAGAATTCTATATCTTCCTTTAAAATATAAATTTCAGATGTTAAGGATTGAAGAGAGAAAATGGAAAGAAATAATACTTCTTTGAGGAAATCATAAAAATGCACTTTTCAAAATAATCGATAAAATGGAGAAACGAGAGCTTTTTGAACTTCAAAGATAAATTTAATAATATATAAAAATTGAATTATTATTTTTTATTATGCAAGTCAGCTGCAGTAGTAATTTTGAAGTAAGGATTTTGCTTTAATTATCCATTTATCCATCAAGAATTTTAAAAAAAACCCAGATTTTTTTGTTATTCCTCTTTTCTAACCATTACATACAAACAACTTATTTATTTTTTGATTACCTTAAATTTTTAATATCGCTTTAATAGACATATAAATATGTAAAGGACTATTACTATCTTAAATAATATAAAAATTAACAATAAATATCGAATATTTATTGAAAATTTCACATAATTAAGCTATTTTTCCTTAAAAATCTGAAGAAATGTTTAAGAATAAAATAATGTAATAAACCTGATAAATGTTTAAGAATATTTAAATATTTTTAAAAATAAACTGATACAATTTAATTATGTTTACGTGAAATTTGAGAAATTATACATTTTTAAACGAAAACATTTTTACATTTTTTGAAATATTGTAAATATATTCCTTTCACTTTAGAAATAATTTTAAGATAATTTTCAAAATTAACAGTTTTAAAAATGTCTCTGTAAGTCGAAGATGAGATTACATATATATAATCAAAGTTTAATTAAGAAAATTTGCTTTCTATTGAAAGATATAGAATTTCTTAAAGCATTGATTACAAAGGTATAAAATACCGAAAACAAAACAGAATGCTTTAATTTTTCCGAGTTTATTTATTTTAATATGCATTTGCAATAAAATTTGTATATTACAGCAAATATGTACCATAAATAATAATTACAATAAAAAATGTACTTAAATATTTCATGCTTTGCTAAAATGAATCGCAAGTCTTCTAATTCAAATAGTCTGCAAAGTTTTTTTTGCTAGTAACATGAAATGATTATTCAAGATTTTTAACAACAAGTTTTTAAATTAAATAAACATTAAAATTTGAAGAAATTTGCAAGGAAAATGTTATATACTACTACATTATAAACTGCCTCTGTATATATATGAACTAAACTGAAAACTATAACTTAAACTAAACTATAACTTTAAAAACTTATTGTTAAAAATCTTGATTAATCATTTCTTTTTATTACGTTCTATAAATAAAACACGTGTATAATATTTTAAATATTGTGCTATAATGTTATCATTTAAACGTTAAGATAAAATTAACTAATTTAAAATGCTGAACATTAACATCCAAAAAAATTATTTTTCTTTGAAAATACCATATTACTTTTTGGTTTAATTTTAACTTATACTTTTCCTCGGAAAAAATTACTTAAATAATACCAAAAATTAATTGGATACCATCAGAAGAATTTACTCTCTGCTATTATTCTCATTTATTTTTAATTTACTATAAAAGCGAACAAATATTTTTGTTTTAGCTTCTTTCTTTCTTAAAGAAAATTTATTATAGTTGCAAGTCACCTACAAGCAAATGCAATAAATGCTTCTAAAAAATTAGCTTTTTGCATACATTAGACAAATTTTACGTAAATGCACTTATTAAAGAACATAAAGTTGTATATGTAATTTAAACCTTTTAAAAATATGATTTAAATATCTCCTACCTCAAAATGGTCAATGATTTTATACATTTTATAACTCATTTAAGTTGAAAACCAAATGTAGTACCAAAATTTAGTAATTTATTTAGCCAAGATCCTGAAAATGCGTTTCTTAATTTAATAACTATTTAATTTTTCAGATGCAAATTTATACTTTATTTTCATACGTCTTAAATGTAAGTTTTTATTTATCACCTTCTTAGTTAAAGAAACTTTAAAAAAATTATTTTATCTTACTTTTAATAACTTTTAATGCATATCTATATAAAGTTCACAAGTATTACACTTATTATTTATAAATACTAAAATTTATAACTACACATAGTAATTTTAACACTACATTTATACGTATTATATATATATATATATATGTGTGTATATAAAAAGTATCCTTCAATACATTATTCTAATAATATATTAACTGTTTATTTATTAGAATCGATTACAATTGAAAAATTTATTAAGAAATCGAATTTTTATATTTTAAATTAAAAATTAGCAGTATTATATCATAATAGAAAAAGATAAAATTTTATATCTTTAAAAATTTTATAACCTTACAACTATTACATGATTTATATAACATGTATTGTACTTCTAAACATTTTTATAATAAATTATAAAGTACGCTAAATCAATTTCGAAAGAAAAATTATTATGAAATTTCTTTTAGCTGATCAATGCAAAATTCTTAGAGATTATCAAAGGATATCCTTCAAGTTATTATCAAAGGATCTGATATCAATTTTTAACAAAGATTTTAAATTAAGTAATACAAGTATATAAGTATTACTAATAATACGAGAGAAATAGCTGATTTAATCTTCATAGGAACTAAAGACTTACAAAAGAATTAGAATAGTACAAATTATTAAAATGTAAGTTAAGATTAAAAAATATAATTTTATTTTACTGCTGCCCCTTCTTTGCCAATATTAAGTATCAATAATCAAGAAATAGTGATACAATGAGTAGAATTGATTTTATTTTTGCAAATCAACGGTCAACCAAACATTTAAAACAAAATAAATAAATCTCCTAATTTAAAATTATAAAAAGTGATGAACTTCTTTTAGCTATGCCTCTCTTATGCTGACATAATGTTTCAAAAGTAAAGGAAATTAAATACAAAACTTATTTTGCATTTGCAAGAACCAACAGTTAATCAACGGTTTAAAATAAAATACAGAAATATACTATTTCAAAAATATAAATCTGGTATTTTAAAAATATAAGAATTGATGAACTTCTTCTATTGTTATGTCTCTCTCTTGTTGGCATAATGCTTCAAAAGTAAAGGAAATTAAATACAAAATTTATATTGCGTTTGCAAGAATCAACGGTTCAAAATAAAATAAACATTCTATTTCAAAAATATAAATTTAATTAGCTTTTTTATAGTTTTGTTGGGGTAAATTTGCAATAAATAATAGAACAGATAAATCTGGTTTCGCATTTGGATTAAACAGCGGTCATCAAACAATTTACAACAAATTTAATAAGTGTTACATTTTGAATATATAAAATTAATAAGCTCATTTTACTATTATGTCTGTCTTATATATGTGCATAAATTTAAAGCAATCAAAATGTACTGCAAGAAATCAATTATTTTGTATTTTATGTGAACCTACGGTCAATCAACAGTTCAAAATAAAATAAATAAATATTCGGTTTCAAAAATATAAAAATTAATGATCTTCTTTTATAGCTTTGTTGGTACAAATTTGCAATAAATAACAGAACAGATAAAACTGATTTTGCATTTGCATTAAACAATTTACAACAAGTTTAATAATTATAGCAATTTAAATATATAAAATTAATAAGCTTATTTTACTATTATGTCTGTCCCATAAGTGCATAAATTTACAATAATCAAAATATACTAAAAGTTCGTGTGAACCAACGGTCAAACATCAATTTACGAAAAAAATGAAATAATTTTTGCATTTCTAAAGTTACAAAGTAGTTAATTAATTAACTTAATTAAAGAACTTACTTTGCATATGGGCATAATTTTACAGTAATCAAAATGTACTACAAGAAATAAAACATTTTGTATTTGTGTGAACCAACGGTCAAACATCGGTTTACGAAAAAAAATGAAATGTTTTTCGCATTTCCAAATTATAAAGCAGTTAATTAATTGACTTAATTAAAGAACTTACATTGTATATGTGCATAATTTTACAGTAACAAAATGCATTACAAGAAATAAAACATGTATTTGTGTGAACCAACGGTCAAACATTGTGGTTTACGGAAAAAAAAAAATTAAATAATTTTCCAAATTATAAAGCAGTTAATTAATCAACTTAATTAAAGAACTTACTTTGCGGCTGTGTCTCCGCCATGTCGGCACTGTCTCCGCTCTTGGAAGGCGAAATTTTGACGGTTTCGTTGGGCCTCAGGGTTGAAAAAGTGATGTACGCCGTAGTGTCCTTCGTGGGCAAAATATGAGCCAGTAGATGCTGGGCCACTCGTCTGTACGAGTCCTTGCAGTGTCCAGAAGCCAGGGTGACTTGAGGTTTGTTGAGAGATTCTCTGGTTCAAAGATAGAAAGAAACTACCCCTTTCTTATGATGGCACCTCCGCTACTACATCAGAGTGTAATCCGGATGTGAGCAGGAATTTGTTCGAATCATTCGATGTTCGAAAATCGAAGTTTTCTGTTCGAGTCTGGTCTGTCCAGGAAAAATTAAAATTGTCCTGCCGTAAAATAAAAATGAAGGAAGGAGTTTACATCAAAAGCAACGTTCTTGTTTCTAAGTCAATTGGTCGACGAATCGCAGCAAACTGTCGGAATTTATTTATTCCTTTTTTGAAGTTGTCAAAAGAAAAAAGTTGCTGTTTAAGTCCAGATAAATAAAGTAGCAAGAGTTAATGGGGCTATGCAAAAATTTCACTGTTGAACATATGATAGAGAATGGAGGTATTGCAAATAATACTTTTGTGGGCTATTTTTACAGAAGAACGGACGGTCAAACAGCGATCGGTCAGACCAGGAGATCCTAACTCGGCTGACATGTAAACTAAAGATACTTGCAATGCCTGTTTCGCGTAAACTCCGCCCAAGTGCTCTCTGATTGGCTGCTCGGAGAAACGTACTGGATTGCGTGTCAGGTCGTCGATTATTATTTTTGCCTGTGAAGCAGTACCGCCGCCTGGTGGTGAAACGGGGAATCGGAGGATAGCACTTAGACTTTACGGTGGTGGGAGTGGGTTAAAGAATCCGGTTCAGTTGAGTGCGTGTTACCATTGCAGGTTCACACTGAGTTCTGTAAGGAGAACGGATATAAAGTTCTTTGTACGGGCACCTTTGGGGTTCTGTAAAAATAGCATTCTAACATAGTTTTACTAATAGATTAATTTGACTTTTTATAAATCACTCAGAAAAGAAAACAAAACATAGTTCAATTTTTCCTATGATATTAAAAATTTGATACCAATATTATCATCTAAGTTAAACTATATAATAAATTTGAAACAGTTTTTCTATAATAAGATGCCAAGAAGCATATTTTAGTAAATCTTCCCTTGAGATACATTGAAATTTAATAGACGAAACTGAAAATAGCTTTCATAAAAATATCATGCATATAATACGTTGATTTATTTTCATATTTTAAAAATTGTATTATTATTTAATCATATAAATATAGGAATTCATTGGGTAAAAATTAAAAATTGTAAAAATAAAAACTTCAAATATAAAAATTGTATTATTTTTTATCAGAAATATACTATAGAGAAAATAAATATTATTACTTTAATAATATTTATTTTTTCTGTAGTAAATTAGTATTATTTTAATATTATTTGTTTTCTCTGTAGTAAATTAGTATTACTTTAATAATATTTATTTTCTCTGTAGTAAATTAGTAATGCTTTAATACTAACTCACTTTTATATTATTTTCTTTAAATGTTTGATTTATATTTATGCTTGCATTTTTTCTTATCAGAAAAGTAGTATACTTTTTTCTTGTATCAGAAGAGAGTAAATAACGTTTTCAATGAAAGCTCCTTTGCATATTTGTTATTAATAATTTTCTGATTGTTATTTTCTATCAGGAAAACTTCGTTAAAAATCAAATATCACTAATTAAGTAGAAATATTTAATTTGAATTTTCCTGAGTAGACCAAGTTTTAAAAAAATACTTATTACTTAAGAAAAAATGTCTGATGAATCAATAATGTAATTACAAATTACTTATTTTTAATTCATGAAAATAATGAATTAGTTACATCACACTATAATTAAAGCAACTAGTTATCACCAAATTAGTAAAAAAAAAAAAAAAAAAAAAAAAAAAATTATTTAATATTTGAATAAAGATAATATTACAGAATTCTTCCAATCTAAGTTACGGGTCCTGATGGCCGATTGACTAGCACTCTGGCGCTCGGTTCTAAAGTTTTCGGGATCGAGTCCCGGCGGCGCCCCAGGTGTTTGTAGTGGTTCAGAATCCACTTTAAATCGTAGGTTCCGGTCTAATATGATCGCAGAGCGTTGTGGGGGTTGTGTTCCTCGTGTCCTTAGTGTATTTTTAAGCTACACATGCCTCCTGGGTAGTGCTAAATGAGTAACAGAGTTCGTCAGTGCAGCTCACACGACATGCCTGCTTTAAGGTTAATTTGTATTATGCTGCTCGCAGGGAAATGGTCAATGCGACCCAGTTCTTGAAGTAATTAAAAAAAAACCATTATAAGTTACTGAAGTATAAGAGTAAATAAATGGGTACTTACGTATTAACGGTACCTTGGCGACAGACTTGGCGGTTTTTAAGTGACGCTAATCTAACAGCTACTAAGGTTACCAAAGCAATAGAATAGATTGGTGCCACTTAAAAACTTCAAAATCTGTAGCTGCGGTTGGCGCGTGTGCTCTTTATTGGCGCAACTATCACCAAAGTACCATTAATACGTAAGTACCAATAAATGTTACGAATAATAATTGTTTATAATAAAATACAATATTTGAAGTTGCGATTATCAAAAAAAAAAAAAAAAAAAAAAAAAAAAAAAAAAGAAGAAGAAAATATTATAAAATATTTAATAAAAAAAATAAATTAAAATTCTTAACAAAATTCTTTAACGAGAGATATCCTTCAGCGAAGATTTTAAAATACCAATCTATGATATTATTAAAATTTAACCAGGATATCAAGCGACCTGTTTATGACAACATGTTTATTCTATTATAATCTTCAAAATCATTTATTGTATTTTATATTTTACAAAACAAATAAATCCAAATTTACGAACAAATACACGATTTATTAAGTAACATTTATCGTAAAGAGAAAAACCATTATAGATACAAAAGGTTATTATAGCTCTTCAGTAATACTCTTATAATTATAGCTCTTTGGTAGTATTCTTATAATTATAGCTCTTAAAAATTCATATTCAGAAGCCGACATAATATAGTATCAAAAAAAGATTTACGAAGTCAAATAATCTAAATAAGTTTTTCTTTTAATCTGCTTCCCCGCACAATAATTTTGAGCTCTCTTCTCTTTTTTGTGTCCTGTTGGCCAATTGGCAGTTGGTACCTAAGGTTTCAAGTTCGAATCCTGGCGTGGCCTGGATGTTTGTTAGTGGTTCAGAATCCACGTTAAACTGTAAGTCCCGGTCTATTTAGCCTAAAGTGGGCACAAGATAACCGTAGAGCGACAAACTAAACCCTTCGCTTCTTCAGTTTTGAATTCTAGATCTGGGGCCTGATGGCCAAGTAACTAACGCTCCGGTGGCACAGGTTTCGAGGTCAAGTCCAGCGGTGTCGTGGATATTTGTAATGGTTTAGAATCCACGTTAAGCTGTAGGTCAAGATCTAGTATTACTGTTAGGGGTTGAGCTGACACCCCTACCCCGTAAAAAGTCAGCGTCACGGAGTCAAGTCAGACTTCTAACTATGGGTGCTTCACACACCAGAAGTTGCCCTCTCCTTCCATGAGACCACATGGATTCTTGAACTTAATCTAGTGTGGTATAAGTTAACGTAAAGTCGTCGTATAAGTTGAAGTACAAATAAGAGTATGGCTTATGGGCTTAAATGTTCATGGCCATAATTAAAAATGTTTTTAAAAATCAATATAAAAATATTCTCTCAAAAAAAGAATGATCGACTTCAAATAAGAATTTCAACAATAGCTTTCATACATAGTAAAAAAAGCTTTGAAATTGTATTCCATTTGTTAAGCAAGATAATAACTCGTTCAGTAACAACGCACAACAGATGTCACTTAAAGGACTACCAAGTGGGATAAGAAACAACAACAAATTCTAGATCTTTTTCAAATCAAAAGATGACATTCTTTTTTTAATGATTACAACAATAAGTGAGGAAAAAAATTTTTTTTATACTTTAATTCTCTGAGGTTGAGGTCGAAATAAACCATTTCAAACCACAAAGAGGAAAGGGTATATTTGATTCCACTTCTCTTCTCCAAATTAAAATTCTAAGAAAATTTTACAAAATTGTAGAGGACACTTTCTGTCCCCCCCCCTTCAAATCGCAAAGTAATTAAAAATAAATAAATAAAAAGCAAGATTATAGGTCCTTATTATAGAGGATTATAGGTATTCAAAATTCATTTTAAAAGAAGCTGGCATATCTTAAATGTGGTATCAAAAAAACTGTTTAAAGGGCCAAATTATTTAAACATTTTTTTTTTTTTTTGTCTCTTTTCCCTACTACTCGGATTCTACTTCTTTTTGCACAATTCCTGGCTTAGTAGCAATTTATGCAGCTGTTGAGCATTAGGATTCAGGTTCAATTAAAGTGGTGGCTTTGTTGCAAACACTTTTCAAAAAAGCGACATAGACTCGATGGTATTTGGGATGTTCAGCACCTTGCCTCATTGGTCGGACTACCTGATGGCAGTTTTTCGGGTTTTCTTCCGTACGATATGCAAATGTGGGTAGTTTCCCGTAAAAGGCTGGCGATAGAAGAAAAGAATTGAAGAAGAATTCAGAAGAATTAAAGAGGGATATATTTGGGATTTTCGGAAGTCAATGCCGTCCTCCCGGAAAGCACTGTCTTTCGTTTCCAAGCCAGACTTCTACCTACGGGTGCTCCATTGCAACAGAAGATGCCCCTCTGTCCTTCCCTCCTTCTGTAAGAACATACGGGTTCATGGACTTGGTCTAGATATTATTATCGACTAAGTGGGATAAAAAACAACAACAATTGCTGATGAAATTAACTCTAATAAATTGGGATCGGAAGCCTTTTCTCTTTATAAAAATATTTCACATTAAGTGGCGTCCAAACATTTTTGACTTGACGAAAACTTTAAGATATATGCTCCCCAAAAGTTGCTTTTTATAGGTTTATTAATTGCTCTTTTAAGAATAACGGTCCTAAGATTATCAGCAATCAGCGCAATAAGTAATAAGTTTTACCAAAGTTAGTTAGTGAATATTATTAATGTATTAGTAATAGTAAAATAATTGTATTAGTATTAGTAAATTATTAAAATATTGGAAAATGTGATATTGCGCAGAATCTCTTTCGCATAAAAGAAAATTACGGAAAATTACGCAGCATTCGCGTTATAACTTGTTTGTCTTCTAACAAGTTATAACGCAAATGCTGCGTAATTTTCTGTAGAAAATTAATAAATGTTATAGTTTTCAGTAAGCGCCTTTAGTTATATAAAACAACCAGGAATAAGATGAGACCTTATAGCTAAAAGCATTTTTCAAATTTTTCTCTCTTTTTCAAATTTAATGGATTGAAATAGAATATGTTCCTTGATTTCCAGTTTATTGCAGCTTGAGCATATCGGAGATGAAGTTAAATAAAATCTATTGAGTCTTAACGTTAGAAGTACAAGTTTTGGTGCGAAATCGCGAGACTAACACTTAAGGCTCGTTCCCACCGAGGCGAGAGACGTGAAGATGCAAGAGGCAAGCGACCAAATTTTTTCGACCCCTTCACAGCGAAACGTCAGAAATAGCATTACGCATAGTGAAAAACCGCTTGAAGTTGAAAGTTGGGCTACTCCACGCGGCGAACTGCAAACCGGTTTCAGGCGACCGCGGTGACGTCAAATTTTGGTCGCTTGCATCTTGTCGCCTTGGTGAGCACGAGCCTTTAGATTGTTAAAGAAGGAATTTGTAGATGTACTGCTTCAAGCCTTTGTTGAAATCATCTTTTGTGGGTGGTTAAGTGCTGAAGACGTAAAAAAGATAGAGGAGAGAGATGAATCGTGATTCCTTTGATTTCAATATCGGAGTGAGGAAGATTTAAGAAATTTACAGTACTACAAGAAAAGGAAGAATCGATGATGATTACTAAACCTCCCCTTCTTGCGTGTGTGATTACTTTAGTCCTCTCCCTAAATAAATTTTCTTGGTAAATGAAATTAACAGTCATTGCTCTTTAGAGACTTAATAAGTTTAGATTTAACTATTTTAACTTAAGATTTAACTATTTTAATTTAAGATTTAACTATTTTAACTTAAGATTTAACTATTTTAACTTAAGATTTAATTATTTTAACTTAAGATTTAAGGCTTAATAACTTAAATAATACTGGGTAGAACCAGTTAGATGGGACCTGGTGGGTGAGTGACTAGCACTCTGGCGCTCTGTAGCACAGGTTTCGGGTTCGAGTCCCGGCGGTGCCATGGATGTTTGTAGCGGTTCGGAACCCACTTTAAACAGTAGATTCCGGTCTATTATAAGGTCTCCAGAGCGTAAGGCGTAAGGCTGATAACCCTACACCGCAAAATAACAACTACCAATAGGCAGACGGTTCGAAATCTGCCAATAGGCAGAAGACCTTGGCCCACCATGGCGCTGTTGCGCCAATGAAGAAAGACCAGTTAGGTAGTATACCAAATTGCAGAATATTATTTTTAAAAAAATAGAAAAGTAAGTACTTTATTTCCTTTGGAACACTAAAAAATGAGCAATTGGAAAAATGAGCAGTTGAAATAAAGCAACCCCTTCTAGTTTGCCGCTCCCGTGGATTGCTCTATACTTGAATGCTTGATCCGTCGGTTGAAGAGATTCAACGTGAAGCGTCTGATCCGTGGACATGGCAAACAAACACTCTTTCCGAACATTTTAATGTGATTCCAGTAAAACAAATCCTCCTATCTCCCCTTACCAGCGAGCCCATGTCGAGTTTTGGAAGATCTTAAATCCTTTGATGTGCGACTAAAATTCGATTCTATCTGGGGCGGGTATTTTCTTCTCTACGATTGGTACCGAAAACACTGAATTCGCCAGCTTACACTGCATTGATTCTTCTTGACTTTTTCGTCAAAAATGAAACCCATATCGTTCCACAACCATCGTATTCACACCGTGCGACTTCTGGACTATTCCCTACACTCAAAAGACCACTCTTCGATTGAAGAGATTCAACGTGAATCGCTTGATCCGTGGACATGGCAAACATTCTTTCTGAACATTTTAATGGGATCCCCGAAAAACAAACCCTCCTATCTCCCCTTACCCCCGACCCCCTGTTGAGTTTCGGAAGGCGTTATATCCTTTGATGTGCGACCAAAAACCGACTCTATCTGGAGTGGATTTTCTTTTTCCCAGAAGTTGGCAAATGTTCTCGCATACTTTGAAAAATTCTGCCTATCAGTTTGAAGAGCTTTTGTGAACGATGCTTGCGGCTCTTTCTTTCAAGTATGCACGGGTATTTTGAATTATACTGATTTCGTGCGTGCTCAATTAAATTTATGAGATCCACTATTGTTCCCATGGATTATCTGCTAATATTTCGATGGATAGCGAAGTAAAAGGCAATTTAGTTTTCTTCCTATATTTGAATGTAATCTTTTTTATGTCGAGTACATCGCAATGGATATTATTTTCGAAAACGAGCAATACATTTTTTCTTACTTTAAAATTATTCAATTTTTAGATAAATTGAATATTTTATTTTAATGAATTTGTTTTTTAAACAGTAGATGGTTTCAAAAGTCTAGACTCCCATGTGATACCACAGCAAAAGTGAGAGCGTGGCCTGATGGTTTAATTCCTTTCATGCAACTTTTCTAAAATAGGTTTTTATCGATAGTTGATACTAAGAGAAAGAAAACGTTACGTTTTCTATAAACAGCAAAAATTGAAAAAAAAATAATGTTTATTGTTCTAAAACGTTTTAAATTCCCAGAATTTCAATTTTAGGACATACAGTAATTGCTCACTTTAAAAAATAAGAATTTTTCCATACAATTTATTTGTTATAAAATAACTTCTGATCTTTATAGCCGAAACATTTTGGCATACTATCGGTTTTAAAGGGTAAAGATGGAAAAGGATAATATGATGTGCGTGTGTTTCAGTATGCGTCTGTCTATGAGTGTGCGTATGTCTGTGTGGTGAATGGCATATGAATATATGTGTGAGTGTATTGTAATGTTTTCTCAGATGAAGAGTTTTGGCATTTCATTCCCAGGAGAGAGGAATGTATGTTATTTGATAATTATATAATAACAAAACATCACTCAAATTTGTTAGCAGACAAGCAGTATTGTGGGTAGTTATATTATGTGTAATTAGTGTTTTGTACTAATGAGAACAACCTGTCACTCAAATCTAATAGCAGATAATCAGTGTCATGGATAATGAGACTCATGAAATTAGTGATTGTTTGCTTCGCAGGTCGAAACAATTACAGATGGAAAATGGACTACATCACGTGTTGTTGCATTGTTATTGGTGATCGAGCATGGGCTGAAAAATGTCTACTCTAATGTGAAGTCAGGACGTCCCTTCTTGACGGATTTTCTTGGTATGGGTATTCTTACACCAATTTGGTATTGTGTATGAAAATGGTATTGTTTTTTCATACTCAAAACCAGATTGGTAATCATTACAGTTAAGAAAGGTCATTTCCCTTACTAAGGGACATCTGCTTATTGTCCTCCTTGTTGGGCGGATACGTGTCCTACGTATTTGTACCAATACTACTCTTTCAATGAAACTTTTTTTTTAATCATATTACTTTCTTGAGTTAGTATACTTTATTCATTCTTTAAGTACAAAATAATTGCTATGAACTTCATATGTCTCCCAGGCGAATTCTTGCAGAGTTATGGCAAAAGGAGCAAGTGATGCTTAATTTTTGCAAACCAGTGTATATTGTGATATGTGATTGGAGGAAAATTAAACTATTGAAAAATTGATAAAAACGAAATTTTATTTAGATTTCTAAGATACATTATACCTTTTTTAGATTTTTAAGATAGATTGGCTAACAATTTGTTAAATTTGAGAAAAACCACGAAAATACTCACAAAAGTGATGACGTCAAAGCATGCACTCTTCAGTGTAGCTCTTTAAAATCCTAATTAACATTGGTGAAGATAGAGCCATAATTTTCTTCTCCGGAAGTAGCCCAGCAGCCTGATGGCCAATTGGCTAGCGGAATCCTGGCAGCGGCATGGATGTTTGTGAGTGGTTCGGAATCCCCGTTAAACTGTAGGTCTTGATCTGTTTAGTTTAAAGTGTGCACAAAATGACCGTAGAGCGACATAACCAAAACATAAACATACACTTTCATGTTATTTCTATCAAAAGCGTTACAGTAGCTCTTTTATTTCTTTCATGACTTTTTTTTTGTATATTTTAAATTAACATCAAATTTAATGATTTCATAAAATATTTATTTCATTTTTTATTTCCAAAAAAAAAAAAAAAAAAATCTCTGCTATTAGAAGAATGAATAAAATTTCTAAAAAGTAAATCCATCTAATTTGCAAATAATGTTGGATAGCTACGAAACTCCAAGATATTACTGGATTAATCAATTGAGGTTAATGTTAAAATCAAACCAGGGCTACAATGGACTAATTAACCTGAATTTGATTTCCCTTTTCTTTAGACATTACAATTTGGACATTTAAAATAGGTAGACAGGGTGGTTTGGTTTGTCGTTGTATGGTACTTTTTTTTTTTTTTTTTTTTTTGCACACTTTGGGCTACTGGGACTACGGTCTACGGTCCAGTTTAGCGTGGATTCCGTACCACTAGCAAACATCCATGCCCCCGACAAGATTCGAACCTGGTACCTTTTGGTACCAATGGTCAGGCCGCTAGACTGGGGGGGTAGATGACAAAATGGTGTTCATTTGTTGTGACTGTTAGAAAAAAGATTCATGGATCTACTACCATTCTTCCTCTTCGATACGTAAATGGGGTATGGTTTTTCCCGAAAAATGTTATTCCTTATAGAAAATAACATTAACTCATCAATGTCAAGGGCTTTCATTGTTTTTAGTTGAGGTCATCAACAAGTTAATACAGTCATGGGACATATAAGAAGAAAAACTGATCACATGTTGGAAAGAAGAAAAGTAAGAGCTAAACAATGTTAATAAATGCCCTTTCTTCTTTAATTCTGAAAATAGGCACAAGATTGAAATAATGAATACTTGTGAATGCAAAGCTCTCGTAGCAACGATGCAACTACGCGAACTAACGTATCATACGTCCATTGTACTTTAAAGATATAATTGGTATTTTTTTAAGATATTGAACCGTAGAGCTACAAACAAAACAAAACCAATCCTATACACGAGCAAGAGCGCTACTCCATGGTTTTCAGGAGAAAAGGTTAGTAGGTCTTGAGACTGTCAGATTTTGAAGAACAATTAAAACATGGAATATGATCCAATTTATAGTCTGAATAAAAATATAAAAAATTAAATTAGATTTTTATATCGAGGCCTGATGGCAGAGTGACTAGCGCTCTGGTACTTGCTGCTAGAGGTTTCGAGTTCCTGTTCCGGCTGTGCCATGAATGTTTGCAGTGGTTCGGAATCGGCTTTAAACCGTAGGTTCCAGTCTATTATGATTGTAGATCGTTGAGCGTAAGGCTGACAACCTTACCCCGTAAAAAAAAAAACATCTCTCGCCTCGTAATCTGCCAATAGGCAGACAGCCATGACACTCCATGGAGCTGTTGCGCCAATGAAGATATTCATATCATTTACCAATAACGTATTATAATTTTTTTCTACAATATTTATTACGAAAATCATGCTCCATTTTTAAAATTGCCCTAAGCAAAGTTGATCATTTATTAAAATGGTGTAAGTCTGATTCGATCTATTCAAGTATGTAAACAAACATTTGGAAGCATGAATATAAAAAAAAAATGATTACAAAAACCCTTTAACCCCCTCCCACACACACACACACACTCACACCTTTTGTTTTTGTTTGGCCTTAGTATTTAGTAAGTTTAGGAGTCCAGTCAAACACCAGTCAAATGCTGAAACACTTTATTAAATAAATGTAATACTTAACATAAAGTTTTTATTTGTTTAATTATTTCTATTATTTGTGTAGTATTATGTATAAATAAATTAAATATATATTTGTTTAATAAATTGTGTGTTTGTGCTACTCGTGACCTTGTGATTGGGAGTAGCTAAGGGCCATGGCCTTCACAAATCTGTGCATCCTTGTCACTTAGAAACCCCTTTTATCCAGTAATAGATTCAACGTGAATAATAGACTCGACGTGGCATGGACTCAACAAGTCGTTGGAAGTCTTCTGCAGGAATATTGAGCCATGCTGTCTCGATAGACGTCCATAATTGTGAAAGCGTTGAGGGTGCAGGATTTTGGGCACGAACAGACCTCTCGATGATGTCCCATAAATGCTCGATGGGATTCATGTCGGGCGATCTAGGTGGCCAGATCATTCGTTGGAATTGTCCAGAATGTTCTTCAAACCAATCGCGAACAGTTGTGGCCCGGTGACATGGCGCATTGTCATCCATAAAAATCCCATCGTTGTTTGGGTACATGAAGTCCATGAATGGCTGCAAGTGATCTCCAAGTAGCTGAACATAAGCATTTCCAGTCAATGTTCGGTCCAGTTGCACCAGAGGAACATGTCCATGCCATGAAAAAACAGCCCATCACCAGCTTGAACAGTGCCTTGCTGACAGTTTGGGTACATGGCTTCGTGGGGTCTGTGCCACGCTCGAACCCTACCATCAGCTCTTACCAACTGAAATCGTGACTCATCGGACCAGGCCACGGTTTTCCATTCATCTAGGGACCAACCGATATGCTCACGTGCCCACGAGAGTCGCTGCAAGCGATGTTGTTCTGTCAGTAAAGACACTCGAGTCGGTCTTCTGCTGGAATAGCCCAAGAAAGCCAAATTTCTCCGCACAGTTCTAACAGACAAGTCCCTTGTACGTCCCACATTGATTTCTGCGGTTATTTGACGCAGTGTTGCTTGTCTGTTAGAATTTACGACTCTTTGCAGACGTCGCCGGTCTCGGTCGTTAAGTGCAGGCGGTCGACCACTGCGCTGTCCATGGTGGGATGTTATGCCTGAAATTTCATACTCTCGGCACACTCTTGACACAGTGGATCTGGGAATGTTGAATTCCCTAACGATTTCCGAAATGGCATGACCCATGCGTCTAGCTCCAACTAACATTCCGCGTTCAAAGTCTGTTAATTCCCGTCGTGCGGTCATCATCACGTCAAAACCTCTTCATATGAATAACTTGAACAGAAATGAAAGCTCTGCGAAAGCACTGCGCATTTATACCTGTTCTACGCGATGCTACTGCCATCTGAAAATTTGCATATTGCTATCCCATGACTTTTGTCACTTCAGTGTATAAGGGCTACCTATATTACATGCATTTATACACATATTAGATATATAATGATTCTATATATTACATACATTTATACATGTAATACATACATTTTTTATATTTTACATGTTTTTTTTCACAAGCCATTGCGTTAATCATCAGGCCAATTTACCCTGCTACACTAAGGCAAACTGAAAAGTTATTTAACAAAGAAGCATTTCATAAATCAAATAATGAAAAAAATTCCCAAAAAAGTAAGGTTACTAAGCAAGCTTTACTTCCATTAGTATAATCAATAAATACATTTAAGGAAAAAAAAGGAAGAAACCGTTGTATATTTTGATTTGTAAAACAAGTTAGGGGGTTCTGATCCATTCCTTTAAGAAAGAAAAAAAAGCTCAATTTCCGTACGACGGAGTGGAAAATTTCCAATCCCGATTCCCATTCGCGCAGTTTGTTTTAACGGTAAGCGTCCCTGTAAAGAGTGAGTAAAAAAAAATAAATAAATAAACCAAATAATGCCTTGCCTAACAGCATCACCCCTAAATTGTCACCGTAGCATTTTTCTCTTCGCATCAGTATGTGGATCCTTCATCACCATACTTAGTTTGATACCTAATCACCAACCCTTGATGCTGAATCTAATTTTTTAGCTCGATTCCACTTTCCATCCGCAATGTGTTTACTGCCATTCCGATTTCCTAACAGAAGGCAAATACAGGCATCGGATGAAAGAAGCACTAGATTGGATTGCGAGAAAGTCAACCCAATTCCGAATTCCCCACCACCCCCACACACCCCTCGACCACCCTTCTTTTCACAAAGCGGTAAATGTGCCTGAAATTGGTCTGACAGAAACCGCATTAACTTTAGCTATTAAGCCTGGAGGGGGCTACAGCAAACATGCGTCTCTTATTTGCTCTCAGGACAAGAAGAGTTTTCAAAAGCCAGGAATGACGATCTCTCTCTCTCTTTTTTGCATTAATATTATTTTTTCTTTCTTTTTGATTCTTGTGTTATTCAGTGGCTTCCTTTTCAAAAAGCGTCCCCATCCCCGTAGGCAACTATCTCTTTATCACACTCCCACCTCTCGCATTGTCCCTTTGGCTCTCTTACAACGCAGAATTGAGAGAGTATTGCAGAACTTTTGTTGTATAAATTTAAATGCTTGCTATTATTTACATCTACTATTACAGCTCTTTTTTTTTTCTTTATTTATTTAAGACTGAATTTGATTTCGGTGAGGGGTAGGATTTCTTTTTCACCTTATCTGTTAGATTTCTTCCCTTTTTTTACATTATGTTTTCTTTTACCATTTGAATAGTCTTGTGGATTTGAATTTATATTAGATTTACAACTCTCAGACTGTTTACTGTACCTTCAGAAGTGAATTTAAACACATTTTTTTGTTAAGAAATCCGTGGGCCTCGTGTTTCACTTACATGACAGCAACAGCTTTAAGACGGATGGCGAGGGAAGGACATTACTTTCCTAGATGACTTCTAAAAGTGACTATCCATTATTTGCATGCCGTTTGAAAGAAAATCTGCAAAATTCTCCCCAGGCAGCCTGGCTTTTGGTCCCAGAGGCTTCAGTTTCGAATCCTAGCGGTGGCATGGATGTTTGCGAGTGGTTCGGATTCCACGTTAAACTGTAGATCTCGGCCTAATTAGAGTGCAGACTAACCAAACCACACCAAACCATTCTCATTGTCTCTTTGGCTCTCTTACAACGCAGAACTGAGAGCGTAATGCAGAACTTTTGTTGTATAAATTTAAATGCTTGCTATTATTTACATCTACTATTACAGCGATTTTTTATTATTTATTTATTTATTTAAGACTGAATTTGATTTGTGTGTGGGGTAGGATTTCTCTTCGATTCCTTTCTCCTTCGCCTTATCTGTTAGATTTCTTCCTTCCCCAGGATTTTTTTTTTTTTTTTTGCATTATGTTTTCTTTTACCATTTGAATAGTCTTATGGATTTGAATGTATATTAGATTTACAACTCTCAGACTGTTTACGGTGTCTTCAGAAGCGAATTTAAACACAGTTTTTTTTTTTTAAGAGATCAGTGGGCCTCGTGTTTCACGAACAGCCTTCCGATGGGTGGCGAGGGAAGGATATTACTTATGACTTCTAAAAATAACTATCAATTATTTGTGTGTTGTTTGAAAGGAAATCTGGAGAACTCTCCCTAGGCAGCCTGAGCTGCCTGATTGCCCCTGGCTAGCTCTAGCCTTTGGTACCACAGGCTTCAAGTTCGAATCCTGTTATTTTCTGTTAGCTTTCTCCCTTCCCCAATATACTTTTATATTATGTTTTCTTTTAACATTTTAATAGTCTTGTGGATTTGAATTCATATTAGATTTACAACTCTCAGACTGTTTACGGTGTCTTTAGAAGTGCAAGACATCAGTGGTCCTCATGTTTCACTTACGTACGCCATGAACAGCCTTAAGACGGGTGGCGAGGGAAGGATATTATTTTCCTAGGTGACTTCTAAAAGTAACTATGCATTATTTGCGTGTCGTTTGAAAGAAAATTTCCCCAAGGACAATGAAGCGAGATGCTATATGCTACTGTGCCCAAAAAGTAAAAACAATTTTTATTATTTTCCAAAAACACTTTATTTATTCTTCCAAATTAATTTCCTCGCCTTCAAAATAATCCTCTCAGGACACAATGCACTTATACCAACTTTTTTTTCCAATCCTCAATGCATGCTGAAAAGTCATCGGCAGGGATGGCCTTCAAAGCGCGGGGCCGGTTCACTTTGAATCTCTTCAATCGACTGAAAGCGGTCTCTCCGTAGTGGTCTTTTGAGTTTAGATAATAGCCAAAAGTCGCACAGTGTGAATACGGTGGTTGTGGAACGATATAGGTTTCATTTTTGGCGGAAAAGTCACGAAGAATCAATGTTTCTTTCGCTTATCTGTTAGATTTCTTCCTTCCCCATTTTGATTTTACATTATGTTTTCTTTTACAATTTGAATAGTCTTGCAGACTTGAATTTATATTAGATTTACAACTCTCAGACTGTTTACTGTGTTTTCAGAAGCGAATTTAAACACAATTTGTTTTTTACGATATCAGTGGGCCTCGTGTTTCACTTACTAGTACCGCGAACAGTCTTCCGACGAGTGACGAGAGAAGGGCATTGCTTTTCTAAAAGTGGCTATCCATTATTTGAGTGTCGCTTGAAAGAAAATCAGGAAAACTCTTCCCAGGCAACAAGCAGAATCTCCTATTGAAAGATAGGTTGTCGGTATCACAGGCTTCCGGTTCGAATCCTGACGGTGGCATGGATATTTGTTGGTAATTTGGAATCTATGTTAAACTGTAGGTCCCGGCCAAATTAGCCGAAAATATGCACAAAATAACCTTAGAGCGACAAATCAAATCAAACAAAACTTAGTGGAGAATAAGTCTCCTGAAATCGTTGATGATGGAATTAGTGAAAGCCTTGATGTTGATCAATTATTTAATGTCATCTAGCCAGGTAGAAACAGAAATATTATATCCTCAGATCATCCAATAGAAAAAGGAAAACTCTCCTAAGATCAAAACTTTATCAGGAATTAAATGAAAAGAACCACGAAAACTTAATCTGTAGAATAATTTATTAAATCATGGCCAAAGTAAGCCGGAAAAACATTCTGGCCTACATATTTAAAATGCACATCTCCGAAATAGACATGAAAATTTTTGTTCGGAGAAGTCGTTTAAACCAAGCATCGTTGGTTCCACTCTTGAATCTGTGAACCATCATCTTAAAATTTAGTCGAGAATAATTAATCTTTGCCAAGATTAGAAAAAAAAAAATTATGCATTGTACCAACTATTTTAGTATAGACTTTAAATTATATTATACTTTTGTCTTCCAAAACTTTAGTTAAGTAAAGAGATAAAAAAAAAAATAGCAAAGGATGTACAAAACAACTGCATGCACAATCATAAAAATTATAATAGTCAAGTTGTGTAGAATTCAGATAAATTATTACGGAGGAAAATTTTATATTAAAGTCAAAACTTGATTCGAGAAAATTCTATTCGATGAGCTTTTCACAAAGACTAGAAAATTCCTCTAACTCAATACTAGCAATTTCTAAAATATTCACAAAATTAGTTGCTGAGATATTCAAGTTGTTGTCAAATTGGCGGTATTTTAACGCTGTGCTATGATTAATACATTAAAAAAGAATTAATAGAAAGTAATTACTAATAGCATTAAAATATGCTTATAAATTTGAATTAACAGATATTTTAAACTTAAAAGAAAATTTTACTTATAAAGGAACAAGTATAAATTTGAATTTCTTCTTAACTACTTAAATTTCATACTTAAACTAATTGTTTTTAAAGACAAAATAAAGTGAATTTCAATAAAAACTTTCATGCAAATAAAACTAATTAATAAACAAAACGTGATATTTAAACATTTTTAAGTAATTAATCAATATTCACTTGTCTGAGATTGATGGGAAAGGGAAGCTCAGGGAAGATCTTCAGGTGGCATTTACGAAAAAACAACCAAAAAAGGATAGTGAAGTTGCTACCAAATTGGCGATATTTTAGGGCTGTGCTATAATTAATGTATTAAAAAAGAATAAAAAATAATTAAATTACTGATAACATTAAAATTTGCTTATAAATTTGAATCAACAGATATTTTTAAATGAAAATTAGTAACGGGACAAATATTCTTTTTAAACTGTTTTAAAAACAGAATAAAGGGAATTTCAATAAAACTTTTCATCAGAAATAAAATTAATTAATCACTTTTTAATATTTTTTTTATCTTCTTAAGTAAATAATCAACATTCACTTGTGATTCTTGATTGATTACTTAAAAAGATCACTTGACTGATGGGGAAACGGAAGATCTTCAGGTGGCATTTACCAAAAAAATAAACAAGCAAGAAAAAGGGGTTGAGTGATGCCTAGAATTTACTGAAACCGAAAGACAAGGAATGAAGAAAGTCAGAACAGGAAAACGTATAAAAAGGCACTCCGAAACCACCGGCATCACAATCACCGTTTGTCCGAAGTTGAATGATCAAATCTCAGATGGAGAGACGTTTTAGGGTCCTATGCATGTACCCCACCCTTTGCTTCGTACATAATTTAGAAGTACTTTAATCCTCCACGTAGTTCTGGTTCGTGCTTCAATCTCGGTCCACAGGTATCGCCAATAAGAAGTTGCGCCACAGGATGATGAGGAACGGGGTTTCCAGTCGGGCATCCACATGAAACGTACATTCTCGGGCACTGGATAGCCGTATCAAAACCACTGAAGTATTCATGCAGCCGGAATATTGCGTTGCGTTTATGAGACTTCCCGATGCAATGGCCGGATCGCATTGCGGGACACGGTGTTTTGTATCAAAAGCCGTTACAGGGAATGCTGTGTACTGTGGTGGTGTGTTAGCTTGGATCTATGGCCCGATTGTCTTGAAGTTTGGATGAGGTCATCAATCGGAAAGTATATATACCTAGCTATATATACCCATGTTGGAAGGAGACTGAGAGAAATGGTTGGTGTAGTAAAAAAACTGGTTGGAATGATTGCTGTTTTAATAAAATAAGTAGAGCGAAATAATATGTTCAGTGATCGAAATACATAAAAATATGTTACAAAAATATTACTATTATTATTCACGAATTAATGAAATATTTTAAGTTTCCTTTGCAACATTTTTTTAACAAGCTCTGATTCTTAGGAAAATTTTGAATATTAATATTATTTATTTTGTTAAAATGCTATGTTCAGAGAAATCTAGTTGGAATGATTGTTGTTTTAATGAAATAAGTAGAACGAAATAATTTAGTTTGTCGTTCAGGGATCAGAAAAACATAAAAAATTGTTAAATAATAAGTACATAATTTAAGTGTCATTTGCAACATCGTTTTTAGCAGCTCAAATTCTTAGGAAAATTCAGAATATTAATTTTGTTAAAATGTTATGTTGAGATGGGGGTAAGTCTGAGAGAAATGGGAGTGTAGTAAAAAGTGTAGTTGGAATGATTGCAATTTTAATAAAATAAGTAGCGAGCGAAATAATTTATTTTGTTGTTCAGTAATCAAAATACATAAACTATGTCTCAAAAATAATAATTAAATCATTTAAGTGTCCTTTGCAACATCTTTTTCAATTAGTTTTAATTAATTAATTTAATTTTATTAGTTTTATGAGCAAGGAAACCAATTATAATTGTATTATTCTATGGATAAAATGCAATATTAAATAATAGAATATTTTTTACAGATTATTCAGGTATAATTATAAGTATACTGGAATTATAATCTATTAAATTTTAAAGCTTTATTTTCCAATCTAGGCGTGTAGTGTTCACAATCTTATAATTCATTAATTAAACATTAAATTTGAAATTTAATATAGCAAAATATGTTTGATAGAAATAGCATTTCGAAATTTAGTTTATTTGAGGGAAACAAAGAGTTAAAACTGTTAATATTTATTGGGAACAAATAAATAAAAATATCTAACAAAATTTTTGCTCATTTCCCATAAATTTACTTTCAATTGTCATTCATTCTCATTCTCATTTTCATTTTACTTTTAATTCACATTTATTCTCTTTTTAATTCGCATTTATTTCATTTCAATAATTTATTCTTAAATTACTGTTTACTGACTTTGCGGAATGTAATTTTATTTTTAAATAAGGGTCAGTCTTTTATAATATGTACGAATAACATTAAAGTTATTTAAAATGTCATTTTTTTATTAAATAAGATTCAAAATGATTCTAATTAACCATTCAGCTTGAAATTACATAAAATTCTTCTTGATATTAGTTTTTATGTAAGCAATTCTAAAGTTGGTAATAACAATATGCTTAGTCAAATTCTGTAAGTAAACGTACTTCACCAATTACTTTTCATTGCGATAAAAGTCAGTTAACTTGATCTAATAAGCGTTTATTGTGATCAAACGTTTGCCACAATTTTATTTATTATAATTTTTTTTTTGATAATTGTAGGCGTAAATTTAGCATGAAAAAGCTATAATGGAACATAAATGACGTCAGATTTGCTCTCTCTTAATAAATTATATAAAAGTTATTATTTGGTAATTTATATTGATGAACCAGTAATTTTTGTACCAGTTTTTGAATTGTTATTTTCATAGAAATTCAAAAGCAATATGAAAAATTATACAAAAATTTCTTCACTGTTCTTCATATGATGCCGCCTGATGGCCAATTGGCTAAGCGCTGTGGCCTCTGGTTCCACAGGCTTCAGGTTCATATCCTGGCGGCAGGAATGTTTGTGAGTGTTTCGGAATCCACGTTAAGCTGTAGGTCCTGATATAATTAGCTTAAAGTGTGCACAAAATGATCGTAGAACGATAAACCAAAGCGAAATCTCCATATGATATTAAATATCAACCTGTTTTAAATTAATAAACTGCTGCTCACCTTAATATACTTGCCGCTCAATCTATACAATCATCTTTACAATAATCTTTACAATTACAGCAAATCTATAACAATTCTAAAAAGATTCGTTCAATAAGCAGTTAGTGCAAAAAAAAAATCACAAAAAATATTCAGAGTGATGCTGGTTGACGTTAAAAGGATATAAATTGTATTTACCGAAAATTTTGCTGAAACCCTATTTTTACAGGCAAAACAACTCTCTCATTTTACAAGGCAAATCAATTAAGTTAGAATTATTTAGTATTTTCATTAATACACAAACATATAAACACACACAAAAAAGTTGCCAAATGAATCAGTTAAACACGGCGAACAATACCCGAGCATCTGTATATACGGTGTGAAAAACATATCAAAACCCCTGGAGCCATCGCGTTCAAGTCGCCCCTTGAATTCTTACGCTTTACTAAGTAACTTGAAGGAGCCGCGATGCGTGATCGACTTGAAAGAAGATCAACACAAAAGCAGAGCATTTCGTTCGGAAAGGATTTTGATAGTCGGAACTGCTTTTAAGAGGAGCTAGCACAATAAATTGTTCGGATCGATAGCGGCCAGGATTAAATACACCCCGGTGGACTAATCTCTACACCTAGAATGCCGAGGATGAAGTGCCGACAAAAGGACAAGAGTGACAAAAAGATGACATTCTCGACAAACATAGTTGAATAAGGTCTTTTCAACAGTGCTGATAAATCTGCGGACCTTAGAAATCGGTTTCTTTAGAGAAAAACTCGGATTTTCGGATCTGTACTCGACTAAACTTAATTATTTTGACAGGCTCAACCGTAGGGAAAAGCGAAAGCATTCAGAAATACTGTACCAACTCGCTTCTATGTCTATTAGTGGGTAAATTTTTTTTCCATCAAAAGATTCAAAACAATGCTTTTTTTTTATTGGAATCAAATATATTGAATGAATTGTTAGAATTACGATTAATAAACTTTTGTTCTGTTTTATTTATTTTTTCTTATATAATATTCGACAGAATATATCATAGATTCAGAACTATAATCCTCTGATTCATCTCAACAGCTTTCAAAATACATAGCTGCTGATTTTATTAAACATTTTTGCACTTTAATTCATTTTGAAAAAAATTATCTGCAAGTAAATGTAAGCGGTTATGAGCAATAAATAGCCCACATCTTCTGGCCAATATTTTGGGTAGTAAAGCAAATCGAGTGAAGTAGCACAGAAAGTAAACGACTGTTATCAGATGCACCATATTACAACTGAATTAGTAGTGTTTTCCATTAAATTGATATTAATACATTGTTTTGACAGGTGCAACTGTAGCAAAAAGGGAAAATATTCAGAAATACTGTACCAGCTCCCTTCTATGTCTTTTAGTGAGTCAGATTTTTTTCTATCAAACAATTCAAAACAATGCCTTTTTTTATTAAAATCGTATACATTGTTTGAATTACGATTAATAAACATTTGGTCTGTTTTATTTATTTTTTCTTATATAATATTTTATAGAATATATCAATAGATTCAAGATTATAATCTTCTGATTCCTCGGCACAGTTTTCAAGATACATCGCTGTTGGTATTAATAAAATGTCTGCACTTTTACATATTTCGAAAAAATTAACTGCAAGTAAATGTAAGTGGTTATAAGCAATAAATAACACACAACTCCTGGCCATTATTTTGGATATTAAAGTAAATATTTGTATATTAGAGTCAAATATTTATAAAGTAGCACGGAGTCACATGAAAATAACTGTTACCAGGTGCACTATATTACAAGTGAATTAGTGTTTACCATTAAACAATACAGCTAGCCAAAAATATTCATTTTGGTCTAGAATTAAAAATTTCGCACTAGTTAACTCGGGGTGTTCCGTAAAATTCAAATATGAGATACGTGTATAACAGGTATACTTAATTAGAAGAACTATTATGCTTATTAAATGATACGCGTATAATAGGCATAATAGTCGTTTGATTATTTATTATTATTATAATTATCATTAGTATAAGCATTTATCTCTCTTTAGTTGATCCAGTTTCTAATTATTCTGGCTAAAGATATAGCGAAATATTATTTTTTTTATTTTCAATTATGCATATTTGATTTAAATGTACCTTTGATTTACACAACGATAAAATTTTCATTGACACATACTTTTCTGAAATTCAGTGCTAAATGAATGCGTCTTTTAGATGGTGTCTGTTTCTTCTTGTATCTTTCCTCATTCCAGAGACTTTTTTTCTTTTTTTTTGTATGTAAATATTTGTTCATATATTTATCTATTTTTTTATTTATATATCATTTAATTTTTTTTCCCAAATCCAATCACTGCATATTCCATATAGTTTTTTTATCTTTTAAATCTGATTTTTTGAGGGGAGCGTATTTGTGTACACATCGAGGTACCTTGTGTTTCGCTTATGCATGCCAGGAATAATTCGCCAAAGAGTGATGATGGCAGAATATTACGGAAAGCGTTTAAGGAGTAAGTGTCGTACATTTGTGTTAACATCCCCCCCCTTTCCCAAAAAAAAAATGTAACCAGGCGACCTGTGAGTAACGCGAAAATTTAATACATACTGTCGCAATCGCAACGATTTTTTTCTTGAACAATGCTTGCAAAAAATGCCACCAGCAATTATCAGTTCCTGCGGTCTACAGTGGTGTGTAGTTTTCGGCATGAGCTCTTGCTGCTATCCCAACTGTCGTCTGGTTGGCTTGCATGTATTGCTGTGGAATGCTGGTGGCTTACTGATTTAATGAACATCTACATGCTTTGGGATTTTTGACGAATCCAACTGCATTCTTTTTGATTTGACAGAACTAATGAATCGCGCTCATCTCCATCGTGGCTTGGGACTTGATGGCGAGTCCAAGACGATTAAACATTTGGCAAGCTAGAGAACTCTGACTTCGGTCAATTTTGTTGAAGCTTTTGTGTGCGTTTTCTTCTTTATTTTGTATTTTTCAGATTTTTATATTGCCCTGCCATTGCAAATAATTATCAGCTACAGTAGATTTTCATACAACGCGAATTCCCATTTAACAAGGCGTATTCTCGTATAACCAGTCAAATGATTACTGGAATTCTACACATTAAAAAATTGAATTATATACGATGAGTTTTTCTTTTTAATATCCCTTTTCATTCATTTATTTTTGGAACTGATAAGCACATAAAATAAAAAATAAAAAAAATCACTTGGTAAAAATCATTCCAAACGTTTTACTTCAGATTTGCTTCGTGCAATAAAAATTCTCATACACAACATAATAACGTGAATCCATGCAATTGCGTATCATATTAATTGCATTATGAGATAGATCTCTATAGTCGATCTCTTGCACAGTATGTGCTTGTATAGTAAATTCTTATTCATGAAATACAAAGATACTTCAATTTCAACTTTATTTTAACAACTTTATTTTAAAATTGTGATTATGTATTTTTATTGTAATAACTTTTAAAAGTAATAAAAAAATACACAAAAATGAATTTTTTAAATCATTTTTTTATTGAAAATTATAAAAAAAGTATATTACTTTATAAAAGAAAAATTATCAAAAATAATAATAACAAATGAATGAATATCTCATATTAATATCAATATATAACCTTTCCTAAATCAGTTAAGAATAACTAGTTTTTACATGAGGATAAATATTCAAAATTTTTGATTTAATAAAAATAAGTTACATTAAAATTTCTCTTCTGATCTTTTATGTCTAAATTCATAAATGATTACATTTAAAATCAGGTTTCTATCTACTTTTTGTCAATATAATTCTATTATATGATAAAAGTAAAGTAATTACGTTAATTGGTAAGCAAAGTCAGTTTTTTTTTAAATATAAACTTATAATTTTTGACACAAATTTTAAAATAAAATTTTACTGTACACAATTTTTGTTTTACTTATTATGTAAATTACAGAAATCTTGTCTTGTTTTGATAAAGATTTGAGAGCTAAATTAATGGCAATAGAAATGAAAATATTAGAAAATTTAGTTTTTTTTTTTAATGAAAAAAATTTGAAACAATTTTATTTGTTTATTTATTTATTATATGAAAAAAAATTCTGGGATTCACAGTAGCAGTGAAGTTTATTATTTTTAGTAATACAGTGTTTTTAAAAAAATACATTTTTCGCATTGCAAGTAAAAAAGTTTGTTTACTTCTATCCCTACAATGAAAAGCATTCTTAAATAAATAGTTGTTTACTATTTTGATTCAATTTATGAAGAAAAAATTATTGTAAACAACTATTTAAGTACTGTAATGTATCATCTGGTTTTTATTAAATCAACATATTTATTTTTGTTTTTTATATTGTTTACATCCAATTTTTGATTTTGTATTAATAATGCGAAAATAAAAAGAATAATAATCAGAAAAATAAATCAGAATAATCATCAGAATAGTCCTCAGAATAATAAATAAGAATAATCATCAAAAGTATAATCAGAATAATAAGAATAATCGCTATGAAAGAAAAATATTCTTAGTAAAACTCTTTGTCAGAAATTATATATTAAAATAAAAATCTATTTAATTTAGCATTATTTATTGTATCTGATAATAAATTATTAACCAATAATAAACTTCGTTTTGTTCTCAATTCTTGGAAAAGATGTTCTTAACTATTGGAAGCATATTTGCTATCGTGTTAAAAGGACAAAATAACTATTACGTAACATTTAGATAAGTTGAATTTATTTAAATTTTTTATGTCAATAACCTCTTCATGAGAACGATAAATAAAAAAGTTGGGCTATTATTCACCAAACTGAACTTGAACTGAGAACTTACTAGAACGTTGAGATGTATTCAAAATATTTACGTTTCAAACTGTGGATTAAGTTGCAATCTTTAAACCCCTCTTGGCTATTTAGATTAGAGCTTGACATGTAACGACTCGAACAGGTCTAAGTTTACCAAAAAACAGCCATCGAAACACACAGGGCAAGTCCCAGCAGAAACAAAAAAGTAAAATGTATTCAAACAGATAAAGAAACAGAACGAGAAGATATGAGTGGATATTGACAGGTAACACAAGATTTAGCGACGATGCGTCTAGGTTCCAGAACTGCAGATAACACCTTGGCTTTTTGATTTTTGTGGAAAGCTCAGAAGAAAAGAAATAGTGAACCAGCTTTGTAGATTCTCGTGTTGTGCACGTTCTGGTTTGTACAACTTTTTATTTCTAGAAGAGATGACCAGTTCGAATAACTACGATGATTCGAATCATTTGAATAAAGTTTTAGAAATATTCGTAAGCAAAATATTCATATAAAGAAAAAGAAGAAAGACATGTATACTTATATTCTACATAACGTACGTTATATTTTGATCTGTATTAAGAATTGCTATCTTATCGAAATTAGATAAATAATGCGCTAATGCAATATATCAATTACTGCTTGTTATCGCATTGTGAAATACATACTCAAAAATTAGGTTTCCTATTTTATTTATGGCACATACATATTATAATACTATATTCATTGTACCAATTAAAGTTAGATTTTTATGAGTTTCAATACGTGTTCAAAGAACAAAACTCAATTAATTACAAGTGGTGTTTTTTTTCCCCATTAAAATTTTATTATATATATAACAATTTTAATGTAAGTAAATTATTTTCTTATGCTACCAAATACTATACAGTTGTTTTAGACATATTTCAAACAGTTTTGGCTCTGTGCAACTCAGCCCAACGTTTGTATGATTGCGCTAACTAGAAATGGGTTGAATCCTCATGACTCGTATAGATTACATGATTTTATATGATTGAATCCTCATGATTCGTACAGATTACTACATGATTTTATATGATTGAATCCATACTTATAGTAATAATCCAGAAAAGCCAGCTTCATTCTTCATTTCTTATTTTTATCTCAATAGACTTTTACATTTCTAAGTGCTATGAATTCCGAAGAAAAAATATTTAAAAAAAAATATAAAAGCAGTGATTAGAAAGTTTAATAAAATATCTTTTTAAAAAAAAACCCAAATAATTGTGTTTTCCAAAGTGAACTATAATTTTAACTTTTCAATATACTCTTGTTATTATTCCCTCTTTGAGAAGTTTTCAGAATCCCTTGGAAAATATATCAGTGAAATACAGTTGTATTTACAAGCGACACTTTTTTTTGAAGATTCTGAGGTATTGAGCAAAGGAAGAGAGGCAAGGGGTCGGGGGAGGGTCGAAGAACAAAAAAGAGTAAGAAACTCAATCGTTTTGTACACCTCACTCCTTCCCTTCTGCACACAATACCACGCTCAAATTCTTCTTTTGAGCCTAATCCTAATCCTATCATCTCCGCTTGAAGAAAGAAGCAGAATGGTGTATCTCTTTCAATGCTCCCCCTCCCCCTACGTCTACCCTTATTCTTTGAAAAGAGGGGTGTCGACAGACGAAGACAGATTTCTACAAATTACCTTCCAACTGTCAGACTGCATTAGAACACCATGCTGCTTTTCTTCTATGATGTTACCTGTATCCTTCCTATATAGAAAGTTATATTAAATTTCTTGGAATCAGGTTGGGTTCTGTATCTGTTACTTTGTGAGGTCTTATCTGTCTTATATAACACAAAGACACGTACTCGAATTATTTTATTGGATTAGAGGTAATAAGATCATCTGGTCATACATTATAGCACATCCTTTTTTGACCAACCCTGGATTCAATGGATTCAAAAATTAGTATACAGGCCATCCATCTTAAGTGAGTGAAAAAAAAAATTTTTTTTTTTTTTTTTAAATCTTACTGTCGTATAAATTTGGTGAATAAAATCTAAAATCTTTTAGGAAAAGAAACATTAAATATTTGAATCTTTGCTCGCGTGGATTTGGAATTTAATGAAATTGCAGATTCTTTGGCGAAGAATGCCAGAAGTGTGGATCAGACTGCCATTCCTACTTCACTTGATGCGCGCTTTGAAACCCATCGGCAGGGATGGCTTTCAAAGCGCGCGGCGATTCATGCTGAATATCGATTCAAAATGGTGTCTCCGGAGTGGTCTTTTGAGTTTAGGGAATAGCCAGAAGTCGTACGGTGTGAATATTGTGTATTGATTGTGGAACGATATGGGTTTCATTTTTGGCGAAAAAGTCACGAAGAATCAATGCAGTGTGAACTGGCGCATTCAGTGTTTTTGGTAGTGTTTTTGGTACCAATCGAGATTTGACGCGTTTGAGGCCCAAAATGGAATTGACCGATCCTTTAGAAATTCCAACATCATTAGCAAGGTCTCTAATTCTATATAGACGGTTTGCAAGCACGAAATCTTTAATTTTTTGAGCATCGTCGGTTGAGGTGGATGGTTGACCAGAGGACTCTTCGTCTTCAACGCGTTCTCTGACTTCTTCGAACTGTTTATACCACTTGTAAACATTTCTTTCCGATATAGGGATGCTCATCGAATGCCTTCTGCAACATTCTATTTGTTTTCGCAAACAAAATTAATCGCCGGAATCAGATTTAGTGTCTCACAAAGCCAAGTGTAACTCAAACATTAATGAATATTTTGACGTGAAATTTCACACAGCTGTAAAGGACAGTGCCAGCAACCTAAAAAAAATGTAATTCCATAAGCCTCGGGAATTTTAAATTCAAAATTGGTCTTACTTTTTAGACACAGAAGTATTATCTAACGACTGAATACGTCGTCAGAAATAATTACATACATCCATGTACCTAAAAATGACAATAGAGCAACAAACGACGACGATTTGCCAGGTTGATGGAGAGTCTTTTTTGCATAGCAACCTCAATCTCCTGCTTTGTGAATGAGAGAAGTGTCTTAAGTTTGAAGCCCATTGATTAGATAGTTTTATATATATACAAAGTTTTACATATTCACAGTCCAATCTCATTAATGTGGCCACCACCTACTTTCGACTTCAACGTGAAATAACCAATCACAAAAGGCAGGTGGCAGCACATTGCAGGGGAGTAAAATATTAATAATTTTCATATAAAGAATTCCAATTAAAAACCACTTAATACCACATTCCACACTCCACTTAAAGCCAGAATATACAGTGTATATTCTGGGTTTTTGAAAGGTGGTCACATTAATGTTACTGGACTGTGTATATATATATATATATATATATATATATATATATATATCAATTGTTAATTTATTTATAAAAATATTAACTTATTAATTTTTCTTTATTAATTTATTTAATTAATAAAAGTAAATTATGGATATTATATTCAGAACAGCGCGATGTCTTTTGCGATTTTTGAAATCAGAAATGTCGTAATCATAGTTGCCGAGATCATTCAAAACAGAACTATTAATATTGAAAATGGAGTTATAAAAATTTTGTACGATTTTATAAACACATCATTTAAAACTTGGGACGGAAGGAGCATGTCTGATATCCTCATTTCGGAAAAATGACAATCATACAACAATCCAAACCAAACCAACGGAATTTTTTTTACACACATCTTTTGGATTTATTTTTATTTTTCATTCAATTAAGGAGTTAACCTAAATGATTGTTTAATCTAAACCTAAGAAATCTAGGTTTAGATAAACTAGTTAGCTTAATATTCACTAGTTAAAGAAAAATCACACACACGGTGTGTTTCAAAAATAGGTGAACAAAATTTAAAATGATCAGATTAAAATACAATGTTCTTCTTTGACAAAGAATAAGTACCCTGAAATGTCCCGGAAATGCAATAATGCGTTAGAGGACTTTGTTTATGTTTATTCGATAACATCATTTTTGTAGGCGACATCTCTCCAGGAAATTTTCAATAAAATGCATCTATACAAACTTGACAATGCATATGCATAAAATAAATGCATTTGCAAGTAGAAAAAGACAAGCTGATTTTAGCTGTCCAAATAATTCTTGAAATCTCTTTAGTTTCCATTTGCAGCCTTATGTATATTTTTGAATTCCATATAAGTATAGTGATGCCTTTCCTTTAAATTCCCTGCTGTATATGATGAAAACGCCTAAAGCATCATCTGACATACTGAAACACATATATAATGTACACCTAAAAGAGCATAAGCGCTACTACCTCTACTACTGAAAAGCAACATTTCCAATTCCATTTCCTTGATAAAATATTTATTTTGCATCCATTTTTTTAAAATTTGTTAAATATATTTGAAACAACTTGTATTCGTTCATTTATGGAGTTTCGTTACTGTTACACTTATAAAAAGACAATTTTGAGTAAATTTATTTAGTATCTCGTACATGCTTGGATTATAGATTTTCGAATTCTTATTCAAAAAAAATAATAATAATGACAATTTTTTTTAAGAATATAACGCCTTTTTTTAATAGTGAGATTTTATAATAATTCTCTTTAAAATGCCTATATTGAAAAAAATTTAAAATCTATTCAAAATTATGCTTTTTAATTTTGTAACAGGATGATTTCTTTAAGGTAATAGTGACATATTCTATGATACTTTGCTATATATATATTATATATTTTATATTGCTTAAATTTGTCACCGCTTATTTAGTTTTTTCTTCTCCCTTTAACTGCTTTTGTTTTTAATTTCTTTTTTTCTATGAACAAGCCTAGTTAAATGGAGGTTTGGTTTGTCGCTCTAAGGTCATTTTGTGTACACTTTAGGCTAATTAGATGGGGATCTACAGTTTAACGTGGATTCCGAACCACTAACAAAATATCCATACCATAGAAAGGATTCGAATCTGAAGCCTGTGGTACCAAAGACCAGAGTGCTAGCTAATTGGCCGTCTTGCTGCACTTAAAGAGAGGAGAAAAAACTAAATGAGTGGCGACAAATATAAGCAATGTACATAAATGCACAATATGAACTTATAAATAACTAAGTGCATATCAAACATATACAGATAATATAGATAAAATTGAAATATATAATAGAATATATACATTTATGAATACGAAAATAAGAAGCTTAAAAAAGAAAAAGAAAAAAAAAAAAAAAAAGATATACGAAGGCAAATTTTAAATTAAAGATTGGAAGCAAAGTTTGATAATGCAGGGTACAGTTTGACGTTTTCAGAGATTATTTACACGGATTATTTACACATAGTCCTGCAATAATCACTACCAAGGCAAAGGAGAGAACGATAGATTTTCTAGGGTTGAAGAGAAATATTGCAGATGGACAAAAGAAGAAATTAAGGTGGCTTGAGGTCATGATTCCATCCTGTAGTGAAATATGGGTTTGTGGTATTATGAGCTTGAGGTAGAATAGTTAAGCTTTAATTAATTTATGTTCATGGTTCTTGATATTTAAAAACAACTTTCGTGAAAGCTTTGCAATATGATCTTCTATTAATTCCATTTGTAAGTTATGATGCAGCATGTCATTTCTAATGAACCAGGGAACTCTTGTAATTATTCTAAGGATTTTATTTTGGATAACTTGGATTTTGTTTCTGTCTTTGCAATAAGACCCCAGATAAATGCTGCTTAAGGGAGGATTAGTCTGAGGACTTATTTGAATAAAAGCTGTTTGTTTTTTAAAGATAACATAGAATATTTTCCTATTAATGTCAAGCTATGATTTAATGTGTTCCAGTATTTTTTCTTTATATTGTGGAGTTGTTTGTGGAATGTTGATTTACTGTCGAGGAAAATACCAAAATATTTAACTTAATTGACCCAGTCTGTCGAATCGTCAAATATCTTCATATGGAGACCTGGCGTGAAATTTTCAGAAAATGATAGGTTTACTTTTATTTATATTTTGGAGAAAATTGTAATTATATGGATGAGGTAATCGGGGAATTTAAGTTGAATCATTATAAAGACGAGGCTTCCTAGTCATAATCGGCCAAAAGCTTTTAAAACGAGGAAAATACCCCCGGTTAACATTTTGATATTCAAACTTTCCTTAATTATGTTAGTCACTCTTAAAAGTTGATGAACTGTTGAATCATGGGGACGCAACCCAAATTGTTGGAAAGATGTTGCTATCGATAATACAGTGGTTGCAAATTCATTTATGGGTAATTTTTTTAAAAACCTTCGCCACACAACTAAGGAGGATGATGGGTCGAAAATTCTGTGGAAGTTTATGATCTTGATCTGGTTTAGAAATCATCTTTATTGTTGCATGTTCGCAGGAAGTGATGGTTAATTTCATATTTTGAAAGTTTTATTGGGGAATTTAATAGCTTTGAGAGGGAGGCATTGCAGAGCTTTATTCCATATGACATTTAACCAAGATGAGGATTTTAATATTGAGTTTTTTTATGGTAATCGTGACACCATTAGGGCTGATGAAAAGTGAAGTTGATGAGTACGAGATGTTGGAGATGAAGCTTTCAACGTTGTCTTTTACCATTATCATATGATCGTCGTCGTATGACTTACAATTTACTTGAAATGATAGTTCCAAGTTGTCGGCGAAGACATTCGCTTTTTCTTTGGTAGTGTAGACTATACAATTGGAAATTGTGTGTGTGTAAAGTTGCGGTTCAAAACTCATGTTTGTGAAAATTGCAACACCATGAAGGAATCGTCATAATTGAATAAAATTTAATACACAGTTGAGCGGTAGTGGTACAAATAAATGATTAAATGTTCAAAGCAAACAAACAATAACAAGAGATCGGGATCAGTATTTTGTGTAGCCACCACGCGCCGCAATAAGTGCTGCTACACGACGTGGCATGGAGTCAAACAAATTTTGAATGTCTGCCTGAGGAAGAGCATTCGTATTGTTTGTATGCGCCCCCAAAGTTCGTCTGCAGAAGCAACAGAACGAGGATCACGAGCGAGACGCCGACCAACGAAATCCCACATATGTTCAATCGGCGACATATCCGGGGAATACGCAGGCCAAGGAAGAAGCTGTACCTGCCGCGTTGCAAAGAAGGTTTGAACAGTCCTAGCGATATGAGGGCGGGCATTGTCCTGTTGAAATACAGCTCCTGGTAAGCTTTGAAGGAAGGGAACAGCTTGGGGCTGTAGAACTTCACTGATGAACCGGTTGCTGTTCAGATTGCCCACAATTCTTAGCAATTGAGATCGTCCATGATATGCTATGGCACCCCAGACCATAACTCCGGGTGTTCGTCCACTGTGGCGTTCGATAATGCACTCCGGAAGGTGGCGTTCACCGGCAAAGCGTCTGACAAGAATGCGACCATTATGGTACGACAAATTAAAGCGGATTCGTCAGAAAACACGACATGCTGCCCATCAGCAAGCCAGTCTCTATGCTGAGCGGCCCATTGTAACCGCAGGCGGTGGTTTAGCGTGAGAAGGATCCTGTATAAAGGATTCCTTGCGCGCAGTCCACGCTGCAGCAGACGTCTACGAATTGATGAAGCACACAATGAAACACCTGTAGCCATTGACCACTGTGCTGCCAATTGTCTAGAGGAAGCTGTACAGTCCATCAGCGCCATGCGGACCAGGTGTCTATCATCGCGAGCTGACGTCACATTTCGGGGTCCACTCCCGGATTTCCGAGTTGTCCGACACTCGTCCGTCCACTGCTTCCAAAGACGCATCACTGTGCTGCTGTTACGCTGCACACGAGCGGCTACTGCACGATAAGACAATCCAGCTTCACGAAGCCCGATGATTCTCCCCCGTTCAAACTCTGTAAGTTGTTCAAATCTCGCTCTCTTTCGTCGAAGAGGCATAAGTAACGATTGAGCTAACGTTTACCACTAGCAGATAACCACCGATAACCATACACGCCTCGCTACAGCCGTCTATTTATTCGGATCCTTCCGCCGTTCAGAGGGCGCTGCTCAGCGTACGCATGCGCTACGCATTTGAAATTCTAATCATTTGCATATCATGCGCTAATTTGCATTTCCTGAAAATTTCAGCTCACTCGCGTAAGTCCTTCATGGTGTTGCAATTTTCACAAATATGAGTTTATAATAGTGGGAGTTGTTCTTCGGGTAAAGAACTTCGAGTTCTTTCGGCGCCTTTAACGAATTCGTTCAATCTGGAATTTTTAACTTTAGAAATTTCTTTTTTGATTTTATTTAGAAGAATGTTTAGATTATTTTTGTAGGGAGGATATCAAGTTTCTTACCATCTTTTTCATATGATATTTTTCATATTGATGAGGAGTATAATTTCCATTGGAAGCTTATGGTGAGTCGTTTTCACTTCCCGAGTATTGCTGGAGAGGTTGATTGAAGATGAAATCGCTGAGTTTAAAAAATTAAGTGCTATGTCAATGTCACAAGAATTGTCAATTTTAGGAATTTCGAGAATACTTGAGGATAGGTTATCGAGAAATTTGGTCCAGTTGGAAGTGGTTAAACTTAAGAATTGTGATACTGTAAGCATTTAGTGACTTCCACTAGAAATTTGAAAAGTAATTTTAAATTTCCAGTTTATTTTTATTATAAGTAATTTCAACTATAATTGGATAATTATTTATAATGCAATCCATTCGAAAATCATTAAGAAAACTGAAAATCCATTCCAATTTCTAATATTTTTTGGAAAACATTTTAAGTAGTCATTAAAAAAAAATCAATCCAGACGTCATAAGAAAATTGAAAAGTTATTTCTATATTTTCTTAATTATATAAAGTAATAGTGACTATATATATATGATTATTTCCCTAATTATATATAGTAATAGTAACTGTATATGAGTATATTCAATAATATGATCCATCGATATCATGAAAAAAAATGCGCTCACAAATTTATTTTTATGGTTTTTAAAATTTTAAAACACTTACTGAAAATCTTTTTCTAAATTTCTTGCATCACAGTTCCTTATTCTCGGTTTAGCGAAATGCTTTATCATCCAGAGATTTCGTGGGAATATTTAAGAAACGAGCTGTCGCGTCACAAAAAAAGAGTCACCGCGAAGAGACAAGACCACCCAGTGAGAAAAAGAGCGTCGTCACTCGGTCGCATCTTTCATCGTCGTGTGCCGCACGCCTCCACCCCCCTTCCCCCCTCCCTGGAATGAGACTTCCGTGGCCCTTTTTACGACTATTTAGGCTTCTGTTAACTCATTTCTCAAGTCCTAAACCGGCGACTGTGACTTTTCATCAAGGTGAATTGTGAGTCGCGAAAATTGGACACGATGCCTTTAAGGTGTGGCCAGGGTAGGGGCTCTATTATTTGACATAATCACCGGGAGGAATCGAACTGACAACACACAATGATTTAATAGAGAGAGAGAGAGAAAATGAAGGGGGGCCAGGTTTAGAAATTCCCAAAATTCCAAGTAGCTCTGTCACCCTCCATGCTACACATTTTTCTTTTCAGGTTTTAACCCTACCTTAATCTGTAAATAGACATTACGTTAGGTTTAAAGAATTTGAGCAATGTGTAAATAGGCGAAGATCTTGAAGGATTTATGTTTCTTCCAGAATCTCTGTAACATTTTCGTTTTATTTAATTTATTATAACTTTAATTATCAAAAATATCACAATTAATATAATTCAGATATTGAAAAGGCAAAATTTTCGTTAATGAAGCTTATAATAAATTGGGATAGATTAGTCAGATTTTTATGAGTCTGAATATAATATAATATCAAAGAACAAGACTCATTTAATAGCACTTGATATGTTGCAATAAAATTTTATTTTATAAATTATTATTTTATTATATATATAACAATTTTTATGTAAGGAAAATAATTTCTGAAGCTATCAAACACTATACTGTTCTCTTAAACAAACGTCAAGCAGTTTTTAATCTGTGCGACTTAACCCAACTTTTGTATGATTGTGGTGACTAGAAATAGATTGAATCCTCATGATTCGTATAGATTGTTACATGTTTTTTTTATATAATTTCATCCGTGCTCATAATGTTACTCCAGATCCAATACGACAATCAGATCGTTCACCGATCGGTTCATTAAGTTAATGTATAAGTTAATTAAGTTTATGAATCTTTTTAAAATGATTAATTCAAAATGAAATATACTGATGAAATTATTTGTGCCATTTGTAAAAATCAAACGGATATACGACTAATAATGTTAACCTCTTATGAAATCGGGTTTAATTTTTATGAATTATGTTTTTTTTTTTTTTTTTTTTTTTTTTTTGTAATTTCAGATTACACATTTTAACAAATAATTGTGCCACAAAACAGCAAACAGCATATTATTTTTTTTATTTCATTGTATAATACTTTTTCTGTGCCTGATGACCGAGTGACTAGCACTCTGGCGTTCGGTGCCACAGGTTTCTGATTCGAGTCCCAGCGGTGCCATGGACGTTTGCAGTGGTTCGGAATCCTCTTTAAGCCGTAAGTCCCGGTCTATTATGACTGTAGAGAGTGGGGCATAAGGCTGACAACCCTAACCCGTAAAAAAGTCAGCGTCTCGGAGCCAAGTCAGACTTCTGCCTATGGGTGCTCCGTCACAGCAGAAGCTGCCCCTTTTTGCCTTCAACTATGAGACCACACGGCCTCGTGGGCTTGGTCTAGATGTCTACCTAGTGGGATAAGAAACAACAACAGCAACATAATAAATTTTGTGTATCGGGAAAATATTTATTTTTAAAAGTTTTGTCATTTTTAAATATGGTGGGGAAAAGTTGTGCAGGTAATCATGATCGGCTAAAAAAATTTTTATCTGTCTAATAATTAACATATACATGTGTGGTGAATATAAAAACATTGTGTATAAAAAGATATATTTTGCCAAGGAAAAAAAGTTTTGTTACGTTTCTTTTTAAAAGAGACTAATGGTAAATAATTTTTCAGTTATATCTCTCCATTTAAAGTGATTTTCACCAACGCTGTCATTTCTTATTCCAGGTCACTAAAACAAACAATATGATCAACTATTGTTTGAATGCGAAACATGTTTTTCCACAGACAATTTATTTGAGTCAAAAAAATTTTGTTTTTTATTTCTAATGATGAAATAAATCAAGCTGGCTGTTCCATATGTACTTGTTTCCTCTACGTTTTTTTTACTATTTTAACTACTCATTTTAAAAAGGACGAATAAAAATCGATACTTAGTTTTAATTATTTTGAAAATTTTTGAAGATCCATATCATTGTTTAGATATTTTAAAATCTACAAAAATATCTGATTGGAATTATTGAATATTTGCTATTTGAAATTTCACATGCTTCGTTAAAAGTGCAATTTCTAAACCTTTTGAACTGAATTTATCCAGCAGAATTTTAATATTCTTTTGAATTGTTTGAATTTTTCTTTCTTTCTTTCTTTTTTTTTTTACATAAAAGTTTTATTATATTTTTTTACGAAACCCCCTTTTTGCTATTTCTCACATTGAGCTATTGATAAGATTACTGAGTTTTTGATTTCCAGACATATTAATTTAAGTATTTTGAAGACAAAAAAAAAAGTTTTTATTAAATATGAAAATTATATCTATAATTATTAATTTGCTTAAAAAAAATACTGATATTTTTATTTTACAATTATGTTTATTCCGTCGTTAAATCGTCTGTATGGCAATTTATTTAAAGTTTTCATTGTTAAGTTGCTTATTTTTACATTGTTTTACCAATCTAAGAAGGTTGGATGAAAAAGTACATCAAAGCGATAAACTCACGCAAGGATATTCAAGAAACTTCTCCATGTGTCAAGCCTGGGAAACAAAACCTGTGCTGCTTCCGATTCCATGGCTGGGGCTTATCAAGAACCTTTTTTTTTCTCTCCTCCCCCTCCTCCCCCGCGTCTCTCACTCGTCTTTGGAGGGCGGCGAGTTAAAGTAAATCTCTGGTAAAATAAACACAATACTTTTTTTCTCTCTCTCTCTCTTTTTTCCCTCTATCGGCTCTTTCTGAAAGGGCAGCGGAGCTCAAAACTGTCGAATGAAGGCATCGAAATTGGAAGATATCGTTTTCGTTCTATCATCCCCCCTTTTTTTTTTCTTTTTTTTTTTTTTTTAAATTCATGTTTCGAAAAATTTTAGAACTTGCCGGAGAATTGTTGTTTATTATGAGGAACCACAGACATTCCTTCATTAAACTATTACACACGCACAAAAAATGTTATTAATTTATTATGAGGACATCCGTATTAAACCAACATACACACACAAAATTATTATTAGTATTATGAGGAACCATAGACATTCCTGTTATAAACCAATATATACTCCCGAAAAATATTATTAGTTTATTATCAAGAACCATAGACATATCTGTATTAAATCAACACACACGCACAAAATTATTATTAGTTTATTATAAGGAAATATACATCCCTGTATTAAACTAAAACATAAGCACCAAAAATATTACTAGTTTATTATGAAGAACCATAGACATCCCTGTATTAAACCAACACACGCGCGCAAAGTATTATTAGTTTATTATAAGGAACAATAGACATCTCCGCATTAAATCAAAACACATGTACAAAAAATATTATTAGATTATTATGAGGAACCCTAAACATTCCTGTATTTAACCAAAACACAGTCACAAAAATATTATTGGTTTATTAAGGAACCATATACATCCATGTATTAAACAAATACACAAGCAAAAGCAAATTAAAAAATTTATTACAAAGACACATGAAAACACAGAGGTGTGAAAATTATTACAAAATGTGGCGTATATATTAAAAAGATTGTTGCCTCATTTAATGTTAATTTAATTTATTATTTAAAATTAAATGAGGCAATAATAATCAACAGCATCTCTATATGGGGACCAATAGTTCCACGACGCACTACAAGAAGGTACTCGTAGCATACCCATATGAATGTTGGAAATGATAACAGCGGTATTTAGTATATTATCCATAACAGCATTTAATCTAAATCCTCTGTTTTAGATTAGTGATGTGCCGTTCCTTTGTTCAACGCACGATATCTTTTAATCCCATATACAGAATTCAAGGTTTGATTTGGTTCGTCACTCTACGGTCATATTTTGCACACTTTTAGGCTAATTAGACCGGGACCTACAGTTTAACGTAGATTCCGAACCACTAACAGAACAGAATTCGAGGGGAGTGATATCTGTTGAACGAGGTGGCCAAGGGAAAAAAAAATATAAATCTATTCTAAAACTTTCTTGTGTAATGGCACGAACTGATAGAAGTAACGGTGGATCTCTTCCACAGTCTTGATGTTTCGATGAGTCTGCATATCCGTTTTTGTTTCAATAAACCACTGTGTCTTCTCTTCAGGAGCAGCCATTTTATACGAAGTTCATTATCTTGTTTATCAACTGGGAAAAATACTCAACTGCAATGGAACAAAAATATTGATTACCACTGAGTATATAGAGCAAGTCTCATAAACATATATCACCATTTGCTTTTATAATAAATTTTTGAAATTGTAAATAAGCTTATATATGTAATAATATAATACCCGATTTGATCTATAACCGACTGATTCACGTATCGCACTAAACCATGGTTCACTCTTAACCATGGTGGTCTGATGGTCAATCGCTTACAGCTCCGTTATAACTTTTGCACTTTTTAGATGTACTGTTTTTCGCTCTCCCATCGGCTCCCAGAAATGGTTGCCAAGTCTTTAAATATGTCCCGTGTGATTCTCATGGAAGGATGGAGGGCATCTTTTGTTGTTATGGAGCAGCCGTAGGTAGAAGTCTGACTTCGCTTCACTTAAATATATATATATACACTCATGTCCGCAAATTAAGGATAATTCAGAATCACACAGAAATTGAACTCTAAAATAAAAATTTCACCTGTAGAATTATCACACATATCTTGAAGAAGAATATGCAAATTACAGGAAACCACCAGATGGCGCGGATAGTACGTCACAATGACGAGAGTGTAAGAGAGGGGTATATAAGGAATGGTGGCAAAGAAGTAAAATTGTTCACAAGCGCTTTAAAAGCCTTTCAGTGCACTAACCGCATAGTTATGGCCCAAAGAAAGCATTTGGATGATTTTTTTACGTGGTAGAATTATCGCACAACTGGAATGTGGACGTACCCAGCTGGAAGTATCCGAGGAACTTGGAATCGCCCAGCGTCTCATCTCCAGGCTTTGGCAACGATTCCAAGATGATGGTAATGTGAGTAGATGTTGCAGCACAGGTCGCCCCCGAGTTACAACGCCGAATGAGGACCGGTATTTAGCAGTTACTGCCAAAAGAAACAGACGGAGCACAGCATCAGACCTGTCTCGTCAGCTCTCTTCAGCTACCCGTACGACAGTTTCAAGGCAGACCGTGTACAGACGCTTAGGGCACATTGGTCTATATGCTCGTAGGCCTGTCAGATGTGTTCCACTTACCGCAACTCACTGTCGGCTGCGATTAACCTGGAGTAGAGAGCATGCATTGTGGACACCGCAACAGTGGTCTTGTGTGATGTTTTCTGACGAGTCCAGGTTTAGTTTGCAGTCTGATTCTCGCCGGACTTTCATATGGAGAGCGCCAGGTACCCGTTACCACCAAGAGAACACCATTGAACGACACCGTTACGGAGGTGCAGGATGGCTCGTTTGGGGAGGAATTATTCTTGGTTCCAGAACTGACCTGCATGTTCAGAGTGTAACGATGATAGGACACATCTATAGAGATGTCATTCTGGAACAACATGTACGTTTGTTTCGAGGCGCCATGGGTGCTGAATTTCTGTTTATGGATGACAACGCCCGTCCTAACCGTGCAAAAATTGTAGACGAATGCCTTCAATTGGAGGATATCACCCGTATGGATTGGCCAGCATAGTCACCGGACTTGAATCCAATAGAGCATGTGTGGGATATGCTTGGCCGACGAATTACAGTCCGTCAACCCCCTTCCACCGGTCAACCGGAACTTCGGAGGGCATTGCTTCATGAGTGGTGTAATATTCCCCAAGATCAGATTCATAATTTGATACTCAACATGCCTAGGCGTTGTAAGGCCTGTATTGCATCGTCCGGAAGACATACTCCATATTAACCATCATACTAACCATGTTATACTGTTTTTTGTAAAAAGGTTCTTTTTTTAAATTTGCTCCAGGGAGTAAAAATCGCAATTTTTATTAATTATGTCAAACATATAGCATCTTTTTTGCTCTTTACCTTTTGTTTAAAAATAGACTTTACAAATAAGTCAAATTTGCTTTGCTTCTGTCTCTTTCTTTGCCTGAACTTCATTATCCTTAATTTATGGATATGAGTGTATATATATATATATATATATATATATATATACACTGAAGTGATAAAAGTCATGGGATACCTCTTAATATCGTGTCGGCCCTCCTTTCGCCCGGCGAAGTGCAGCAACTCGACGTGGCATGGACTCAACAAGTCGTTGGAAGCCTTCTGCAGGAATATTGAGCAATGCTGTCTCGATAGACGTCCATAATTGTGAAAGCGTTGATGGTGCAGGATTTTGGGCACGAACAGACCTCTCGATGATGTCCCATAAATGCTCGATGGGATTCATGTCGGGCGATCTAGGTGGCCAGATCATTCGTTGGAATTGTCCAGAATGTTCTTCAAACCAATCGCGAACAGTTGTGGCCCGGTGACATGGCGCATTGTCATCCATAAAAATTCCCATCGTTGTTTGGGTACATGAAGTCCATGAATGGCTGCAAGTGATCTCCAAGTAGCTGAACATAAGCATTTCCAGTCAATGTTCGGTCCAGTCGCACCAGAGGACCAAGTCCATGCCATGAAAAACAGCCCACACCATTACGGCGCCACCACCAGCTTGAACAGTGCCTTGCTGACAGTTTGGGTCCATGGCTTCGTGGGGTCTGCGCCACACTCGAACCCTACCATCAGCTCTTACCAACTGAAATCGTGACTCATCGGACCAGGCCACGGTTTTCCATTCATCTAGGGACCAACCGATATGCTCACGTGCCCACGAGAGTCGCTGCAAGCGATGTCGTTCTGTCAATAAAAGCACTCGAGTCGGTCTTCTGCTGGAATAGCCCAAGAAAGCCAAATTTCTCCGCACAGTTCTAACAGACAAGTCCCTTGTACGTCCCACATTGATTTCTGCGGTTATTTAACGCAGTGTTGCTTGTCTGTTAGAATTTACGACTCTTTGCAGACGTCGCCGGTCTCGGTCGTTAAGTGCAGGCGGTCGACCACTGCGCTGTCCATGGTGGGATGTTATGCCTGAAATTTCATACTCTCGGCACACTCTTGACACAGTGGATCTGGGAATGTTGAATTCCCTAACGATTTCCGAAATGGCATGACCCATGCGTCTAGCTCCAACTAACATTCCGCGTTCAAAGTCTGTTAATTCCCGTCGTGCGGTCATCATCACGTCAAAACCTCTTCACATGAATAACAGAAATGAAAGCTCTGCGAAAGCACTGCGTATTTATACGTGTTCTACGCGATGCTACTGCCATCTGAAAATTTGCATATTGCTATCCCATGACTTTTGTCCCTTCAGTGTATATATATTTATATATATAAACATTTTTACGCCCCGTGTTCCCCTGATGTGTACCAGGAACATCACGTCCGTGGATTGAGGAGAGCAACTGCCTTCCCCGTGGACTTTCAGATGTAACTACCCCACATTTGCTTGTCCTATTTAAGAAAACTCCCTCCAAACAGTCTGATTATCGACGCAAGAAGTAAATACATGATTTCTAAATTATTATTGAGTCTTCTCATTTCTATAATAGACGCAACGAGGAACCGAGTCTCCTGCTATCTATTTGCGCACATTTTCATTCGTACACCTCGTGTTCCTCTGGTGTGTGTCAGGAACAGTACATCGATGGACAATGAAGAGAACAACTGGCTTCCTATTGAACTTTTTGATACTACCCCACATTTGCGTGTCATATGAAAGAAAACTCCCACCAGGAAATCTGACTGTCGATGTGAGACGTATATACATATGCGACCTAAATTGCGCTCATTTCTAAAAACAATCGTTGCAATAGACGCAACGAGGAACCAGGCCTCCTACACGCTATTTGCGGATTTTACCAGTGAGCCGGCCGTGGGGTAAATTTATGTTATAAGTTGTATTTGATGTTATTTATACTATACGATGCAAAATTTTCCTAACCAAATTGTAAGATTTGATTCGGAATATGTAAAAAGACTCGTTTAAACATGAGCGAATCAAGTAATTCAAAATTATTAACAATATATTCATTACAAAATGAAAATATTCGTCTACTTTAATCAGATTAAAGAGACTAGATAGAATTCCAAAAGAGCTGGACAGCAAATAGACAATTTGCGTGATGAGTCGTTCAAGTGGAGTGCTCGATCACGAGGATTGGGGGTCAGAGGTCAAGAAAGGGTAAACAGAGCATAAAGAGAAATCTGAGTGGATCTTTAGGGGGAAGAAGGGGGCAGCATAAGGGATAGGGTTGGGCAGAGTTTCGCTTCGCTTGTCGGGGTGATTAAATGGATGTCCTGCTGAACAACAAACTTTTCTTCTCCATCTGATTGATGTGAACTTTCGCTGATGGGTCAATCAAAGGCCTCGTCCACTGTGACGTCATGCCAAATATCCCCTCGCGAGGCTTCTGAGGAAGAACGGAAAACTCATTTCCGTAATCTGCGGAATGGTGGTGAATTTTGAGTGAATTTGGCATGGTTATTGGTGGCTTGTAAATAACATTTTAATTGACATATATATTTTTTTTAAATATATTTTTTTACTAAAATCGAAAACATATATTGTTAGAATTGTGTTCTATAAGTTTAAACCCCAGGTTTGTTAGTTTTTTAAAAATTTTGTTATAAAAATATAAATACACATTTAGCTAAATCGTATTCGGTTTAGAAGCATAATTCTAATTTTCTGATACCTCGAAAGAGTTTTAAGGCATACTATTAAGGTTATTCAACCAAAAAGTGTACATTTCTTCGTGTTTAAACCCCAGTTATTTTTAATTTTTATTATAAAAATATAATTACATATTTAGTCGTTCTAACTGAAATCGAATCCGGATTAGAATCATAATTCTAGTTCTTTGATTCCTCAATAGAGTTTTTTAAGATTGGCTATTAGGGTTATTTTACCAAAAGTGTACACTTTCAGAGAGAAAATTTTCTATAATTTAATTTTATTTTTCAAGAAAGAAGTTATTATATTTAGAGATTTACCACTTTTTGCAAGTTAAAATCAACTATGGTCCCATTACATTTTATTCATTTGCCTCAGAAATTATATTTTTCTACTAATATTATTCACAGAGGGGAGCACTGAGCCACAGAGATTACCTTTATGCTACAGTTCATTTGCATTTTAAGGAAAAGAATAAAAGACCTATTATTTTATTAGAAATATAACTAAAAAGCAATGCTAATTACTAATGGGCAAGGCATTTACACCTAAAAAGATTAAATTGTATAGTTTTCTTAAAAAAAAAAAAAAAAATTATTATGTAGTAAAGACAATGAGCAAAGTTCGCTAAAAAGATTGGATTATGTCGAAAAACGCAATCTATTGTTTTCTAAAATTTTATTAAAATAAATTCTGCATTCAGGGTGTGGATAATTCTTTAGTAAGCTCATACATACACTGTTGTGCAATAATTAAGCAACAACTGTTTTTCTCCCCCATAACCCCGCGAAAACCCACCTGGGAGGTATACAATTCAGAATATAAGTAGAAGCAGTATTCTGTACTTGAACAAAATAAATAAAGTATACTGAAGCGAAAAGGAATTGCATACAATATGCAATCTAAAAATAAAACTTTTCAAAAAAGTAACATTGGTACAAATTCTGGTTTTCCCAGTCAGCAGATGTCCCTTAGACCTTCCTTAATTGAAAGGGTTGTTTTGAACCATCTATTCCTATTCAAACCAGATAATCCAATAATTGTAGGGGTAAGAACATTCCTTCCTCAATGAGTATCTGTTTCAATTCTTAGGGATTCTCAGGTGAAAGGAATCCTGCCAAAAGGCATCTTCCTTAACCATCCTTCATATGATCAATGGGATTTAAATCAGGGGGTTCTGAACTGAACAATAAAAAAAAAAAAAATTACTGAACAATCCATTCATATAACTACTTTCATATATAACTATATTCATATAACTATAATAATATAACTGTTTTCTAGAAACTCCTCAACAGCACAAATTCTTTGTAGCTTAACGTTATCGTCCATAAAAACAAAGTTTAGCACCTCGGAACAGACACACCCGGGAGAGGATCTCTTGCTTACAATAGCGACTCTGGCAATTGTACATTTACTAGAAATATGGAACCATCTATTCATCATAGTTTGTCGACTTTGCAGCATCTGTTATGCATAGTTATAATACATGTAAGTAGTGTTAGTACTAATGAGAACAAGCTATCACTCAAATCTGATAGCAAATATTCGGTATCATGTATAGTGAGGAAATTAATGAATGTCTGTGCGACCTTCACAGTCTACAGATTGAATATGATATACTATGGTTTTTTCATCGTAATTGGTGATAGACCACGAGCTAAGAAATGTCTATTCCAATGAGAAGTGAGGGATGATGAATGATGAATAGTCTTAAAAGGTGATTTTTTGGTGAAGAAAGAGAGAATTCTGCAACGAGTAGACCAGAAATGTTGTTTTTCCATTTTTTTTCTTCGCTGAAGTCACTGAATAATCCGGGGGTTTTCGCCTATTTTCAAAGTGAGCCCCTTGTGATTTCGCGAATCACGCCGTGTGATAATTAAGGTTTGCCGCATAGCAGGTGTTTGGATTCGTCGTAGATTCGATAAGTCTGAAAATCTAAGAATTTAGAGTGAACTGCACTTGTGTATCCAATTTACATCCTTAATTTTCATTTCATTGTAAATAGAGTAGATAATTTTGTATACAGAAATAATGCTTGTAAATAAAATTTTAAGCATTTCCATGAACCTGAAAGTGGCCATCTTCTTGAAGCCGTTTTAAATCTAATACAGGTCAAGACGTTACATCTTCCTAGATTAGCAAGCTAGGACACCATAATGGTCTCTTTCCCTGGTAATAGAGGAATAAAATGACAATTCTAGATTTCTCGATGTATATAAATATTGAAAATCTCTTGTGACTCTCATCTAAAGAGGATGTGACTTCATTGATGAAATGCCGATTTATTATTGGGTTTTTTTATTATTATTTTGATATTAAACCATTGAAGTTGGTGCATCTAACTTTTTATCTTTTTTAGTCAACATTAAGAGGGGAATAAAATGTCTCTTGTTCATATTAATTTATAAATAATCATTAAGCAAAATAGGGAGTTGATTTGTACAATCTAGGATATCCACCTTAATAAATAAGCAAAAGTGAAGTCGATTTATATATATTGATTGATTTTTTTTTATATCAGTGAGTAGTTCAAGAATTTTAAATACTGAAATAATGTTCTATAAAATAAAAATAAAAAATGAAATATTTAAACAAAGTAAAAATTTCATTAATTATTTATTTTTGCTAATTATTTTTTCCATAAAATAAGTTCATAAAAATCTCATCCTCTAAGAAAATTTGCGATTTCAAGTTGAGATACATTTATAAAAGTATTGAAATGATCCTAGCTTTAAATCTCTAGAATATTTTTCATAACAGACATTTAATCTCTCTTTCATAACAGACATTTCATTTCTCTTTCGTAACAAGATTTATATGTGACGTTATTGCAATAAAAGGCTTAACAAATCATTGATGCTTTGCTTTGCACGGGTTTGCAAAAATCTGTCATTACAAAACCTTGTATATTGCATCACTTATTTTTCCACTGAACTCAAATGGAAAACACATTTTATTAGCAAATCTTGTTACCCGTAACACAAGAATCTATTCGTCTTTTACAATGGAATAAAACCATTATGGCAACCATAATTTGCTGTTGTGTAATTGGTTGGATTATTTCTGAAATTCTAGGATAATATATTATGGAAGGTACAACGAGTATTAAGTTTTGAAAATATTATAACAAATGGTAATTTACTATTAAGTCATGGCAACATCATTTTTGAAGTTCTTAAGTACACAATTATATTCCTACTAAAATCGTTATCTAAAACTCTTTAATCACAAGCCATAGTAATTGAATATTTACTATGGCTTGTTGTTACTTGAAATTACTCTGTAATTATTAATATTAATTATAGGTAATTATTATTATTATTATTAATTGTTACACGTAATTGAATATCAATATGTTATATATTAATTCGAGCTAATCTAATTTTAGCTCAGATAAATCCATATAATTTTATCTTATGTCTTCACGATTTAATAATAAAAAATATATATTTGGGGGATTTTTTATTTCGATGTTTTAGAAGATTTTACATTTTGTTACATTCTTTTCAACTTTCTTTTCGACAAATTTATTCCTTTTACTATGCATACATCTTTATGAATTTTACTAACCCCATAAATAAATGAACAATGTCCACGACTGATAGAAATTTAACAAAAATAATTTGTTGATTTTTGAAGTTAATATCTAAACTGGTTTTGAAACCTTTTTAGAGTTTTGAAATGAAATTTAAAACTATTCTCAAATATTAGCCTAAATGAGCTGTATTTATGTGAACAAGGAGTGAATATTTTTCTTTCTTAAACATTATCGTTGAATGTGTGTGTTTTTTAATGAGGCTGATATTTACTTTATTGCAGAATTTCTAGCAGAAAGCAGAAAATGATTTTCTAGCATCTTCTTTTTATTGCAGAATATGTATTAACTACAGATATACGGAGAAAAATAAGGTTTATATTCATGATCTAAAAGTATTGTGAATCACTTTCATAAATCATCACAGCTTTATTCAAAATGTCTTCATAAACTAAACATAAGAACTAAAGGTATTTTAAATTACCCATGAATGCATCATCTGTGTATTCTTATATTTATTTGTGAATTATCTGTCATATCATCATATATCAGTGTAGAATATTTATTTGTGAATTTATCTATGAATTTTTAAATTTTTGTTTGGTGAATATATCTGTGAATATATTTGTGAATTTTTATGGTGAATATATCTGTGAATTTTTAAATTTTGCATGGCGAATATATCTTGTGAATAGTCGCTTTGAAATCATTTATTTTGTAGGAACCATGAACTTGTAATTCACCTTCTGTGAAAGTTAATTCGAAATTTCATCTGAAATGCTGATAGATTTGATCAGTTCCTTCTACCGTGAATTAATTCCGGCAGCATTTATTTCATTAGCCCTCCCTGCGATTCATTTCTTCCCAAACCCCCAGTCGTGAGAGACCCCTTGATTGTGCGCCGGTCCCCAGAGTTGTTAATTTCTCGAGTTAATCAGACAGGCAACCCCCTCGGTGGGGAAGGGGAAGCTGATCTAATTTCCTTTCGACGAGTGCAAAAGCAAAGTGTTCGACTGCTCACTTGACCATTATGGGGTGGTCAAATGATTTAGTAACTGTGGGCTCGAAGCGTGATCGCTTTTCAGTCCACTGGAAATCACGACGGTCAATTTTTCTAAAGGGTCTCCCACCCCCCTCTTTGTACATAAACATCTGCACTTGACGACTGGGGAGGGAGATTTGTATTGCATTAAATGAACGATGTTTCATTCAGACATGGAGCCGGCTTTCAGTAGCAAATCCTATAAATCAAAAACTGTATTCGTAATGAAAAATTATTAGCATATTGGTTTCTTCTACTGTATTGTTTATTGTTTACTGTTATACTGTTAACTGTTTACTGTTTTCGTATTACTGTACTACTTACTTCTGTAGATCTGTTTTTTCAATCACTTCTGTGGCGTAAATTTTCGAATCAGTGTTCATACATATGGAGGCTACAAAACGAGCCTTTGGAATTTGAATACCAATAACTAAAAATTTTGTTTTGGTTTTTTTTTTTATAAGGGGAATTAATTAATTTTAATTTAATTCTTACATTTAATTTTATTTCATATTTTCAAATTTTATTAATAAATTAAATTTTTTTTTTCATGAAGCGTATTGCTAAAAACTACGAATAAATTCTTATTAATTATATTTTTATTCTTATTAATTTATTAAATAAAAACTGTAAGTTTCTCAAAGAAAAAATTTGTTTTTGAATTTTTAGTTGAGTAACCATCTGCTTTCCCCAATGTGTTCTTATTATTCCCGTAAAATGAATAAAAATAATTAGATTTAAAATATATTAAATTTAAGACATCATGATTAAAAAATGATATCAAACTTCAAGTTTTGTTTCCTGATTTGATATTATCATCCGATACAAAATAAATAATTTGTAAAAGAGCTGTAATTATTTTCTAAATAAATAAAACTACAATTTTTGATAACAAATTAGCAATAAAATAATATTAAAGTTTTTAAAGTCCAAAAGCTAAAAGTTGTAGAAAGGTTATAATAAATTATGAATTCTAAAAATTAGTTTGCTATAAAAAAATTCTATTCAATTTTTCTGCCATTGGAAAAAATTTTTCCAAAAATTTCATTCTTTGTTTAATGCAATAGATAGTTATAAATGTGTGATAAATATTTCAAGCGATTTGAAACTGAGAAAAATAAGAGTTTTTACATAGATTAAAAAGTTATAAAAACTAATTTATTTTAACTAATTATTACTGAATTAAATGTTACCTTTTTGATGTGACGAAAAAAAAATCATTAAACGAAAAACCATTTGTCATACAACATTGCTCATATTAAACATTATATTATGCACATTATATATATATATAATTATACATTTTATCACTACAATACATGGATTTAATTAAATATTATTTGTGTACTTATATTCATGTAATTAATTTCTTTAAAAGGAAACTAGTAAAAAATATTTTAAAGAATTCGAAATTTTCAACATTTTTTTAAAAGCAAATAAATAAGTTGAAATTAAAGCTCAAAATTAAAAATTCATAAAAGTTCATATTTATACGTTATTTCTTCCTTCCTGTTCACATGTAATTTAATAAAATATTATTTGTTTACTTATATTCATATAACTAATTTCTTTTAAAATTAAACATAAAATATTTTAAAGAAATCAAAATTCAAAGCAAATACTTCATAAGTTGAAATTAAATTTCAAAATTAAAAATTCATAAAAGCCCAGATTTATACATTATTCATTCTTTTCTTTTGTGGCTCTCGGTACCACAGGTTTCGGGTTCGAGTCCCGGCGGTGCCATGGATGTTTGTAGTGGTTCGGAATTCACTTTAAAATGTAGGTCCCGGTCTGTCTAGCCTAACGTGTGGACAAGATGACCGTACAGCGACAAACCAAACCAAAACAATATTTTCTTTTGTTCACTAGTTGTTGTCTCTTACAGATAGTTTTATTAATTTTCTACTATGTTGACATTTAACAGAAATATTTCTCTTTTCAAAAACAATTTCTCTTTTACGCAACATTGTTCCAAGCTGGTAATTGTTATTTCCAAAATTACTCCAGTCATATTAGGCCGGGAGCTACATTTTAAAGTTGTTTCTGAACCATTACAATCATCGATTACAATCACCATTACACCATTACAACCGTCGGGACTCGACCCCAAAACCTGTGGCACCGAGGCCAAAATGCTAGTCACTGGGCCATCAGGTTAATATTAGAAAGTCCTGAAATTATTCATTGTATATTCACTTGTTTTAAGAAGACTATAGGTTTGAATCCCCTTATAATCTCTATTTTCTTCTTGGCTATCCAGAAATCAATAATTTTTGAGGATAATAATCTAGTTATTAATTTAAATGTTTCTAATTTATCTAACTCATGTAAAGAAATAAAAGTGTCGAATCTATCATTTTCACTATGAAAAATAAGCAAAATTTATGTAGCATATTAATTTGATTTTTTTTTTTTTTTGCAGAGTTCCTTTTAAATCATCAAGGAAGTCGAGAAGATTTAACCTCCAAAGCGAAAAAAAAAAATAAATAATAATAATAATAAATAAATAAATGAATAAAAAAAGAAATAAAAATTGGAAACGTAATTCAGCATTTTAAGAAAATAAAATTATTAACATTATTATTATTATTTTGTATATTTTTTGTACAGGAGGACCTTAATTCAGTACGCTGTAACTTACATTCATTTTGTTTCTTATCTTTGATTTAAAAAAATAATAATGTTTTGGAAGAAAAAGAATAAAACTTTCTACAAATAACGTAAAAAATAATTATTTATTTAGTATTTTAATAAAATTTATATAAATGGATATGATTGCAATCATTCTAATTATAATTATTATTTAATGTTTCAAAAAATAAAGATTTTATTTTATTATTTTAAGTATATTTTGTGGATTTATAAAGCATGCTTGGAAAGTTTATTGTACACATAATTCATTTTCTTTCACCACTAAGATTAAAACATTAATTTCATTGACTAAAATATATTTTGTCAAATATAATAACAGCTTTTAACACAAATTTAGTAAATTAAATACTGCTATTAAACAAAAGAATTAAGAGCTTAAAAATATTTTGCTAACAAATATTTAACAAATATCTTCTTTTAACAAATATTTTATTTTTCATTGAATAAATAAAATATTATCATTCATTGAATAATAAAACATATTTATTTATGGACATAGAAATATAAACATTTAACCGTGCCTCCTCCTACACAATAGGGTTCGAGTCCCTGTTCGGGTGCCACATTGTAGTGTGCAGGTTGGACAACCAGACTGTAACTGGGTGTGGATGGATTGTGTCATGGTTGAGGGGATGAGTTGTGGTTTATGTGGTATTCTTCTTTTTCCATTTCCTCAAAAAATATTGAATATAAATAATTAATTTATTATTATTATGTGTAAATGTCATAACTTTATTAGTAACAATAATAAAATAAATAAATTCAATAATTATTTGAAAAGTAGATGAGCCATTGAGTATTACACACAAAAGCAGATTAATCTTGTGCAGGTTGGGCAACCTATTGTAACTGGGTGCGGATGAGTTGAGATATTTGATGCACAGGTTGGATAACTCACAGCTTTATTTGCACACGCACAAACACCACACACATACAATTAAAGACATGCAATATTTAACACATTTAAAGACATATCTTTATATATCCGTGGAAGGATTCCACTTCTAAACCGAAAACCCGATACTCAGCTACGGACACGATGCGCGAAATATACTTCTTCTCCGAACAAGAATCTGTAGACCAGCTAATACGCAGAATGCGCTAAATATATTTACTCTTGGAATGAGAGACTATAGACTAAAAGTTTCTCAACAGAAAATAGTGATTGAGCTGTACTTCCTCTCAGGTGAGAGTCTCAAGTCCTACTGACCATTTCTTATGAACGCCAAAAGGCGCCCTTGCCAGTTTGCAGGAGGAAACACGGTTGCAAACATGCAAAAGAAAAAGAAATATAAATGTTAAAAGAAATATGATATCAGTGAGAGTATATTATATTAAGCACTATGGTGCGTATTATGGTGCTTTTTTGAAAAGAATAAAATCGTAAATATATGTATGTACATGTATTTTATCATAAATATATGCATGCATATGTATTTTTGAAAAGAATGCAATCTTAAATATATATATGTGTATATATTTTTATCGTAAATATATGCATGCATATGTATTTTTGAAAAGAATACAATCTTAAATATATATATGTGTATATATTTTTATCGTAAATATATGCATGCATATGTATTTTTGAAAAGAATGCAATCTTAAATATATATATGTGTATATATTTTTATCGTAAATATATGCATGCATATGTATTTTTGAAAAGAATGCAATCTTAAATATATATATGTGTATATATTTTTATCGTAAATATATGCATGCATATGTATTTTTGAAAAGAATACAATCTTAAATATATATATGTGTATATATTTTTATCGTAAATATATGCATGCATATGTATTTTTGAAAAGAATACAATCTTAAATATATATATGTGTATATATTTTTATCATAAATATATGCATGCATATGTATTTTTGAAAAGAATGCAATCTTAAATATATATATGTGTATATATTTTTATCGTAAATATATGCATGCATATGTATTTTTGAAAAGAATGCAATCTTAAATATATATATGTGTATATATTTTTATCGTAAATATATGCATGCATATGTATTTTTGAAAAGAATACAATCTTAAATATATATATGTGTATATATTTTTATCGTAAATATATGCATGCATATGTATTTTTGAAAAGAATACAATCTTAAATATATATATGTGTATATATTTTTATCGTAAATATATGCATGCATATGTATTTTTGAAAAGAATACAATCTTAAATATATATATGTGTATATATTTTTATCGTAAATATATGTATGTATATATATATATATATATATATATATATATATATATATATATGTATATTATTATTATAAATATATGTATATGCATTTTTGAAAAGAATACAATCGCCAATATATGTATTTTATCGTAAATATATGGTTTTATAAATATCACAAAAAATGAAGAGTTGCATTAACTAACGTATTTCAAAAATAATGAGTCGAAAAAATTCCTTTATTTGTTTACTTATATAAAATAAACTCTATCAGGTTCAATTTTGCCATTCCCTGCTGTGTGTTAGGAATGGATGAAACATAGGAGATGTCTCCTCACAAGAGAGAGGATGTGACAAGAAATTCGAGAGAGCCCCGTCCCCATTGTCATGCCGAATTGCATGAGTGGACGCTTTCCACTTGATCTTCCGGTTCTTCCTTCCGCCGGCCCCCTCGCTCTCCCGTCCGAGTTCCGGTCACCCAGCTTCCCACCCCTTTTTCCGCCGGACAGAACAGAAAGGGGTAGAGAATCGTATAATGGGAAAAAGATGAAAATGATCTTTTTTTTTTAAAAGAAGATTCGGACCAGTTTAGGATAAATAAGATTGTATTTTGTTATTTCATGTTATATGATATATTTTGTTACTTCATGTTATATTTCATGATATATCTTATTACTTCATGTTATATTTCATGATATATTTTATTATTTCGTGTTATATTTGATGATATACTTTTTCATGATATATTTTATTATTTCGTGTTACATTTCATTATGTACTTTTTCATGTTATATTTCATGATATATCTTATTATTTCGTGTTATATTTCGTGATATACTTTTTCATGTCATATTTCATTATATACTTTTTCATGTTATATTTCATTATATACTTTTTAATGTTATATTTCATAATATATTTTATTATTTCATGTTATATTTTATTATTTCATGTTAATTTGATAGATTTATAAGTATTCTAATCATTGGTGGAATATTTATTTCCATCTGTAATGGTTTTTATACGTGCACAAAAAAATTCTAGATTTATGGTTCCAATTTCTAATTTTTTGTAGATTAATTTATATTCAGTGTGGACAAAGAAATTGTAAAAATACTTCGTATTGTATAAAATTCAATACTTCTAGAGTGGAAAAGACCTTCAAACTAAATAATATGATACACTTATTAGTTGATGTAGAAAATTATGTCAGGAACTTGTAACTACTTTCATTGTACAAGTTCAAATTGCACACGAACAGATACCACAGACTTTTCAAGTGTGGTGAGAGCTAATAAAATAGATGATATTTGCTAAATGCCAAATTAAATATAAACAGAACAACAGGTCAGTTAGTATCAAGCTTTCCGGAAAAAAAAAAATCTTTTGATGGAATCTTTTGTTTCCTCATATAACTTTCCTGTCCACCTTCAATGCCAAATATGTCCATCCAACCCAGACTTTTGCCCAAATTGTTAAAAAACAATTACTGCAAGAAGATTTAATATTCGACACAAACGACCTTCAACTTCATCCATGACTTCCTTGACACTATTAAAGGAACTTTGCAAAATCAGGTAAAATTTCCTAAACAGTTCACTAAGGCAAATAACCACCTAGTATAATACATGCTCATACTATTTATACAAGCTGTCACTTCAGCAGCTATTGACATACCATAAAATACTTTTAACATTTCACACATAATTATGGTTTTCTTTTTTAAAATTATTCCACTTTTCTTTTAATTTTTCTTAATATTTTGAATATCCCAAACTGATTCAATACTTAAGTGGATTCCACAGAAGATAAAGCTCTTCCAGGTCTATTACGATTCATAGGAATCATCAAAATTAACATCAAATTAAGTTAAATCCACCAAATGAAGACATTTTTTTAAATGAATAAAAATAAACGCTAAATAAATATATTAAAGGCGATTTATCAATCACAAGCATAAATAAAAACATGTACATATGCATAATGTCACAATTTCACTCACAAACCCTTTGCTATAGAAATGTTAAATAAAGTTCCTCTATTTATTTTATTTATTTATTTATTTTATTATTTTTATTTATTTATTTATTTTAGTATTTTTATTTGTTAATTTATTTTATTATTTTTATTTGTTAATTTATTTTATTATTTTTATTTATTTATTTATTTTTTAAGTAGTACTTAGAATTGAAACTTTTGAAAATTTTAAACAATTTCGGAGCATTTCTAGATTCAGTATATGAATTTTAAAAACCTTGTTAAATCAATTAAAAATCCCACTTCTTCCTTTCTGTTATGCAAATATTGTCATTTCTGTTATTTAAATATTGTACAGAGTCATAATGTCATAAGGACACTCACAATCCCTTGCTTTAGAAATGTTAAATAAAGTTCCTCTATTTTATTATTTTTTATTTTTATTTATTTATTTTGTAAATATTGCTAAAAATTTAATAAACAATAATGTTATTTAATTCAAAACTGGCGATATTTCAACACCAATTTTTCATATCTGACGTCTTATTTTACTTGTTAATGAATATAAATTTCATTGTAAATGATTTTACAATACATTCATTAACATTTATTAATCCAAAACAAAGAAAAAAAATATTAAATCAATTAATAATCAATTGGTTATTTTGAAAAAAAATAACATAACTTTTTGTTATTTATTCGTATTAGTAATTCAAATGAAAAAAATGTCATCAAGGAATAGTAGCAATAAATATTCTAAATAAGAATTGATTTTAAATTGTAATGATTATTTAGCACAGTTTTTTTATTCTCTTTTGAGATGTGTAATAAGAAATAACAAAAAATGGAATGATTTTCCCTCAGGACATACAAAGTGCGTAACTATTGCCATTATTAAAATCCTTTCCGAAATTGTAAAAAAATCTCTTAATTATTCAAAGTAAATTGTGTTCAACGAAAAAATAAAATACGTATTGTTTCATTTTTTTGATCATACATATTTTTTCATGTTTTTTAATATGTATTGAAATGAAATAAATTAGTGAATTTATATGTCAATTTGTTACTGATTTTAATTTCTTTATTGTTTAATTGTTTCAGAAAGATTAAGATTTCTTTTCCAGTTTGTATATTAAATAATATAACCATTTATCAAGGGGGTAGGACGGCACCTATTAATTATTTTAATTTTAACTTTTTAAATTTAATAATAATTATTTAATTTAATGTTTTTTAATTTTAATTTTTTAAATTAAATAATAATTTTTTAATTTTAATTTTTTAAATTTAATAATAATTTTTTTATTTAATATTTTTAAATTTAATTTTTTAAATTTAATAATAATTTTTTAATTTAATGTTTTTAATTTTAATTTTTTAAATTTAATCATAATTCTTTAATTTAAAATTTTTTAATATTTTTTAATATAATAATAAAAATTATAAGTTTTAAATTTTTAAAAAAAATATAGGTTTAAATAGAGTTATTACCTTTTAGAAGGAATGATTTGATTACTGCAAAAAAAAAAGCAACGGCTTAAGAGTTTAAGTTGCCATAGTCTTAAATGATTTATTTCAAACAATAACTGAATCATGATAATAAAAATCGAAATAAAAATCGTTATTTATTGTTGCAAAACAAATTCAAATTCTCGCATTTCAAATAAATTTGTTAGGCTTATTATTATGTTAATGCATATTTCTCATTTTATTTTGGTTTTGGATCTTCCAACATGTTGTTTAATAATCTAAAAATAATTCAAATTTTTTTGCATTATTAAATGTAGATGGCAAAGGCTCGTTATCAACATATCAGTGAATTTTCAGGCCAAATAATCTAAATATTGTGGACTTTAAAAAAAATCACACTTATATATTTCATAAATAAAACAGGGCATATGTCTGCTGTAAGACACGTTTTGTGTTTTAATAACAATTTTTTTTAACCATAACATAATGTTATTGATGCAAACAACTGAATTTTTTTACAAAGAAGACATTTATATAAATTTACTGAAAATATGACAATAAATATATTAAAAAAAACTCCTTCCAACAGTACATTTTTTTTCTAGATTACTTGATTTAACTTTGCATTTAATTCATATGCAAAAGTTGTATTAAAAAGATTAGTGAAAAATAAATTTTTAAAATAAGCTTCAATGATTTTGATTAATATTAAAAGTGACCAGGAAACTGCTTTTGTGTTAATTTTGTTTTATATTACGCTTTATACTATATTTTGCTTTATTTTATGATGCATATTGTTTCATTATTCTTGTTTGAAATATATTCTATTTCTATAAATAGTCGGATTTAATGAGATAATAATAAAGAAAGTTTATATTTCAAGCTCTAAGAAGGTGATAATGAAATAAACGTTTGTTATTATCATTATCATATAGAACTAGATGAATACTTATTCCTGAACGAATGCTTCAAATATAATGATGTCCTAGGCCTAACTGACTTGCCACAATCTCACAATCCACCACAATTTTTTGCACGTTTGAAATGCGTTCTATCACTATAAATATTTAGATTTAATGAGATGATAATAAAGAAAGTTCATACTTTCAAGTTCTACAAAAGGTGATAATGGACTTAACGTTTATCATTATCATCATCACACGGAACTAGGTGAATATTATTCCCGAGTCAATCAAACCCTTCAAATATAATGATGTCGTAGGCGTAACTGACTTGCCGCAATCCAGCTTTTGCGGACACAGCAATCCGAACCGGATTTTTCCAGATTACCGAACGTATCCTATGAATGTCAAACGACTTTTGTGAAGTCCCTGGAGATGGAAGGGGGTCTATGTGGCCATCCCTGGCGTCCCCCCCATCCCTTCCCATTTTCAAACAAACACGGGAGTCACCCGCGCCTGATGCAGACATCAAGTGAACCAGGAAGACCCGAGGGAGTCATCTTGTCAAAGCGAGACCTCGACAGCTGGGTACAAACCCCCTGCGCTCGCCTGTCATTTAGCTCGTAAGCTCCTGCTTTCCATGCCCTAACTACCATGTATCAACTCTCCCCTTGCCGAGACCCAAAGCAGATTGTGGGATTGATTTCGGGAATCCTCCCCCGAACAACCAGCACTTCGTTAGCCCCTAATTGAAATATGCATCGCCGGTGAGGAAGGGTTGTTTGTATGTGCAATGTTTACAAGTCTCGGATTAGGTGTGCTTGCCTAAAAATACTGCTTGACATGTGAAAATGATATTGTTAAACATATTTTAAGATGTAGCTTGGGATTAAAATATTTTAATTAATTTGGATTTAAAGCACATATATTGACCACTTTTGACAAAACATTGTCAGCATGTTATTTATTTCTTAGTTTGACACTAAGCATTCTCAGTATTGGTCACACACAGGAGAACTCCTCTCTTTCTCTCCCTGTTTCTATATATACACATACACACATATATATGTATATACTGCCATATTAATTACAATCTTAGTATTACTTGGTACTGACATAATATATACTGAGTTTGTTTCACTAACTTAGAATTTTCTAGCGAGAGCGGAAATAACACGTCTTGTAGCGTCCCGTCTTCAGGTTGCGTATTTCTTATTAAAGTTTTCTTTAGGATTTTGTAATTAATTTCTTATGAAATTTTTGCAAATTTTCTAAATAACTTGTTTCTCTTGTTCACTTATTTCTCACTATTAATTTATTCCATTTTCTTTATTTTGTATGCATGCATTTTTCTTTTGTTTACTGTGTGTACCTTTGATATCTCAAAGTCCAATAATCTTCAATTTCATCATCCTAGCTTATGCCCATTCGAATTTTCAATAAATTTGCTTTCAATTTTCTCTCTTTTTTTCTGTTTATGGTAAATTATCTGTGGTAGAACTGATTATGAAATACACGAAATATCTGTATGACTTTGACATATATACATATACACACACATATATATATATATATATTCGAATAATTTTCAGCAAACTGAGAACTTATAGCTTTCCTTTACAAATTACAAATTTTGTTTCACTTTTATTATTAAATATTGTTAGATAATCCATTGATTGTTAGATTATTGTTAGATGATTATGAAATTTCGTTACATGTATATAAAAGATTTTTTTATATATTTAAACACAAGTATCCACTTTCATATGTTTCACTTAAAAAAGATGTTTATTCACTTCATTTTTTTTTTTTTTTTTTTTTTTTTCCCCCATTTCGACAGAGTTAATTTTCTTTTTTTTCATGATAAACATAATCTATAGCTATTTATGATCGAGTCAATTGATATTCAAGTCAGTTCAAGTCAGTTATCTAACGTGTGTTTCTTTCTAATCCTTCTTTAAATATAAAAATATTTTAAGATTAATTTCCTGGACATTAATAGAAAAACATTCCTTTCAAAATTCACTTGTTCTATAATAATAGATTCAATAAATGCGCCAAGAAAGTATTATCGAAACCTTATTGGTCTAGAGCTAGCCAATTGCAGAAGTTGAAATTTTTAAAAAAATTTGTGAGTTTTAATTCGTGAAATTTTGTAAAAATTTGTATTTTGAAAGATTGTTGCTATGGAAACATAATCTCACTTAGATGTTTCACTATTTTGTAGTAAAATTATATGGGTAATATATAATGAGAAATGCATCATCTACCTGATTATATTCCTGAATGACGATATTTATGTATTGACACCTAATATTTCGTTAAAAAGAAATCATTTCAAAGCTTTGATCATTGGACATTCCAAAGAGACTTTTTTGAATGATATTTAAATATCGAATAATAAAATGATTTGAAGATTTAAATCTCAAGTTAGATGGCCTATTAGTGGCTCAATAGCAATACTCGCTGATGGTGAGCCGTAGGACTGAATTCAATCCACTGGCGACTGTTTTGTAGACACTGTTTCAAAAAATGGGGAGACTCGATGCGTTTGTGATGTTCCTCATAAGTTGGACTGCCTGGTGGACGTTTTCTGGTTTTTCTTCCATACTATAAGCAAATAAGGGGTAGTTCCCCTTAAAATTCCTCCCGGACTGCACTGATCTCCATTTTTTCAATGACACTGAACCAAGTCGGACTTCTACCTACTGGTGCTTCATCACATCAGAAGCTGTCCCTCTTTCTCTCCTTCCATGAGACCACACGGGTTCTTGGACTTGGTCTAGATGTTGTTGTTGACCAAGTAGGATAAGAAACAAAAGTTAGATGAAAGTAAAGGGATTATTTAATTTTAAAATTAATTATTCAAATTTTATGTAAGGATAAATGTAAGCAATGATAAAATAGGTTATTTATTTATTCATTTATGTGAATTATGAATCGTGCTCTCAAATTGCGTCAAGTGGAAATTTTATTATGTCTCCTTTTATACAGTATAAGAAAGTCTTTATCTTGCTGGTGATGGGGCGCGCAACTTCTTGCACATGATTAAAGTAAGGACAAGGTATAAAATTTAGCACAAATATCACTCTACTAGCAAGCAAAAATTCCTTAAAATTTGATAAGATTTTCTTTCTAAGTAAATTTACATTATTAATTTCTTCTTACTGTAATTGACATCCTCTTACTTGACTGTGTGATAGTTTGTATCCCTCCATTACTTCGGTATTATTATACAATATTATAAGGGTAAATTTCAATACAATTTAGACGTTTGGGAGCGGTTAGGATTTCCGAACTGGAAAATAAGGACCAGTTATAAAATTTAGCATCAATGCCACTCTACTAGTGAACAAAAACTCTTTAGAAATTGATAAGATTGTCTTTTCATATAAATTACCATTAGTGATTCATATCTTTCATTATTAAACTCATCCTACTATAATTGACAGCATGTATATCTCAATTATTCCTGCAGATTGTTCAATAATATAATGGTATGTTATTATAGAGCATATTTCAAAAAACGACAAGCGATACAAAACTGAAAATTTCCATGTCTGCGTTGGAAATGAATATTATAGATCAGTAGGCTGAAGATTTCTTTGATGTGGCTTAATGAGGATGAATAGGGGAAGAGTGCAAACCCTAGATATCTTCCTTGAAAGTATTCGTTTTATTTTGAAGTGGCACAACATGAATACAATATAGAGGGCCACCAGGTATCGCCGAATCTGTATGTATCAATGTATACGCGATAAATGAATTAATGTCAAAGTCGCTGGAATTTGAAAACAACACAACATTTCAGTCAAAGTTTATGTTTTAACTCATTATGTAATAAGAATAATCAGTTTCTGATTTTCAATTGGGAAATACGCATAATAACAAAAATCATTTACAGCCAATAAAATGAACATCGCAATAAATAAAACCAGAATCATATATAAGAAATAATTTACATACAGCGAAATGACAATGCGGCGTGTAATACAAAATCCTCAACTTATCGGTTGATGATAGTGGCTTGTTACAGCTACTCTACAGGGAGTCCTATTAAACACGAACCCCGTGCAACAGATGGTGAGCCTACGGGCCCTGCACCCCCAGGCTCAGCCTTGCGTACCAAGATTTGATAGCGCTCTATCGGGATGAAATCAACCCTGCCCCCCGTCCTGTCCTTTTTTAGCTCACCCCGGTACTACCCCTTGTAAAAAAAAAAAGCCAAAGGGGGCGATATTAATTATTTCATTGTCGCCGGCACCTTCCTTTGTGCCCTGCGACGTCTCCAACAATAACCGGACACGCTTCAACAAGCGATTGGGCAAATGAAGCCTCTATTGGCAAGTGTGCCTGCCCTCTGTTTAGCGTTGATGGTTGTTGCTGTTGGGTTGTAACTGTGTGCATGGCTTTTCCACGGGGATTTTCACGGATGGATTTGATTGGCACGAGGTGTTTGGTCGGTCGCTCGTTTCTGCAGATTTGTGGACAGAGTGGTGGATATATTGGCGAGTTTTTTTTCATGCAGGTGCATATGTGAATAGTTATCAGATCTTTCAAATGAGGAACATGTTTTTGAAAGCCAACTAACACTAAAATTTTAAAAAGCATTATACAATTTAAAACATTACAAAATTTAAAACCTATACAATTAATTACTAACATTACGAAATTTAAAAAGTTATGTTATTGATTTAATATTATTGTATTGATTTCTATTTACTAAGAAAATCCAATGTTTGTTTTTAATTTAATAAAAAGTTTTAGTTTTAAAATTTGCAAATAGGAAAAAACGAAAACGCATTAAAATTCATGAAATCACTATTTAAAATCGACTTTTCAACATATTATCCCGAATACACTTGTATCTCATATTTGTATTTTTTCTGAACACTCCGAATTAATGCGCGTGAGTTTTTGGAATATCTTACTATTTTAAGACAATGAGGCTTGATTTGGTTTATCGCTCAACGTCATTTTGGGCACATTTTAGGCACATTTTAGGCTAATTAGACCGGGATCTATAATTTAACGTGGATTCCGAATTACTCACAAATATCCATGCCATCGCCAGGATTTAAGGCAATAAGGAGTTCATTCGTGATATCATACTTCCGGCATCGTATGTCCATTCTATCACGATTTCATGTTATTTTACGTTAATTTACAAACATTTGATTCGACGGTCCCCAATACCAAAAGGTACGTGAATGGCTGCATGTCATACTGCATGAACACGAAATCATGTTACCCAAACCACACAATCAGTTAAGTCATATTTGAAAAGCATCTCACAGACTTGAAAAACATTGCTCTTTCACTACCCCCGCGAAAATACCGCATTAAAATTTTATGTTACAAATTATGTTTTTTCATTAAAAATGTTTTTTCGATTAAAAATATTCACATAATTTTTGTGATTTATTAGTTGAAATTCATACGGAAAAGAGTTATTTTCTAAAGCAATAATGTCCTAAATGATTTTAAATTGATTCAGTTGAATTGGCAGCGGCCTGATGACCAATTGGTTAGCTCTCTGGCCTTTGATACCACAGACTTCAGATTCGAAAGCTGGAGGTGACATTGTTCAATGTAGGTTTGTTAGTGGTTCGGAATCCGCTTTAAGTTGTCCCGGTCTAATTAGCCTAATGTGCATAAAATGACCGTAGAGTCCCAAACCAAACCAAATCAGTTGAATTGACGAAGCTTGGTTCAAAATTCAACATACAAACGAAGCTGAACCGAAAATTTTATTATCTATGCCAAAAATGGGCATGGTATATCAGTGAGCCAGAATGCCCTTACTTCATAATTTGAGGAGGAAAAAAAGAGTTTAATAGTTCAGTATAGGTGCAGTGTAAAAGACACTGACTGAGAAACATTGAGCGTATGTAAGTACGTTCAGTGTTTCTCAGTCAGGTTACAGTGTCAGCCAGAGTTCCGTGTTACGTTCAGTGCTCAACGTACACTTAATCTAAATGACCCCAAGTCGACGTAAAAACAACCAACTCATTGACAAAATCACAACGTTAAAAGCCATATTCTTTAAAAATAGCATGGAAAACCTACTGTTCACTAATTAAATTTAGCCTTAGAAGTGGGGCCTGATGTTCGAGCGTCTGCCGCTCGGTGCCACAAGTTTCGGGCTCGAGCCCCGACGGCGCATAGATTCTTGTAGTGGTTCGGAATCCACTTTAAATCGTAGGTCCTGGTCTAATATGACTGCAAAGCGTTGGGGGTAGGGCTGAAAACCTTAACCGTAAAAAGTTAGCGTCACGGAGCCAAGTGCTTACAAGTGCTCCGTCACAACAGAAGCTGTCCTGCATCTATCTCTTCCATGAGACCATATGGGGTTTTGGACTTGGTCTAGAGGTTGCTGTCAACCAAGTGGGCTAAGAAACAACAGTCTTTAGAAGTCAGTAAAAATAATCGAAATCCGCATGAATTGTCTGAAATACAATATGTGCAATAAATTTTAGTTGTATTTTTGATTATTAGTACAAATAGCATTTTTTTTTGCCATATAGCTGTTGCTTTTAAAAAAATAATTTTTACAAGTAAATCGGTACTATAATTAATGTAATAAGGACTTTAAAGTGGCGCCAGAACAGCAGGTATATATAGACTGTCGTGTAATGCAACGAACAAATGGTTTGATATCTCTTCAGTAGTAATAATTTCGCAATCACGTGGTTTAATTAATCATTCTCTCTATTTGTTCAGTGATTATAGATATCCCCTATATATATATATATAAATTTATTATTTATTTTTAATTAGCTATGCTACTTAAAATAAAAACGTTTCATTCTATCTTACTTTAGAAACTTATAACATAATGAAAATTTTGTTAAATTTCCTCATTTAAGTTTTACGAAGTTAAAAATGCAGAATTTTAAATGCAATAAAAAACTTTCTAATCTTTATTCAATGATTACATAGAAAATTTAATCAAAGTATTTAAATTGCCACATTAAATTGTAGTCAAAACTATAACTTCAAATACAAAGAATGCGTTCCGACACTATATTAAGCAATATAGCTATCATTACGCAGCAAAATGAACTCTGGAGAGCTATTCGATAAAATCCAATGATTAGTTCTAGCACCCACCGTTTAATTAACCCCTTCATCTTCTTCACGATCAATTCACAGTGGGTTCGCATAATCGCATTACTTATCACATTTTTACCTTAATCACATCTCTATCTACAAAAATCTTATTAGAATAGCACTTTAAGTTAGAGCATTATGGTGTTTTCTGAAGGAAGTTGTCCCAGATTCCTGAAGCCGTAATTTCATTTGCTACCACTAATCGCTAAAATAGGGATTTCCAAACTCTTGCAATAATAATAATAATATTATTGTTATTAATAAATACATTTCGTTAAAATGTCTGTCAAGACGTGAGTGTAGATAAATACTTTTCTTGTTTATCCTGTATGGAGGGTATACAGGACAAACAAGAGAAGTATGTATATAATACTAATGGTACTAATACAATTTGAAAGCTCTTATATAGTATAATGCATCATATTATTATTTAATGGGCTAAGTGACACATTCTTTCATTGTTCAATTCCTACTATTAGTTCACACTCTCCCTATATATATCGTGTTCAAATTTTCAATCGTTAATAAAATACTTTTTATTCGACCACTCAAGTTCAAATACATATTTTTTAACTTGTCGTGAATGACACTGGATGTTAATACAGTTTTTTCGCATATTAATTCCTTAATTAAATTTAATTCATTAATTTTAGTTTTTTTTAGATTTAAGTTGCATGTATCTAATAATAGATGGCGCCAGATGTGAGAGGAAAATTTCACCTTATTTGTAAAGGACTTTTCTGCAATATAGTGAAAAAAAAATTAGGAATTGACTATAATTTTTTTTTTATATTACTTGTTTTTTAATGTAGCTCATATAATTGTTTGGGGATGGAGAAGTGAATCTTAATAAATATTTTTTTTTTCAATTTAAAAAAATTTGGCTATGATTGCGTATGTATAATCATAAGTTTGATTCAATTGGATAGCAAGTTACAATATTTCAAATATCGAAATTAATTTTATAAGAATATTGTTTTAGGGAAGAGATGGCCTATAAATTTCTTGCATACAAGCCAATTTTAAAGAATAGAAAAGAAGTAAAAGCGTACACCACTCCTGCCACCCCATAAAAAAGAGAATTTCGGAATCTTGGCCCAACATAGGGCTATTGCACCAATGAAGAAGAAGATACTCTTATTATTATCTTATTATAATGGCACTTTAAGTTAGAGCACTATGATGTTTTCGGAAAGGAAGTTGTCCTTGATTCCTGAAGCGGTAATTCTATTTACTACTACTAATCGCTAAAAGTGGGATTTTCAAACTCTTGCAATAATAATAATAACAATATTATTCATTAATATTATATTAATATTGATATTATTCATAATATTATTTTTATTAATAAATCCATCCAGATCAACAGCCGTTGCTATCCACTGCCCATCTCTTCGAATGTTCTACTCTTTCAATTGTTATCATAAAAACCTCTGTACTGTAGGTATGTCTTAAATAACTTTTATTTTATAAACTTTTATCAATTTAAAATTTTTAAAATTAGCTGAATAAATATATTGATGTAAATAATTCTTAAAGTTCAACAAATATAACGTTAACTACATGCATAATAAAAAAAAAACGATAACTACTTTTATTACTGCTAGTACTAAATGATGACAATTAAGTGATGCTGTTTGCAAAATTACTGATATTTTTTTTGTTCTAATGCAGCTGGCAAACACTTAGACAACTTGGTCTTGGATGCCTTAAGGCAAGCGCTGCACAGATGTTACTCCCTTTGCATTACCCAGATGGCGCGTGTAACTTGAAGATAAGCCACGGACGTGGAGTAACAATGCCCCCGCATTATTAGGACATGCTCCTATTAGGACCGGGGCCTATGGTTTTAAGTGAATTCCGAACTACTACAAATACCCATGGCAACACCGGGATTTGAACCCGATACCTGTGGTACCGAGCGCCAGAGCGCTAGCCACTCGCCCATCAGGCCCTATAAATTATTGATATAGAAATACTAAAGCTGTTACTTCTGAAAGTTTCTGATCAACAAAAGTTCCGTTGCTTGTCAATACGCCATAAAATTATTTATTTGAATTACATTTAGTAAATGTCGTATTAAAGCAATAATTATAATAGACAACAGAAACACGAAATCTTAAATCTGAAAAATCAATCCATTGTTTCTGAAGCTGGATTTGGATTGAGACTTGAGACACAGGTTTGAGAATACACAACTTTATTTACACGCACACAGACACCACATACACATACAATAGTTAACACATTTAAAGACATCTAATTAAAAATTCATTAACGGATTCCACTTCTAAAATAAACATATTTCCTCTCCTGATGAGAGGTTGTAAACTAAAAGTCATTTCTCCTGAACGCCTTGCGTAGGAGGAAACACGGTTACAATATAGATATATAGATAGACAGTATAAATAGATAGATATGCATACAAGTGCTTTACAAATGGGACAAAAACTTGGAGCACCTACACTAATATGGTAGTTGTTTAAAGTTGGTACACGTAATATTGCTATTATAAATGTGTCTAATAAAATTGTCTAATTTTAACATTTCATTCTCTTAGTATTTTTGTCTATCTTTAGATATCTATGTTGATGTGTAGGACCCATGTTCCATAGAAAAATTAATTCCTTTGTACATGTTCAGTTTACAAATAATATTTATTTAAGAACCTTTAAATCACTCTGAATATAGTACATACGTTCTACCAGAAATAAAACTGAGATAAAATTGCTTTTAAATAAAAGGTCAATAAAAACATCTAATTATTAAATACTATTCAATATACAGGGTGATTATAATTAAAGTCCCATTTTCAAAACGCTGTAAAAAAAGAACCACTCGTCACAATGAGTTCACATTTGAACTGAAGATACTTAAAGAAGGAGGTAACGATACAGTATTAAAAAAAGTTCCAAAGTGTATGAATAGATGGCGCTGTAATCAGCATAAAGAAATTGAAGTCATTTGTCATGAGTTGCACATTAAACCAACTGTAGTGTTCAATGTGCTTGATGTTTTCGGTGTTTTGGCGGAAAAAATGACTTCCAAGTCATTCAATTGTTGTGGCATATTAGTGGAAAGCCCATCCAACACGGCAAGGCCATACCAAATTGAATGGGAATAATCAGTGGAGCTATTTTTAAACTTTTTTCTGATGCCATACCCTTTCCCTGTACTTCAAGTCTCTTCAGTTCAAATTTGAACTCATTATGACGAGTGGTACTTTTTTTTTACAGCATTTTGAAAATGGGACTTTAATTATAATCACCCTGTATTTTAAATATAATAAAATTTCATAAAAAAATGCAATAAACTTGAAACAGTAACAATAATTTATTTATGCGAATGTTTTGAAACAGGTCCAAACAACCTCCGATGACTAGTTTCGCTTATATTCCGTTGCAATAAGTAAAAATAAACCGCACGTGATAACGCACTCACACAATGAAAGGGCAGCCAATCACAGAAAATAAAAACCAAAAGTTTGGCCCGCAAAATCCATTACAGTTCGGCCTACATCACATGCAAGTCAATCCCTGGCAGTTTACTTAATTGTGCTTATTGACTAAAAGCATGGTCTTTAATTGCTTAGGGTGGGGTGGGGGCTGTCCCTCTCGTGACGCGTGACACAGAACTGCAGGAAACAACTGAAAGCAAACGATTCACAACCGATAATCCTCCTTTTCTCTTTTTTCAATCTAAAAAAAAACGATAAAAATAAATAAGGAAAGCAACCTGATATGAATAATTGTCAGTGGAACAGAGTGATTTCTGATCGTGACTGGTCAATCAATCGCTTCGTTAGGATGGCACGCAATGAAGTGAAGTGAAGTCGTCGAACATTTTGCAACACGCATGCGTGCACGGGGCCAACTGTAGCAATTATGATTGTGATTTCAGATTTGTTTCAAAGAATATTAAGGAAAGAATAAAAATGCATAAAAACGACAAGTAATGTTTTTCTTAATGGCATAAAATACGCACACAAACTTATAATGTATGCCTATATATATATATAGTATTTATGTACAACATTAGAATTTGTATTTAACAGCAATTTTAAATCAATACAACGTAAGGTCATTGATTCAACAAAAGGTTATAGATTCAAATTAAAAATAAATATTACAAATGTTATTTAAAATGTTAAATAAATGCTGTGTTATCGTGAGAGGAATCAAATGTTTAGTTTAAGATATAGATGAATAAAATACAAAAATAATTATATAATTAGAAAGATAAATAAAATTTAAAAAATTCAGTTTTTTTTAAGTAAAAAAAAAAATAAATAAAATGTCTCAAATATAAAGAATGTCACAGAACTGATGAATTAAAGATGGACCTTCTTACATGAAGGCACAACATGCTGGGAGGTTTCAACCTCCCTGTCTTCCCAAGCATATAAACGAAAAATGTCTCATCGAAACCAAGATTTAAACCTCCACCTGTTAGGTTTCCAAGCGAGCTTAAAAATGAAATCAAATATAAGAATGCACTACGTCGGTTCTGGCAAGAGTCTAGGGATCCAAACGCCAGAGCCGATTACTACAGACAAATGGCAATAGTTAGATTGAAGACTAAGAAATTCTCTCAGCAACGATGGGAACATACCATAGAGGCCATGACGCCCCAAGCAACACTATTTAGACGAACGTCTTTGTTGCGTAAACCATTTACCAACATTCCACCCCTAATACGCTCCAACGGATCTTCTGCTTACGCACCTGAGGAGAAAGCCGAGCTTTTAGCTGATAGCCTACAACTTCAGTTTGAAACAAACCACGACGTTGAAGATCCTAGCTTCTTCAGTCGTACCAACACCTCAGTAGCAGACTTCCTTCAATAACCACACGTAAATGATATCAGTAAGGTCAGTCCAGCGGAAGTCTGTGGATTTATTAGGAAGATTAAACCCAATAAGTCTCCTGGGATTGATCGCATTAGTAACCGCATGCTCAAATCACTTCCTTATACTTATGTGATACTGATCACTTATCTGATTAATTTCTTAATCGATAAGTGTTATTTTCCTCAGAGCTGGAAAACTGCCGTAGTAATTCCTATTCCAAAACCTGATAGCAATAGGGCCTACCCCCAAAATTACCGTCCAATCTCACTACTCAGTGGAGTGAGTAAAATATTCGAATATACGATTCTTAAACGCCTGGATCAACACTGCACAAACCATAATATCCTCATTCCTGAGCAATTTAGGTTCAGAACTCAACTCAGTACATCTCACCAGCTCTTACGTGTTAACGAGCTGATCCATGACGGCTTTATCAATCGTAAATCTACGGGAATATTATTTCCGAACGTAGCCAAAGCCTTCGATAAAATTTGGCATAATGGCTTATTACTCAAGCTCATGCGACTTGAATTTTCACCCCAGTTTATTAAAATTATTCACTCGTATCTCACTTTGCGTAATTTCAGAGTGCGAGTGGGAGGGACCATCTCTAGCGATCGTCTAATCAGGAGCGGGGTACCACAGGGTTCACTGCTCGGTCCCAGATTGTTTCTAATCTCTGTGAACGACATTCCTAAGCCAGAGTTCTGTAAACTGGCCATGTTCGCAGATGACACAGCGATAATTGCACAGCACAAAACACCAAACTCCGTCGTTGCTTTGTTAAATAATTATATTCCTCGCTTGGAAAGTTGGTTGACCACTTGGAAGATTAAAGTTAATCCTACCAAAAGTGCGTGCCTCCTGTTTACACGTAAAAAGAACATTGGTTCTATTTTGAACGTCACCCTTTTCGGCCAGCCAGTCCCCTGGGTTACTGAGTACAAGTACCTGGGGTTAGTTTTTGACTCTAAATTATCATTTAAAACCCATTTTACCAAAGTAGTTGCAAAAGCAACTGCTGCTAGCGTTAAGCTAAAAAGCCTTATTTCTCGAAAGAGCAGGCTAGCGATCAGACACAAGGTTCTACTCTATAAATCAATCCTTCGGCCAATTCTCTTATATGGATGTCCTATTTGGGCGTCCTCCTCAATCGCAAATCTTAAGAAGCTCCAAGTTTTTCAAAATAAACAGATAGCTATGATAGTCAACGCCCCGTGGTTTGTTAGAAGGAAGCAACTCCACAGAGACCTAGATATTGAACCCATTACGGACTACATTTTCAAAATTTCAAAGTCCTTTCATTCAAAATGCCTTCAGATCCGTAACGAAGCGATCAGGCAAATACCTGTATACCATCCAGGTGTGGCTAGCTCCAGGAAGAGACCTAGAGCTATCGATGATACGCACTGGGAATCTTTCCCGGCATTGAAAAGGCGTTGTGGAATTTATTCTGCAACGTCCGATTCTACCGCTGTGGCTGTTGTCTAGTCATTCCAATCACTTCAAGCGAATCTGAGCTGCAACTTTTGGCATTTAAATCTTTAATTATTTGCTACGATGTGCACCTTAACTTAGAACATGGCTATCTGACTCTTAATTGTAATTTTAATTCTTTTGTTTGTAAATTTTTAAATGGATCATTTGCTTTTTAATAATAACTTTTAATTATTCTAATTGTTTGCTCACTATTAATTAATTTAATAGTTTATCTTAAGGAATTTAGCTTTTGTTTACTTTTCGTCAAGCTTGGTATACTTGGTAAGTTGGTATACTGTTTACTTTGTTACTTGGTATACTAACTTGGTTTTGTTTAAATTTTTAACTTCGAACCTAACTTTGTTTTGTTTTAATTGAATGTCTCACCGTTAATTTAATAGCTTTATTAATTAATTAATTTTAAACTGCTCTCTTTCAAGCAACACCTGTTTATTATCCATATATGTAACGAAATAAAAATGTATTTTTCCCAACTTCGGCTGGGTTTTTAAGAATGTTACACCAAAGGACTGATGGCGCCAACTGTCGGCGTGCCAGTCAAACAGCAACTGATGATGTCTTTTGTATGTTTTGTGCTATTATCATAATTCTTTTATCTTATCATTTTCTTAGCTTTTAAAATTGTTAATTTTAACTTTAATCTTTTTTTTTGGGCATCGTCAACGGACTCCTAATTGTACCCATAGCTTTAGCTTTTTCGATCTCTTGCTTTAATTGTTCTCAAGCAAGAGATGTTTTTCCTAAATTTTAATTGTTCTATTTTTATTTATTAATATTCTATAATTTAAGCAATTACATTTTATGCAAATTTTCTAACTAAATTAAGATGTGGAGGTATTGTGGTTCTTAAAACCACCTAGGAACTCCGTAACAGGTACGCCCGTTGCCCTGTGCACAAATTCAAACTTAGGGGGCTCTTTTATAGTGTAGCGGTTTCTACCGTAAGGCCAATGATATTTCTCCAAATCCAGTTTTTGCCGCCAAATTGGTGGTTGCCAAACGGAGATAATTAATTCAACCTGATCAGTTACTTAAGGGCTTATTTTTCATGAAAAGTCTAATCGTATTTGAAAATTACGTTGAGATTAATTTAATATTTTCTCACTTTTCGCGATAATATTTTAAACTAACTAAATTACTAATTGATTTTTATAAGAATAAATATTTATTGTTCAGGCAGATGTACGGGAAGTAAATATAAACAATTAGAAATGCAGTAGCAGCAATGATATAACATCAAATTATTATATTAAGACAAAAACAAACGTCAATATGCTATTTGAAATCAATCCTAGTAATTTGCATGATATTATAGAATATAGGAATAAAGTTATGAATTCAGACAAAGTAGAAGAAGTTCTCAAACAAAAGTACAAAGATTTGATTGGATTGTCTATTCGAAGATTGAATATACAGTGTAATTGCAAATATTGATGTATATATTTGCTTATAAGGGGATGTAATAATTAGAAACTTGCATTGTAATATTTTTTTAAACACCAGTAAACCAAATATCACATTAATTCTAGTTCAACTATTGAAAATCGTGATGAGATAAAAAATAAAATAAATAAATTGATAAAATTATTACCGTAATTGGCACTTGTCAAGCCACCGAAATTAGGAAACTTGTCCCAATCCTTAAGACAATTATACTTTGTGGTCGTCCAGGTATTGGTTTAAGAGTCCAACAGAAAATGCACGGACTGTAAATAAAGGAAACTTTTGTGCTCTATTAAGAGAAAAAAATCGACTTTAGTTGTACAGTTTTTAAAAAACCTTTGTAGCATTCTGCCAAAAATGTTGTTTATGTAAGTGGATATATCCAAAATAATATATTTTTGTAATAAATTAGTACTCTACAGAGAGTGCAAACCCTAAATTATTCTGAATGTTTTTCCATATTAACAGATGATGCATAGGATAAATCCACAATTGAACAGTTTTCTTTATGAGTTCGTTATGTAAATGATAAAGGAAACAAAATATATAAACAATAATTGCATTTCATACTTATTTTAAATACGACTGAACAAATTTAGGCGAATAGAAAAATTAAATGTCTTAAAAATTACGAAAATGCAACCATGCTTCCTCCTACACATTGGTAGGTACGCCCTTGTGGCGTTCAGAAGAAATGGTCAGTCAGCCTCGAGACTCTCACAGGAGAGGAAGTACAGCACATCTTGCTCTCCCGCTGAGATACGTTTATTTTACAGTTTCTCATCCCGAGAGGAAATATATTTAAAGCAACCCTGCGTATTAGTTGACCTACAGACTCTCATTCGGTGAGGAAGTACATTTCTCTCCTCCTGCGCGTACATGAGCATCGGGTTTTAGAAGTGGAGTCCTTCCACGAATCTATAATTATCTGTGTTAAATATTGTACGTCTCTAATTGTATATGTGTGGTGTTTGTGCATGTGTCAATAAAGGTCTGAGTTCTCAAACCTTTTATCTCAACCCAATCACACCCTGTTATACAATCTGGCTGCCCAACCTGCAATCTATATATAAAATTCTTATATGGACAAGGTCATGAAAATGCAGCTTCCCTGAGTGGAATTTAATGGAATACAAGCAATCATTTCAAAGTTATATCCTCAAGCACTTTATGTTTTGTTTCTTATCCCACTTGATAAACAGCAACATTTAGACCAAGTCCCAAAACCCGTGTGGTCCATGTAAGGAGGGAAATGGGTGGCAACTTCTGTTGTGAGGGAGCTCCCGTAGGTAGAAGTCTGACATAGCTCCATAACGCTCACTTTTTACGGGGTGGCATAGTCAACCCTACACCCAACGATCAACAGTCATATTAGTCTGGGACCTACAGTTTAAAGCGGATTCCGAACCACTACAAACATTGATTGGCAACGTTGGAACTCGAACCCGAAACCTGTGGCACCGAACGCTGGTGAGTGTGCCATTAGGCCACTCAGCACTGTATGTGCATCGCTCAGTAAACAGTTTGAATTTAACAATAGAGATGCCATAAAAGTAAACAACGTTGAAAAAAAGCAATGAGTATAACTGATAAAAAAATTATAATGTTTTCCATACTCTGAAAAGACAAAAAGTATTGATATCAGAAATAGAATTTGCCCTGGAATTACACAGGAAAAAATTTACGAACGAAAACTAATTTGAGCAATAATGACATCTATAAAACTTTATGCAACGTAAAGTGAGTTATCATATTTTTGTAACAATTTACACTGTGGAAATGTATACGCTAACAATTTACTTAATACATGCAACGATGCTAAAAATTTGATTTCGATCAAAGCGTCTATGATCTACTAGCAATATAGTACTATAGTTCTATAGTTCACATCAGTACTATAGTTCACATCCTGGAAAAAAAACATGGTCTTGGAATGACAGAGATACGTCGTGTCTACTATTGAAATGTTATCATGTGTCTTGAGCGAAATCAAATATTTAACATCGTTGTGTATACATTTTAAAATTGTTAGTGTATACGTTTTATCTGTGCAAATTGTTACAAAAATATGATAACGCACTTTACACTGCATGAAGTTTTATTGATGTCGTCATTGCTCAAATTAGCTCCATTCGCAAAGATTCCGAAATATTTTTATTGCTGTTAGTGATCTAACGAATTCTATTTTGGAATAAAAAAACAAGAATTGCCTTTCAGCAAATACCAGCTTATGCTATAGAAGATTTTTTTTCAGAAGAACGATATATGTGCCGTTTTTAAATCTATTGTTGTACCACTTTAAAAAGAGATTTATCGATCGTACAGCTATACTACAAAAATTTGATGCGCATTTTCCAAGTATAAATTGGCAGAAAAGAAAGCTATATGACTTAAATTAAATTAATAAATAATTATTAGATTTATGTAAATTTTGTAATATTTAAACTAGCACCTACCACCATATTGGAAAAGGGATCAAAATTGTGGTTCCATGAATTTTCCGTAATTGCATTACGTAAAAACATAATTGAAGCATTAGGCGAATGTTAGGTGAATTAGTATAAATCATAAAATATATTCTTATTAATATTATTTTTCATCATAATATATATTTCTTATTAATGTTCTATTTCTTATTAATATATCATGCACGAATGAAGGGCAGTGTAGGGAAGTAGGGCAAGAATGTTTAAATGATTTAACTTTATTAAATATCTATCGAAATATTGAACGATGTAATATATTGAGTGATGTAATTGACATGTATTGAACGATGCAATCGATGAAATGGTAAAAGATAAAAACAAGTTGAATTATAATTTTATGCAAGTTTTTAAGAAATTAAATTTAAACGTTTTCTGCGGCACTTTTTAACGTATCGAACTTATCACATTGTTTTGCTGTTAAAAATTATGTTTGTAATTTGATTAAAAAGATTAATTAGACGTTTTTCAAGATTTTTGGTTATGCAACAGATAAAAAAAACAATGAACGCAGTAAAAAAAAAAAAAAAAACCTCTGATAATTCATGAAAATTTTTAAATTATGATAAATAATAAAATTAAATGTTTTATTGTATATATTAGATTATAAATATTTTTAATATAGCGTTTTAATAAAGAATACAATTCTTTTAAAGTGTTTTTAACTATTAGGGAATGATTTGAATAGAGAAAAGTTTAATTTTGTTACAAAATATTTACATTCCAAGGAAACTATTCTAACGTCACTCATTAAAAATAAAATTAAATAATCAGTTAATAATCAATAATAATAAATTTAATTAAATAATCAAAGTTAAAAATACAATAACAAATTGACTACTATTGTGATATTAATTCATTATGTGATTCTATCATTATTATTATTAGAAATGTTTAATTCTCTTACAAAATATTTACATTCAGAGCAAAATATTTTAACGCTACTTATTAAAAATAAAAGTTTATAAAAAAAGAAATTAATTAAATAATCGAAGTTAAAAATATAGTAACAAATTGACTATAATGTAAAATTAATTCATTATGTGGTTTTATTATTATTATTATTATTATTAGAAAAGCTTAATTCTCTTACAAAATATTTACATTTCGAGCAAAATATTTTAATGTCACTCATTAAAAACAAAAGTTTATAAAAGAGAAGTTAATTAAATAAAGGAAGTTAAAAATATATTAAAAAATTGACCACTATTGTAACATTAATTCATTTTGTGATTATATTATTATTATTATTACTATTTATGCAGAATCATGTTTAATCTATATTTCAATAATTGCTAAATAATACTTTCTCGAAAAGAGATTGATTCTTCAAATTGTCCGTGTATGTAAGATTTAAATACATAAAATTGTGTAAAATATGTATTAAAAAAAAATAACTTGCAAAACTTAAACGATATTTTAAACGTTTTTATATATCCAATAAAACGAGAAACTGCAAAAAGGACTTGTATATAATTTGAAACTCCTGAATACTCTTATTTTGTTCGAACGTCAATTGTTTTCATTAGATGATTAAAAAGAAGTAAAATGATTAAGTATTGTTGAAAATATTTCATTTCGAATATTTTTCTTTCTCTAAAGCAGACGAAAAACAATAGATTTTTATAATTTTTTTTTTAAGAAAAAGGGGGAACTTTTGACAAATTCATTAACATAATGTGTTTATCATTTATGTTTATTCTAAAATAAAACTAACCTTAAAATACAACTTAATAATCTTAATTGCATGATTTTTTATTTAGTTATTTATTTTTTGAAATCGTTAAAGTAACTCTATAATTTAATTCTTTGTAAGGAAAAAAATAATTGTGGCGCGAATTCAAAATATTAAAATAAAGATATTTTGAATATAGACTTTATTTAACCATAAAGCAAAGAGAAATATTTTACGTCAAATATATATATACAGTCTGAGTAAAAACTTTAAGGCCAGTAGACATTTTTGAGAAAATGGAAACATTTAAACTGAGGAATTAAAATACCATTTGATTGATAATTATTGAGCTTAAATAAAAGTAAAAAAAGTAGAAAACTTAATTTGCAAATATTTTATTATTAGAAAATATTACAGAACACACAGATGAATATTTGAGCCTGAGTAAAAACTTTAAGGCCAACATAGAAAATAACATATAAGAAAAAAATTACAAATTCTTAGAAGGTTGTGTAGGAGCCATTACTTCAAATTACTTCAAATATTCTTGTTTTCATGGATGAAACGAGTTTTTGACAAAGGGTGGGGTCGGTTTTATACCATTCATCTTCGATAGTAGATTTTAGCTCTGTTGTTGATGTAAAATGTCTCCCACTTGCATAAAATCTTCTTGCTAAGTCAGCCCAAAGGTTCTCGATTGGGTTGAGGTCATGTGATCTAGCTGGCCATTTCACAGTTTCAACATTGTTGACTTGGAACCAATTTTTTGTGCTGTTACTCGAATGGATCGGTGCATTGTCTTGCTGATATTTCCAATTTTCTCCAGCAAGACATTCAGCATTTGGCAAAAGATGATTTGTTAGGACATTTTGGTATCCTTGTGAATTCATTCTACCTGAAACGAATGCAATTGAGCCCACACCATTGTAAGAAAAACAGCCCCAAGTTATGACAGACCCTCCACCTAATTGGCGCTTGAAGAATATTTCTTTTTCATTTCTTATACACTATCTCGAAGAAAGTGACGGGACACCCCTCGAAAAGTAGAAAAGTCGACAATACAGCTGACACATGCGCAATAATAGGTATCACGTGTCAGCCATATCCTATAAATACTCTGTAGAATCGATTAGAGTTGTTTTTTGTCAAGATGCCGCCACGGGAAGAGTTGTCTGAGTTCGAGAAAGGTGTGTTGGTTGGATTGCATCTTGCCAAGGTGTCAATTAGGGAGATATCCCGTCTCCATAACTGCTCAAAATCAACTGTAGCACGTGTTGTGTGACACTACAAGACTGAGGGACACTGTCAGAACAAACTCCAAAGTGGACGACCTACAGTTCTCACCAGCAGGGACCGGCGGGTGCTCGGAAAGGAGATTCGAAGTAACCGTCAAACATCCATGGATAACAACGCTAATGAGTTGAGACAAGCCACAGGTGTGGCCGTTTAGACCAAGACTCTTCGTATTGAGGCCCATAAGTTAGGTTACATTGGACGTTCGGCGGCCCATAAGCCTTTGATTACGAAAACCAACAAGAAAGCGCGCCTTCGATGGGCCAAAGACCACCGTACTTGGACTCTGGATGACTGGAAACGCGTCCTTTGGAGTGACGAGTCATGATTTACCCTTTCCCGTTCAGATGGACGTGTTTGGGTATGGCGTTTACCAGGAGAATGCCTTTTGCCGGAGTGTGTCGTCCCAACTGTAAAGTTTGGTGGAGGAGGATTGATGGTATGGGCCTGTTTCTCCTGGTATGGGGCTGGCCCACTGGTGAAGGTTGATGGTGCGATGAATGCCGATAGATACTGTGATATTCTCGACAATCATGTCCTTCCTACCTTGTGGGAAACGTACGGTATGGATGATTGCTGGTATCAAGACGACAACGCAACATGCCATGTTGCAAGGAGGACTCTTGATTGGTATGTGAACAACAACGTTAAACGCATGGAGTGGCCGGCGCAGAGCCCTGATCTTAACCCAACTGAACATCTCTGGGACGAATTGGACCGTCGGTTGAGGGCCTGCACCCCACTCCCCAAAAGCAAGCCTGAACTATGGAACTCCCTGTTAAACATTTGGAAGGAAATTCCTCTTGCCACTATGGCTAATTTAGTGGAAAGCATGCCCAGAAGGGTTGCAGCTATGATCGCAGCCAAAGGAGGCCCTACCTCCTATTAATTTTAATAAATATGGGTTTATGTCGTTATAGTATCGTGTCGCGTCACTTTCTTCCACATAGTGTATCATGCCAGTAGAAATTCCAGCCATCTGGACTATCCAAATTCCATTTTTTTTCGTCAGAAAAAATTATTTCCATCCATTGGTTGTCTCAGGTCATGACTTTCTGGCCAAAGTTCAAACGCTCTATTTTGTGTCTCTGCAGTAACTGAGGCTTAGTCAATTTTGCTGTATAAGTGTACCTTCCAGACCTTCTAATTGCGTTATAAATCATATTTTGACAAACTTTTAAACCTGTCGTCGGAATCAGTTTCCTGGTTGAGTACTTTCCAGTAGATGCAAGTTGGCAAACTTTTCTTTCATCACGCCAGGACAAAGCTTTAGGTCTTCCCCCAGTATTCTTTTTACCATAATTGTCTTTCAATTTTAAAAAAATTGTTGACTACAGTCTTTGACTTCCTATCTTTATCGCAATAGCATGATTTCTCATTCCTGTTGAAGACAAAGCTTCGATTTGTCCTCTTTCACGATCAGTTAACTTCTTACCCTTCGCCATCTTCACAAAGATCACCAATACTTCGAAGAAACGTATGACAAATATGAAAATTGCAGCGTTGTCACAAGTTAGTAGTTGCAATGGTAATTACACGATTATATTATATTTATTTTTAAAAAATGACTGGTGGCCTTGAAGTTTTTACTCAGGCAGAAATACTAACTTTGTAAATAACCACATGTTTCTCATAATTATGTATTTACAAATTATGTTTATAGCATTTATTTCTTATCAATGAACTTTAATAATTAATATTATTTGAATCCCTTTTATTTCATTTTACATTTTCTCAAAAATTTTTACTGGCCTTAAAGTTTTTACTCAGGCTGTATATATATGTCTGGGATTACATAATTTTTTATTTTTCTTGAATGAGCATGCTATGTACAAATTGTTAGCTACATAGTAGTGCCATCTATGAGAATATCTCTTTACTATTAAATCCAATCTGAAAATGTTGAAAAGAAATAAAAGAAAAAGTAAAAGAATAAAGATAGAAATTATTATCACAATTTAAATTCAAATATTTTAATATTTTAATTTTTAAATAAATGTTCTGTGAGAAACTGTTACAAATTTTTAATTTGAACTTTTCCAAATTTTTTTATAATATAAGGAAATTATTTTAAATAATATAGTAAAGCTACATAAATTTTGTGTGTAATATTCAGAACGTAAGGAAATTTTAAATGATATTAAAATTTAAAAATTAATTCAGATACATAATATTAGTATGAAAAATTATGCTCATTTCACTATAACTAAATATGCATATTTAAAACTGCTATAAAAAAATTTATAAAAATTTTGTTTATTAAAAGCTAAAATTATTTCTGCAGCAATTTTAATTTTATTTTTGTCTTGAAAAGTTATGTGTAAAACTAATACTTGAATTATAATATTAATTGAATAAACTATGAATTTATTTATTATTTTAACTGAATAAATTATGAATTTATTATTTTAAATGAATAAATTAATAATTAACTTGAATAAATTATTTTATTAGAAGAAAGTAAGAATTTATTTGGGAAGCAAATTAATTTAGAAGAAAAAATTTGAAAGTAACTAACAAAAATAACGAATCGCTTATAACAATTTCATCACGGAAAAAAAGTATAAATAAATTTATTTCTTAAAAGTTATTTATGGTATTTTTTGTTATCTTCCTTAAATATTGAAATTTCATTTGGAAATTACAATAAAAGTTATTTATGGTATTTTTTGTTATCTTTCTTAAATATTGAAATTTCATCTGGAAATTACAATAAAAGTTATTGTATTTTTAATTTTTTTGTAAAAAATATCTTTTTTTCAGAGAAGCATACTATTACAAACATTTACTGTAGACATCATCATAACTTTTTTAAATTAAAACTAAAGAAAAAATTAATAAATATATTAGCGATAATTAAAAAATAATGTATATTATCATTCATTAATGCATTTAAGAATAAGATTTTTTTTTATTATTGTTTGTAACACATTAAAATGAGCATATTTTGATTGATATTTGTTGTTCATTTTCTAGTTACTAGATGGCAGCACGAGTAAGGTACTTTATTGGAATAATAATTCTACAATAAAGTGCTTCTCTGTCATATTTCAGAAAAATATGTATCCAGATATAAAAATAAATACAGTTTCTCTTACTCATTTTGGACGCGAACAAAAGTTAAGTGCAAGTAAGAAAACGAAATCGCGGCCTACTCGTAAATATAATGAAAATTATTTAAACTTTGGTTTTATTTGGACAGAATATAAAATTCATCCTTTGTCGCTATGTTTAGTATGTGAATGTAAAATATATCATCATATAAATAATTAAATCAATAAAATATATACACTTTTTTTTTCGTCTGTTTCCTAGAATTACTTTCACTAAATTATGCGAATGATTCTTTATTGTGCTATGTTAAATATTACGTACTCTTTCAAAATTATAATATTTGTTTCAAAATTTTGAACTAAATTAAAAAAAAAAAATTAAAGCTAATTAATTTCTCTAATTTAGAAAATTTAAAGATATTATTAATGTTTATTTATTTTTACAGAAGCAACGAAAGCTTGAGTTAAAATTGCAAAAAAATTAAAATGTTGACATTGCATTGGGCGAGCATTGCATTGCATTATATTATATATTAAAATAATATTTATAATATATTATATATATATATTATATTATTATATTATTATATTATATACACTCAAGAGCCAAAACATTCTGACCACCCCTACATTTTGCAATGAACTCGCCGGGATGACGTGGAAGGCACGTGATCAGTTGGAAGTGGTATTTAACTGGTATTATGTGGTGGTATTAATCCATGCCAAGGCGGGTTGAAGCTGTGTTGCGCGCCAAAGGTGGGCCAACTCGTTATTGACAGGTGGTCATAATGTTTTGGCTCTTGAGTGTATAATTATATTATTATTTGTAAAAGAAGAACAAAGGATGAAATAGGTTTTAGCACTCAAGCATTTAACAGAGGTAGATTGCTCAGAGATTATATTTTTTAATTAACCAAACTTTCAAGTAAACTTTCTCTAGGCTCTATTTTACACAATATTAATGCATAGAAGATATTTAAAATATTTGAGTAACAAACTAATGCATAAAAGATATTTAAAATATTTGAGTAACAAACTAATGTATAAAAGATATTTAAAATATTTGAGTAACAAACTAATGCATAAAAGATATTTAAAATATTTGAGTAACAAACTAATGCATAATATTTAAATATATATTTCACAAAATTTGTGTCGTCAATGCTACAATTTACATTCAAAATTTCTTTAAAATTTGCAGGGGTACTTCTAATACAAAATCTAAATGAACTGAAAACAAAATTTCCGAATTTGATCAAAATGACTAAGAGAAGAAATGCCCCTATTAGGTTTGGTGACTTTTAATATTGACGAACATTGGTTGACGTTATTTTTTACGTTGTTGTACTTACTATTCACAGACAGGCTGACGTAAAATAATTAAAACATACTAACCGCTGAATTATAACCCCCTAAATTTTATTTAATAAATAAGAAACAAATTTCATTGTCATTTTAAAAATAAAAATGTCCTATTTAATTAAGACCCTGTACCCCCGAAGAAATCACCAATGTTGCACTGTGAAGTATATTTCCAATCCCTTTAGGTTACCGTAATTCAATTCAAGGAATTCCCGTTCTACCATCTCTAGATGTTCGAAAGCTATGGGGGTGAGATATAGTATGGAGGTTAAAGAAAGCATTTATAGGAGAAAACGTTTCTGAGAACCACTCAAAGTTTTTATTATTAAATTTACAATGTCATCGAAGAAAAGAAAACTATTCAATCAGATCGGAATCCGTAGATTCGTTCAAAAAGTCCGTGAGCTTGTATGAGAAAAAAGAACCCATTATTTTGGTTTTTATAATATAACTTGCATCCTTTTCTAATTAATCTTGGATTTGTGATGTAAATTTATGCTCTAAGTTATGATATCATCACAGATTATAGTGATTAGCAATAGCAATAATAGATTGTTCTCTGACATTTTAATACAAATTAAACAACGTTTTCTTATCACCTTAAACATCACTGATTATTATTCACTTGTGTAAACTGAATCAAAATTTAGTAGTTTTTTTTTTAAAATTGGTTTAATCACTTAAAAATATAATCGTGACCAAAAGTTCCATGATTTTTATTTTACTTGTAAAAGGCTCGTAAATATTTAAATTAAAATTTTTAAAATTTTTAATAGGCATTTTAATTTATACCCCCTTGGCAGAAATAATTTTAATATATAGATTAAGAACCCTTGAACTTTTATATAAAACTTACCAACTTATAATTTTATATGAAAGATTTAATAAGTTTTATTTTCTGAAACCGTGCAACATTTGTATATATATATATATATATATATATATAGCTGTGGATGTATCTTTCACAATGTTCTTTCAAAAGAAAGAAAGCAATTTGGATAATTCTCACAGCATTCTGACAATATTCTATTAAAACATGAAGACTCATGTGTCTTATACAAGTTGATCAACTAGGAAAGAAGCCCAAATAATAGTGCAAGTTATTTTCAATAAGTCTCAAATGGTAAATCGGAAAATTTCTTACATATATACATAACATACATAAATAACTGTGTATTCAGTATTATAAAGTAATATCAGAGGAAAATCAGTATTATAAAAACGATTCTTTATTGAGAAATTAATTTCTTTTAAATGTGTTAGTTAATATTCCGTGATTCATTTGTATGACAGTTATACTATTATGTGCCTTTAATGCTGGGATCTGCGTGATTTCTGAGACCGGTATATATTTTATATTTGAAAGGATCGTATCTACAATGTAAAATATGCTCTCTTCACTTTGAAAAAATATTTACTCTGATTGCAGAAATTTTTAAAATTTTATTTAAAGTTCTTGAAAAGTATTTCAATGACATCAAATTTATAAAATTGATCGTAAACAAATTTGACATTGAAATACATTCATTAATGTAATTTTACATTTAATTTCATATATAAGTTAAAAATGGACTGCTTAATAAAGGTTCCGAAATTGTTTATAAAATGTTAAATACATTATATGTCTCTGAATTAAAAATTCAACTATTAATATCGACGTAAAATCCTTTTTGTTTTGAGACCTTTATGTTAACAGAAGTAGTAGTATTAATACCAGTTTACATTATGTATTAAAATCTTTGCGACCAAACTTAAATCTAAAAAAAAAAAAAAATCAGAAGAGATTACCTTAAAAAAATTATTGCCTAAATTAAAAAAACCCGTATCTAAAATACCCGTAACTAGAAATATATATATATATATATATGCTCCATTCTCACAGCATTCTCACAGCATATCCCATATCCCAAAAGTGGATCAGTGAAGGAAGAAACCCAAGTCCCAGTGCTCATTATTTTCAATTAAGAAAAATGAGCCAGTGACTTCCTTATGACAGCTACATCGTTGCTAAGAGACTTGTAACACTGGGAGCAGGACATTGTGCACGAGAAGTTGTTTTACAAGGATGTTTCTTTTCCTGTCTTTGTCCGGTGGAACAAGGATTATTCGAGAAAAAAAGTAGAAAGAATTGGAACTTTAAAAGTTTCTGTTCTGTAGGATAATGTAGGAGTTTTACATGGATACTTCGATGAGTATATATCATTGAAAAAAAAAAGATATGGTTTTGGTACATTGTAATCATGGTACATTGTAATCATAGGTTAAAGTAGAAAGAATTGGAACTTCAAAAGTTTCTTTTCTGTAAGATAATGTAGAGGTTTCAAACGAATATTTCAATGAGTATACTAGTATATCATTTAGAAAAAGATATGGTTTACAATCATTGTAATTATAGATTAAAGTACAATGAAGTGGAACTTTTCTGTAGGATAATGTAGAGGTTTTAAACGAATATTTCAATGAGTATATATCATTAAAAAAAGATATGGTTTGCAATCATTGTAATCATACGTTATAAAACTATAGGGTTTCTTTTCTGTAGGATAATGCAATGGTTTTAAATCAATGAGTTTATCATTAAAGGAATTGATTCAATCTTCAATGAGAATATATCATTAAAAAAAGATATGGTTTGCAATCATTGTAATCATACGTTATAAAACTATAGGGTTTCTTTTCTGTAGGATAATGCAATGGTTTTAAATCAATGAGTATATATCATTAAAGGAGATTGATATCAATCTTCAATGAGAATATATCATTAAAAAAAGATATGGTTTGCAATTATTGTAATCATACGTTATAAAACTATAGGGTTTCTTTTCTGTAGGATAATGCAATGGTTTTAAATCAATGAGTATATATCATTAAAGGAGATTGATATCAATCTTCAATGAGAATATATCATTAAAAAAAGATATGGTTTGCAATTATTGTAATCATGCGTTATAAAACTATAGGGTTTCTTTTCTGTAGGATAATGCAATGGTTTTAAACGAATAATCATTAATAAAAATTTGGTTTACAATCATTATAATCATATGTTATAAAACTAGTTTCTTTTTCAATAGCGTAGGATGGGGTTTTTTTTTTGTTCAACTTTAATGAAACACAAATAAATTAAAAATAATTAATTTAAAAACAAAATGATTAAAAATATGAAACAATTTTATAAAAATACTGTGAGCTGAATTCATTGTTCAACTTGACAAACAAGCTCAAATTTCTCTTGTAGCGTATATTGTGAACAAATTCAAATTTTCTTTTCTGTAGGATAATGTAGAAGTTTTAAACGAATACTTCAATAAGTATATATCATTAAAAAAAAGATATGGTTTGCAATCATTGTAATCATAGGTTATAAACTATAAGGGTTTTTTTTTCAATCGCGTAAGGTGTGGTTTTTGTTCAAATTCAATGAAACACAAATAAAATAAAAATAATTAATTCATAAATAAAATATTTAAAAATATAAAAAAGTGTTTATAAAAATATTGTGAGCTGAATTCATAGCTTAACTTGATATTTTGTCTATGTTCAATTTTCTCTTGCAGAGTACATTGTGGTCAATACATTTAAAAGAGCAAATTCAGTGAAGAATTTGACTTGCATTCAACTAGCCCGCTTTGTTGAAATTTATAGGATATTCTATATAATACACAAATATTTAGAGTTTCCCTGAAAGATCTTTATGAATGTCGTCGACATTGTTTGCAATGTTCTACATTTAAACGTAATTATCTGCTTAAATAAATTATTATATAGTTTATAGTCCTCTGATGGGAAAATTTTAAACCAATGTAAACGCAGCGAAATAAATCCTATCCATAAATCCGGAGTGTCAAAATAATATCTTACCCGAAATAAAAAACAAAATTGTGTCTGCCAATAAGGTCATTTTTGGGTTAAGAAATTTGTTTAAATCACAGATCATAAGCAGAAAAACTAAATTCTTGTTTTATAAAAGTGAATTTTGAAAAACTAAATTTTTTATTAGACCTATTTTGGTCAATGGTTCTGAAACTTGGACTTTTGCAAGATCTGCTGAGGCCCATTTGGGCATATTTGAGCGGAAGATTTTTAAGGGCTATTCTTGGAGGTGTTATGGAAAGTGATTGTTGGAGAAGACGGTACAACGCAAAAATATATAAATGTTATAAATATATAAATGTTATGTCAGATATTGTAAAATTTATTAAGATCAATATATTAAACCAGGCTGCTCATATATTTAGAATGAATGATTTAAACCCTCTAAAAAGGCTCGTTTTGGCAAAGTCGCAGGTACAAAGAAGAAGAGGTTGCGATGGATAGACGCAGTTGAAAAGGATTTTGCTGTACTAAAGGTAATAATTGGAAAACCATTGTCACCCAGAGGAATGAATGGAAATCTCTTCAAAGGAAAGCATTGGCCCAGCCTGGGTTGTCGTGCTATTGATAATCAGGACGATAAATCCGGAGTAGAAGCAATTGCAAAAAATAGGGAAAACTATAAAGATATTTTTTTCCCTTGATATTGTGTATACATAAAGACCGAAAACACACTCCGAAATATTTTCAAATATTTTAAATTTGGAATCCATATTTCCTACATTATATAGTTTTAATGTTGATGCTGTATACCTTTAGGAGTACAAGGAAATCAAATATCATGGTGCTCCCGAATAATATTGGTTATGTTGATTGCCAGCTTGGAATATAAATCTTCTTCCTAGTATTGGTCCAGACAATGTATATGCATAGCGGTTGCGACAGTTGGGCCATCAAAGACAAGGAGTATGCTCGACATCATTGCAGTTGCGACATCTTTGGTATTTTTTAACGTCATCAGCAGAAATCTTCATATTTTCTTTATTCTTGTGAGATCTTTGTCTTAATCCTTAATCTTGTGAGAGTGGTAGCTGTTTTTCTGCCGACATTTAGTTTGGATCTTATAAGGAATCATACGTTTAGATTTTGCCAAGGCAGTTGCAGGGAAGTAGGAATGGCATTCTGATTCTGGCATTCTTCGCCAAAGAATTTACAATTTCATTAAATTCCAAATCCACATGAATATAGTTTTATAATTTTTTTGCAAGGCAAAAATTCAGGGAATGAGCTCAGCATCTCAGTTTTGTCATTTCACATTTGTGAGCACTTTAATGGAAGGGTTCTACAAATGAAATGTGCAATTCCTATGGTTTGTAGAGAAACTGAAAGATCTTCCTTCCGGCTTTAATTTTTTGTATTACAAAAACAAAAGGAATAAAAGAAGAATAACAAAGGTACTCTATTTTAAAATACCCGAACTTACCTTCAACAAAGCAAACTATTCCCAAAACTAGATCCGCCAATACTATTTCATCCCGTGCCAATCGATATAAATTCAAACCGTTTAGACAACGATATGTTTTTAAAAATAGTAGTAGATGTTTAAGCCGCCTAGAACTTTAACAGGGTGCACCAAGGGGACGTAGATGTACTGTTTCCTGTCTGTTAATTCAATTTTAAAATTCAGGAATTAAAAATATGAATTGAATTAAATACTTCTTTAAATTAATTGAACGTAATACAACACTAAAACAAAAATATATGATGCATAATTCTTCATATATTCCATAGTCTAATGAATTTCGTGCATCTCCATTTAATCCTCAAATTAATTATTTAAAATTCACCAATTAATCTTTTTTGTATTAACAGTAAAGCGTTTTAATTTCGTCACAAAAGCATGAATCTTCACAAATACTGTTTTCCGGTTGGTTATCAATTTTACAGTTAGAAAAAAAGTAAGAACAAGCTTGATTGATAGTAAGGACAAGTTTCACGTGAGTCGAGATCGATCGTAGTTTTACGTGTCTCGATCACCAATGACAAATACTAATGAATAAAAAGTTTGAATTTATAATCAGCGGAAGTTGCAGCTGCTTCTTTCAGAAAAGAAAGAACTTCGTTGAGTTTGTGCGTGATTCTCTTGACACCTGCAACTGATATAACATTCCTGGTTTTTTGAAAAGAAAGGCTTAACGCGGGATTGTTACATTTTAAATTTCCCTGTAAGGTTTTAACCCTTTAAGGCTTCAATTTCCCTGTAAGGCTTCAACTCCAAGGGACTATTTGTGATATATTTCATAGAATACAAGATTTTTGAAGTAGAGAAAAAAGATATTATTCAACTGTAATTTAATTCTTGTCCTAGAAAAGATGCCATGGATCGTTGAAATCAACAATAATGCTATGTTTATTTGTTCAAGCACCACATTTTCTGAATGAATTAATACTTGCAGAAATGAAATGAATATTATATGTAAAAGGCAATGACGGAGTTCTCCTGGAAGGTAATAGGCTCTCCATTTCACTCCTGGAGGACCATTTGTACCATTAGGATCATACTGCATTGAATGAAAGGTTCCAAATGCATTAAAATATGAGTTTATTTTACTACTGAAAGTTTTACTGAACTATTATTTCTAAAATTGGTGGCATGGATCATGGAAATTAACAATGATATCATGTTTTATTACTCAAGCATCATATTTTCTCAATTAGGTTAATCATATCATCATCAATCATCATATTTTCTGAATTAGACTAATCATATCATCATCAAGCATCATATTTTTAGAATTAGGTTAATTTTTAAGAGTAAAGTAAACTGTAAGAGTAAAACGATGATTTTCTGTAGGAGTTAATGATGACATAAACCTGAAAGAGTCCCTTTACACTTTATCCTCAGGTACTATTTGAATACTAAATAAAACGCAATCCTAGAAACGCAAAGAAAAAAATACCACATGAAGCTATAAATATAATATATTATAATATTTTACTATACTATTGATTACCTTATTCTTATTTCTAAAATTGCTATGGATCTTAGAAACCAGCAATCATGTTATGTTTTAATAGTCAAGCGTCATATTTTCTGAACGAATTAAAAGCAATATAGATTAATTAAGCTAAATTTTATTACTTGTAAAAATAAAATGATGATTATCTGTAGGAGCTAATGATGGCATAAATCTGAAAGTCTCTTCACTTTATCCCTCAGGAACTATTAGATGTCAGGAATTAAATATCAGATGTATTAGATATCAGGAATAAAAAGATGTATCAATTTTAGATTAGTGTATTAAATGATGTAATCACTCATTATAAATTTATTTTCAAGACATGGATGGTAGATTGAGCCTAATAATAAGCTATTGTGATACAGATGTACCACCAAATAAGCATATGTGTAAAAAGTACTCATTTACTAACAACTGGATTGTTTATTAAAAACACGCCCATACAAAGCATATAGAAATCTCACTATTCAGTAAAAGATGTATGCATTTTACAGATTTATTTAAGTGAAACTTTTTTAAATTTTTGATTAAATTATTTATTATTTAGATATTTTGGGCTCATTTCATATATTTAAGCAATATTTTTAAAATGAATATTTGTAATGTATAAACACTCTGCAAGATATTTAAAATATCTGAATTAATTTTAAAGAATCATGGCATAATTCAAAAGAGTGCAAAGGGAAGAAATGAAGCTTGAGAATATTTATTTAGATTAATTTTTTTTTCAAATTAGGATTTCAATTAGTTTTATAAATTAAGGTAATACATATAATTTTACAAATGAAATTCAATGAAATAAAAATGAATAGTATTCAGGATATGATGAAACAAATATGATTGTAATAAGTAGAATTACTTATTGTACAGATAAGTATCCTTTTTTGGAATATTAATTATACAAAAGCATAAAATTAATTAAGAACTTTTTTAAAAGGTAAGTTAACAAAATTCTACAATTTATATTTTCTAATTTAAAAAAAGATATCTAGTCTATTAAGATATCAAATTAATATGTTTATGTATATAATATTTATAGAATCTACATTTAAAGTTATTATTGAATTTATTTATTATTATTAAAAAATGAAGCTATCACTATTATACACAATATTAAATTAAGTATTAATATTTAATATTTTTTAAAGATATTTTTTAAGAAGAATGCCATATGAAGGAAAAGGATCTATACAATTTTTAATTAACTGATCTTATTAAATGATTATGTAGTATGGAGTTTAATAAATTTAAGTTAACTATAAAAATGTGTTAAGGAAAATAATTAAACAAATAAAAGCACTCTAGGATAACGTCAAAGTAAAATAGAAAAATGACTTTAATTATTTAATACATATATATATATAGTATATATATATAGTATTAAATTTTGTAATGCAATTATATTTTATGGAAAAAATTTCTTAAAAAAATATAAATTAATATGTTATAAAAAGAAATACTGATAAAAATCTATATCTATATCATATATATATATCATATCTATATCATATAATATCTATATCATATCTATCTATATCTAATCTATATCATATATATATATAGTATTGAATTTTGTAATGCAATTATATTTTATGGAAAAAATTTCTTAAAAAAATATAAATTAATATGTTATAAAAAGAAATACTGATAAAAATCTATATCTATATCATATATATATATCATATCTATATCATATAATATCTATATCATATCTATCTATATCTAATCTATATCATATATATATATAGTATTAAATTTTGTAATGCAATTATATTTTATGGAAAAAATTTCTTAAAAAAATATAAATTAATATGTTATAAAAAGAAATACTGATAAAAATCTATATCTATATCATATATATATATCTATATCATATCTATATCATATCTATCTATATCTAATCTATATCATATATATATATAGTATTAAATTTTGTAATGCAATTATATTTTATGGAAAAAATTTCTTAAAAAAATATAAATTAATATGTTATAAAAAGAAATACTGATAAAAATGTATATCTATATCATATATATATATCATATCTATGTCATATAATATCTATATCATATCTATCTATATCATATCTATCTATATCTAATCTATATCATATATATATATAGTATTAAATTTTGTAATGCAATTATATTTTATGGAAAAAAATTTCTTAAAAATATAAATTAATATGTTATAAAAAGAAATACTGATAAAAATCTATATCTATATCATATATATATATCATATCTATATCATATAATATCTATATCATATCTATCTATATCTAATCTATATCATATATATATATAGTATTGAATTTGTAATGCAATTATATTTTATGGAAAAAATTTCTTAAAAAAATATAAATTAATATGTTATAAAAAGAAATACTGATAAAAATCTATATCTATATCATATATATATATATATCATATCTATATCATATCTATCTATATCTAATCTATATCATATATATATATAGTATTAAATTTTGTAATGCAATTATATTTTATGGAAAAAATTTCTTAAAAAAATATAAATTAATATGTTATAAAAAGAAATACTGATAAAAATCTATATCTATATCATATATATATATCATATCTATGTCATATAATATCTATATCATATCTATCTATATCTAATCTATATCATATATATATATATAGTATTAAATTTTGTAATGCAATTATATTTTATGGAAAAAATTTCTTAAAAAAATATAAATTAATATGTAATAAAAGGAAATACTGATAAAAATCTCAAACAATTTTTTTCACAATTTTTTTAATTCAATTATATTTGATGGAAAAATTTCTTAAAAAAATATAGATTTATACATTATAAAAAGAAATACTGATAAAAATCTAAAACAATTTTTTTAATCCAATTATATTTTATGGAAAAAAAATTTCTTAAAAAAATATAGATTTATACATTATAAAAAAGAAATACTGATAGAAATCTAAAACTCGATAAAGAAAGGAAAAAAAGTGGAAAGAAGATTAATTTTTAAGAAATGGAATAGAAAACTGAAATACGACCCAATGGGGAATAAGCAGATTGGCTGAATTTTTGAAATTTAAGGCATATTAATGATGAAAATATTGAAATTCATTCCTACAAAATGACATTTCTTTAAATAAAGAGCACTGTTCTAACAAAACAAACACATTTATTAAAAAAGCAATGTAAAAAAAATCTATCAACACTTTCAATTTATTATAAAGGTGTTCAAAAAATTTATAATTTCTCATGAAACATGCAAGGAAAAAAGAAATTGTAATGTTTCATTTATATATTAGTACTTAACTTTCAATTTGCGTCATTGCAGGTAGTAAAAAAAAAAATTATATAATAAAAATTGTTAACAGTTAAAATTAACTATTAAATTTTTAATATTTATTATTATATTATAACGATTAACTAATAAAAATTATTAATTATTTTAATTATTAGGCATTAGAAAATATTCTGACAAAAAAAGAAAATTACAAGAAATGTAACAAAAAGTTGTAATACAAAGAAACAGTAAACAAATATAAAAAATTAAGTAAAATCTTTAAAAAGTAACTAATAATAAGGATAAAAATGAACAAAAATTTTTTCTCTCTTTAGTCAGATTAACACTGATATTGAATACTGGTTGAAGGTTTTTTGGTTTGCTTGTTTTTTATTCCTTAATAAAAATTACTTAGTTAAAAGTATTATTTACGTTTAATGTATGCAATTCAACAAATACTTTATAACAAGTTAGAAAACTAATTTTTGTAAAATAATCATTAAATTGTCATTAGTGTATCGAAAATCGAGCTATTAATTAAAAACTGGTTTTGCATGTTAAAAAAATACTATATTAAGACTAATAAGCGAACATAACTATAAACAAATATAACAACTTTAGAATTAACTTTATAATACTTAAAAAAGAAAGGAATTTTAAAATGAAATCGAAACTACATTAAAAGAACCCCTTTAAATTAAAGCACTTGTAATTAAAGCACTTTGAAATTAACTTTTAACCAATTAATCTTTTAATTACTTTTAAATTAAAAAACTCATTAATAAAAATAACTAATAACTAATACTAAATAACAAATAAATAATAATAACTAATGAACAAAAAAATAAACAAGGATAAAAATAAATAAACTAATAATAAAAAATGGACAAATATTTGGCTAATGACAAACTAGACTTTTTCTGTCAAGGTATAAGAAAATTCAAGGCACAGGAAGATATAAGGTACAAAAAGTACAATATAGGTACAAGATACAAAAAGAAGATTTATGGTACAAAAGAAGATTCAAGTGACAAGATAATTATCAAAATGAGCACGCGAAATCACATCTCATCGATCTAAAGCCTTTGCTAAAAAGATAGATTCCTGAAATGCATTCAATTGCACAGAGGGACAATTTCATTACGCGAATTAAATTAACAAATAAAAATCTATATTCATATAAAGCATTGAGTGGTTCAAGTTTATACCTTGCCTGCAGATAACTTCTAATTTTATTAGGATATTTTCTTTATTCTATTCATATGTACAGTTCATTGCATGTGTGAAGGCTGTCCTTTAAATATCTGAGCACTATAATTTGTTTGACATCTCTTGTCTGAAAAGATTTGGGTGGATCTGTTTGAGAAAATAGAGTTCAATTTATGACAGCTAGGTTAGAGGGTGAGGCATATAGCTATCACGAGTATTAGATCCGCCCACGATTCTTATGCAATGCAAGGTATTTATATATTTGTATGCAATATATAAGTAACGATGAATGGAATTTTTATCGTAGTGAGCGATGACATTGAAAGAGAAAAATGCTTGATTAAATGGAATTGTTTTTTTATAATCCAAGATTTTGAGCTTTGATTTTAATATAAGAAATCTTCTATGGAATAGCAGAATATCTAGATAATAAAATTAACTCTTGTGGACTAATTTTTTTTTTGGCCTGATGCCGAGTAACTAGTGCTATGGAGCTCGGTGCCATGGTTGTTTGTAATGATTCGGAATCTACTTTAAACCGTAGGTCCCGGTCTAATACGACGGGGGCCTGAATGGCCGAGAGTCTACCGCTCTGGCACTCGGTGCCACAGGTTTCGGGTTCGAGTCCCGGCGGTGCCAAGAAAGTTTGTATTTGTTCGGAATCCACTTTAAACCGTGGATCCTGGTCTCATATGACCGTAGAACGTCACAAAGTTCAATAAGTCTTCTCATCCACATCATGCGCAAACTGTAAAGGGGCAACTCAGCTCTAGGTACAGTGATGTAGTAGTAGGTCTAATATGATCTTAGAGCGATGGAGAGTTAGGAGATGTACTCTTCATATTGGGTAGGGTTGTCAGCCCTACCCAGTAAGAAGAATACATCTCCTGTCTTGAAACCTGCCAGTAGGCAGACGGCCTTGGCTCATCATGGGCTGTTGCGCCACCAATGATGATGATGGACTAAACTGAAAATTTTGAATAAATAGGAATTATTAGTTTAAAATGTGGTATTTGCCTTAAGTTAAACATTCTGTTGTTGGTAGTGAATCCTTGGGTAGTAAAATGAATATTAGATTGGGTGATAAAAAAGATGTCCCTCTCCTTTATACTACAGTAATAATAAATTAGTCTTCTTTTTTATTTAAAGGCCTTTACAGGTACTGAAAATATTTTATCGTATCTGTGGTTGCATCTAAATAAATTTTGAATGCCGATTTAATTGGAATTATAGGAGAAATATATATGATTTATCCTTTTATAGATGAATTTTATATGATCTTGAATTTAAACAGGGTAGACACAAATTAGTTGGGTAAATTTGTAATGGAATAATTTACGAAATATTAATTTTATGGCATCAGTTGTATTATAATTTTAGTTTACCGGTAGATGGCGCTAGGTGGGTATTCAGTTCCATCTGAATGAGATGTTCAATGATGGTTATTGTTCTTTCTATGTTTACCACATTTAGTAGCCTTTCACCTCCAAAATTTCCTTTGGGTTTTTACTGAAAACCAAGCTTACAATCCGGAAATTTAAATTAATTCATGAATTGAAATTACGAATCAACCCGTCACTTGATTTGATCGGCATAAACTTGATCAATAAACTTAAGACAAGAACTAATTTACAGATGGGACATTTTTAGAGTTACAAACAAATTGGTGAAAACGATAAACTTTGTATGTTCCGCTAACTCATAACCATGTGTATTTTCCAGTTATAAACTATGTTTAGCTGTATAAACAACGTACGATAAACCAGTCTTTTTTGCCCAGCTAATTTATGACCGTTCTGTATTATAAAAATTAGTCAGGCACTATTTCAACAGTGAACTTTCGAGGAAATATTATATTATTTCTTATTTAATTTTAATTTAGATATTCTGACAACTTAAGTATTTTCCTTATCTTTAATTTATCGATTTTAGTTTTTGTTTCTCAATCATGAGTGGATTTGTTATTTTTACCTTCATTACAGCATGGAGACAAAGCAATATCAATAATTTGCTATTTTTTAAGTACATAGGGTAAAAAAAAATCATGATAAAAATTTAAGAAAATGTCTGCATATTTATAAATTTCGAAACAGTATAATTAAAGATTTATTGTCTTGGTGACACATAAAAGCAAATTTCGATATATATATATATATATATATATAAAACGTGTGCATTATCAAGTCAATATAAATTATGAGTGTATATCAAGTCATTATACACTTTTTTTAAAAATTAATTTCTTAAATTAATAACACATGTACTGTTCTTTAATAATATAGACATTTTCGAAAATTAAATAATCAAATCTTTTAATGTTCTACAAATTTTTATTTGCAATAATTTTGAACCTAAACAATTAAAAATTTGCAAAGTATTGATTATTATCCATGCTATAATAAAGATAAAATCCATCTAAGATGTTGAAAAATCAAAAGCTAAAATGCTTAACTAAATAAATTTTAAAAAGTGCTTAACTTATCTTAATATCTTAATTGAATTTAAAATGAGAAATAGAATTTTGCAATCTAAAGTGAAGATGAAGAATAAAAAGTGAAATTTCACTTCTGCAATAATGCGTGCCTTTTAAATTACACAAATAAAATTTAAAATTATTGTTGTTGTTACTTATCCCACTTGGCAGTCATCTAAGACCAAACCCACGAACCAGAATGGACTCATGGTTGAAGGGAAAGGGCATCTTCTATTGTGATGAAGCACTCATAGGTAGAAGTCTGACTTGGATCCGTGACGCTCTTACAATCATACGAGACCGGGGCCTACAGCTTAAAGTGAATTCCGAACCACTACAAACATTCATGGTACCGCCTGGATTCGAACCCGAAACCTGTGGTAGCGAGAGCCAGAGCGCTCGACTCTCGGCCATTCAGGCCCCAAATTAAATATTAGTGCTTTTTTTTTTTGTTGTTATTTATTAAAATATTTATTATAATATAATTATTCACAACACTTCAAGGGATATATTTTGTTATTTATTAAAATATTTATTATAATATAATTATTCACAACACTTCAAGGGATATTTGTTGTTATTTATTAAAATATTTATTATAATATAATTATTCACAACACTTCAAGGGATATTTGTTGTTATTTAAAATATTTGTTGTAATATAATTATTCAAAACTTCATATATTTGTTGTTATTTATTAAAATATTTATTATAATATAATTATTCACAACACTTCAAGGGATATTTGTTGTTATTTATTAAAATATTTATAATATAATTATTCACAACATTTGAAAGGATATTTTTTTTTTTGTTTTTTTTTTTTTAAATATTTATTATAATATATAACACTTCAAGGGATAATTTTTTCTCATAAATATTAAACAAAAACAAAATAATTTTAAAAGGAATTTTTATAAATAGCATGACTAATCTTCAAGAAAAAAAATTAATTACAATTTTAATTATTGTTTAATTTGCATAATATAATTTGTAATGGTTACTTTTAATTTGTTGCAATTTTAAGATCAACTTGAATTGATATTTAAAATATTTAAAAATTTTGCAACAGCAGCAGATTGTGCAAGCTATTTCCTGTCAGTTGAAAATAACCGCAGTTAACTGTATTTGGTAAGGTTAAAAAATGGGTCACTTGAATAGCACGCAGGAATTGCTTAGAACATAAGATTCTCAACAATTATTATTAAGAATCATAGGAAGTAGAGATGTTTGAAATAATGAATTATTATGAAGATTAAATTATACAATATGTAACGCAATTGCTGCATATAAGCTACTTTTAAGGGTAATTTGATTTTTCATGTAGTTAATATGAGCTGAATTTTGTGAAGTTTGAAATAATGAATTATTACGAAGATTAAATTATACAATATGTAATCGTTAACGCAATTGCTGCATATAGCTACTTTTAAGGGTAATTTGATTTTCATGTAGTTAATATGAACTGAATTTTGTGAAGTTTGAAATAATGAATTATTATGAAGATTAAATTATACAATATGTAACGCAATTGCTGCATATAAGCTACTTTTAAGGGTAATTTGATTTTTCATGTAGTTAATATGAGCTGAATTTTGTGAAGTTTGAAATAATGAATTATTTTGAAGAAAAAAATTAAATTACACTTTAAAATAACTTATATGTAGCAATTGTTTTACATTAAAATATGTAAAATAATAAAATAATATAAAACCTTATATGTAGAGATTGTTTTACATAAAATATGTAAAACAATTGCTACATATAAGTTACTTTAAAATGTAATTTAATTTTTTTTTTGTATTAACATGAGCTGGTGTTTGAAGTGAACTGAAGTTTGAAATGAAAATTTATGAAAATAAAAATTAGAAAAATATGACGAGCACGTAATATTAATAAACAAATTACGTAGTTTTAGATTTTATATCTCTTCCAAATTAAACATAATAGCAAACTGATTTTAACTGAAACAAACCTTATTATTTGTGTTTATTTAAATGGTCATAATTTCTGCACTGTGTTATAAGGTATACAAAGGTCGTTTGTATTATAATATTATGATATTTAACTTTATACGAATTAAAAAATCTCTGTAGATATTGATTAATAGTCATTATACTTAGATCTAGATTTATAGTCTTTATACTTTAAAATAATATAAATAATTGGCTGTTGGTTATATTTAAGCTTAAGATTTATTACTCACGTTATGAAAAACTATCTAATATTATGCATATTAATATGTAATATTGTTGCATTACTGTTCTCTAATATGCAATTTTATAAACTAAAAGCATATATTACAATATTATATATAAATTTCTATTAATGTAATGTATTACAATGGACATATAGTCTTTTAATAGTGTATTTCTTAAAACAATTTTTCAATTTTGTAAACACGCAGTTAATTAATAAATAACAGCAGTTAATTACCAGTTTTGTAAAAAATAACGAAGATAATTATCGAAAAACTATTAACAGGATTCAAATTTCCCATTTAGATTAAGAATTGCAGTTAATTATTTAATCCTGTAGCACAAATTCAACACGATGCAAAATTTCTAAATTATTTAACATACATTACATTAATGGGTATAACCGACGCATGGAAAAGTATAATTTTAAGTATAAATTTAAGGAAAAGCATTAATTTTAAAATTAATTTAATTTTTGTATTAATTTATTTTTATCTGCAATATATTTTGGACTAGTAAAATGTTCTCATCAACACATCAACTGATTTAATTAAAAATATAAAAAAATATTCTTATTATTTATATGTTTTATTTTTTAATAATGTAGCAAGTATTATTTCATTTAGATAGTAGTTTAAAAACGTTTCTTACGTTTTACGTTTCTGAGCGGGAACGCGGGGTTGCGCTATAATTTTCTCTCTGGTGAGTCTCGTGGCCGACTGACCATTTCTTCTGAACGCCATAGGAAGGCACTCTTGCCAGTGTGTAGGAGGAAGCATGGTTACACAAATTATAATTTTAATTTACCTCTAGTTTTTCATTCTCTTTTTGAAGTACACTTATTTTTACCCTTTTAGACACATTTAATCATTTTAACTATAAAATAAATACTATCTATATTCTGGTACAGATATTATAAAATTACAATAAAATCTATGCTTTAGATTTTATTTACATATTAAAATTTTGAGAAAATAAAGTATTGAAATTTACTATTCAATATGAGAAGAAGAACAGTAGAAGGTACAGAAATCCGATTTAATTTTCTTCCATACATGCAGATTACGTTATTTTTTTACTATTTAAACTGAAAAAGTGTAAAAAATAACATAATATCTATCTATGCAAGAAAATTAAATCGGAATTTAGAACACAAAGACTTTTTCAGTTATAAACACTATTTATATTATGTTCTACACAGCAACTTCTGATAAAGGAATACGTTTTAGTATTTTTTAGAATGCAGATTTTTCAAAAACAGATAATGTGTTTCGATCGGTTTTTGTCTACCACTTTTTACATAGACAAGAGACTGCTGATTTGCTAAAACGCGTGGCTTCTCTGGCATATTTAGCAATTTATTTTTAGTTGCTTTTACACGTTGTTTTATTATTTCATTATTCAGTAACAAATGTTTTTAAAATGTTTAGTCATATGCTTGACCTCTAAAAAATCCCACAAGAGTCTGTAAATGGTCCAATTAAGTGTTCCATTTTGTACCATCTTTATTAAAATAAAACTCGTTATAGTAATTTTCATTTCCTCAAATCTAAATGCTCAAAATTTACTTTCTGTTCCGATTCTATTTCATGTTCCCTATTATAAATTCTTTCAATTTAAGAAAAATCTCAACATGCACCTAATTCAATACGTATGGGAACACTCTAAAAAATAAATCTCTGAGTCTCTGCTGCTCCGTGCGCTGCTATTGTCGCTATGTTAAATTTCACGAGAACTTTACAATATGCTTGAGGGTCTAAAAGATACCAAAGAGTCAGAATGGAACTCACACTTTTTTCTTTTGTTGTCTTCAAGAAAGTTCAAAAAGTAGGAAAGTATTGCAAAGTAACTACACAGGAAGGTACAAAGAAGGAAAGTATTGCAAACTAAATAACTACACAGGAAAGTTCGAAAGAAGGAAAGTATTGCAAAGTAACTACACAGGAAGGTACAAAAGAAGAAAAGTATTGCAAACTAAATAACTACACAGGAAAGTACAAAAGTATTGCAAAGTTAGTAACTACACAGGAAAGTACAAAATAAGGAAAGTATTGCAAAGTGAATAACTACACAGGAAGGTACAAAAGAAGGAAAGTATTGCAAACTAAATAACTACACAGGAAAGTTCAAAAGAAGGAAAATATAGCAAAGTGACTATACAGGAAGGCACAAAAGAAGGAAAGTATTGCAAACTAAATAACTACACAGGAAAGTTCGCAAGAAGGAAAGTATTGCAAAGTAACTACACAGGAAGGTACAAAAGAAGGAAAGTATTTCAAACTAAATAACTACACAGGAAAGTACAAAAGTATTGCAAAGTTAGTAACTACACAGGAAAGTACAAAATAAGGAAAGTATTGCAAAGTGAATAACTACACAGAAAAGTACAAAATAAGGAAAGTATTGCAAAGTGAATAATTACACAGGAAAGTACAAAAGAAAGAAAGTATTTCAAAGTAAGTAACTACACAGGAAAGTGCAAAAGAAAGAAAGTATTCCAAAGTTAGTAACTACGCAGGAAAGTACAAAAGAAGGAAAATATTGCAAAGTGAATAACTACACAGGAAAGTACAAAAGAAAGAAAGTATTCCAAAGTAAGTAACTACACAGGAAAGTGCAAAATAAAGAAATTATTACAAAGTTAGTAACTACACAGGAAAGTACAAAATAAGGAAAGTATTGCAAAGTGAATAACTACGCAGGAAAGTACAAAAGAAAGAAAGTATTTCAAAGTAAGTAACTACACAGGAAAGTGCAAAAATAAAGAAATTATTACAAAGTTAGTAACTACGCAGGAAAGTGCAAAATAAAGAAATTATTACAAAGTTAGTAACTACACAGGAAAGTACAAAATAAGGAAAGTATAGCAAAGTGAATAACTACACAGGAAAGTACAAAATAAGGAAAGTATTGCAAAGTGAATAACTACGCAGGAAAGTACAAAAGAAAAAAAGTATTCCAAAGTAAGTAACTACACAGGAAGAGTAAAAGAAGGAAAGTATTGCAAAGTGAATAACTACACAGGAAAGTACAAAAGAAAGAAAGTATTCCAAAGTAAGTAACTACACAGGAAAGTGCAAAATAAAGAAATTATTACGAAGTTAGTAACTACACAGGAAAGTACAAAAGAAGGAAAGTATTGCAAAGTGAATAACTACGCAGGAAAGTACAAAAGAAAGAAAGTATTCCAAAGTAAGTAACTACACAGGAAAGTGCAAAAGAAGGAAAATATTGCAAAGTGAATAACTACACAGGAAAGTACAAAGAAAGAAAGTATTCCAAAGTAAGTAACTACACAGGAAAGTGCAAAATAAAGAAATTATTACAAAGTTAGTAACTACGCAGGGAAAGTACAAAGAAGGAAAATATTGCAAAGTGAATAACTACACAGGAAAGTACAAAAAGAAAGAAAGTATTCCAAAGTAAAGTAACTACACAGGAAAGTGCAAAATAAAGAAATTATTACAAAGTTAGTAACTACACAGGAAAGTACAAAATAAGGAAAGTATTGCAAAGTGAATAACTACACAGGAAAGAAAAAAGTATTTCAAAGTAAGTAACTACACAGGAAAGTGCAAAATAAAGAAAATTACAAAGTTAGTAACTACGCAGGAAAGTGCAAAAATAAAGAAATTATTACAAAAGTTAGTAACTACACTAGGAAAGTACAAAATAAGGAAAGTATAGCAAAGTGAATAACTACACAGGAAAGTACAAAATAAGGAAAGTATTGCAAAGTGAATAACTACGCAGGAAAGTACAAAAAAGAAAAAAGTATTCCAAAGTAAGTAACTACAAGGAAAGTGCAAAAGAAGGAAAATATTGCAAAGTGAATAACTACACAGGAAAGTACAAAAGAAAGAAAGTATTCCAAAGTAAGTAACTACACAGGAAAGTGCAAAATAAAGAAATTATTACGAAGTTAGTAACTACACAGGAAAGTACAAAAGAAGGAAAGTATTGCAAAGTGAATAACTACGCAGGAAAGTACAAAAGAAAGAAAGTATTCCAAAGTAAGTAACTACACAGGAAAGTGCAAAAAGAAGGAAAATATTGCAAAGTGAATAACTACACAGGAAAGTACAAAAGAAAGAAAGTATTCCAAAGTAAGTAACTACACAGGAAAGTGCAAAATAAAGAAATTATTACAAAGTTAGTAACTACGCAGGAAAGTACAAAAGAAGGAAAATATTGCAAAGTGAATAACTACACAGGAAAGTACAAAAGAAAGAAAGTATTCCAAAGTAAGTAACTACACAGGAAAGTGCAAAATAAAGAAATTATTACAAAGTTAGTAACTACACAGGAAAGTACAAAATAAGGAAAGTATTGCAAAGTGAATAACTACGCAGGAAAGTACAAAAGAAAGAAAGTATTCCAAAGTAAGTAACTACACAGGAAAGTGCAAAAGAAGGAAAATATTGCAAAGTGAATAACTACACAGGAAAGTACAAAAGAAAGAAAGTATTCCAAAGTAAGTAACTACACAGGAAACTGCAAAATAAAGAAATTATTACAAAGTTAGTAACTACGCAGGAAAGTGCAAAATAAAGAAATTATTACAAAGTTAGTAACTACGCAGGAAAGTACAAAAGAAGGAAAATATTGCAAAATAAGTAACTACACAGGAAAGTATTGCCTACAAATACGGAAAAATTCCTAGAAATTTCAGCGAAAGAAAAAGAGTGGGGTCTTTTTGACCTCAGTGTGCTTACGTGTTAAGGGCAATTGCCCAACAAGTATAACTATCTTACTTCAACAGTCCACGCACGGACTTGGTATTTTACGGTTTTTCCCCCACTGACACACTGATGTAGAACATTTATTCCTGAATGACCTCTCAGAAAAAATCTACCTCTTCTCTCCGTCAGTCTTTGACTGATGGAGAGAAGACGTTCGTGGGAATACTATATATATAGAGGTGTACTATATGTCCTGGTAAGCTATATATGTATGTGTCATGGTATGTTAAATACTATATGTCCTGGTATGCTATATGTAGAGGTATATTGTACGTAGGTATGTACTGTATGTATGCTGTAGCGGTATACTGGTATTCTATATGTAGAGGTATATATGTCATGGTATACTATATGTAGTAGGAATACTGTATGTAGTGGGAATACTGTATGTAGACGTATACTATATGTAGTAGTATACTGTATGTAGTGATGTAGTGGTTTAGGCACTATATGTAGTAGTATACTGTATGTAGTGATGTAGTGGTTTATGCACTATATGTAGTAGTATACTGTATGTAGTGATGTAGTGGTTTATGCACTATATGTAGTGGTATACTATATGTAGAAATACACGTAAAACAGGGACGTCAGAGAGATACGTAAAAGAGGTGATATATAAATGAAATTTTACTACTTAGTCTTTAATTAAAATTGCCACCATTAATATTCTCGCAATAGTTGAATCCCACCACTTTGCAAGTAAATGCTAAAACCATTAAGAGTTAAAAATCTCACAGATTTTTTTGCTCCCTTTGCTAAATGGAACTTCTTCCGCCAAGAGGAAATGAAGACCCCCTAAAAAACAAACTTTTCTTCCTCTTCCCACGAGATAACAACGCCGTTACCACTCCCCTATCTGATATTTTTTCAAGACACAATCGCAGAATATTCAGCAGCATTTTTACCCCCATTTTCTTGCAAGGCTTTTATGTTGGATAATATTAGTTTTAGTGCATCACGCACGCGGGGTTTCGGATCTTCGTCAACAGATGGCGCTGACTTCAAAGTCAAATGATCCGCAGATCCTGAAAGAAACTTTTTTTGTTTTTTATTTTTTTTCATACGTACTTTCTTCAAATGAACCGAAAAAGGTGAAAAAGTTATGTGTGCGAGATCGGTGTAATTTTGCTTATCAGTGACATATTATGAGCGGCGTTTTCGTAGGTGCGGCTCATAAGTCAAGATAAGCTTATGTTTGCTTCATGTTTTTTCTTTTCTTTCTTTTTTATAAAACAGTGTTGCAAAAACGGGAGGAAAAAAAGTCATATTTACGAAGACAAGGTGTAATACGGTAAATGTAGGGTAGCAGATTTTTTATACGGTAAAGCGTCTACCGTGAACAGAAATGAGACACTTAAGTGCTGTCGTCAGGAAGATTAAACAGTACAAAGTCAGTGGATGAAATTGGCTTGTTACAAAAATTTTTAAAATTGGTATCACATTTTTTAATTTTCTATTTTTTTCCCGAATTTTCTGTTCTCCGCGTGTGTTGCGTCTAATCCTCAGTGTCCTGCAGTGCGGGACGGACATCCCATGATCTACTCATGAATGAAGGGAAAAGGAGAAGCTTCTGTTGTGATGGGACACTCGTAGGCAGAAATCTGATTTGACTCCGTGAACGTTCTACTGTCATATGAGACTGGGACCTATGGCTTAAAACACATTCCTAACCATTACAAACATCCAAGGCACCACCGGGTTCCAAGCCCAAAACCTGTCGCACCGAGCGCCAGAGCGCTAGCCATTCGCCCATTCAGGGCTTCTGTTTTCCGTTAATTCCCTTAATGTAACCTAATGTTCCCCGTTAACTAACTTAACGTAACCTAATGTTCTCTGTTAACTCACTTGATGTAATCACTTTCCTAACATTTTTCATCACCAAATCTCATCACTAGCGAGTAGAGGACCGACATTCCACATGAAATGTTAGAGTAACTGCTTTTAAAAATGAAGAGCCCTTAATGGTGATTGTGACAGTGTGTGTAAGCTTCTTGCATGGACAGTCAAGCTTCATGTTGAGAGTTTTCTGGGGTTTCGTCTATGTCCTTAAAGGTCCTCTTCGAAGGTCTCAATCCCCAAGGCCCAATGGCAACCTTTCTTCATCCATTGGGAGACTAGTTGTAATATATATAACATGATACCAACCGTGTCACACCAATCGACATCTAACAAAAATATTGCAATAAAAGTGTTGTGTTATTCTATTTTTTATGTTGATAAAAAATTTGTTTATTATTATTAATCAAAATTGAATGCCATTCAAAATATTAGCAAATGTTAAACTTAAAAAAAAATGTAAATGTTAGATGTTAGACTAAAAAAATCATTTCCTTGCTTGAAATTAACGCATTGCACTGAGGAATCATATTGCATCATCAGGAAGCATAACGCAAGAAATAGAATCTGTTATATAATGTGCTCATTTAGAACATATCTTTTGCAGCACTGGGAAATTCAGCAATGTCTCTATCACTGTAATAACCTTTGACTCTAGACCACATATGCCAGTATCAGCAATGGAGCGACGAACTTCTACATAGACAAAGCAATGGCACAACACCGTTCTTTTCAAATGAAATGCGTTTCTACTTACAACAATAAGATCGTCGTATCATGGGGTTGGTAATGCTAGTGAGATTACGTATCTCATGCACTATGCATCCCCATACTGGTCCTTCAATTTACTTTTGTGGTAGGGGGATTACATTTTATCCCCTAAAGCTCCTAATATGCATCGCCGATACACTGAATAGCCAGCGCTGTCAGTCAGTGGAATTTAGGAATCTGCTGTCTTACCTTAATTTCAAGCCTTGTCTGAAGCCATATTTCAACAAGACAATACGAGACGGCAGGAGCACATTGTTCAACAATTCTTCTTTGTCCTTGATATTGCATTGCTGCTGTGACCAACCTGTTCTTCAGATCCTTCAACCATGAAAACATCCGGTCGATGATTGGAAAACGATTATTAACCACGCACCATTCACTCATCTGCCAGATCAGCTCTGGCAACTTATGGCTACATACTCAATAACAATAACTCAATATGGCTTTAACATACTCAATACATCCAAAGCCTCTTTCATTAAATCCCGAAGCGTGATTACCAGCCATTGCGGCCACACAGAATATTAATTTCTTCGTATTCCTTAAGTCAAAGGGCGCTGCATTTCCAATCATTTCACCTTTGCAGTTTGAGTATTAATATCTCTTGTCCTATTTGCTGTTATATTCTGGTTATCCAGCGGTAAACATACATTTAATTAAAATGTGAACGAAATTTCCAATTAAGGAATTAAAAACACATCAATAAGCAATACAGAGATCAAAATCGAGTAAGAATAAGAACAAATATTTTCACCATTTCCATTTCGTAAGAATTTTTCTATAAAATATATAATATTAATTTAATATAAAAAGAACTGATTATAATTTTCTTATTTTTTCTGCATTGCTTTAAAAATATTACAAGAATTTTCTCCTCATATTAATCGTTTAAATAATTTATTCCAATGAGAGATTTTTTAAAGATTTTTAATAACTGCTAATTGATAGTGTTGTTAATATTTTTTTTGTATAACAGTATCTGATAAAACTTGATACAATAAGATTTTTCATTAAAGTAATAAACAAGGCTTAAAAGCAGGAATGGCCGAAGGATTGTACAAAACTATTGACATTACAGAGGAATTTTAACATGGATTAGACCAGTGATAGTCAACCGTTCAGTGTTCATATCTAAATTTTCTAATTTTTTAAAATTAAGATGCATAACTTGTATCATTTTTCAATCTTTAAAAATATAGTAATGTTGATACATTTAACAGATTCATTAGGCTTATAGTAATATAAATACTTTTATCAATTGTAAATAACAATTTTCCATATAAGACAAGTTAACGTTAATTATTTTAAAGTAATGTTATTTTGTAGACTTCAGTGGTAAGTTAACTGTATGTTTACGTATAGAAATAGTAATACAATAATATTTGATTGAGGGAAAATGTGTCATTTCTACTGATTTAGTTCATACGCCATAATAGGCTGTCCTTGCTTTAGACAGTGGATGAACAACAAAACCTTTATCATGGATGCAATTGACAACGAAATAGAATGTAGTCTACCAGTGCTTATTACGAGAAAGAAGATTTAACTTCCAGTGTAGTGTGCAGTTTTTGCAACTGGATCGTAATTGGGTGTGGTTAGTTTGAAATACTTGAGGCACGGGTTGGAGAATACGTTGCTTTATTTACACACGCACTGACACCACGCACTGACACCACGCACATACAATATTTAACACATTTAAAGACATATAATTATAGATTCGTGGAAGAATTCCACTTCTAAACCGAAACCCCGATATTCAGGTTTGCGTGCTGGATGCGCGAAATATGGTTCCTCCCGGGATGAGAGTTTGTAGGCCAACTATTAGTCAGGGTTGCGTTAAATATATTTCTTGTCGGGTTGAGAGATTACAAACTAAATGTTTCTCAGCGCAGCTTCGGTTGCGTTCTAGTTCCGGTTCTCACTAGAGGTGAGACTCTCGAGGCCTACTGACCATTTCTCCTAAACGGGCGCTTTTGCAGTGCGTAAGCGGAAACAGGATAATTTTTAGTGGAAATACTTGCTAACGTTTTCTTGTTTTTAATATATTTCAAGCATATTACCAAATGCAATCCATTTTCTCGCATACAAGAAAAAGATATATTAAAAAGGAAAGAATAAAATAAAGTTATATTATTTCAAAGTAATAAGAATAGTAGTAGTAGTATTTAATTTAAAATAAATGAAAAGGTTAACAAAAAAGAATTGATTATTAATGAGCAGTTATTTTACATTTTATATAAATTTACTACATATATATCAGGGAGAAATATATTTGCTGGCATTGGTAATTTAAAACTATTTTATGAAAAAGCGGGTGTAAAATAGCAGTCTCCCGCCATGTATCTTGGGTTACGACAATTTGTTACATGTCATCCCAAACAAAACAGCAAAAGTAAAACATCACGAAAATTATATTTCTCCTTAAAATATTTTATCCCAACAAAGATGAAAATAACATAATTCTTGATGAAAAGATATATTAATGATAATGAAAATATTATAATTGATAAAAATAAATTCTTGATGATGATGAAAATAGCATGATTCTTGATGAAAAGATATTATTGCGATGATGATGAAAATAATATAATTCTTGATGATGATTAAAATTAATTCTTGATGAAAAGTTATTATTTCGATGATGATGATGAAAATAATGTAATTCTTGCTAATAATAATAATCTAAACGTACCATTTCACAGATAAAGCTCTCAAAAAATAAAGTTTTGTAATTATCTGAGGTCAGAAATTTGAAAGGAATGTGTTTAGAAATACAAATCAATCACATATTTTTTGTTTTTATCAGTGTTCATAATATTTACTGTGGGCTTAATAAGTAATTAATATTCTAGTCCAAAATAAGTTTGATGTATCAAAATGAAATTAGTCTTAGCATTTCTAGTGATCAAATTATCTACATTTAAAAAAACACGGCTAATAAAAATCCATATTAAATATGGATTTGTATTAAAGCAAAGAAATCATTTCTGTTTTATAATATTCTAAAAAAAGCCTTTCGCTTAGCTATCTTTATTGCCTATCTTCCCAAGTTTTTAATGGTCACAAAAAAGTTACATTAACAAAGCACTTATAACAAACTTACCATAAAAGCACTTATTATAACGAAACATAATGCAACAACAACAACAAAAAAAGATGAAATCGATTAATCGATTGAAAACGCTGGATGAATAATTTGTCGAATTATTTGCTTTCCATCTTGGGGATTAAATTTGTTGAATGAAATTAACTATGAAATAAAAATGTATAAGATTTGTTTATACTTTTTTTTAAAGAAAATAAAGTGAAATAGTGCGTTATCGATAATTTGTAGTTTTTTTGTTGTAATGGTAATTTGTAGTAATGTGTTGATTCTTATAATAAAATCCATTATTTAAAAGATTTATAAAATGAACATGCTACAAAAGGCGCGAACATCAGACATTCGATTAAGAATTTTTTTTTCAGCTAAACTATTGATCCACATTTGAGAGAGAAATAAGAATAAATTTAATAAGAATAAATAACTCTTATTCAAAAAATATTAAAATTATATATATTTAATTTGAGTGCTGAATAAAATGAAAAATTATTGTTACAAATTAATACTTTTCACCTGTTCTTAAGAGAATTGCAGCATTAAAAGGTGTTCCTCATTTATCACAAATACCATCAAATACTATTTTGAAAATCATGTATGTCTTGGGAATACTAGGTGTAAGAAAGGATTGAGAAGAAATTGGCATATTATATTCAAAATATGGTTTCGTTTAAGTATGTTTGTTCTCTTATATTTCAAACTCATCATATAATAGTGCGCTGTTGTAATTTTATTTGTCAAAAAATATTCATTTCAACAATTTTGTGGAGAAGTTTTTTTTATTTTTTTTTTAGGTTTATTATTCCTTATATTTTAAAAAAGTTGTTATTTTCAAAGTATACCGAAAAAACCCTGAAGTACCCATTTACTATGATGGGTCTTCTATACGTGGAAATTCAACGGTAATGAAACAAACTTTGAGGCGTGGTAACGTTTATTAAAACATGCATTTTTTGTATAGGAATGTATGGTCGAAAGTGATGATTTAAGGCACGAACACAAAAAGTGACTCATATAAAGAAAGATATTGTTTATTTGCAACATCAATGCAAAGCATTTTTGCATTCAATGTTTACCATAAATACACAAAATTACAACCATCAATAGTAATGCAAGCTTGGTAACGTGTAAGGAATGATTGGTGTATACATTCAAAAGTTCATAGCAGTTATTTGCATACAGATTTTATTTTTAAGATCTAAATGTAAGAAAGAATATTTTTCCGTTTGGTACTTTTTTTTAAAGGTAAATACACTTATACATACACGCAAGAGCGAAAACATTATGACCACCTGTCAATAACGAGTTGGCCCACTTTGGCGCACAACACAGCTTCAACCGGACTTGGCATGGATTAATACCACCACTTACTACCAGTTAAATACCACTTCCATCTGATCACGTGACTTCCACGTCATCCAGGCGAGCTCATTGCAAAACGTAGGGATGGTCATAATGTTTTGGCTCTTGAGTGTATAAGATACTTTTTTAAAATGTAATATCTGGTGGTTGATACCATTTACTTGGACAAAGAACCACTGTTGAAATTGAAATGATTCACACAGACATGCATTGAAAGAATCGCTCTAACACTTGGATATTTTGCGCTTGACTGCCTATGTTGAATGATTTTCATTTATGGCCGTTATTTGTTAATAAAATTTTCATTACATTATTTAATAAGAAAGGGGTTTTTTGTTTTGGATTTTGATAAATAAAAAATAAAAAATTGTCCTAAAACAAAATTGTATTTGGAAAAAAAAAAAAAAAAAAAAAAAACCCTATCCATTATTGTATTAATAACGCTAATCGTAAAATTCGGTGCTCTTAAACCACTCAAAACGAGTACCAAGGAAACCTATAAAACAGTAAGAGAATATTGTTTAAAAATTTACATTTAATAACCTTGAATAATACATCATCATTATTGGTACAGCAGCCGTATGGTGGGCCAAGGCCGTCTGTCTACTGAATCTCTACTTTCTAGACAGCAGCTTTTTACCGGGTAAGGTTGTCAGCAACAAGCCCAACGCTCTACGATCATATTAGACCAGGAATTACGGTTTAAAGTGGATTCTGAACCACTAAAAACATCCATAGCATCCCCCGGACTCGAACCTTGTGACGCCGAACTGCATTAGTCACTTGGCCATCAGGTTCCTTAATAATAAATATTCGATATAATTCCATCAATTTTGTTGCAAAATCTTATTAAAATTGTGTTAATTCTACGATATTATTTTTTATTTCATGCTAATAGTATTGTATCTGTGGCACATAGTATATATATCTCACATATACAGTACTATTATACATATATATATATAGTATTGTACGTTCTTTTAAATCTTGGAATTTTGTAATCTTATACGCGTGTTTCCTCATTATTGCTTGCTATGGTTAACTGTATATACTAAGAAATTAGTTGTGAACTTTCTTTAACCATTACAGCAAATTTCTTTTTATCTCTCTTAATGGTGTTCACGATCCATTTTCTTTCACTTTTATCAAGAAATATCTGCACTTTTAGTAAGAAATTTTTGTCACGCAACGTGTTTTTTTCCTGAATTATTTATTTTATTTTTATCTTAATTGTTGTAAAGATAATCTAATGGAACAATTTCACATTTTTTTTTTTAGTTGTATGAATCAATTTGGCAAGTTGATTTAATTGAATCTTTTATTAATTATTCAAGCTAAAAAAAAAATAGATAAATGTTAGATATTAGTGGATATAATTAATTACTTTAATTTACTATATGTGTTTACAAAAATGTATTAAAATTCATTTCCATTATAAATGCATCCCTCTCTCTATTTAATTGATTAGTAAGACTGTTCATGAAGTCTTTAAATTAAATTTTTTAAAAAATCCATTAAATTAAATTTAAAAAAATATACCATTATATCATCCCATTATTCTGCTGTTTAGTCACTGTACAATCATTGTAATAATAATACAAAAAAAAAACTTATTAAAAATATTCCTAGATAAATAAGCCATTTATACATAAATTTTCTATTTTGTATTTTATCAAATAGTATTTTTACAAATTATTAATACAAATTTTATTATTTTGTATTGTCACAATCGTCATCAGGTCTTTTCATTTATGAACATAGTGACTACAATAATGTCGCCAGTTGATTTGGACTTAAGCCCTCCTACATGCTAGGATGAGCGAGTTGCCACTGGGACACGAGTTGAGCTTCCCTTTATTCAAGACTTTAATTTTTTTGTTGAACTTCTGTTGGCCTCGTGCTCCACTTGTGTATTCATGAACAACCCACCAATGAGAATAAATAGAGGGTATTACTTTCCGGTAGGATTTATGATGTTAAATGCATCATATTTGCATGTCATATGGGAGGAAACGCGGAAAACTCTACTTGGAAAATTGACTGTCTATACATTCAGGTCTCATCGCTTATGAAAGTAGTGATTACAATGGATGCCAGCAGAGGACTTAAACGTGGCTTCTTTAGAGCGCTAGCTGCATGCATCGAAACTGAGTCTGAAATCCCCCTTTGAAAAATTTATCAAAATTTCAAAATTATAAAAATACATAGCACAGGTAAATCCCAAATTTACTGATTTTTTTTTAATTTGAAAGGCAAAATTAAAACTCACATTTTTGCAAAACAGTATATGGCTTCATTTTAAGCAGTACAACATGTGATTATTAAGTTGTTATAAAAATATATATTCCGATTAAAGTTTATTGTACTATGTAAAAAAGATTAACATCTATTGATATTCTTAGAAAGAGAAACAGCTTTAGAGATGTCCATCATAATATTTGAAAAGAAAAGTATATCTGATAATCTCCACTTTAATACTTAAATATCTGTTGTTACATTTGTAAAGAAAAATTATATCAATAAATGTCTATTGCAATATTTAGAAAGAAACATAACTTTGTTAATGCCCTATGTAAAATTTAGAAAGAAGAACACCTTTGTAAATATTTATTATAATATTTAGAAAGAAAAATATTATATATTTACGTTTTAATATTTAGAAAAAAATATGTTAATAAATTGGTACTGTAATACTTAAAAATATGTTTATAAGTTACCACTGTAATATTTAAAAAAATATCTTTGTAAACAACTATTGTAATATTTAGAAAGAAATTTTGATAAATTTTATAATAGATAATAACTTCAATTGTAATACATTTTAATAATACGTATGCTGTTGTTGTTGTTCTAATGCAACTGACAATACAGAGACAGTTAATCTTTATACCATTAGCAAGGGCTGCACCGCTGTTACTCATTTAGCACTACAAGGGAATAAATGTAGCTTGAAGATATGCTACAGACGTGAGTAACACTACCCCCATTTAATAATACATATTCATTATACGAGACACCAGTTTAGAAGCGTTAAAATGGATTGAAACTGGAAAAAGATTTCATTTAAAATGGAAGAAAGAAGAAGAAGAACCTCATATATTTTTTTTTTATGCTTCTATAGTTTCTAGTCCCATTAAATTGCAGATTTACTGTATTATTCATACTGGAAAATGATACGAAAATATACTCTTTCAATCAATAAAACTCTATTGATGTCTCAAATATCGATTTCATAGTAAGGAAGTCTACACATCACCCTTAAATAAGTAATTTGCAAATTGTGTGTGGGGCTAGAGGTGAAACCCTTAAAATGGAGACAGGAATAAATTTAAAAGGATATCGTACATTTTATAGGTAAAATTAAATCTACTAAATCAATTAAAAATGTATTGAGAATAATTGTGTAACAGAAAATATTATTCTCATTAAGTATTGTGGATTTTCTTATTTACCTAATTATGTCTACTTTGATTACTATTCTTCGTATATAAAAGTTAAGTGAATGTCTTCAATTTTTCCCATGATGCTTGATGAAGAGAAAAATTATAAAATAAACAAAAAACGAAGAGGAGATTCAAGTATTATTTTCTATTTAATTATTACTACAAGAAATATTATTAATTTGTTTAGAATCAAACACTAAATTGATGTAAATACTTATTGTAGTGTTTTGACAGCAGAGATGTTGATAAATTTTTTTAAATCTCCCATTTCATAATTTAATATAACATTTAAATTTGATCTTCTGTTTACTTCCATCCAATACTAAACATTTACAGTTGTGTTTTTAACGAAAGCAACCCATGAGAAATTCGCGAAGTAAATAAATTTAGTCATAAAACTTGTTATGTCTCGTCGAGCTATATTGCCGTAAGGAAGGGATGATAAATCAATGCTCACTTCATTTTAAGTCCATCTTATTTAAGGTTAAAATAGGGGATAAGATTTTTCAAGTAAAAATAGAGGCTCACCTCTTAAGTAAAAATAAATTAGACATTTAAATATAAGGAAAAAATTATTCAATATTTTCTATTTTATTATATAAGCAAATTGTATGTTTTGTCCCTAAAGCTCTTGTTTAAGATCGTCTAAGTCTCGTATTCAAGTGTTAGTATGATAATAACACATATATATGAATAAATGTTCATAGGCATGGATGTTCAAAAAAAAAAAAAAAAACTATTGTACTCAGAAAAGCATTTGACTCATCATCTTTATAATTGGCAACTACAAAAACTAAACCAAGTATTAAAGCACTTATTAAATTGACAGTATACTGCATATCTATTTCTTTATTCGCTTTTTTATCATATTTAGCTATTTATGCATAAAGAATTAAAATATTTTTTCTATTTTGTCGGTCTAAAAGATTGGGATGCTATGAGTTAACATACTGCACAGGATACAAAATTCCGTATTTTTACCTCATCGATATTTATTATAAAATGTAAATGTCCCATTTTAAAATTTCACTAATATATATATATATATATATATATATGCGTTAAATACTGTAAAATGCCAAGTTGGATAAAGACATATATTTGAACAGACGTTTATAGTCATGAATATTAAAAATATCGATAAATAAAAGCCATTTGAGTAAAAGGAAAAACCTTCAAAGAAAAATATACTACGTCTCAGTTGGGCTGACATGTTCATAGACTGACACATAAATGGCGCTACTAGTATTAAATCCATATGATGTTTAGTTAGCCCTAACCTTCAAAAGACACGTGTATAAATTTGACAGCTGTTGCACTATTAGTATGTGAGTTATAGCATTTTTAGTGAAGCAACTTCTGTTAGTTTGAAAAAATGGATAAAAAGGAATTTCGTGTGTTAATAAAGCATTGCGTTTTGGCGAAAAAAAATACTATTGAAGCCAAGGCTTGGCTTGATAAACATTATTCGGACTTTGCACCAGGATAATCAACCGTAGAGAAGTGGTTTGCTAAACTTAAACCGAGCACCGAGGACGATGCACGCAGTGGACGCCCCAAAGAGGCTGTTACCGACGAAAACATCAAAAAAGTCCACAAAATAATTTCTGATAACCGTAAAGTGAAATTGATTCAGATAGCTGAGACCTTAAAGATATCAAAGGAACGTGTTGGACATATCGTGAATGAATATTTGGATATGCGAAAGCTCTGTTCAAAGTGGGTGCCGCGCAGAGCTCACAATCGACCCAAAACGACAACGAATTGATGATTCTAAGCAGAGTTTGGAGCTATTCAATCGTAATAAACCCGAATTTTTGCGTCAATATGTGATAATGGATGAAACATGGCTCCATCATTTTACACCGGAGTCCAATCGACAGTCAGCCTAGTGGATTGCACGTGATGAACACTAAAAATGCTATAACTTCACTAAAAATGTTACAACTCACATACTAATAGTGCAATAGCTGTCAAATTTATACACGTGTCTTTTGAACGTTAGGGCTAACCAAAAGTCATATGGATTTAATACTAGTAGGGCCGTCTATGTTTCCGCCTACGAACTTTTCAGTTCACCTGCTATATATATATATATAAAAATATTCGTGTCCAAATTACAATGAGTACATAACATACGTCCCACAGCCTTCACAAGACGGTATATTTTGTAAATTGCCAAGTTGAATAAGCCCATATATGTGAACAAACATTTATAGTCATGAATATTCAAAATATCGATAAATAAAAGCCATTTGAACAAAAAAAAAAAACTTCAAAGAAAAATATACTTTATATATATTATATATATGTGTGTGTATGTGTGTGTAATAAATATAATATAAATATACATATGCTAGTTTTTGAAAATTGTTCTCTTAGTATTGTGTGGTTAGCGGCAGAATTACAATGAGTACATACCTCCCGCACCTTCCCAAGACTGTATATTCTGTAAAATGCCAAGTTGGATAAACACATATATGTGAACACATGACGTTTATAATCATGAATATCTAAAATATATATAAAACCATTTGAGCAAAAAGAAAAGCCTTCAAAAATAAATATACTATATATAAATGTATATATAATAAATATACTATATATTAGTTTTTGAAGATTTTTCTCTTTCTATTGTGGCCAAATTACAATGAGTCCATATGTCCCACAGCCTTCACTAGTCTGTGTCTCTTCCGTAAGGGGCCAGCGTGAAGACACACACCCGAGAGTGTGTTTTGACGACTTCCTCCGTGTCCTATTTGGAAGGGAGCCATCTCAGATGCGGAAATCAAATAAAAGTTGTCTGCGATCGATCGGCCTTCGAAGGATCATTCCGAGCACCGCGTCCTTCACTCTCTACTTTTTCACACTTTCTTCGAAAATAGGAGCTCAACAGAAAGTGAACGCTAACTGGATTCTTCGGATTAAATTCGTGTTTGTGAGTGTGGTTATTTTTCTGTTCTCACAGTTATTGAAAAAATATTTGGATTTTATTTTGGTATGGGAAAAAAAGAAAGGATAAAATTGTCAGAAAAGTCTTGTAAGAAATCCTGTTGATGATTTATTATCTGATGTAAACACTTGGACTTATCAAATTTTAACACTTCTAAACTGGTGTCCATTATAATGAACATTATTAAAATTATATTTAATATTAAAATCGTTTATATATAAAAATATAATTAAAATCTTTTATATTAAAATCTTTTATAAAATTTAATCCATTATATATAACTTTAATAATTAATAAATAAAGTATTATATTTGTTAAGGTAATATTTTTATTTAGTAAATATGGTTATTTTCTTTTCACGCAGATATTGAAAAAATATTTGGATTTTATTTTGGCTTGGGAAAAAAAGATAACATTGTCAGAAATGTCTTGTTACAAATCCTGTTGATGGTTTATTATCAGTTGTATGGCACCGTGACTTATTACATTTTAAAACTTCTAAATTGTTGTCCATTATAATGAACATTGATAACGTTATATTTAATATTATAATTTATTAATTTTAAAGTTGTTAAATAATAATGTTATTATTAACTACTATAAAGTTTATTAAAGATTCTTTCTAAGTATTACAATAGACGTTTACAAAGATTTTTGGTAATTTATAAATATATTTTTTTCTAAGTATTTCAGTGGAAATTTATAAACATATTTTTTTCTAAATATTACAATAGTAATTTATAAATATATTTTTAAAAATATTTCAGTGGTATTTTATAAACATATTTTTTTTCTAAATATTAAAATTGAAGTGTATACTATTTTTCTTTCCAAATATTAAAATAAATATTTATAAAAATGCTTTCATTCTAAATTTTACGCTGCACATTTACAAAGATATTTTTCTTTCTAAATATTACAATAATCTTGCCAAGATCGCCATCTTGGCGATATTTCTAGCTTTATAGCGTACATTTAGGAACAAAAGGATTTTACATAATAAATAAGAGAGATCAATCAATTTAAACAAAAAAAACTAATTAAACAATTATAAATGAGCAATTATTTACATATTTTTTTTTCTTCTAATGCAGCTGGCAAATAGACTTTCGCCAGACAGTAATTTATAACAATGCCCCCGCAGCGCTGATCCTATTGTACATTTATTAACCACTACAAACACCCATGGCAGCCGTTCTTTACCGAACGCCAGAGCGCTATTATTGTTATTTAATATTTACAAGCCATTATATGCCTATTGTACATTTATTAGAGTTCTTTAGTATTATTGTTATAATATTGCCATTATAAAATATATTTGTGCAAAAAAAAAAAAGACACTGCTAGTGAGTGATTCTCTTTCTTGTTGATGAATAATGCAAAATTCACTAAAAACTCAATAATGAGCAATTATTTACATATTTACAACTCCCTTTTGTGACAATAATTTATATACTTTTTGTACATTTATTAGAGATCTTTACTATTATTGTTGTAATATTGCCATTACAAATTATATTTGTATAAAAAACATGATTCTGCTAATGAGTGATTCTAATTTATTGTTAATGAACAATGCAAAATTTAATAAAAACATTTAAAGGTACAACACATTTTGTTACAATAAGCAAATCTAAAATTAAAAAAAAATGAAGAATATTAAAGCAATTATATGGGTAAAACAACATTCCTTAATGACTAATCACCCAGAATTAATGGGCAAATAAAAGCTTTATGTTTATTTTAATAATTGTTTGCAATTAAAATAAATGAGAGGAATATCCATTTATGATTAATTAATGTAAAACATACAGATTCCGAAACATCTAAGCCTAAAGTAAAAACAAACTCTTAAATATGTAATTAATTTCCCTTTTACTTGCATGAATAAATGTAATCGCCTGAATGTAATGTAACCGAAATGATGTTTAATCAGCTGCTTCTGTAATTACCTCTAAGATTTAACATGTTGACATACTAAATTGATTGATTGAGTTTTCACCTGTGCAAATACTTCACTGATTTATTAACCTTTCTCGCCTTTTTTCGTTTCTTTCTTCAGAATGCAATAATAAGTTTATTAAATAAATAGATTGCTGTTGTTTTCAAATGTCTGGCACTTTGACTTTTGAGGTCATTATCAATTGAAGCATAGTAGATTCAGCGTTGACCAGGATGCATTAAAATTAACTTAATCTATTGCACCACATTGTGTCACGAACATTGTGGGAACGAACTCTGTGAATAATATTTGGGTGCTTATACCCTCATTTCAAAGCACAACGGAGGCGCTTTCAGGCTAATAGACATTTACTTATCCCACTTGGTAAACTGCAACATCTAGAGCAAGTCCAAGAACCCGTGGGGTACCATGGAAGGAGGGAAACGGGGATGGGCAGCTTCTGTTGTGATGGAGCATCCGTAGGTAGAAGTTTGACTTGTCTCCGTGACGCTAAAGAGGGAGGAAAGTGCCTTTCGAGAGGATTTTTAGGGGAAACTACCTCATATTTGCGTATCGTTTGGGATAAAACCCGGAAAAATTCCCACCAGATAGTCTGACTACCGAAGCAAGATTTTGAACAACACAAATGCCATCAACCAAGGCTCATCGTTTTTTTTTTTTTTTTTTTGAACCTCCGATTTTATTTTTATTTTTATTTATTTTTTTTTTTTTTTCAATTGACATTTCTTGCATATACACAGGAACTTTAATTTATCAGAGTTTCAAATCAAGCTTTCTCAGTTCACAAGCCTGGTGCCAAATTTCTTCTGACCCTATTGGATTAACACTGAAATGTATATTTCTAAAATATTTATATTCAATTAAAATCCTAAGATTTCTTATTTACAAAGTTACATCAATTTGACGAACATCAAATTTTATATTTTTGTTAACTTTTATTTATTTTTTATTTTCTGCATTCAAGCACTTAATATCCTTCGTACAATATTATCATAAATTTGTAGAATATTCAATATTATCCGAGAAGAAAGAAAAAGCATGCCTCCATTAGTTTATAATTTAAAAATTAGATTTGTTTAAACATTCATTAGATCTTTTAATTGGTTTCATTGAGTAATATATTCAATTGGAAAATAATACTTTACTGGATCCTATTCTTTAATATTTAAAAAATAGAATACCAATCTATTTGAACTAAATCTTTATAAAAGACTATTAGTGTGGCCTCGGAAATAATGGAGTATTTTTAGTTTTGACAAGACCTTATTTTAAGTCTTTCAGTAAGATTTATACAGTCCAATTTTTTATTGCAAACATAATACAGTATTCTGACGGAATAAAAATTGTCTTCTTCTTGATTACTTAATTACTTTTAGTTGGAGAGTATATAAAGACGGACAGTATTTATAGTAAATGACAGTTTGCTTGTCATTAGACTGCATGCTGTCCTTTATTACTAGGTACCTCTTTAACAGGATATTAGCACTTGGCACTTATTGGACATTAACTGTCGTCACTACCAACATTCCAGAGAACCGGCGAATCCAGACTGCTGAAGATGGACCTGGAGACAGTAATCTAAATGTAGTACACATCGTATGCCGAGGGCATTCCGGAACAACTGAGGTATTCTTTTAAAGGACGCAACTGTTGTTAAATAAGTGCAAATATTTACGTTTAATAATTAAATTTTATAACTCTCTGGCTCAAGATGACAAAAGTTTCGGCTTCGAGTCCTAGCTGCGCCGTGGATGTTTGTTGCAGTTCGAATGCTTTGTTGCTACTTTAAACCATAGATAACGGTCTAATATGACTACTACTGCTACTATTACAACACTACATCACTGAGCCTAGAGCTCTGTATCCAATTTGGGAATGATGTACGTGAGAAGTCTGACTGGGCTCTGTGACGCTCTACAATCATAGGAGATCGGGACCTACGACTTAAAGTGGATTCCTAACCACTATAAACATACATGCCACCGCTGGTACTCGAAACCGAATTCTGTGGCACTGACAGCCAGAGCACTTGACACTCGGTCATTCAGGCCCCGGGTCTAATATGAATGTAGAGCGTAGGCGTTGACAACCCTACCCCGTAAAAAGAAAGTATCTCCTGTCTAGAAATCTGCAAACGGGCAGAACGGGCTTAGTCCACTATGGGGATGTTGCGCCAATGAAGAAGAAGAATTAAATTTTATTTGAGATGTTTGTTTTGAATTCAAACTGATTAATTAATCTTCAAATTCGCTAGACGATAAGATTGGAAGCTATCCCATATTTCTAGTAAATACATTTAAAGGACACTAGTCTAACTTTATGCAGGACATTTGCTGTTATCACTGCCAAGAGTTTGCAAAATCCCTCAATCCGTTTAATCGGAAATGACCTGAAGACATCTTAATATGGCAACCGACAATTGTCGAGGAGATTCTGAAATAACTGAGGTACTGTTGTGAAGGGCACTTATTATTTTTGTATAATTAAACATAACTACGTTTAATAATTAAAATTTATTCGATATATTATATTCGATATTTTTATTTATTATTTATATATATTATATTCGATATTTTTATTTATTATTTATATATATTATATTCGATATTTTTATTTTAGTTATTTTTCATCATTTAATTTTCAATTTGGGTTTTGATATTGGGGTAAAACATGGCTGCTTATAAAGCTTAGTGTACTAATGTATTAAAAGGGAGGGCGAGGAGTGCTGTTTTCATTAGAAATAAATATTTATTCCTATAAAAAATATTAAAAAATATTTATCATAGAAAATATCAAAACTTAAATTTTTTTAATTCTTTATTTAATTTTATAAATAAATATTAATATATATATTGAATATAACTCTAATTCATATTAATTCTTACACTTGAATAAATTTATATTTCCGAGATTAATTGTTTTCACAGTTCATTAAAGGGAGATGACGAATGTCTTTTCTTTCATTATTAAAAATGTAAGCCTTAAGTTTAAAAGTTTTCTTATAAATGAGAAAAATCTTGTTTTTGATATTATTTAAAATAACTAATTATCCTGTTGGAAATTTTGCTATTTTATTTTATCTTTTTTATTATCTTTGTGCATTTGGCAGCAATAAACGGAGAAATAATTAATAAAAATATCTCCAGATTTTAAACAAAATATCCGGAATCATTTTTGGAAAAAGGATTTTTCCGTATTGGAATAAAGTCATTATTATTACTTAACTCTATATATTCCTAACGTAAAGGCTTTATTTCCAATTTCACTGATTGTTAAAACTCAAATTGTCCGTGCACAAACTTTTATTATACATAGAGCGTTGCGGGGGTAGTGCTACTCACGTCCGTAGCACATCTTCAAGCTACACATGCCACCTGGGTAGTGTTAAGTGAGTAATAGCACTGCAGCCCTTGCTTATGACATAAAGATATATGTATAACAAAAAAGTATAATATATATATATATATATATATAATGGGGCCTGAATGGCCGAGTGGCTAACGCTCTGGCGCCGCTCGGTTCCATAGGTTTCGGCTTCGAGTCTCGATGGTACCATGGATGTTTGTAGTGGTTCGGAATTCAGTTTAAGCCGTAGGTCCAGGTCTAACATCACTGTTGAGCGTTGGGCGTAGGGCTGGCAACCCTACCCTGTAAAAAGAAAAACATCTCTCTCGAAATCTACCAGCAAGCAGACGGCCTTGGCCTACAATGGGATTGTTGCGCCGATGATGATGATGATATATATATGAATATATATATATATATATTGTTGAATGCCGGTGGGCCTAGTATCCTACTTATATATTCCATGAATAACACTCCTATAGGCCATGGGGGGAGGTCATTGAATGCCACAAGGACTTCTAGTGATAAATATCTGTCATTTGTTCCTTCATATGAGAGAAAACCCGGTAAACCTCTACCAGGCATCCTTAGTGTCAGCTCTAGGAAGCTTTCCACACGTTGTCACAATAGCCATCGAGTCTCCTTGATTTTGAAAGAAGTAATCACAATAACAGCAATAACTGTTCGAATCCACCTCCAGGAATTGAAACCCGAGTTATTCTGCTTGCTAAATTTATGTATAAATAAATTTTTTTTTTATTAATTTTTATTCAATACATATCTGTTAAATTACGGGTGTTCTTAAATTAATGTTCTTATATTTTAGTGTTATTTCTCCATAAATACTATTTATAAACTTAAATTTCTTGAATGAAAATATATAAGTTCAACCAAAATGCATTAAAATTTCATTTCATTCTGCGTTCTGCATTTCATTTTGTATTAAAATTGCATTAATATTTCATTTCCGTTGTATTAGGAAATAATATACCCCGAAGCAAAATGCATTAAAATTTCAAAAAAACTAATTTATTGCATACTAAAACTAATTTATAAAAAAAAGTGACGCAGGAAGCTTAAACTTGCTAAAGAAAATCCGTAGATATTTTTATTTCATATATATATATTTCTTCACTAGCAAAAAATTTCTTATGTTGTTGACTGAATGCAAAGAAGAAAAATTATTTTTATTTCGACATTCAGCTCTTTCTTTAAATCGACGAATTTATAAAGAATTTTATCTCGCTGATCTTAATGTAAACCAATCCACCATGACAGAGCACAAATTACACACATTAATGTTTTTATACGGGATTAAAAAATATATACTTAAACTACAAACGCATTTTATCAGTCGTTGCAAAAACTAGAATACAAATTTTTCATTTTCTGGAAGTTATTTTCCTAATAACCATTATAAACCAGCCTTACTCTTCGCTGAATGGCAACGTGCGAAGCTGATGAGCATTAGGGCAGAGGTTCAATTCTCTGGTGGATTTGTTATAAACACTGTTAAAAAAAAAAACTATTCAATGGCATTTGTGATGTTCGGCATCGTTCCCACAGAGTCAGACTGATTGGGAGTTTTCTGGGTTTTCTCCGATACGATACGCAAATGTGGGATAGGGCACTGCTCTCCTTCCTCATCGACACGGAGCAGAACTCAGACTTCTACCTACTAAAATAGTTTTATTATTTTATTTTAGTATTAAATTTTAAGTATTTATTTTAAAATTAAATTTAATTAATTTACTATAAAATAATGACTTTAAAAGTCATTAATTTACTAAATTTAATTTAAAAAATATTATTAAATTTTTTAATATTGTTTAATATAGATATTTATATACATTTTTAATATAATTTGTATTAAAATAGAGTATTAATTTTAGTTTTATTATTTTAACTTATTATTTCATTTTTAAGTATTAATTTTAAAACTAAATTTAATTAATTCACTAATAAACAATGACTTTTAAAAATGTTAATGTTTTTAATGTAAATGTAAATGCTTTTAATTGAAAAACTTAATAAATGTATAGTTTTTAAGAGATATTTTTAATTAATTATGAATGATTAATGAATACAAAATAATAATTAATCATTATTCTGTTGCCATTAAAACGATTCAGTACGATTGCGCTAGAATTAGAACGGAAGTGAAGATTTCCACACATAAAAGAAGCCCAAACGCAACTTTTAAACAAGATAAATCCTAAACTAAGCTAAACATCTTTTAATTTTTATTATTAATTTTATTATTTTATTTTATTATTTAATTTTTAAGTAATAATTTTAAAACTAAATTTAATTAATTCACTAATGAACAATAACAATTTTTAAGTTATTGTTTCTTTAAAATTTCGTTTCATTTTAAGTCATTGTTTTTTATTGAGTTTTTATTGATATGTATAGTTTTTAAGAGATATTTTTAATTAATCATGAATGATTAATGAATACAAAATGATAATTAATCATCATTCTGTTGCCATTAAAACGATTCAGTACGATTGTTTGCTAGAATTAGACCGGAAGTGAAAATTTCCACACATAAAGGAAACACTTTTAAACAACATAAATCCCAAACTAAGCTAAACATCTTCCGCTTAAATCTAATATGCGTTGTACAACAATAACAAACACAAGCCAAAAAAGAGATAAGCACCGCGTAAACATATCACGGAACAACTAATTTACATACAAAATGTCGAGCGAGAACCATACGTCAAGTCGAATCGGAAACAGTGTAGGCGATAAAGACAATAATTTGAAGGGATTTCGTTTGTTGGTCTTCATAACTTAGACTTACTTGAAACCCGCCTTCCCTTAGATGGCATTGAGAAGGTCAAATTTATAAACCTAATAGCATCCAAGCAAATTGATCGAACGGTTTTACCTTGTGTACAACCATATCACTCGAGCAGAACCTAGTTTATGAATCCAGAACACGTTTTTTTAAGACATTGATGCCTCCTTCGAAGTGTTGATTTTGCGTGGGATGCAAGCTTCAATGCTAAGGAGATTAATTTACAACTTTTGGTGTGATATTGTATCGCGAGCTTGGTTTTATTGAGCATTAGGAAAAAGGGAACGTAAAACACCCTTTATTTTTAGTACTTTGTAATCCAGTTGTCTAGCGTGACGTTTAGGGGTGCAGTTGCTTTTGAAATTGTATATATGGTTCGAAAGGTTTTATTATATCTGTAAGCATTATTGGTTTGGTTTGGTTTGTTGCTCTACCATCATTTTGTGCACATTTTAGGCTAATTAGACCGGGGCTTAATATTAAAGCTTTTAATTGTATAGTGAAATAAATACGTTTTTTAAAACTTATTTATTGCATTTTATTTCTGTTATTTGGGCTGCAATGAAGACTTACCATGTACTGGTGCATCCTGGGCAACGTTCTTTACAGCTAAATGGTCTACAGTTTTCGGCGTGATCGGTTTCGGACATCTACATCGCATTGGGATTTTCGACCCACCAAATCGCCTTTATGATTTGGCAAAATTAATGAACCTAGCTCATCTCCATCGTTGCTTGGTGCTTCATGGTGAATCCGAGAGGTTCGAGATACTGGCAAGCTCGAGAACTCTTAAGGCAATGACTTCGGTTAACTTTGTTGAACTCTTTTGTGTACATCTTCTTTTTCTTTTTCATTCTGTATTCGTCCGACCCCCTTTGTATTGCCATGTCATTGCAAATACAAAATTTTTTTATTTATTATTTTTAGTAATTATGAAACTATTTATCTATATAGGAAAACATATCTCTTGATGAAACACTCTGAAATAACGACTGATTCTGTCTCGCAATTTTAGTAATATGAAATATGTAATGACATTAACTAACCTAAGTTAAAGTAAACCAAGTCTTCATTTATTTTACAAGAGTATAGAATTATATACTATTACTAATACTTGCCTATAACCTAACATGGAATTATTTTAACGATTCAATAATTCAACATAACCTCAAAATATAAATACTAATTATATTTGTCCTATTTAAGTCTTTAAGAGAATTCTCCACTATAAATGAATGCACTGAATTTTCAGTGAAAGGATAACTATATAGAGTTATTGTTTATTGTTGATAATAGTTGTTTTTATTGTACAATATGTTTTGAAGATTTGCTATAGTACAATTAGTTGATTTCCCCATATCACAATTCTGTGTGGACGTTAAGCTTAAACATTTAAAACTTATTTACTGCATTTTATTTTTGTTATTTTTAGTAATAATGAATTTATTTATCTATACACGAAAACATATTTTTTGATGAGACACTCAAAAATAATGAATGATTCTTTCTTGTGACTTAACATGGTGACATGAAATATGTCAATAAACCAAGTCTGTATTTTTTTTCAATAGTATGGAACTATTACAATTACTTACAATGTACCTATCATAGAATTATTTTAACGATTCAATCATTCAACTTAACCTCAAAATATAAATATTAGTTACATTTGCCTTATTTAGACCTTTAAGAGAATTATCCATTATAAATGAATGCACTGAATTTTCAGTGAAATAATAATTATATAGAGTTACTGTTTATTGTTCATAATGCTTGTTTCTATTGTACAATCTATGTTAAAGGTATGCTAGAGTACAATTAGTTGTTATCCACTGATCACAATCCTATGTGGAAGTTTGGACGTTAATCTTAAACATTTAAAACTTATTTATTACATTTTATTTTCGTTATTTTTAGTAATATTGAATGTATTCATCTATATACGAAAATCTTTCATACCGAATATACATTTATATCTTTTGATGAAACACTCTGATATAATGAATGATTCTTTCTCGTGACAGTATAGTGCATTAAATATGTCATTTGTCTAAGTCTGCATTTTTTTCGATAGTATAGAACTACTACTATTCCTTACAATGTATCTATCATAGAATTATTTTAGCTATTCAATCATTCAACGTAACCTCAAAATATAAATATTGAATATTTAATTTTGAGATTAAGTGGAATGATTGAAATATTTATATTTATGATCGAATATATATATATATATTGCACATTTATGTTTGCCCTATCTAAGTCTTTTAAAAGAATTCCCCACTATAAATAAATGCACTGAATTTTTAGCGAAAGAATAACTATACAGTATTTTTTATTGTTGATAACAACCGTTTCTGTGGTACAATCTGAGTTGACTGTCTGCTATAGTACAATTAGTTGTTATCCCTTGAACACAACTGTGACGATTCGACATTAATCAACAATAAGCAATGCTATTATTTTTTTACTGTAAAATTCAATGCAATCATTTATAGTGAATAATTTTCTGAAAGACTTGAATAGGGTCACTATAGCTAATACTTATAATTTGAACTGAATGGTTAGTTAAAATCATTTCGTGATAGGTATATTGTAAGTAATGCAGCTCTATATTTTTGAAAAATAAATGCAGATTTGGGTTAATAGCATATTTCAAGCCACTATGCGTAGTCACATGAAAAAAGTCTTTATTTTTTTCAGAGATTTTACTCAAAAGAATTTCTCGTTGTATGTAGATAAATAGGTTCATTATTACTAAAAATAACAAAAATAAAATCCAATAAATAAACATACTTAGAAAGAAAATTGCATAATATAATGACATTCTTCATCGAGTAACATAATATAATTTATCTCAAAATAAATTGGACAATCTAATAGGGTTGTTGTATTATGTTCATGGAAGATAATAAAGGATTTATTAAACCTTTTACAGTACACAATATTTCAAATTAAATTGGCCTTTTCCTTCTTTCTTATAAAAAATTAAATAAATTATTTAAAATTATAGTATTTCTGTATAATATCTGTTGTATTTTTTATATTTGAAATATCATTTAGTGAAAAATGATATAGAAGCGATCTTTTTTCGTGAAAAAGAAATATCAATAATTTTCTTCTTCTTCATTGGCCCTGATGGCCAATTGGCTGGCGCTCAGGCCTTTTGTACTACAGTCTTCAGGTTTGAATCGCGTTTGGCATGGATGTTTGTGAGTGGTTCAGAATCCACATTAAACTGTAACAGCGCAACAGCCCCATGGCGAGCTAAGACCATCTCTCTACTGGCAGATTTCTAGACAGGAGATGTTTTGTTTTTACTGCGTGTTTTATCAGCCCTGCTCCAAACGCTCTACGCCTAAACGCCCAGATTAGAATGGACCTACGGTTTAAAGTAGATTCCGTACCACTATAAACATTCATGGAACTTAGCGCCAGAGAGCTAGTCTCTCGGCCATCAGGCCCCATCAATAATTTTACTTTACTAAATTTTTTTTATAAAGCCTTTTTCTTCTTAAACAATAAAAAGCTTCATTTCTAATTAATGAACAAAATCGACATTTTTACATACACATATTTTTATGCTCAAAAAATTTCCAAAATTAAAAAAAAGAAAAGATTGTACCTATTTATCTGCATATGAAACATATGTAATCTTTCATAATCGCTATTGAAAGAATTGTTTATAAAAACTGATTATGTAATTAAACATATACATATATACCACTGTGTCCAAAAGGTAAGACCAATTTTCAATTTAAAATACCTGGGGGTTATGGAATTTCATTTTTTTTCATTGTTAGGTTGCTGGCACTGTCTTCGAAATCTGTGTGAAATTTGACGTTAAAATATTCATTAGTGTTTGAGTTACGCTTAGCTTTGTGAGTTGCTAAAATTGATTTCGGCGATTTTTGAAATGTCTGAATTAATTGAGCAAAGAACTTGCATTCAATTTTGTTTGTGGAAACGTATAGAATGTTGCAGAAGGCATACGGGAACATTCCTATATCGGAAAGAAATGTTTAGAAGTGGTATAAACAGTTCAAAGAAGGTAGAGAACGCGTTGAAGACGAAGAGCTCTCTGGTCGATAATCAACCTCAACTGGCGAAGCTCATGTCCCAGAAATTAAAGATTTCGTGCTTGCAAACCGTCGATTTACAATTACAGACCTTGCTGATGAAGTTGGAATTTCAAAAGAAACGGTCTATTCCACTTTGGGCCTCAAACGCGTCAAATATCTATTGGTACTGAAAACACTGAATGTGCCAGCTCACGCTGCATTGATTCTTCGTGACTTTTTCGCCAAAAATGAAACCCATATCATTCCACAACCATCGTATTCACAGCGTGCGACTTCTGGTTATTCCCTGAACTCCAAAGACCACTCCGGGGACACCGTTTTGAGTCGATTGAGGAGATTCAACATGAATCGGCGCGTGCTTTGAAGGCCATCTCTGCCGATGACTTTCTAGCATGCACTGATGATTGGAAAAAAGTTGGTATAAGTGCATAGTGTCCGGAGTGGATTACTTTGAAGGAGATGAAATAAATTTGGAAGAATAAATAAAGAGTTTTTGAAAAAAAAAATAATTGGTCTTTCTTTTTGGGCACAGTAGTATACATCTTTCTACTAGAAAATATTTTCTCTAAATCTCTTTTTTTCTTTTTATTCTTTTTTTTTTTCTTACAGTTAAAAATGTCTTGTAACAAAATAATTTGTTTTGCGAAACAAGTCTGAATATATACAACGTATAAAAACAGAAAAGTTAAGAGGACTATTTTTATTTCTGCAAACTGCGCTTTCTTACTAAGAACGTTAAATAAAACCCAATTTTCTTCAAGAGCTATTCACACAAACGATTTGCATGTTAAGATAAAACAGAACCCTTGTTTGAATAGCTCTTGATTTCGTAACGCAACCGTCTTAAAACGAATTACGAAAGGATTTCTTTTAAAATTTTGTTGAAAGTACCTTTTAAAAAAAGCATTTGAACAAAAAGTTTGTGAAGTTGAGCAGAAAGTTTATTTAAGTTAAGTTTTTATGAAAATAAAGGGGGTGGTGGGGGAGAAGGAGAAGGAAGCTTTTAAAAAAAAACCTTTCAAATTAAGAAGAAAAGAACATTAAAGAAAGAAATTAAGAAAAAGAACACAGTTTGAATTTCCAGTAATATGAAAGGTAAATATTTAAATACTAGAAAAATATTTAAAATGGCTTTTTATCAGCTAAAAAATAATAAATGAACAATTCTATACCATTGTAAAACATGATACATTTTACAATGGTTTCATTCTAATATATATTTTTTATTATTCATTCCTTTTAATTTGTCAATGTATTATTGAAATTAAATAATTTTCCTTCCAAATTATATATTTTTGTGTAATGATAAAAACTGAATTTCATGAAATGATTCTAGAATTTTTTTTTGTGATAATTTGTCTAAGTATGTTTAATAAGAAAGTAATTTTAAAGTAAGTAATTTTTATACAATGCTTGATATGTATGACTACATCACTTATAATTTGCTTTACATGACTAAATATAATGGCAAAAAATATGACATTTATCCAAATATAACAGCATCACTAATAATATGCTTAACATGACTATATACAGTGAAGTGACAAAAGTCATGGGATACCTCTTAATATCGTGTCAGCCCTCCTTTCGCCCGGCGAAGTGCAGCAACTCGACGTGGCATGGACTCAACAAGTCGTTGGAAGTCTTCTGCAGGAATATTGAGCCATGCTGTCTCGATAGACGTCCATAATTGTGAAAGCGTTGATGGTGCAGGATTTTGGGCACGAGCAGACCTCTCGATGATGTCCCATAAATGCTCGATGGGATTCATGTCGGGCGATCTAGGTGGGCAGATCATTCGTTGGAATTGTCCAGAATGTTCTTCAAACCAATCGTGAACAGTTGTGGCCCGGTGACATGGCGCATTGTCATCCATAACAATCCCATCGTTGTTTGGGTACATGAAATCCATGAATGGCTGCAAGTGATCTCCAAGTAGCTGAACATAAGCATTTCCAGTCAATATTCGGTCCAGTCGCACCAGAGGACCAAGTCCATGCCATGAAAAAACAGCGCACACCATTACGGAGCCACCACCAGCTTGAACAGTGCCTTGCTGACAGTTTGGGTCCATGGCTTCGTGGGGTCTGCGCTACACTCGAACCCTACCATCAGCTCTTACCAACTGAAATCGTGACTCATCGGACCAGGCCACGGTTTTCCATTCATCTAGGGCCCAACCAATATGCTCACGTGCCCACGAGAGTCGCTGCAAGAGATGTCGTTCTGTCAGTAAAGGCACCCGAGTCGGTCTTCTGCTGGAATAGCCCAAGAAAGCCAAATTTCTCCGCACAGTTCTAACAGACAAGTCCCTTGTACGTTCCACATTGATTTCTGCGGTTATTTGACGCAGTGTTGCTTGTCTGTTAGAATTTACGACTCTTTGCAGACGTCGCCGGTCTCGGTCGTTAAGTGCAGGCGGTCGACCACTGCGCTGTCCATGGTGGGATGTTATGCCTGAAATTTCATACTCTCGGCACACTCTTGACACAGTGGATCTGGGAATGTTGAATTCCCTAACGATTTCCGAAATGGCATGACCCATGCGTCTAGCTCCAACTAACATTCCGCGTTCAAAGTCTGTTAATTCCCGTCGTGCGGTCATCATCACGTCAAAACCTCTTCACATGAATAACTTGAACAGAAATGAAAGCTTTGCGAAAGCACTGCGCATTTATACCTGTTCTACGCGATGCTACTGCCATCTGAAAATTTGCATATTGCTATCCCATGACTTTTGTCACTTCAGTGTATAATGGCATAAAATATGCTATTTATCCAAGTCACACTTATAATGCATCACTTATAATTTGCTTAACATGACTAAATGTGATGGCGAACCTGAATGGCCGAGTGACTAGTGCTCTGCCGGTCAGTGCCACAGGTTTCGGGTTCGAGTCCCGGCGGTGCTATGGATATATGTAGTGGTTCAGAATCTACTTTAAACAGTAGGTCCCGGTCTAATATGACTGTAGAGTGTTGGAAGTAGGGCTGACAACTCTACCCCATAAAAAAGTCAGCGCCACGGAGCCAAATTAGACTTCTACCTACGCGTGCTCCATCACAGTAGAAGCTGCTACTCTTTCCCTCTTTCCATGAGACCACATGAGTTCGTGGGCTTGGTTTAGATGTCTGCCAAGTGGAATAAACAACAACAAATATAATGGCATAAAATATGCTGTTTATGCACATATGACTACATCACTTATTCTTAACTCCCTTAATCACTTACACTGAAGTGACAAAAGTCATGGGATAGCAATATGCAAATTTTCAGATGGCAGTAGCATCGCGTAGAACAGGTATAAATGCGCAGTGCTTTCGCAGAGCTTTCATTTCTGTTCAAGTTATTCATGTGAAGAGGTTTTGACGTGATGATGACCGCACGACGGGAATTAACAGACTTTGAACGCGGAATGTTAGTTGGAGCTAGACGCATGGGTCATGCCATTTCGGAAATCGTTAGGGAACTCAACATTCCCAGATCCACTGTGTCAAGAGTGTGCCGAGAGTATGAAATTTCAGGCATAACATCCCACCATGGACAGCGCAGTGGTCGACCGCCTGCACTTAACGACCGAGACCGGCGACGTCTGCAAAGAGTCGTAAATTCTAACAGACAAGCAACACTGCGTCAAATAACCGCAGAAATCAATGTGGAACGTACAAGGGACTTGTCTGTTAGAACTGTGCGGAGAAATTTGGCTTTCTTGGGCTATTCCAGCAGAAGACCGACTCGGGTGCCTTTACTGACAGAACGACATCTCTTGCAGCGACTCTCGTGGGCACGTGAGCATATTGGTTGGGCCCTAGATGAATGGAAAACCGTGGCCTGGTCCGATGAGTCACGATTTCAGTTGGTAAGAGCTGATGGTAGGGTTCGAGTGTAGCGCAGACCCCACGAAGCCATGGACCCAAACTGTCAGCAAGGCACTGTTCAAGCTGGTGGTGGCTCCGTAATGGTGTGCGCTGTTTTTTCATGGCATGGACTTGGTCCTCTGGTGCGACTGGACCGAATATTGACTGGAAATGCTTATGTTCAGCTACTTGGAGATCACTTGCAGCCATTCATGGATTTCATGTACCCAAACAACGATGGGATTGTTATGGATGACAATGCGCCATGTCACCGGGCCACAACTGTTCACGATTGGTTTGAAGAACATTCTGGACAATTCCAACGAATGATCTGCCCACCTAGATCGCCCGACATGAATCCCATCGAGCATTTATGGGACATCATCGAGAGGTCTGCTCGTGCCCAAAATCCTGCACCATCAACGCTTTCACAATTATGGACGTCTATCGAGACAGCATGGCTCAATATTCCTGCAGAAGACTTCCAACGACTTGTTGAGTCCATGCCACGTCGAGTTGCTGCACTTCGCCGGGCGAAAGGAGGGCCGACACGATATTAAGAGGTATCCCATGACTTTTGTCACTTCAGTGTATGCTTAACATTGAATAATTTTAATGAATAAAACACTATTGATAATTTTAAATTTCTTTAAAAATAAATATTAACTACACTCCCCTTATTCAAGTGTCTGCAACGCAACAAAAGTAAAGCAAATCGAATAAGGGGAGAGTGACAACATGATGTATTTTCTGAGACGTATTGAAAGAGTACCACAAAAGAGAAAAAAAATATTTTTAAAATGAAATTTACGATAAGGTTCTATTTTGGAAATAGAAATTGAAGGCTTTTGAAATGGAGAAAGAACAATTGTGACAATAAAATACAAAAATTGGAAGAAGTATTTTTCATTTAAGAAACTTATCTTATGAGTAGGCTGTTTTTTTCTTTATTCTTTTGGATTAGTTTTCTTCTATCAGATGTAATTTAATACCTTAATGATTTTGATTTATATTTATATCCGGATGTGTCATCAGATATCCTTTCTCAAATTGTAGTTAAGAGAAAGTAATAATAAAATATTTTTGGTACCTGAAAAAAATCCTCAATAAATAAGATAAGAAATTATATATAAATGAAATATTTTATGGTTACAGTAAAAAATTTTATTATAATTTTTTATTTTTAGAAAAGAAGATTAAATGTAAAAGACGAATAAACAGGAAACGTCTGCATAATGATCACTATAATTTTATTTCTGAGGAGAAAATCATGAATAAATAAGATGAATTAGAATACAAAATCCTAAATTGATGATTTATAAGCTTGTATATCAAAAGGAAAATTGAAAGAATTTCCTCATTCTTATATTCCCGACGATTTGTAGCAAGGAAGAAAATTTCCAATCATCTAGTTAAAAATCCAATCTTTTAATTTATTAACCGAATTTCTTGATGTTATCAAGAAGTTTTGAATACGAATGCTATCTAAAATATTTGATAACTGAATAAATATACTATTAACCGCATATTTTATATTTGTTTCTTAGGTATAATTTTATCAACTAATTTCAAAATGCATTAAAAGTTGACAAATAGTATGTTGTTTATTTATAACGAATGCTATCTAAAATATTTGATAAATCAAAAATGATAATTTTAAAAGTATACTCTTAACCACATATTTTATATTTGTTCATTAAATATAATTTAACTAATTTCATAATGCATTATAACTTGACAAATATTCTGTTGTTTATTTATAATGGTTCTCATAGGATTCAAATATGAAGTATTTTATGGCATTAAGTTAAAAAGGTAAAAAATTTTCTTTGATAGTTTGCTGCAAATAGTCAAAATAAACAACTCAGTAATTTAAATATCCACGTTGATACACTCTTAATACAAGGTACTTGACTGGACTGGATTCGCCACTAGATAAATATTGTAGGGATGGATGTAAATTTTATGTTGTTACTCATGATGGAACTTGGGAAAATTAATGCATTTTGCTTCTTCAGTGGCGCAACAGCCCTATGGTGAGACAAGGCACTCTACCTACTGAGATTTCAAAGCAGGAGATGGTCTTTTTACAGGGTAGAAATGCCAGCCCTACGCCCAACCATCTACAGTCATACTAGACCGGGTCCTGAATGGCCGAGGTTCTGGCGCTTGGTGCCACAGGGTTCGGGTTCAAGTCCTGGCTGTGCCATGGATGTTTGTCGTGGTTCTGAATTCACTTTAAGCCGTAGGTCCCGTACTCATATGACTATAAAGTGTCACAGAGCCCAGTCAGACTTCTCACCCACATCCTTCTCAAATTGTACAAGGGCAACTCAGCTCTAGACACAGTGATGTGGTAGTAGTAGTAGTAGTAGTCATATTAGATCGGGCCTACGGTTTAAAGTGAATTCCGAACCATTACAAATATTTATGGCATCGCCGTGGAACCCGCAGCCCGTGGCAAATACATTTTACCGAAGAAAATATATTTTAACTTCTGTGCATTTATATCCTGTATTAGCAAAGCTTTGAAAATTACTATCGGGCAGTCTATTGCATTATCCTCATTTAGCCACTAACCTTTCAAAGTTATAATAATAGCACACACCATCAACAGGATTCGAACTTGGGACCATTCGCATGTTAATTTGTTTATACTTTTATTGAACCACGAATGAATCTTGTCATTATCTGTGTATACTACATAAGATCTTTCCACTTGTTGTATATACTACATAATATCTTTCCATTTCTTGTATATGCTACATAATATCTTTCGACTTCTTGTATGTATTACATAGGATCTTCCCACTTTTTATTTCCATATATCTAAATGTATGTATATATATATAAGTTATGAGAAAATCTTGTATAGCCATACAGGTTATGAGAAATTTTTAGTAACAGCAAAAAACAATCTACATATATATATATCAATTACAACTATCAGAAAATGTCTTTAAAGATTTTGATTATATTTGTCACATGGAAACAATTCCCTTTTTTTCCTACTATCATTTGTAAGCTATTTTTATGAACATGAAAACTTTTGTCTTATCAGAAATCTTACCATTTCTCAAGACAGGAAAAACTGACAGTTATTATACCATAAATTATAAAATTTATCATCGTACAGACGAGCAAATCATGATGTTACTCTTACGAAATTGTATGAAGTATGTGAAAAATTTTTACACGTGTGTTTCATTCGGGCAATATCTAGTTTTAATATCAGTGGTGATAAACTCTTCTTTATTTTTATCTTTCTATTTAACCCTTAATGCTATTTTGGTCAAAGATGGTTGGCTGTTGATAATTTGTTTAGTTGTTTATGTATATGGTATTTTTATAATGACATAAATATATTCTTTTATGAATATTTCACTCATAAAATCTATTTTAAATATGTTACACAATCACAACATCATACAATCTCTAAACTATTGCTACTGACACTTAGTAAGTCAATGAAACTTGCAGATTTAGTAAATCTACTGATTTATTAAATTACTATATTTATGGAATGAATAATATAATCACAAATTGTAGTTTATATTTGGTGTATTTTAATGAACAGGATAAAATTCGTGCGCTTTCATTCCTCAAACGTATATCAATTTATCAATTATTATAATATATCAATTTAATATACAATCGTATTACGTTTTATATCAATTTAATATACAATCGTATTACGTTTTATATCAATTTAATATACAATATTACGTTTTATATCAATTTAATATACAATCGTTTTATATTTGTATTTTACAATTTGTAATATACAATCGTACAATCGTATATTTTGTTTTATATTAATTGCGTTTACGTTTGTATTTTACGTTTACGTTTGTAATTACAATCGTATTACGTTTTGCATCAATTTAATGTACAATCGTATTACATTTTGTATAATTTAATATACAATCGTATTACGTTTACGTTTGTATGTTTACGTATGTTTGTATTTTACGTTTACGTTTGTAATTACAATCGTATTACGTTTTGCATCAATTTAATGTACAATCCTATTACGTTAATATACAATTAATATATATAATTATTATTTAATATACAATATAATTTAATACCAATTTAAATTACGATTAAATCACCTCCTTGTTTAAACCTAAAAACAAATTGCTTGATTTTATAATAATTGTAAAGAAATTTCATGTAAGGATTATTAACTATTAACAATCAAATTATCCATATTAAAGTTTTTAACAAATATCTGTACAGATAATTCATATTCACAGAATTGGGAGTTTTAAGGAATTTTTTCCAATATCATAAAACTATTCCTTTATGAAAATTTCATTCATAAAATCAATTTTAAATACATTACACAATCACACCATCGTACATTCACTAAACTATTGCTGCCAACACTTAGTAATCAATGAAACTTGCAGATTTAGTAAGTCTACTGATTTATTCCATTACTATATTTATCGAATGAACAATAGACTCACAAATTGTAGCTTATATTTGATATATTTTAATGAATAGGATAAATTTCGTGCGCTTTCATCCCCCAAGCTGAACATATTAATAATATACTTCCTGTTATATATACGTCCTGCTATTTTATAATTAATGTATGGGAGGTACTATAATGCAATTCTGCACTTACAAATATGGATACGCGATGATAATTTAAATGTATGGAATATAGGGTTTAGAAATGCAGATAATAGGGAGTTTTTGCATACCGTTTAGTTACCGTAGCACGTCCGTTAGCATTTTTCTCCCTAGCGCGCGTGCTCAGTTTCTAAGCACGCGCTAGGGATGGATTCGGTACTAAAACTAAAAGCAATTTTTGCATACCGTATTTTGGATAATGCTCATAAATGCGCATGCGTATCTGTAAAATGTTTCCTATGAGCATGCGCTAGGGAGAAAAGAATAAATATAATGTTAAAATGAGGAAGGGGATGGTGGCTTTAATCTTGATTTAAAATACTATGCCGTTATTTAAACCTCTAATGTTTTAATAAATATTATCTCTACATAGATCCCAGAGGCCTGATAGTCAATTGGCTAGCGCTCTGACAAATGGTACCCCATGCTTCAGGTTTTAATCCTGGCGATGTCATGTATGTTTGTTAGTGGTTCTGAATCCAAATTAAGCTGTAGGTTCCAGTCTAATTAGCCCAAAGTGAGCAAAAATGATCGTAGAGCGACAAACTAAACTACATAGATCAACATTTTATGTCAAAAACTGAATGTTACTCTTTTATGATCCATATATATGGAGGGTAGAGTCTTTAATAAACAATTATAACTTGGATATCTTTATCAAACTAATTGGTTTGATTTGTCGCTCTACGGTTATCTTGTGTATACAGACTTGTGCTAAACAGACCGGGACCTACAATTTAAAATGGTTTCTGAACCACTAAGAAACATCCATACCATAGTCAGGATTCGAACCTGGAGTCTGTTGTACTAAAGGCCAGAGAGGTAGTTGATTAGCCATCAGGCTGCTTATCAGACTAAAGAGATTCTGATTCTTCAGCTAATGATATTAGGATGCATGTGCCAATTCATAATCTTTTGAGTTTTTAAATTAGAACCATGATAAAATTAGATGACAGTTCGAATTTGATAGAAGCAACAATGAATGCTGAAAATCTTTAAAGATGCAATGGTATTTCAAATGTCAGTTTAATATGTGATTTAATTCTCTAAAATTAGAGTTAGCTATTTCGCTCTATATATTTAACATATCCACTAAAGGACCGTTTCTCGGTATTAAGAAATTTCAAATCAATTTGTTTTTAAATTTATAAGATGCTTTTATTTACTTCGTTTCTGTTGGTATGATTAGTTGAATGAAGTCCTATGTATAGATTCTTAAATAGTAACAATCAAATTATCCATATTAAAGTAGGGATCTAGAAAATATACGTAAAGATAATTCTTATTGACATAATTGAGAGTTTTCAACGATAGCATGTCATTTTAAATTACTATTAAGCACCCTCCTCGTTTAAATCTAACACAAACTACTTGATTGTATAGGTGCAACCAAGTCCAAAGTATGGATCATTAATTCATCATCATCATCATTGGCTCAACAGCCCAGTGTGGGCCAAGGCCGTCTACCTACTGGTAGATTTCGAGACGAGAGACGTTTTTCTTTTTACTGGGTAGGGTTGTCAGCTCTACGCCCAAAGCTCAACAGTCATATAAGACCGGGACCTACGGCTTAAAGTGGATTCCGAACCACTACAAACATCCATGGCACCGTCAGGATTCGAACCCGAAACTTGTGGTAGATCATTAGTTATTAACAATTAAATTATCCGTATTAAAGTAAGGATCTAGAAAATATGTGTATAGATAATTGTTATTGACATAATTGAGAGTTTTAAACAATGGTGTATCATTTTAAATTACTATTAAAGCCCCTCCTCGTTTAAACCTAAAAACAAAATTACTTGATTATATAATAAATGTAACATTTGTGACCAATTATAAGTTGGAACAACATCTTCCTGGACAACATCTTCCTGACAGTTGACAACATCTTCCTGGTTGATAGTTCTCGTTGGTCAAAGACGAATTCCATAATTTATTGATTTTTTTTGGTTCATGCCTTTGTGTATCACAATAAACATCTTTTATTTATAGATATTATAAATCTCAACTGGATAAAAAACAACCAACCGCCGCACCGATTACAGTTCTTCCCGGACTGTCCGTTATTACTTTTCTTCTTCAGACTATTACTTTGTTTCATTACGCCATAAACTACTTCGTTTCTCATTTATCTCTCTATTTTTGTAAAGCAACAAAGAAAAGGATTTATTGGCAAATGATATAATATGCACTAAAATAAGGTAACACATTTTATAATGCTGTTAAGCTAAATCAATCAGTGCTTGGGGGGTAGCTAAGAAAAATTCGTTGGCCGGAAAGTCCTTACATTGGGCTTAAACAGTAGATGAGGTGAGTGAGAATTTCTTTGATGTAATCCTAGAGGAGGCCTGATGGCCGAGTTACTAGTGTTCTGGCCCTCAGTGCTACAGTTTCAGGTTTGATTCCCGGCAGTGCCATGGATGTTTGTAATGGTTTAGAATCCACTTTTTATCGTAGGTCCCAGTCGTGAACGTAGGCCCCAGTGTAAGGAATTGGGCGTAGGGCAGACACCCCTACCCGTAAAAAAAAAGTCTCCTGTCTCAAAATCTGCCTGCAGGCTGTCAGGCCTTGGCCCACCATGAGGCTGTTATGCCAATGAAGAAGAAATAAAACGTATTAGGTTTCTGAGTTCCATCATGAGCAACAACACAATATTTGCCGTATTTGTGGCGAATACAGTCAAGTACCCTGTATTAAGAAGGTCAAAACGAATATCAATGTAGATATGTAAACTCTTGAATTATTTACTTTGAATATTTGCACCAAGTTATAAAAGAAAAGTTTTTACCGTTGCAACTTAATGTCATAAAAAACTTCAATACTACAATTTGAATCCTATGAGGACCGTTATAAATAAATAACATAGCAATCTCATTTGCCCACCATAGGGTTGCTGCGCGAATGAAAATGAGAAGAATTCTTGGGGAGTTTGTTTAAAATTGAAGTGACAAAATATGAGTGTAGTTGATCTCTTCTAGTTCACCTTAGGTTATACTGAATCTGCTACACATTAAAAGCTCTAATCATGAATGCCCTCACGTTAAAGTGCCTGCTATTCCAAAACAAGGATAACAACATAAGTCACACGAACGAACTTCTAAAACTATTACTTTTAGCAATTTGTTTTTAAATAAGCTATTTTGAATTTAAGATAAAATTACTTTTAATGAGTTATTTTTAACTTTATTGTACAAAAAGAAACAAACAATTTATTTCTAATGGAAATATCTAGTAAATGTCATATGAAAGCTTTATATTTGTATATTATTTAAAATGTTTTGATTTCATTTGAATACTGAAGAAGTGTCTATAGTTAAAATAAAAAATAAATACATATTGCTTTTGTTAGCCTAAAATGATAAAATTTAGCTCATTAATTTAAAAAATAGTACAAATAATGTTTGTTGTTTAGAATTTTAGAAAATGCTAATTGTATTACTGTTTGTTAGAAATTCATTTCAATTCTAGGAATACGACAATTTTTAGAAACTTTTTTACGTAAACATTTGTTAAATTTTCAACGCATACTTCCTTTTATTATGTATTCAAGTAATAATGACATTGCTGGAATAATGAATAATTTAAAAAATGAATCCTTCTATATTTTTCATTTTTATTTATATCAACAAATTTAGAAAATAACCATTAAAAAGAACTTCTGCAAACCAGCGCTTAAGAATTATTTTTCATTTGGCAATAGTATTCTACACCGATTTCCTGTTTTTTCACAGATATTTGACTGGATGTCTTTCAGTACCCAAAAGATTGTAGAGGATTTGCATTTTATTTAATGTTTATGGCAGCTTCGATTTACTTTCTGTTATTTTAACTAAATGAATCAATAGGAAGGCATTTTTAGTGATGAGTTCTAATTTTAATATGCAATTTGAGTGGCTAAAACTGTACCTATTGTTGTTTGTTATCATTATTTGTATTGTACTTGTTGTTAAAAAGTTACCATATCTATTGTACCTATTGTTATTGTTTGCTATTGTTAAAATTGTGTTTCTATGATAAAAAATAAATAAAGCATAATAAAAACATATTATTCTAACAATTTCGATATACATTCAATTTTAGTAAAAAAAAAAAAAAAAAATTTTTCGAATCACTGAATTTGGAGAAAAAAAAATCCTGGTTGTTGGAAGGATCGAATGTCCTAAGATTTCATGTTTTATTCTGTTTCTTCTACGTTAATAATATATAAATATAATTTTTAAAATTTAACGCTAAAGTATTGAGAATGAAAAAAAAAATTGCTATTACAAATTATGCCAATTAAAGTCAACAAATATTTAATTTATTAATGCAAAAATAATTAAGAATTTAAATATTATGGATTATTGATGTGATGAGTTACCAATTTTATAAAACGTTTCAATCATTTTTCGCAGATCAGAAGTATATAATGGAAAAAACATATGTTTTTTTGCTGGCACTCAGTTAAAAAAATAATGAGTAATTATCATATTAAGAGTAATTACAAATATTTCTGACTTCACTTGATCAGGTGTTTTGAATGTTCGAAATCTATTATACAAAGAGTAATTACAAATGTTTTTGACTTGACTTGATCAGACGTTTTAAGATTTAAAATCTTTTATTAAATTCCTGTTTTCCTAATTTGTTATTATTAGTCCTATATTTAAATGAATTAAAATTTATTTTTAGTAAATATGTATGACCGAGAGTTTAATAATAAGAACTATAATCACCATATTAAAGTGTTTAAATAATTATAAATTTGATAAAATTGCGTGCGTTTTTCTGTTTGTTGAAATTAAAAGTTTCTTGCTATAATATTTCCCCCTCTTAACGAAAGGAAACCGTAACTTTATCGACTTTTTCCAGGATTAAATCGAATCCAATTAAGGAAACGAACCCCAAAACGGTTCCATCAAATGCGACGTTAACACCGATAAACGAGAAAAATGCCGAGAGATGGCGCTGTCAAAGTGAGGAATCGTACTAAGTCTTGAAACTGAGCAAAAGCAAACCGGTGCGATTTTCACCGGAGAAAAGATGTTACTCCTCCAGTAACATGGTTTTCCATCGGACACATGATATGCGATTCACTCAATGAAGACCCATCATGGAACCTTATTTCACCTTCACTTGCACAATTTCTCGTCAAACTGTCTCTTTGGAAGTGAAGAGGTGCGAGAATCAGAAGTGTAATTCTAAGGGGATGAAGTTCTTGTGAATCTTTTGACACTTTCTTATAACACAGAATGATGAAAATAAGGTGCTTTTAAGATAAAGACATTCACACTATAATCTGTTGTTTGATTTATTTATTAAAACGAAGATCAGATTTGTAGACTGTTGTCGACGTCTTTTTAAAAGTCAGAGGATACATAAGACTGTTTAAAGATATCTTGGATTATTTGGTAAGTTAATTTTTCATATAAACAAAAGTTAATGAAAAAAAATATATAACGTCTTATTTATGAATGGTTAGAAAATTGAAATCAATATGATTTATTTGGTTAAATATTTTATATTTTAAGTTTCAATTTTAAATATGCTTTTTCAGAGTTCCTTAAAATAAGTTTTAAAGTATTTTAAACAATAATTGGTTAATTGTTAATTGAAGTTTCTTTACTTTTATCGAAAGTTTAGTAATTTTTAATTATTAAACCTGTGCATTCAGACAACTATAATATTTATTTTTAAGTAAAATAAATATTGGAAATAAGAATTACTGATTAAAGTATGAATTTTGATTAGCAAAATCTTTGTACAATTGTGAAGTTTAGAATTCATCGCATCCTGATATTGACGGTTAATCCAAATAATTTTATCATTTTTTTCAACGTGATCATATTTATTAGAATTCGAAGTATTTTAAGCAATATTTGGTTAACTATTAATTAAAATTCCGTTACTTTTATCTAAAGTTTTCTAATTTTTAGTTATCATTACACTTCTGCATTAAGATAAATGTAATACATATTTTTAGACAATTGGAAATAAATATTGCTGATTAAAGTATGAATTTTGATTAGTACTTTTAATCTTAAAAAAATAAAGTAAAATGTTTGTACAATTGTGATGTAAAGAATTCATTCCTGATATTGACGGTTAGTCTAAAAAAAATTATAGTTTTTTTTCAACGTGATCTTATTTATTAAAATTTTGAATCGTGATCTTATTTATTAGAATTTAATGTTGAAATAATTTTTGACATTTGTTGATCTTTCGCTAAAGAAATTTTTTAATACATATATACAATTTTGTATAATAGAATTATTTTTATAAATAATTTAAAATTATCCCATGATTTTAAAATGATTAAAAAAAATTCTAATAATTTTTAGGTGATTTTTAAAGAATTATACTTTAAATGTTGATAAATATTTTTTATTTGATTCGAAGATATACTTTTGAGAAAAAGGAATATTTGAGAATAATTATTTATGTAGAAGAGTTAATGTAAATCTTATTAAAGATCAATAGATCACATTTGTATAGCAACAAAAAAATATATATAATGAAATTAATTAATCATTTATAAAATGAAAATATATATTAATTAAATGGTTATTGGATAAAATATTTGCTCGCGTATAAATTTTTTGATTTTGACAGTTTTTAAGATAATTATTTTATGACTAGAATTATTATGAAATATTATTTTCATTTATAAAAATAATTGAAATCTGGTTATTTTATAATTGCACAAATCGACTTGAATTTTGAGATTTATTTTCGTCTATTTATTTCGTGAAAATAAAAAGACAAGATGAGGTGATTTAGGCAATTATGATAAATGATTATTATTATTATTGATGATTTCTGCAATATTCGTCCCGATTTATGGAATTCTTTTATATTTGTTTTGGGCAGTAGCATTTAAAAATTGAGGAATAGACATATATCGTTAAAAAAATAGTATGTAGTTAAAATATATAAATAAAATATAAAAAATATATAATAAATAATATAAATAATATTAAAATATTATATTTAAATATAAAATATATGTATATAATTAAAAAAAAATTTGTAATCGGAAAACTGAAAAGTTTAACTGCCAATCTTGCATATTATATATCTAATCATAAATTTTTATTAGAAATAAGATGCAAGCTTATTTGCTTCGTTTATAAACATTAGAAACTAAACTAAAAATAATAATAAGTTGAAATCAATTATAATATCTAAAATTTAAATTATCCATTCTTGAAAGTTATAGAAGTGAAAAAATTAGACCAATATTTCTTTCTTTTCCTCATAAAAGGATAACTCGATCCGTGATATTTATGATCAAAACACCTTGCAGGAGAAAACCCTGGAACTTATTTACTTAACCAAAACCATCTGAAATTTATTTCCGCATTGACGAAATACACGATATTTAAACAGGCGCCTGAAAATATTAACAAATACCAGACATATTCTAGGTACATGTCTGGCATGCTTAGTTAGTTAGTAAGGCGAAGTTTCTGTCGAAAGTCACTAGCCTTGGTGATTTTAATTTCAGTTTGCCAATGATAAATTGTGTTCCAATAAAAATAATCAATTGGGAGAAACTGGTTTTGAACAGATTGGGTGCAAACATTTATTATTTGTTTTACTACGAAGGTTTAAATAGACGAAGAGCTGTCTACCAAGTTGTTAATCTTGAATAAAAGTTTCAGTTGTTTTGATGTCTACTTGTTCAATTGTACTTTTAATATGGAACAAATTTGTAGATTTCTTAAATAATTTATTAAAGTCTCGTTAAAATGGATTTATGTTTAAAATTAATTTGTGATTTCAGTTTACTTTATATATTTAAGCAATCGCTTGCGTTAAGCAAAAAATCTCACATTTGAAACTTAAACTAATTTTTTTAGGAAAAAAGATTTACTAATAAAGTGGTTTTAGTTATTTTTAATATAAGTAAAATGATTTTAGTTATTTTTATGTAGAGTAAAAAGTGTTTTTTGATCCTTAATAGGGTATTTTTAATTAAAGAGGTAAATTTTTTTTTTCCTAAATCAATGATTCGATGGTTATGCTATATCGGATATATTTTTTTTCTGAGAATTTTTGTTGAACTTCTACGTGCCAATTTTCATAATGTTTTTGTGTAAAAAAATATAATAATTATTAGATATAATAGTTTTTTTGCATTAATAAAATTTCAATTCAATAATATAAATAATTTTAATTGAAATCAAGGTTTTAAGCTTTTTATTTTTCCGTTAATTTTAACTAATTTTTACATTTATTTTAATAATAACATTTAATTTTTTTTTAAAAAGTCCACTTTTAAATGTGAATGTATATTTAATAAAGGTAAAAATTAGGAATTTATTTTGGATTACCTTTCTATAATAAATATTTATTCTCATGTTCTTTTTTCATTGAAATCATTTTATTTTTATTAAAATTCAATTAGACATTCTATTATTCCTACAAAAAAAATTTATTATTGCTGTTTTTATATATATAACAATTATATTATTTTTATTGGAAAGAAAATAAGGTTTTTCAAATAATCAAATATTTTCGTTGCATTGAAAGACCATACACTTTATTTCATCTGATTAATAGTTTATAATCGAAATACTTTATTCAAAATATACGGCATTGCGTAAAATTATTAAATGGAATTTATTAATTTTAAGTAATGCAGAAAATGCAGTGAATATAATTTAATTAAAACAGAATATTTACGTTTATCCAATATTTGTAGGAATATTTATTAAAGCAATTTACTCCGCTTCGAATAGACGGCGGGAGCTACAAAATTGGCATTTTCCTTATATTTCCTTATATTTTTGTATAACTTTTTGTTATTTTAAGTTATGAATTGAAATTTATACAATTGAGTAAATTTATGATAAAACTGTAATCTTTTTTTAAAGACATACAAATAAATTCGGAAATATTGGAATGAGTAGTATTTATTTTACATATTTCTGATAAAACCAGTTATATTTGTTTAAGATTAGAAAAAGACACTTAAATTTACTGTTAAAAAAAATTTACATTTTTCCGTGCAAATAATTAAGTATGAATGCAATTAAAACTAGTTAGTAATTTTTACATGCTATTATTACAAAAATAAATAAAAGAAACTAATATTCATGACGAAATTGACGATTCATTAAAAGTAATTTTAAGAAAAACAGAGAAAAAATATTAGCTTTTTTTAAATTATAATGTTTTATTACATAAATAAGATTATACACTGTATGAGAACTTTAAATAAAGCCAGTTCAATTCAATTATTAAATAAATTTCCTCTTTTGCAAAAATAAAATGTCAATTAAATACCTGTTGGTATAAACGCCCATCAAATTTGGAACTGGATGGATAGTTGAAAAAATTAATCTAAAAATCTTTTTAATGTAAATGATTTCATTAATTAACATCGATATAATATCTATTTAATATCAATAGTCATCGACATAAAGATCTTTTGCAGACTGTACAAATTATCGAAATATAAAGTGACGGTATGTGATTATGCAATAAAAATAAAAACAATAAATAAATAAATAAATAATAAATAACAATAAATTAAAATTAAAATAGTTTTAATTTTAATTTTCTGAAGTATAAAAAAAAAAAAAAAAAAAAAAAATTTCAAGCGAGATTGATATTTTATTTTCTTGAATATTTGTTAATTATTATTTCGATTATAGCTATTATAAACTGTCGAAATAAAAAGTGATAGTATGTGAATATGTAATAAAAATAAAAAATAATTGTTTGAATTTTAAGTAGTATTTTAAAAAAAATTAGAAGCGAGATTGATATTTTGTGTCTGATAGTATCTAATAGTATTTATTAAATTACGATTATCAATTTGACAGTTTTCGATTTTAAATATCAAATTTTCAGGTAAAAACAATATAGAATTATTTTTCAAATTTTATTAATGAAGTAAACATCAGTTACATAACCGAAGCATTCTGGTTCCAGACGTATGCCAGCCATTTTTTATTTCATAAAACGAATTACTCAATAAATTCATCTAAATTTTTATTCATCTAATTATTTTGACGGGCTTTAAAGGATAAACCAAAATGATGAATCACTGTAACTATGCAAGGTTTAGCACGTAACATCCTTATGTTTAATCAATATTCCTTCAAAAAGATTTAAACTAGTGCTTAAACTAATGATGCACATTGTGGATTAATGCATTTAGTTATTTTATTTTTTGATGACTTTAGTTAAAAATCTGTTTTGGTTAAACTTTAAGACTTTTTTTTTAGTTTAACGTGTTTTTATTTTAAGTACAGTTTTAACTTCTTTAATTGGAATTCTTAACATGAGGGAGTTTCGTTGGAGTATTTTTTTAAACTGTATTTTTAAGACCCACTTAAGAACTGTCTCTTGGCGCAAAAGCCTATCCTTACGGGACTCATCAATTTGGGTGTTTTGGCGACATAAATTTGGCCTTGAGTGTTTTAAATTCACCGGACTGGATCGTTCAAGATTAATGTTATATTTATTTAAGTGTTAAAAATAAATTCGTCTTTCATTAGCATTTCCTAAATCTGGAACAGTTCTTCTATCTTTGGCCAATTGGCTAGCGTTGTTGTTGTTGTTGACTAATCCTCAATGTCCTGCAGTGCGGGACGGATATCCCATGAGTGATCTACTCATGAATGGAGGGAAAGGGGCAGCTTCTGTTGTGATGGAGAACCCGTAGGTAGAAGTCTGACTTTTGCTCCGTGACGCTCTTACAGTCATAGGAGACCGGGACCTACGGCTTAAAGTGGATTCCGAACCAATATAAACATCCATGGCACCGCCGGGACTCGAACCCGAAAGCTGTGGTACCGAGCACCAGAGCCGGTCAGCTATGCTAGCCATTCAGGCCTCATTGGCTAGCGTTCTGACCTTTGGTTACCACAGGATTCAGCTTCGAACGGTGGAATGGATGATTGTTAGTGGATTGGAATCTTTTTTTAGGGACCTGATGGTCGAGTGGCTAGCGCTCTGGCGCTCGGTACTACAGCTTTCGGGTTCGAGTCCCGGCGGTCCCATGGATGTTTGTAGTGGTTCGGAATCCACTTTACGCCGTAGGTCCCGATCTCTTATGATCGTATAGCGTCACAGAGCCCAATCAAACTTCTTCTCACCCATATCTTTCCCAAACTGTAATGGGGCAACTCAGCTCTAGGCACAGTAATGTAGTAGTAGCGGTTTTGAATCTACATTAAACTGTAGCTCTCGTTCTAATTAGTCCAAAGTGTACACAAAAATAGCAGTAGAGCGGCAAACCACACCAAACCATAATTTCTAACGAATATCGCCAAGCAGGGTAGCTGAAGAAAGTGTACCCTTTTCACTTCTTCCTCGAGTCCAACACAAGGACATTCCTGTTTGTAGATTTAACCTCGGCATAAACACAGAAAACTTGTGACACAAAATCTCTTATTCAATAGTTTTATTGATGAAGTAAAAGTTAGTTGCGTAATCAAAGAATTCTGGCTTAAAAACTATGCCAGCCATTTTTTGTTTTACAAAACGAATTATTTTTATTAAGTTCGTCTAAATTTTTATTCATCTAATTACTTTTGACGGGCTTTACAGAATAATCCAAAATAATGCATCACTCTAACTGTGCAAGGTTTAGCACGTAACATCCTTATGTTTAATCAATATTCCTACAAAAAGATTTAAACTAGTGTTTAAACTAATAATGCACATTGTGGATTTCTTTAAAAACTAAGATCTAATGCATTTAGGTTCGTAATACATTTAGTTGTTTTATTCTTTGATGACTTTAGTTAAATATGTTTTGGTTAAATTTTAAGCCTTTTCTTTAAGATAAATGTGTTATTATTTTTTTAAGTACCATTTTAACTTCTTTAAATTGTAATTTTTGAGATGGTGCTCCTTTCGTTGGGGTGTTTTTTTTAAGACGCAGTTAAGAACTGTCTTTTGGCGCAAAAGTCTATCCTTACGGGACTCATCAATTGGGATGTTTGGCGACATAAATTTGGCCTTGTGTATTTTAAATTCACTGGATTGGATGGTTCAAAACTAATGTTACATTTAAAAATAAATTCGTCTTTTAACATTACTTAAATCTGGAACAACTCTGTTGATATTATTACACACACTGTTCCCAAAAAGCAAGACCAATTATTTTTTTTTTCAAAACTTTTTATTCTTCCAGATTTATTTCATCGCCTTCAAAGTAATCCCCTCCGGACACAATGCCCTTATGAAACTTTTTTTCCAATCCTCAATGCATGCTAAAAAGTCATCGGCAGGGATGGCCTGGCGCTCAGCGATACACGTTGAATCTCTTCAGTCGACTCAAAACGGTGCCCCCGGAGTGGTCTTTTGAGTTTAGGGAATAGCCAGAAGTCGCATGGTGTGAATACGGTGGTTGTGGAACTATATGGGTTTCCTTTTTGGCGAAAAAACCATGAAGAATCAATGCAGTGTGAGCTGGCGCATTCAGTGTTTTCGGTACCAATCGAGATTTGACGCGTTTGAGGCCCAAAACGCAATTGACCGATTGTTTTGAAATTCCAACATCATCAGCAATTAAATCGACGATTCGCAAACACCAAATCTTTAATTTTTTTGGACGGGAGCTTTGTCGGTTGCGGTCGCTCAATTAATTCAGAAATTTCAAAAATCGCCGGAATCAGTGTGTTTATCCTAATTATTATTTAAAGCCCATCAAAAGGATAATTCTTAAAAGACCAACCATAATACGTCCTTTTTTAAATCAGTAATTTATCCCTTATTTACTCAGTCTTGCATTTTTCAGACTTTAAAAATATATTATTCATCAAATCAACCCCTTTTCTAACCTTATTTGTAAAAAATTACTTTATTTAAAATTAAAATATTTTCAAGAAAGATATTCCTATATCGATATTTTTCGATTAATATATTGACTTTTTTTGATAAAGAAACAATTCAATCATTTCAGAAATTTTTTCTATTTTGAATGTTTAACAATTGTTAATATTTGTTATATACATTATTTCTTCAACAGATTAGATAAAATTTTGAAAATAACTTCAATTTATATCAAAAGGATTTCTGCAAATAGAATAAAAATTGTTAAAAATAATTGCTTACGATGGAAGCTTCATGATCAATAGCAGTTTTGGCGTAGAATCGTTTAAAGCTGTAACATAATATTAATTGCAAATGAATACTGAATTAATGATGGGGCTGTCGTGCGAAAAGTTTTGCTCATTTCCGTTGTCGGACGGTATTGTATTTGCGTTGCTTCTCAGTCTAATTAATATATCATTTCACCGGCTAAGTCAGGGGAAAAAGGTGAATATATAACACTTCCGCGTTCGTGCTATCGAATTGTTAACTAAGAAGGAAGAGTTTTAAAAGGGTTTATTCTAGGAGTGCTTTGGTTAAGGTTTCTGAAAAAATGTGAAATATATGAAAATTCTGTCAAAACCCCTCAGTTTAGAGATACTTTTGTTAGAAGTTTGTTTGGTAGTTAGAATAGATTTACACATGTTATCAAAATGGAAGCAAGGAGAAATTAGTGACCGAAATATTTTGCATATAATTTTGGGATTCAGTTTAATAATTAACATTTTATTAACGGACCCAATTTTGATTTTAATTTTTGGATTCAAATTAATAATAATCATTTTATGAACGGAACCAATTTTGCTTTTAATTGTGGGATTCAATTTAATAATTAACATTTTATTAGCGGAACCAACTTTGCATTTAATTTTGGGATTCAATATTGAGGGATTTTATAAAACTTTCATATTTGAGTGGTATCATACATACTTATTATTGTTAGTGGAATAGAAGTTTGTTTGGAAGTCGTAATACTTTTGCCTGTTTAAGAAAATGAAAGCCAGGATAAGTTAGTGGCCCGGAATATTTTGAATTTAATTTTGGGATTCAATTTAATAATTAACATTTTATTAAGAGTACCACAATTGCAAAATAAATTAATTTTAATATGCAATTTGAGTAGCATTATAATAAGTAATAAATTTAAAACTTTTATATTGTAGCGAATTTCATGGGGCTTGAATGGCCAGAGTGTCTAGCTCTCTGGCGTTCGGTGACACAGGTTTCGGATTCGAGTCCTGGCGATGCCATGGATGCTAGTAGTGGTTCGGAATCCACTTTAAGCCGTAGGTTCAGGTCTAATTAGCCCAAAGTGTGCACAAGATGATCATAGATCGTTGTCTTGAGGTTTAATCAGACTTCAACCCTCGTGGTTCCTCGCTAAAAGTGAAGTTGCATATTACCCTCAGCCATGGACGTCGCCTGCGAGGGGGACCTTTGGACCTGGCTTTGGTAGGCTTTCTTGCACCAGGGGAATTAGTAACAGAGAATTTCACATCGTCTGTTGAAAAACTTGCTTAATTATTTAATATATTTACTGAGAATATATAATCCAATATAATATAAAAATTCTTTAACTAGAATTAGTTTTATTTCACTGAAGTTAATTTTCTATTGAGGTATTAAAAAAAAATTTTTTTAAATAATAATCTACAGACTTCACAAAGTCTGTAGATTAAGCTCAGTTGTATCTCTGTAACTAAGCACAGTTACCTTTATTTATATTGCACTAATTATTATTACAAGGGTGTTATGGTCACTTATAAACATCCTACGCCAAAATAATGCTTTTGTGAATCATACTTATTGATATCGGCTTGATAGCCAAGTGTCTAGCGCACTGGCCTTTGGTACACAGGCTTCAGGTTTGAATCCTGGTTATGGCATAGATGCTTGTTAGTGGTTCGGATTCCACATTAAACTGTAGGTCCCTGTTTAATTAGAACAAAAGTGCTATTAAAGTGTGCACAAAATGATCTTAGAGCGACAAACCAAACCTCACTTATTTATATACAGGACGTAAGTGCTTCATAGTTTAATTTTGAATTTTTTCACAAATATTCAGGAGGAAATTCTCATGATTTAACTGAATCGCCACACAACTTTGCAGCAATTTCGAGATTTAGGAAATATGCGTCAGAAATCTGAGATATGCATAGTTAGAATTATGATTAATAAGCTTTCAGTTACCCTGCTTTATTTGTTAATATAGAAATTCAAATATAAATTTTGCCAATGGTTTTGTGCGTTGGAATTAAAACTAGAATCTCCTGATTCAGCACCAGACCTTTCGGGATCACCCTATAATAATATAGCAGCTATTATCACTAAAAAATGTCTTCCTTTTTTTTCAAAACGAATGAAAATAAAGTAAATTTCATTAATAAGGAATGAATATCATGCAGCTTAACACCAATCTTTTCGATACTGAAGGACATCAAATCAAATGTTTGTAAAACAATATGAAATCGCGTTAGTGTGATTGTTACTAAACAATAGCATGAGTGGACTCGAAGTTGGCTTAGACAATACAATGTAGCGTAGCATACTTGCTTTAATCCAAAATTAAAAATTATTTTTCGCACAAATTAACTCGCGTATTCCAAAACTATACATATATGACATACGAATATTCTCGTGATTATCCATTTATTATAGTATCGAAGCCAAATAGCTTAATTTAGTACTTTTAAAATCGTGTTTAAATTAATAAGCTTAAAAGAAAATTGTATGAAATCTTGAAAGTTGCATACAAAATCACGGCCTATATTTTAATATTCAACTTCTCTATCCATAGCTTCATTGTAGGTGCATTCATAACACGCAATTTAGGAATTGCACTTTGATATTCAAAATTGTGTTAATAGGCATTTTCAACTTTTCATGATTGGATTATTTATTTTTTACTATACCGCAGAAGAATAAAAATCATAACTATTGTGTCCGATACAATCTCAAATAATTGGATGAAATATGCAACGATCTTTTGTGACTTGCTAATTATCATTTTAATGACCGTATTACCTCGGAACATATTTTTTGAATGCAGAAAGGAATTCTCCCTATACTTTGAATTCTGGAATGCTATCGTAAATGTTTAATTCGTAGATTGTTTTGTTTTCAAGTTTTGAGAACGTTTACACGAGAGCATTTGGTACTGGAATAGGTTTAATGAAGAACAAGGGCAGGGGTGTTGCTAAATTGTCTGACATTGTGTCCTTATAATGATAACCCGCAGTATCTATGGGTCTGAACCCTATTCCAAGAGACTAACAAGGACTTTACGATTTATTATTTTTATCATACACTTTCCCGGCATATACATGGAAGCTTTCAGTCTTGTCTATCAGCTTTCGTGCTAAGCTATCTCAATTCTTGAACCTAAAGTTCCTCACAAGAAATTCAGATATAACATAAGGTTCACTTTCGCCATTTTTATATTTCAGCCTGATTTGGGGATATATTGAAATATTCTAAATGCGATTTCATTGGCCACCTTTTATTGATGATGTTATTTATTTGTTGGTTTTGCTTAAGTAAATGTTATCATCAAAAATGTATGTATCATGTTAAAGTAATTATATGAATGGATTAGTCTTGCATTAATCAATGGTAGTTTAAAAGTATCTAAATATAATTCAAAAGTTTTTTTAAATAATCCTTAAGAGATCAAATCTCCCCATGCAATAATTTTTTCGCAAGAATATCCTAATTGATAATCATTAATTTTGAACTAATTGATAAACTTAAAACATGCCAAATTCAATCTTAACTTATTAAACGAATTTCATTAGTTAATTTAATTTTAGTAATTTTTTTAAAGTATCACCAATTAAATGATTAATTAGTTGAATAGAATAATCGAATAAATCTTAATCAAATAAATAATTAAAATTGATAAATAAATAGAAATAAATTAAATCATTAATTAATCTTTTCATTAAAATTGGGATTATAGTTTGTATTTCGTTTATTTTTTAATTCAATTAATTATTATTTTGCACTCGTCTGCTACATCCTTGTGTTGCCTGTTTTAAATGTAAAGGACTGCGCCATTTTTGCATTTAAAGAAAAGAATTTTAAATAAATTCTGCATTTTTCTCGTAAAAATGCGTCCTTCAATTTTTCTTGTGCAATTCCCTTAACATTAATTTTGCTAAAACGTACTTCCAATAAATTGAATCCGGCATAGCTGAGCAGTAAATGATGCGCTAGTATGCAAAGAAGATCTCAATGTTAGAAAACGTGGGATGTAGAGTATGTATCCTTATCAAATGTTACACTGAAGAAATGTATTATAAAATACAATAAAAGCAGATGCTATCACGTTTTACACGTATTTTAACCTTCCATTCACGCTACATCACTGTCAAATCTCTCAATCTTATGACCTTGATTTAAATATTTGGAATGCGTGCCATATAATATGCAGTCCTTTAAAATGCAATTTATTTCGTTTCACAGAGTTAGCATTTCACCCAATATAAATTTGCATGATAATATAGCTATTACAAGTTGAAAGAGGTTCCAACACCCTTTTTTTAATTTTTAAAGAGAGCACTTATTACATATGTCATGAATAATTTCAAAAAAAAATCGATTTAAGTCATATTTTAAATTTATGACAACTAATCATATTTATTGATTGAAAAGATGTATTGTTAATCATAGCTCTAAGTGGTTAATATGTAACAATAAAGTGATAAGTATGTGGAGAGTTTGGGATATAATAAATGCATTTGCGACTTGATTTAAGCGAATAAGGTCAATATTATATTCAATTTACTATTGACTTGGACTATTCAATTTACTATTGACTTGGACTATTCAATTTACTATTGACTTGGACTATTCAATTTACTATTGACTTGGACTGTTCAATTTACTATTGACTTGGACTGTTCAATTTACTATTGATTGACTTGGACTGTTCAATTTGACTATTGACTTGACTTGACTGTTCAGTTTACTATTGACTTGGACTGTTCAGTTTACTATTGACTTGGACTGTTCAGTTTACTATTGACTTGGACTGTTCAGTTTACTATTGACTATTCAATTGAGTAATATTAAATATTGGTCAATTTATAATTTTACAAAGTGTTTTTACTTTTGATGAATGTTCGGCAGAAATTAGCTTAAAAAAAAGCATACCATTTTATACTTTACATAAATGCGAAAAGTTAACTAGTACTTAAACCATATCTCTATAAATTCATTTGATACATTTTACAACTACATTAATGGTGCACTATACATAGTTTCAGACTTAAAGGTAGCTGAATTTTTATAATAACCTTAATTAAAGTCTTATGAAATATAATGATCATCATCGTCAAATGGTTTTATTTATCTATTGAAGTAAAATAAAGTGACGGTTAATAGTTATTTCTTTTCCCATTTGATTATCACAATTGTAAACATTTTCTTAATCGAATTTTGTGTACTTTCCATTGTATATTAATTAAAAATACAATAGTGCCTTGGTTATAAATGGGTCAGGCAATGACGTAATTTGTTTAGAAAGAATGGCTGTAGGAAAAGAAAAACTCTTTGACATAAATTGGTAAATCATTTTGTAGCATCTTGCTCGTGAACTTGGTAGTACATGACAAAAAATGCCGAAGAATTATTAGAGATATTTGTCCGAGAACTAGCTATCATCGAGCTAAACGTACTTTTTCTAATTAGTGAAGAAAAGGAAATTTAAATTTCATTTGTTAGTGAGGATAGAGAGAAAAAGAAATGTGGGATTGATGAATTAAAAATTTTTTTTTTGTTAAAATGAGTAGAAGTTCAAAATGTTGCTGTCAATCCAATCAAATATTCATGGACTTTTCATTAAATGTATCTAAATTTTTCATAAACGTTTAATGTGAATGTGACCATTACCAAACAATCCTTTGGCAATCCATGACATTTATTTTTACGTTTGTCTATTTGACAAACTCCGAAGTGAGCTCAATTGTCTTCTGATGAGGATTAATAATCAAAAACTATTTTCACAGAAAAATGCATTTTATTGCTAATTTTCATTGAAAAAATAATAAATAAATTATATTTATTATATTTCTGCGACTTCTGCATTTTTAGTGTTTTGCTGCTGTACGAATGAGCCGAAACAAATTAACCAAATTTCAATTAAATTTTACGAAGAATCACGCTTTAATTAATGGCTGTTATCTGTTCCAGGATAACGTCATTAATCAAGGCACCATTGTAATAATTAATTACATACATTGGTGCATAGATGTTAGCTAAAAGTCAATATTTACAGGAACATGTAGAGTAGTGTTCTTCAAAGCAGTGGGACCTAACCCTTAAGGAAACCTGAATGTATCGCTATGGGATGCCTATAAGTGACTTTTTAAGTTGGCAGATAGAAGCCAAGATATAATTTGAGACAAAATGTCTCTAAAATATTTTTTAGTTCTGACGTCAATTTTTCATTGAAAAAAATCAGGTATTCTATTAATTTTTATATTTTATCAAGAACTATTAATATTCAATTTTAATACAAATATCAATTGTGAGTGTTTTAAACTAATAATTTGAATAGGACTAATAATTGAGTAGGTTAATTAAAAATTCTATTACTACCTAATTGAAAAATGTCAAAGAGTCAAACTATTAGTTTAATAAAGAAAGCCGATCGAGGAACAAGGGTTTTCTCTTGCCAAGGATAGTTTAGGGGTTAAATATTTCCATATCACATATTTGGAGGGCATTTCAGCTGAATTTTGGGAATTAATGTCATGGTTTATTTTTAAAAAATTTATGGCTTAATGTATTAATCAATATTTTTAATTTGAAAATTTCAATTAAAAATTTAATTCATTAATAACATTAGATCTTCAGAGGTGGCGCCACTGTAAGTCGAAAATATTGCTAACTATTAATGTTATAGGATGATTATCATAAATAGAAAATGTATAAAGCTACATTTTTTTATGTCTATTGATGCTGAAGAAAACTAACGAAGGTTGTTTTTATGCTTTAACGAATGAAATGTTCCAATATTAAATATAAATAAAACAGGGCTATTCATTAAGGTTAACTGTATGCTGATATATGTTTCTTAATATTTAAAATATGTTCTTCAATGTCCGAGAAAAATGACATACAATTACTCTTTTAAATCGTAGAATATGCGTATAGTGAATAGCATATAGAAAAGTCTTTTTCCCGAAAAATGCCATCATTTCATTCTAGAGGGTGTATTGTTGTATACCACTCAAAGAATTTCGGAAATGAAAAATTTCATTAAGACTTAAAATGAAGATGCTTATTGTTCGAGGCGAGAGAAAGGAACTCGAGTCGGTATAAAAATAAGTGGAGGATTCTGAGTCAATTACTGACTCTTTTATGAAATAATTTTTATTTTTCAAAATTCTTATTTCATGAATTTCCTTTAGTTTCCTTTTCATGTCTAAAGAACTTAATTTTTTTAAACTTGTTTCAATTTTTGTAAGTATATCGCATTACTATTTAATGATTTTATTATTTTTATAGTTATCTGAGAAAAATTAAAGTTAGAAAAGGTTAGCTAAATTTTTATTGCTATTAGAAGAAGTGAGAACTGAAAAAAATATCTGTTTTCGTCCCTTGCATGTCAAGGTCAGGCTGAGTGTAAACGAATCTTATAAATTATATATTTTTTTTATATTTTTTTTTATTTGCTTATGATTGTAAGCTAATTTTATTATATTTGCAAATATATTCTGGACAATTTTTACTGTTTCAACTGTATTTACCCTGCCATAGAGGAGATGGAGCCCCCAGGGCCTAAATAGCTGAAAAAGAATACATCAACTAATCAAATTGCACTTTCTTAACCTTAATAGTCGCCAAATTGTTTGTTTACTTAGTTGCTGAAAGTTTACCAACTTTGTTATTTCACTAGCAATTAATAATCTATTCGTACTTGTCTGTTTACAATAATGCGACAATTTTATAACAATTCCTGTCGTAAATTGCGTCTCGCTTTCGTTCTATGTCTCTCAACGTAGACGAATCAATTGGCAAAGGCAATTTCTTTTGCTTTGTATGCTGAGCATGGACATCTTTATCAGCTGGATGTCCCGAGTAAAGTTTTTATTGTGTCATAAAACTCAAACAGCATATAATTTCTGTAAATGCTCTGGATTTTTTTAATACTGAAATTGAATGATGTCGCTTCATAAAACCTTCGTCTAGTCATCTCCTGGCAGCTCTATTGGAAATATGGTCTAAAGTCCATTGACAATGAATTTTTGAACTTGCCCAAGAATGAATGAACCTCTTGAATTTTTAAACTGTAGGTCCCTATCTAATTAGCCTAAAATGTGCCCAAATTTTTGCTTATCCCAAGGGAAACCATTTATGATCTTGCAATGAGGTACTTTACAAAAAAGCATCTTTATCTCCTTGGGTAATTCAGTAAGCAGACCAGCTCCCATCTACTTATTCTACATTTTGTTTCTGCAACTATTACCGATATGAGAATAGCCTAAGCTTCCTGAGCTTCTCTGTATGTTTTAGTTTATACGTGACTTCTGCTTACAAGTCGTCAAGGCGGTGGCATGGATGTTTGCTAGTGGTTCGGAATCCACGTTAAACTGTAGGTCCCTATCTAATTAGCCTAAAATGTGCACAAAATGATCGTAGAGCGACAAACTAAACAAAACAAAACAAAACTAAAATGAAATGCTTAGTACACATTTTTTAAATATCAGTCTGAATAAAAATATTTATTGTACCATTACATACTAATGCCACTTGATAAAAGATAGATTAGCTTTATAACTAAACTGCAGTAAAGATATAATCAGTATAATATAAAACTTAAATTTGTATGCTTTATATATCATGTTTATTGCATTATGCATATTATATTGTGGCTGATAACTGAAATTTCGCCAAGATATGGTTTTCGGAAACCTTACTTTTTTTTTTTTTTTTTTATTCATATCAGTGGTATGAATAAAAAAAAAAAAGTAAGGTTTCCGAAAATTACATCCGTGGTATTCCATAAAACAGGCAATTACAAAAACAGCTAAAGTTGAACAAGTAGATTAGAAGGTTTATCTGACCTTCCTTCGCACTTGACCTTGACCCACGTTATCATTACGCTACTAATTACCACAATTTTTGCCCAAAAAAACTTCAAGCTCGCGACATTTCCTTTTATCTACAATAAGGCAGCTCGGCTCTAGTTCTTCTACACGCTTTTCAATCCAGACGTTGCTGAATTCTGTGGTTCTTCCTACTTAAGGCTGCCAACAAAGAGTCGCCAATCTGTTCGCTTTTATGCGCCTCAATGAACAATTTATCACTTTTTATTTCTGCTGGAAAGATAATCATCGTGACTCTTGACTGTCTTTCTTACCGCTAAATGTTCACACGTGGCAAGGTGGGAAATAGTTTTTCGCTCACGTAAACGTAAAAAGTACCGCTCGGGGCGTAAACGTGACACCATGGTACCTAAACGAACACATGCAAAAGCCAAAGAAAAGGCGTCTGGTGTTGAACGACGTAAAATGAGACAAGAACGAGTTAGCTTGCTTGAGGCCTTATAATTACAGCCACTGAGGTTCCCAATTTTTTATAGTTTGGTTTTGATACTGTAATCTGTAATAAAGAATGCTTCGCAATTATACGGATCAGACCACCAACTAGCAAGAAGATTTTGAGCTAAAAGGGTTATTTGTTTCGTCTTTTCAGTAGCAACAAGTTACAGCGTGATATAATCTGTTGGCTTCATATGAATCTTTCGCAAATTACACCGTGTATATTTAAAAAAAAATTAAAGCCTTTTCAGATTTTTGTATTTTATGTGAATTAAACATCATGCATGTTTTTTTTTATCCTTAGCAAAATTCGATTTTAATTGCAATTGTTTTTTTGAATAACAATTTATTATGGATTTAATACAAATAGAGAGCTAAATGCTTCTTTATACTTAAAATATTCTATCGAATGTTTCAAAATATATACAATGTCATCAAAATTCAGTTAAAAAAATCAATATTAATCTGAACTTTTTATTGCTAGTAGTATGAGGAATAATCAGTAAGTGTTAAGGCCGTAGAAATGATACACTGTTTAACACTAGTTCATAATTCAAAATATTTTAAAACTATGTTAAGGTACAAAATTTATATTAACTCAAAGTATAATGCGGACTGATTGCCAATTGGCTATCGCTCTGGCCTTTGGTACCACAGGCTTCACGTTTGAATCCTTGCCGTGGCATGGATGTTTGTTAGGGGTTCGGAACCCACGTTAAACTGTAGGTCCCGGTCTAATTAGCTCAAAGTGTACACAAAATGACCATAGAGCGACAAACCAAACCAAACGTTAAGAAATACGTCTTCATAATAGCAGAATAAAGATGAATGCACAATAGAGAAATGTCTCCAAAAAGAGTTAAGAATTTTGGCGGTTGAAAATGTAAATAAAAGTTCAATATGCTGCGCGTTTGTCACTGCAGCAAGTGTATAAGTAGATATAAAAAAATTCAACTAAAATGCGATGTTTATGAACGATATTTCTTTCCCTGGGAACAACAGTTGTGACGCTGGAAAGTGTTGTTATTAAAAAAGAAAAAGTAAAAATTGTCAAAGGATTGTGGATGAAAAAGCCATAAATGTGGGGAAGGGGATCTAATGGATGAAGAGGTACACGAATGGTTCAACCCTCTAAAAAGTTTTTTAAGTAAATCACAGCGTCTTGAACGATATGTAGAACTTATTTCAACAAATTCGACCTCATTTTCAAAATAAGATGTTTACGTTTCTCATAAGCTCAATACACTATTTTTAAAAACGTCTAAGATTTTCATTTGGTTATAAAAACACAAGGAAAAAATACAAGAAAATGGATAAGGAACTTGACTAAATTTACGTTACATATACATTTTTATGTGCTTTCTAGATAGCTGCACAAAAACAGAAAAGAAAAAATATATAATATTTACCTATGTTAGCACATAAATTTAATTAAACGTGAATATATATTACGATCATATAAAGCAGCGGGTATCAAACTTCTTACTTCTGCGCCCTGCTTAATAAGTAAGCATTAAATTATTTAGAAAATTAGTATACGAAAAGTAGCTTTATTATCAGCAATTAGTTAATATGTGCATTTAAATCGAACTAGAACTGCTAATAAGTAATTTAATTTTTACCCTCAAAAAATTATCACTTGATGGTTAAAATTGACTGAAGTGAATGACTTGGTTTTGATTAAATTCGTTTAAAAAACGATGCAACATCATAATGATCTATTTAATTTTGAATTTGAACATTGTAGAAAATTAAAACAAATAAATCTCTCCCTTTCAAATGTATTTGAAATAGGGATCTTAATTAAAACTATAACCTTGCTTTCTTCTACACATTGGCAACAACGCCCCCTGTGGCGTTCAGGAGAAATAGTCAGTAGTCTTCCAGACTCTTATCCGAGAGAAAGTGCAGCACAACATGCTCTCCCACTAATAAACGTTTAGTTTATAGTGTCTCATTCAGAGAGGAAATATATTTAACTCATTAGTTGGCCTACAAACTCTGAGCCGGAGAGGAAGTATATTTCGTGCATCCTGTGCATAATTGAGTATCGGATGTACGGCTTTGAAGTGGAATCCTACGAATCTATAATTATGTCTTTTAATGTGTTAAATATTATATATTTCTAATTGTATGGTGCGTGTGCAAATAAAACCGCGAGTTCTCCAACCTGTGCCTCAAGTATCTCAACCTAACTACAAATAGTTACAATCTGGTTGCCCAACCTGCACACTACAAAACATTGATTGTTCCTAAGAAATCGAATTATTAAAATTCGAGATCGATTTATAATCGAACTAGATCGATCGAATATAAATATTCGATAATCCTCCCGGTATCGATTTTTTTATAATAAAAAAGATAATTAAAAAAATCTTCCTATTCATTTCGCCATTTCTTACGATATATAATCATTAAGTTAAGATGTATCCTCAGAATTATTTAAAATAAATTCATAAGTTTTCTATTCATTTTGAAACCTATGCTATAGGGCTAGGGATCATAATGAGTTAAAATAGTAATTAAAACAATATAAATTTATTTGTAAATTTTACGAAAAAAGTCCAATAAATTCTAGAATAAAAAATTTAAAAAAATCTGCGTACTGTTTATAAAAAACCCATCTTTTTTGCTTTTCTACCCCATTTTTATTCTAACAGAAAAAATACATTATTAAATAATGAATAAAATTTGCATGTACTGATTTAATTTAGAAGTTTTTTAAATCGAATGCTTAATTCTATTATTTATAGAAAAAATTAATTCTTTTTTTCTTATTTATTTATCGTTTTGGGCTAAAATGCTTAATTATTTTATGATAATTAAACCAGGCATTAAAACACTTGTCCCTATTTTTTTTTCTTAAACTATTTCGGTATTCCTACAAATATATAGTTGGATATTTACAATTTATATAATTTGTAACATTTCTTTGGGGTATTAGACATAGCAAATATTTGACAAATTTGTATAAATGTTTGGAGAACAAATTTGTTGTGCGACAATGCTCGTATATTTAAATTTTTATTCAAATTAGAAAAGACAGTCTTTGTCTAATGAATAATTTTATATAGTTCAATTTTCATAAGAAACAGGTAATATACAACTTGTATTTGGGAGATTAGTTGCATTAAAACTGAAAAAAAAAAATGGTATTAAAAACTAATTGAAAATGGAAATTGTGTGTAATGAAGTTATTGTGTAGCAAGGAAATTATTAAGAGGGACTAATTTGATTTAAGGAGATTTTAACTTGGGCTTGATAGCCGAGTGACTAGCGTTCTGGCGCTCAGTACCACATGTTTCAGCCTTGTGTCCAGGTGGTGTCATGAATGTTTGTAGTGGTTCGGAATCCCTTTAAACCGTAGTTCCTGATCTAATCTGACTGTTGGTCGTAGGGCTGGCTACCTTACCCCGTAAATAGAAAACGTCTCATGTTTCATAATCTGCCAATATTCAGACGGCCTTAGCCCACCATGGGCTGTTGCTTCATTGAAGATTTTAATTTAAACTTCCAAGAGCTATTAATTTAACATCTGCCAACGACCAATTTTAAACTAACAAAATCCCGTTAATCGTCTTTTCTCAGTATGATTGGCGGCTTGATGGCCATTTGGCCAGCGCTCTGGCCATTCCTACCTGGTTGTGGCAGGGATGTTTGGGAATGATTCGGAATCCACTTTAAATTGTAGGTCTCAGTCTAATTAGACTCTACAATCGAATTTATTGGTAGATTTCGAAACAGATGTTTTTTTTACGGGGTAAGGTTATCAGTCCTACTTCTAACGTATTACTCCCATACGAGACCGCGACCTACGGTTTAATGTGGATTCCGAACCACTACAAACATCCATGTCATCCGCCGGGACTCAAATCTGATACCTAAGACACCGAGCTCCAGAGTGCTATTCACTCGGCTATCAGGCCCCTACTATAGATGATGCATCAAACTAAAAATTTTTTTCATTTTTTAAGCAATGGATAAAGGTTTAATGGATAATAGATTATGTATTAATAAACATAAATAAAATATTTTGAAGACAAAAAAATGTAAATCAATAATTGATTTTCAAAGAGGAGAACTATTAGAGCGGCAACTTCCGGTAAGGCCACGTTTGATTTTAACACAGAAGTGGTTGCTTTCAGAAATTCAATTATCAGAATATCAATTTCCGATAATGAAATAAAATATTTAGAAATGGGATTTTTGTGATGGGTCCAATACAAAAAATGTGTTTTACAGTTTCACCAATATGGATAAATAGTAATTCCCAGACGAGGAAATAAATCTTTCTTCAATCTTTTTTCAATATCAATTTAAGCTAAAGAAAGTGTTAAAAGTAATGAGCCATTCAAGTAAACAAATGTTAACTTACCAATTATTCAATTTCTATTAATTTATGACCCTTTTTAAAATGAAATAAAATTAAAAAAACATTTTCTAATTGATACTGTTTTAAAGTAGTTCATACTCTAAATACTTAAACTTAATAGAGAGCTACTATTAAGTATGTTATGTTCAGGTACATTATTTATATTAACTCTAAAATTATAATGCGGCGTGATGGCCAATTGGCTACCGCTCTATCCTTAGACTTCAGGTTCGAATCACGTTGGAATATGGAAATTGAAAATGTGATAATTAATATTATCGTTGTTTTTACCTTAACCCACTGGTGATCCGATAAAAGAGCACTTTAGCTAATGTACAAGAAGATGGTTTGATTGTCGCTAGTTACACTTGTTTTGAAAAGGAAGTAGACTCGATAGAGATTGTGATTGAGTTCCTTATGAAAATCGTGTGAACTTTCTCGATTTACTCCATTGTAACACATTAATGCGGCTAATTTTGAAAATTCCTCCGGAAAGCAATATCCGCCGTCTTTTTTCTTTGTAAAATCAAAGTTTGGTGAAGGAAAATTCGAGCATTCGGATTATGTTCCTGGGATATTTTGTAGCTGTATTGTAATGGATGTAAACGTTTTTTATTATTATTATTATCATCATTATTATTATTATTCCTACACCCAACTTGGGCCAATCTCTCATAGGCTGTCTTGTTGTCCAGTATAAGTGCGAAAGTCTAAAATGAGAAGCATCTCTAATTTAAACTTCCTTTAATTTGGAGCAAATGAGGAGATGCCGTCCATTCATAGAATCATCCCAATACAGAGGCTAGCACTCTGGCCGTTGGTACCACTGGCTTTCATGTTCGATTCATGGCGGTAGCATGGATGTTTGGTAGTGGTTCGGAATCCACGTTAAACTATAGATTTCAGTGTAGTTAGTACACAGTGTGCACAAATGACCATAGAGCGGCAAACCAAACCTATTGAGATGGTGCTGGAGGTAATCGTGGCCCGTCAACATATGAAAACAGAGACGTACTTGCGAGTTCATGGATTTGAATCTGATGTTTTTGCTCCAATGCAACACGCAAATGCAATAAGGAGATGTCTATTTATAGAATCATTCCCATATTGAGGGGCATGGCAGAAGTTGTCACATCGATTTTATTGAGATGCTGGATTCGAATTCTGGCGGTGGCCTGAATGTTTGTTAGTAGTTCGGAATCTACGGTCTAATTAGCTCAAAGTGTGCGCTAAATGTCGTAGAGCGACAAACCAAACTAAACAAAGCCTGACAATCGATACGAGAAGCTTTGGATTTGATGTGTTTTGCAGAACGATCTGAAATCAAACGCATATATACAAGCACGTGTAATTGGCAATTTAACACTTCTTTTCATTCAAATTGTTACACGTTAAATTAGCAGTTGGAATATTTAACGTGGTGCTATGAACTATAGTTTTTAAGTTTATAGGGCCTGAATGGTCAAATGTCTAGTGTTCGGTACCACAGGTTTCGGGTTTGTGTCTCGGCGGTGCCATGGCTGTTCGGAATCCACTTTAAACGTAGGTCCCGGTCTAAATTATCGTAGAGCGTTGTCTTGAGGTTTGTCAGTCTTCAGCCCTAGTGGTTCCTCTCTAAAGTGAAGCTGCCTATTGCCCTTAGCTCGCCTGCAATGGGATCTTCTGGACCTGGTGTAGGTTTTCCTGCACCAGGGGGATTAGTAACAACAGGCATGTTTATTTTCTAATGAATAATTGCGGTCATCTTACATAGATTTTCTTGGAAATTTTTTCATTTATTTATTAAATACATTGCATATCAATAGTTCTGAAAAATTATGTATTTTGATTTCGGTTATTTGTTTATTATATTTACTTTTCTTTTTAATTTTAAAACTGCATGCTAACTATCATAGCTCTAATGATTAGTCACACGTAAAAAATATATTTCTATTTAAATGACTGAGCTATGTCACAATTAGTGCGATAAAATCTAATATAAAGATATTATAGACGTAATTATATTCATGAATCGTAAAGATGCAATAAAAATTCATGATTAGAATAGATAATTGTTTTGTAATTATAGATAATACGTAATTTTCACATATATGATCTAGGGTGAAAAAAAAAGCAAAGTAATTGCTTGAAAATAACAGACAGTAAACTAATCCATTAGGTATAATTATTTTAACCGTTTTAATACCAGAGGAATGGTTGAATTATGCATACAAAACGTGAATGTTTTTTCTAATTATCAGAAGTAAGTATTTATAAATCATTTTTTTATTCGTCTTACGACAAAATGGATAAGTTCAAATTAATGTTCAATAAACACTTACGTAAATTAAGCATGTGGTTAGGTGAAAAATACATAATATCTTAATGAAAATGATTATCAGTCTGATTATTGTTTAAATGTTGTTGATTGATTAGCGTTGAAAATGATTACGCTATAACTGACACTAAAAATTGAAATAATTTTTTTTCATAATTTTGTTATTAATATTGAACAAAAGTTATCGTACTAAAAGTAAATGAAATTAATAAAAATTTTTTTTTTTTTTTTAAGTTAATGCAGTTAGAATTACTTATTTCAAAATTTTCTTATTTAGACTTTATATTTTTCTCACATTTTATTGTATCTTTAATTTTAACGATTAATTTAAATACAAATTCACTTTCGTCATTTTTTAAAAAATACTTTGAAATAATGCTCTTGTTATTGTGAATTATGAAATCTTTGTTTCTTTTGGACTTAAATTTTCTTGGGCTTTCAAAATACTTTTCACTTAGTGCATACATCTATTTTAGAAAAAGAAAATTATCTCACAATTTTGACAGCTATATATTTAATTCAAAAACATTATTTATAACCTATCATAACCCTTTAATAAATTCTCCATCACGATTATAAAGCTGTCTAACGAAACTTATTAATAGTAAATGAAATCTTTCCATTAGTTAAAATATTAAACAACCCTCATTTCTCTTTAAATGACTCTTGGAATTGTTTTTTTTTTTAAGTTACATTTGGGAAGCCACTTTAAATAAATATTTTTTGTAATCAATAATTTTAACTTTTAAAGATGTAATAATATGTGACAAAAATACAAAATTAATCTTTAACAATAAATTTTAGTACAAATTTATTTTCGCCAATTTTATTTAAATACTTTCAAATAATACTCATGTTATTGAGAATTTTTAAATCTTTGATTTTTGGACTTAATGAAATTTTGTTAGCTTTCAAAATACTTTTTAGTACATAATTTTCTTTTTCTAAAAGGAAATATATACCTCCCAATTTTGACAGCTATATATTTAATGAAAAAAAACCTTATTCATACCTATCATAACCCTTTAATAAATTCTCCATCACGATTATAAAGCTGTCTTTATCAATCTGATTGTCAATTACATTGAGAAGATCTAACTGTCTATTATATTTGAAGACTAAAAGATACACAAGAGTTCATTATCCGCAACCTATGTAGGAGTAGCATGTGCTGCTCAACAGGTGTGTACCAAAGGTAGTGGCTGTGAATTAGCGTACACACAATTTTTTTTGTTTTTTATCTTTTTGATTTCGTACTATTTGTTCAGCGGTTGGAAAAGACTGGTCTGTCATGCAATCATAAAGTTAGGGGCCACTGCTGGGTGCAGACTCGATGGTAGAATTGGAATGTTTTAGAAGGAAGGAAAAAAAAAAGAAAACATGCCTGATTACCATCTCACGTTTTATAGGAGACTTGAAATTATTAATAATTTGTCTTATCACTTAAAGATTTTTTTATTATCGTGATAAGATTTGGACGAATATGTTGTATTGCGAAAAAATGGGGAAGAAGTTTCTTGTGAAATGGAGATTTTTTGATGATAAAAAAAAGTCAGATTAGGATTGTGAACTGCAAAATTTTTTTTCTTGTATTTGTATTTTTAGCATAGTTTCACATTTTCCAAATATATTTAAGAAAAGGGAGATTTTGTTGTCTAATTGATTTTTATTTGATTTGGGGCGAGTTTGTTTTTCTAATTGATTTTTATTTGATTTGGGGAGATTTTTTTCCTAATTGAATTTTATTTGATTTGGAGATTTTTTTAATTGATTTTTATTTGGTTTGGAGATTTTTTTTTTAATTGATTTTTATTTGGTTTGGAGATTTTTTTTTTAATTGATTTTTATTTGGTTTGGAGATTTTTTTTTAATTGATTTTTATTTGGTTTGATAGTTTTTTTAATTGTTTTTTATTTGGTTTGGATAGTTGTTTTAATTGATTTTTATTTGGTTTGGATAGTTGTTTTAATTGATTTTTATTTGGTTTGGATAGTTGTTTTAATTGATTTTTATTTGGTTTGGATAGTTGTTTTAATTGATTTTTATTTGGTTTGGATAGTTGTTTTAATTGATTTTTATTTGGTTTGGATAGTTGTTTTAATTGATTTTTATTTGGTTTGGATAGTTGTTTTAATTGATTTTTATTTGGTTTGGATAGTTGTTTTAATTGATTTTTATTTGGTTTGGATAGTTGTTTTAATTGATTTTTATTTGGTTTGGATAGTTGTTTTAATTGATTTTTATTTGGTTTGGATAGTTGTTTTTTTCCAATTGATTTTTATTTGGTTTGGAGAGGTGTTTTTTTTTTTATTTGGTTTTTTAATTGATTTTTATTTGGTTTGGATAGTTGTTTTAATTGATTTTTTTGGTTGGATTTGGTTTGGATAGTTGTTTTAATTGATTTTTATTTGGTTTGGATAGTTGTTTTAATTGATTTTTATTTGGTTTGGATAGTTGTTTTAATTGATTTTTATTTGGTTTGGATAGTTGTTTTTTTTTTCCAATTGATTTTTATTTGGTTTGGATAGTTGTCTTAATTGATTTTTATTTGGTTTGGAGAGGTGTTTTTTTTCCAATTGATTTTTATTTGGTTTGGAGAGGTGTTTTTTTTCCAATTGATTTTTATTTGGTTTGGAGATAGTTGTTTTAATTGATTTTTATTTGGTTTGGATAGTTGTTTTTTAATTGATTTTTATTTGGTTTGGATAGTTGTTTTAATTGATTTTTATTTGGTTTGGATAGTTGTTTTTTTCCAATTGATTTTTATTTGGTTTGGATAGTTGTTTTTCAATTGATTTTTATTTGGTTTGGAGAGGTAATTGATTTTTATTTGGTTTGGAGAGGTATTTTGGATTTGTTTTAATTGATTTTTATTTGGTTTGGATAGTTGTTTTAATTGATTTTTATTTGGTTTGGATAGTTGTTTTAATTGATTTTTATTTGGTTTGGAGAGGTGTTTTTTTTCCAATTGATTTTTATTTGGTTTGGAGAGGTGTTTTTTTCCAATTGATTTTTATTTGGTTTGGATAGTTGTTTTAATTGATTTTTATTTGGTTTGGAGGGTTGTTTTTCCAATTGATTTTTATTTGGTTTGGATAGTTGTTTTAATTGATTTTTATTTGGTTTGGATAGTTGTTTTAATTGATTTTTATTTGGTTTGGATAGTTGTTTTTTCCAATTGATTTTTATTTGGTTTGGATAGTTGTTTTAATTGATTTTTATTTGGTTTGGAGGAGTTTTTTTAATTGATTTTTATTTGGTTTGGATAGTTGTTTTAATTGATTTTTATTTGGTTTGGATAGTTGTTTTAATTGATTTTTATTTGGTTTGGATAGTTGTTTTAATTGATTTTTATTTGGTTTGGATAGTTGTTTTAATTGATTTTTATTTGGTTTGGATAGTTGTTTTAATTGATTTTTATTTGGTTTGGATAGTTGTTTTTTCCAATTGATTTTTATTTGGTTTGGATAGTTGTTTTAATTGATTTTTATTTGGTTTGGATAGTTGTTTTAATTGATTTTTTATTTGGTTTGGATAGTTGTTTTAATTGATTTTTATTTGGTTTGGATAGTTGTTTTAATTGATTTTTATTTGGTTTAGAGAGGTTTTTTTTATTCTAATTGACTTTTATTTGATTTGAAGAGTTTTTTTTTCTAATTGATTTTTATTTGATTTGGGAGAATTGGTTTTCTAATTGATTTCTTATTTGGGGAGGGGTTTTTTCTAATTGATTTCTTATTTGGGGAGGGTTTTTTTCTAATTGATTTCTATATTATAAATGACACTGCCTATCACTAATCATAACAGATAAGAAAGAGAATATCGCTTCTAAATAGTCAGGCCATTATACCAGATGGTTTTGCTGAATCTGTGTTATTCTTTTTCCTATAAGAAGGATTAATGGTTAAATAAGAGATTTAAAATTATGAATTTCGAGTTTTCCTTTTAAGTGTTTCTTAAGTGTAAATAATTAAAGTTAACTTAAAGTTCAATTTTAATTATTCCATGAAATAGACATTAAGATAATTTTAATTTGAGGTTACATTTGAGCAGCCAAAAAAAGTAAGGCCTTTCATGGAATATCGCAGAAAGAACAGTGAAAATATATTTGTAAGCAATTCTGTTTATAAAATGAAACAACATGAACATTATAAAAAGTATTAATTTAATTCATTTAAAACAAAGAAAAATTTTAATCTTTGTTTTGAATTTTCTTTCAGAATTGATGTTTTTTTTTTGTGTTAAAAATGTTTTTAGTGTTAAAAATGTCTTTATATTATTTCATTGAGATACAAATCAATGTTCAATGAATTCAACAGCCTAAAAAATATATTTCTTATATCTCACTTTTTTACATCTTTTTTTAATTTATATGCTTTACCGCAGTGTTTTTTTTTTTTTTTTTTTTGCCTTTATAAGAATCGCTTTAATTTCTCAATTAATAGGATTTAGTTCTTGTAATTTATCAAGTTTAACGTGGAGTATAAATTGCAAGTGGAAAGTTCCAATTAGACACTTGGAACTAATTACGTTTTTTACATTTTATGTCCATTTATTAATAAAGTTAAATTGTATTGAACATTAAAACAAATTTCAATAAAAATAGTATCATTAATAAAAAATATTTTTCAAAGCTTTGATAACTATTTTAAATTCTTTACAACAAATGACTGTCTTCAACATGGAACATGCTTTCTATAATTAAAATATTGCAAGATGTCCACATACTATTATTTACATATTTGACGACCAATTATCATAAAATAACTTAAATAAAATTCTATTCAGGACAGTTTTAATTTTTTATTGAAAATTAGTTTGTATGTTATCAAGATTTTTGACTATGATTGTTGGTCCTCATGCCAAAAATTTATTTAAGGTTACCTAAAAATAAAGAAATGCAGTTTTTAAGTAAAATTTCTATGCGTATATCTATTTTTCGGAGCCAAGTATTCTGTAAAAATTTTTTTCAGTTATCTAAATTTTCATTTACATGGAAATTGCTTTTCATTTAAACAGAAATCAAACTGCACCTATGTAACTTTTTTTGATTGGGGTTAAATAACTCATGACTCAAATATGTAGGAGTTAAAGGTTATAAATCACAAACCTTAATGTTTCCATTTATCCTAAATAAAAAACGTATCAACACCTAAGATCATTTTAACATCTCAGACATACGACTTTAATTGAAAGACTTAAAACTTCTCATCCTGTCCACCCGCACACCGTAGAGACCCTTTTTTCTCCCTCGTGCATCTTTTGATGGGTTTATTTTTAAATTCGAGTTGGGGTGTGTTCGGTATTTCTTTCGTACATCAAATTAAGACAGCCACGATACCAGAGTCTTCGGACAAGGGGATGAGATCTTGACGTCTGGGATAACGGGTGTTTAGATGTCATTAGGTAACTTAAGGTCGTCGTTCTAAAAATAGCTTTTTTGAAGCCTCGAACAGCTGGGAAAGTTGTTATGGATTAGATTCAAAACATGCTTGCATGGAGTTCGATCGTTAAATTGTTTGGAAAAAAATATATACATATACAAAGTTACTTGATTTAGTATGAGGTTGAGGTTGGTGGTATGTATTGTATGAGGTTGCTGTTGTAAAGTATGAGGTTGGTTGACGTATTCTTCTGGAGCTATTTAGCCCTTGGGGGCTTCATCTCCGATATGATAGGATAAATACAGTTGAAACAATGAAAATTGCCCAGAATATATTTACAAATAATAAAATTAACTTATAATCATAAGCAAATAAAAGAAAAGAAAAACATTTGAAAAATTAAATTAAAATTTTGCGCGAACATTTTAAATCATAATTGGGAACGTAAGAGTCAGTCTTCTGGATTGTAGTATTTTCATGATTAATAAGCGTGTCCAAAAATGTAATAGAGAATATGTTTAAGAAAATCTTTTAAAGCAGGAATGCAATAGCTTTATAGATATCAGAATTGCGCATGAACCATTTAGCAGAGATAATTTGGCGGATAGTGATATTTCGTAACGTTTCAAGTGTTTTTAAATTAGATTTAGCTGCATAGGATCAAACCGGGTAAGCGTACGTGAGAATTGGGCGAAGCACAGCAGTATAAAGAAGAATTTTTCTATCCCTGGTCATGGTAGAATTTCTATTAATGAGTGGGTAGAGTTTTCGGAAGGCAATACGAAATTTAGTTTTGGTGTACAGAAAATATTGTTTCTAAGTTAAATGCTGATCCAGAATAACTCCCAAATATTTAGTTTGACTATTCCAAGGAATAGTATCGGGTTTTTACGAGTTTTTTTTACGTTTATTTTTAATAGAGAAGAAAACAGCTTTAATCTTATTTACATTTAAAGAAATTTTCCATTTATTGAACCAGTTATTTACGGTGATTAGTAAGGTTGATAGCTAAGAATTTAAAGTTTTTATTTTTGGGAAGGATTGTAGTATCATCAGTGTAGATAGCAGTTAAGATTATAGAATTAGTTGGGATATCAGCAATAAAAACAGAGAAAAGAAGAGGTGAAAATTTACTACCTTCTGGAGTACCAGCCATAATATTTTTAATAGAAGAGAGTTTTGTTTACTTTAGCAGTAAAAGTTCTATGAGTAATATAGGAGCGAATAAATTTAATCAAGTAAGAAGGAAAGTTGAGAATAAATGTGAGGTGTAAATTGCAAATATGAGTTAAGTGAAAGCACCAAAATGATTAGTAAAATACTTTACTAGAAGGTTAATTTTTTATTATTAGTGAGTCTTCGTTAATTTTCATAGATTTTGTTTGCGATTCATCTTGTTTCAGTTGCTTCTGTATAATACGATCCTATTAAAGCTCCAATAAATAATGTTAGCGAATTGTGCTTTTTTATGACATCTATTTTCACAAACGTATAATTTCAGTTATAATTCTTTACTAGTAATAACATTCCTTCTTTTTGAATTACATTCTACTTGATTAAAATTGGAAAACTAGTCATGCCATTCTTTTTATACTAGTCTTTTGCAATTATTTCATTATAAATTTTAATTTTAACGGAATTCACCCAAGTTTCTGAGAAATTTCTTTTTATAAATTCTTAAATAAAATTTAACCAAAATTTTAGCTTCTATTTTAATTGAAAATTTTTAAAAAAATTTAAAAGTTTTATTTTTTTATTGTTAAAAATTTAGCTATTAAATTTTAATATCCTACTGTTCATTTTCTTAACCTTTAACATAATGGGGCACGATCTTTTCAGATGATAATATATAGTTGCATAATAATAATATTAGCGACAATTTGTTTTATTTACATGAAACGTGTTTAAAAACTCCTGATAGCCAATTGGCTAAAGCTCTGGCCATTTGTACCACAGTTCGGAGTCCATGTTAAACTGTAGGTCCCGGTCTAATTGGCCCTAAGCATGCAGAAAAATGATCGTAGAGTGACAAACTAAACCAAACCTTGATTAACAATGTCTTAATTTCCAATGTAGAGGACTGCCAACTGGTTTTTTGGCAAACTCAACAAAATTCTGGCTTGCACACATATTTCTCAGTTTACATTAGTAACATTTAATACATCAAATGTACTAAAAAGGTGTTTTCATTCATACGCCAAATTTTGATATGCAAATAGATTCTTAAGTGTGTAATAACATTTGCTTGGATTTAAAAAAAAAAGAAATCAGATCAGAAGATCAAAGAATATATTCTCGTATCAGTTAATTTGAAAATAGAAACTACAACACCAGTTAAAAAATCCCACTTTAAAAAAAATGGACAGTCGGTATTCTTTGGGGTGATTTGATGAAATGAAAGTAATTGACTTTCAAACTAATATTTGTCGAGCGAGCACAGTAGAAAAACAAAACAAAACGAAGTAAAGTTGGAAAATGTTTTTTTTTTTTTTTTTTTTTCCATACTAGTTTTTTGCAATTATTTCAGTATGAATTTTAATTATAACGAATTCGCCAAGTTGTTAAAGAATTTATTTTTATAAATTCTTAAATAAAATTTAATTAAGATTGCAGCTAAAATTTTTGTGCTGGCTATTAAATTTTCTTGTCCTACTGTTTATTTTATTAGTAATCTTTAACATAATGAAAATCTTTTTAAATTATAATATACATTTCTTAACATCTAATTTCTTAAACAGCTTCAGTTTGTTTTATTTAATACATGAGATATGTTTAAAAACTACTTATTGTAACCTACAATATGAAAGAAGAAAGTAATAATGAGACAAAACTGAATCGAGGAATAGATATCAAAGATTCACTTAATGTCAATAATACATAGATCGCAAGATATGTTGTTGTTACAAATCGCCCTGGTGAAGGAAAACCTACACCAGGTCTAGAAGACCCCGTCGCAGCGGAAGGGACCATGGCTAAGGATAATATGCAGCTACCCTTCAGCGAGGAACCACGAGGGCTAAGACTGACTAAACCTCAAGACAATGCTCTACTATCTTATTAGACCGGAACCTACTGTTTAACCTTTGATGTTTATATATTAAGTGTAAACGAAGAATTTGAGTAAGAAATATTCAAATGTAGTAATGGATATTTTAATACATAAAAATTTAGTACATAATTTCACATTTTATTTTAAAATTAACTGTTTGTGTAATATATTTAAATATTAAAAATAATGTTTTATAAATAACAAAGAAGATTATTCAAATTCTTTAATAGCCGACAATAAATTGTAAGACATACTTAAATTCAGAATTTGACTCATAGACGGTGAAATTCGGCTTTCTGTTCATTACTTCAAAGTTATTTTAGAACATTCGTAATCAATTAATTTATATTTTTTATGCACATACATTTTTTTTTCATTTTTTATACAAATTATTGGCATCATTATATTTTATTAAATTTTCTTATTTTTAACGCTAAGTTCATCTTGTTTCTCAAATTTATAGCCCAAATATTTTAAATTATATAAGATATTAAACTTTTCAAGATATTAAAGATATTTAAAAAAAGATTAAGATATTAAAGATATAAAAAAAAAAATTGTTTTTAAGATATTAAAAAAAATTTTTCAAGGTATTAAAGATATCAAAAAAAAAAAAAAAAAAAAAAAGTAACATATTAGAGATATCAAGATATTAAAAAAAAGTTTAAGATATTAAAAACAATTTTAAGATAAAAAAAAAAATATCTAAAAAATATAGAATGCTGCATAGCTTGCCTTTCCTGATGTAATAACTATCAGAATACTTTGATTATTTAATATTTCTGTGTTATATACAATTTTAATAACACTAATAATATAGATTTAATCATAAATTTCTTACTCATAACGTGTGAATTGCTTTTTAATAAAAAATGTTCCCAACCTTAATCTGAATCGCATAAAAAACCCTTATCAGCATGGCATTGTGCAAGAAAAAAGGCTTATGTGTCGTAGAAAGGATTCCTTCGTAACAGGTGCGAAATGTTAACAATGCTTTCCCTTTTTCAAGCCTCTCTCACACACACATCGCTCTATATTGACAAGCTGCGAATACTGAATCATGCAGTGGGAATTTCTCGGAACCTGTGGAATTTATTGTTAGGGCACTCTTTTGGCGAGCACAAAAACGTTATTCTTCAGACAGGGTGAAGTTCACTTGAAACACGAGTTTTCAAGTGCACTTGAGGCAATCCTTTCTTCTATTAATCTGAGGTGATGGAGTAAAGAAACGGTTTACGATTGCACTTTTCTGCATTTGACCTCGATCTATATACTGTTGGTTCTCTCTTTGCTTTTTTATCTGACATCAACCTTATTTAAGGAAGATCAAATAGTTTCTTTTTTATTTGGGTTCTCTAAAAAAAGGTTTGCCAAGCATGGTTTGGATTAGATTCTGCTTTCAAAAATGAATAAAGGATTAGGTGGGTTTTTGAGTTGATCCTTTCTTTATAAATAGGGTTTTATTTAGCTGGAAAAAAAGTGAACCATTTATCCAAATGTTTATATTGTTTTTATGCCTCAACCTGATATCATGAAAAATATCTTACAAACGAAATATTCCATATATTTAAGTAAAGCTGATGATAATTTAGTTAATTATATTGTTAGATAAGCATTAATGTTTAATGAAATTTGATTGCTGTTTGCAGATAAATTGTTGCAATCAATGATTTATTTTTCTAAAAGTAAAAATCTTATCGAAATTTGCTTCTTTAAATAATTAAACGAATGTTTTTTTTTAATTGAATGATTATTTAAAAATCATCGAGAATTTGTATTTTATATTGTAATTCCCAGACTGGAATGATGTTTTTAAATTATGCCTATTTAACAAATATCGCATCAATTCTGTACATAGCACACGCACGCACGTGATAAATTACTACTGAAAACATGTTCCATTTTAAAATTATGCTGAACAAAGTAAATAAAGTTGTTCTTAAATAATACGTTCAATCCTCACATTACATTATTTGTGAACAAATAGATACGACTTTTAATTAATTACTTTTGCACTTGGTTATTACAAAATCTAATTAATACTAAAATGTTTATTAAATTAGTGCAATATCACACATTATATTACATTTTACTATATTTTAGTAATTTATTATTACAGGAATAGATATAAAAAATATATATTAGATCATTTTTGACTAAAGTTTAAGGTTATAAATAATTTATAGTTCTGTGGGTTTCTTCGTATGATCTGTTGTCAAGTTATAGTGATTACATACGACCTGCTATTTTCTTAAATATGTTCTATCTTGTACTAGACTCAGATAAATGCTTTTAATTTTATTTATGGAGAATTTATTTTGTTTCTGTTCCTCAGAATTTGATCATTTAAAAATATATCACAAATTAAGAAACCAAACCTCCAAAAGAGAGCTCAGAAAAATTTCATAACTTTAAAGAGAAATAAAACTATTAATATTATTATTATATTTATTTTTTGTTTTGGTAATAAACAATGTGAATTTGCATTTCAAGTAGCATTTTCATATATTTACATAAGTAAAGTAGCGAAAAGCATTTTCATATATTTACATAAGTAAAGTAGCGAAAAGCATTTTCATATATTTACATAAGTAAAGTAGTGAAAAGCATTTTCATATATTTACATCAGTAAAGTAGCGAAAAGCATTTTCATATATTTACATAAGTAAAGTAGCGAAAAGCATTTTCATATATTTACATAAGTAAAGTAGCGAAAAGCATTTTCATATATTTACATAAGTAAAGTAGCGAAAAGCATTTTTATATATTTACATAAGTAAAGTAGTGAAAAGCATTTTCATATATTTACATCAGTAAATTAGCGAAAAGCATTTTTTGTATATTTACGTAATTTTTGAAAGTAATATTACTATTTAAAACTTGTTTTTAGTTTTTCCTTACGTTGAACTTCTATGCTTTTTTGTTTCACTTAAAGCACCATAACACAAATTTTTAATCGAAATGCTATAAATACTTTTTATAAATATTTATAAGGAATAGACCTTAGAAATGATAACTATATAAATACTTTACAATGAAAATAAAATGTAAACATAAATTAAAATAAAAAGTAAATTTTGTACAATTTTGAAAGAATTTTGAGTCTACAATATTTAAACAAGTACAATATTATAAGTAATAAAGATATAAATTTGTCAGATGTTTAATCAATGTCTAATGTTAATACAAACAAATGCAAACTTAGAAATTTGAAACGCTCAAAACCAAATTAATACTTTTATCATGTTTTATAAAAGTATCAATTTTTAACTTTTTTTACCCTTATTTTAGTTTCAAAAAATTAATAATATTAATGACATTTTTTATTAGTGTTTTCAGGTGTATTCAATCCAAAAATGTGTACAGCGATAAAGTATTTCACTTAATTTCAAGAAAGTTCTACGAATGTACCTTAATTCGAGTACCTTAAAAGTGTAACTTAAGGTATTCGTGTAGTACCTTTAATTTTTTTTCGATGAGTTTGCTTTTATATTTGGGACATTAGAACTTCTATTGAGACACTGCTTTTAAAGAAAAATAATCGGGGAATATTTTTTGTTTGTTGAAATAAATAGTAATCAGCATAAGTTAAAAAAAATATTAAAAAATAACTAAATAGTGTAAGTTAAATTGCAAAAAACGGAAAAGATTCATGAGCTCATGCATCATGAGCTCCACTCGGTTCAACTTAATTTGATGACCGAAAGCCTATCTTCGGAATCGCAGAAACGATTACGCCTAATCTCCCGGATTTTCATGTGAATTCGCGCAGAGTGTCTGGAAAGGTCATCTTGCTCATTAAAAGTCTGCCATGGGTCATGCTGTCTGATGTACAACACCCGACAGAACATACTAAAAAAAACGCACAGAGGAGATCTATGTCGGTTTCGTGTTTCTTACCCGTTGCTCTCTTATTTGCTCACCACACTTGATGAAAGAACGTCAAGACATTTGATGGATGCCGCGCTGACGTCTCTGACATTTCGTGAATGGTGTTCCCCTTTTTACAACTGCGGCTCGGGGCCAGGCGAGGAGGGTTCCAGTTGGAGACACGCTTCCAGAAAGGAGGCAGTGGGAAAAAATTCTCTTTTTTGAAGGGCCGGAACCTTATCTGTGTGATCGAAAGGCACTTTTTTTCTTTTTTTCCTGCATTCGCTTGATGCCTGAAGGGTGTTTAAGGGGTTATTTGGTTTAAATGCCCAAGTAATTTCGTTTCCGTTCTAGATTATGAAGTGTTAAAACAGGTAATTTGACTCTGGCTCAGAGGTGAAAGGATTCAGTGTTTGTAGGTAGTTATTTCTTTTTTCCTTTGCTAAATTATATATTTATGGAAAGCCTTTCATGCGGTGATTTAGAGATCTTATCTTGATTAGCTTCCTTTCAAAAAAATTTTTTTATCTTTGAGTTTCGAAAAAAAAGAGTAAATTGCAACAATGTTGCAGAAATATCACTGAAATGTTCTCAGTCATAAAACTCGCAACCTTTTCCTTTTTCTGTGATGTAAATGAGTATATACTTTTTAAATTTAAATTTCAAAAACAGCGTAGCATTCAATTTCAAAAACAGCGTAGCATTCAATTTCAAAAACAGCGTAGCATTCAATTTCAAAAACAGCATTCAATTTCAAAAACAGCGTAGCATTCAATTTCAAAAACAGCGTAGCATTCAATTTCAAAAACAGCTTAGCATTCAATTTCAAGAACGACATCTAAATCATTACTTAAAATGTGTGGATTTTAAAGAAATATTATATTGAAATTTAGAAATGAATTATTATACCAATATCATATTTTAATTTCATTCAGTATAATTTATATACTATACACATATTTTAATTTCATTTTGTATAAAAAATTTTAAAATAGAAATGGAAGTTAAAATTATTTTTTAAAAAATGATAATTTTTCCAAATAATTTTTATTTAATAAATTTAAACTTTTAATTTTTAGTCGTAAAGTATAATTTTTTTTTTTTTTTTTTGTCGGAAATTTTTTAAATTATGAATACAAAAATTATTTTAGTGCTTGTGAGATTAACTTTTACCTTAATAAACTTCAATTATATACCAATATGATTTACGATTTTTTAAGAGTATCTGACATTTTATACATCCCTCCTCGGCTACAAAATGACAGAAATCGAAATATAAGATTATTTTGATATCATATTTAAAATGTTAATGATCTAAACTGTTAATGAACCATCATTTCTCTAGTTCGCCGCTAGGGAGTAATTGCGAAGATTTTTCGAAGTAATTTATTCTTAAAGCATACTCCATTAAATGAGTTCTTTAAATTTGGCAATTAATGAAAAATGTGCTGAAAGTTATTATAAGATAAATCTTTTCAAAATGCTATTTAAATCAGTTTCTATAACAGTTTAGTTTTGTGTTTTTATTATACTGGAGAATTAGCATTTTTAATATGATTAATACAAATCCTTCTACCTAAAACGTAATGCATTCATCAGTAATCATTTCATTGCTTCATTATTATTCTGTATGCAAATTAGATACAATGATTAAATTATACAAGGATGGTGTTTAAATATCGTATGGGAAATGAGTAATCCTGTCAATATTATTTATTTCTACAAAATAAAAATAGTACTTTAAGCCATTTTATTTGTTTGGAATATTATCTGAATGTATGAAGAACGAAATGTCAACCGTCTGCTTGTAATTTTGTCATCCCATCTATCTTGGAGATGATCGATTGAACACTTCGAATGTCGGTGAACCGAACCAGTTGAATGACCACAACCCTTTCTCCCATCCTTAAATGTCGAATGATGCCATAAGGAATCGAGTGCTTCTCAGCTTTTACTGCGCTGATTTTTTTTTTCAACCATTTGAATGCGATTCTTGTGCATTGTGTGAGTGGTAGTGGTATTTCCGATGTTCGGATAGTAGTTAACGGTACCAGAATTTATTCTAGGTTTTTTTCTTGCGTATTAACTCCTTAAACAGGGGTGGCCAACCCAAATGTTCTTGCGGGCCACTTTGGAAGTGCATCATAACTCCGCGGGCCGCATGTAAAATTATATATCCCCCATATTAGATTTAGACCCACTATAGACATTTTTGGGAGTGAAAAATTCAAACATATGAGTATTATTTTTGTGTTTACTATTATTCTTACATGTTAATATAAATATGATTATAATGATACTAAACGCACATTGTAAAGAAATATATAACATTAAAAATGAAATATAAAAAAAATATAAATATAAACGAAATAAAAAAAATGAAATCATTAAAAAATATTTATTTTATTAGAGCGATATTTGCTTCTCCACTCTTTCACTTAGCTTTTGCAAATCGATTTCAATTTGAGTATGGAGTGTAATGGGTGTTGCAGGTTAGCGTCCGTTATGTTTGAGTGTCTTTTGTGTTTGGTCAATTTCGAAAAAAACGATTCGCAAGCGTAAGTTGAACCAAAAGCACTAACAACTTCAATTAAGAGTCCGGTTTGCTCTGCTATCAACTGTAAACTCATAAATAAAACTGTCAATATCTGTCATATATTCTCAAGAATATTATTTTAAAATCAAAGTTAATTTTTTTTTTCATCATTTCGGCAGTTATTTTTTGAATATATGGATGCACATCTATGTATTTTTGTAATACAATATAATGTATTTTTTTAATACATTGGTTTTCACTGCTTTGGCCATTATAAAATAAATATATTTTGTAAATGGAATGAATATTTTTTCGGCCCGTGAAATTTAAGGCGGACCGCGGATTGACCACCTCTGCTTTAAAGGATCTAATTTTTCCAAATAGTTTTGTTACAAAATAATTTTATTAAGATTGACAATATGCATAGTTAAAATTATCATCAGTAAGTTTATTTCGTTTCATTTTTCTTTTATTATGGAAATTAAAGTATAAATTTAGGCATTCTAATTGTACATTAGAATAGGAACTGTCGTTCTGTGATTCATCGCCAGATCTTTCGAGATCACAGTACGATACATCGCTTTTACTATAGCTAAAAATATCTTTTTTCACTCATTTTGAGAAGGGAAAGGGGAAATAAATGTAAGCGTTAATAAGCAATGAATAGCATGCAGTTCCTCACCCATCTTTTGTTGACTGAAGGGTATCATGCCAAATGCTTCTAAAGCAACATAAAATCGCTACAAAATTATTATTGCTGGAAGCACGATATCATGAGAGAATTCGTAATTGCCTTAGAATAATACAACACAGCGCAACATATTTGTTGTAGCCCAGAATTAAAACTTAGTTTTCACTTGAGGTAATTTTTGTATTTCTAAAAGGTACAAATATGAGATGCAAGTGTTTTTAGGAGAATCCTTAAAAAATATTAAAGCTAAATAGACTTTATTTGGTACTTGTAAAATCACGTTCAGATTTGTAAGCTTCTTCATTGGCGTAAAAGTCCCATGGTGGGCCAAGGCCGTCTGCCTATTAGCAGATTTCGAGACAGGAGAGGTTTTCTTTTTACGGGATAGGGCTGTCAGCCCAACGCTGTACAGTCATATTAGACTAGGACCTACGGCTTAGAGTGGATTTTGAATGACTACTAACATCCATAGTACCGCCAGGATTCGAATCCGACACTTGTGTCACTGAACACTAGTCACTCGGCCATCAGGCCCCTTTTATAAACTTACCTAAAGAAAAAAATAATTGAAACAGATTATGGTTGTTGTATGCAAAATCAAAAACTATTCATTAAGGTTCAAGCGAACAACTTTTTTTTACAAATATCAGATAAGCATCTAGGAATTAAAAGCGAGAGAAAAAAAGCGCATCAGTTGATAATCCTGTTGCTTTATATTTTCAAATTTAACTCACTCCCATCTCTCTCCTTCCATATATTAAATTTTTCTGAAGCCGAGTTTGCTATCACAAGTTATTTATAACAATAGAAGTGTTTTTTCCTCAATGTTTTGGTCCGCCTTTTATAAATTTCGAAAATTGATGCAAGTTTTTAATACACTTAAAATAAACCAGAGATTTAAATTGTTTGTCCATTTCTTAGGTGGAACAATTTTTCTCCTTCAGATTAGAAATCTTGTAATTCACAGAAATAGTTATGAACAATTCTTGATAGAGAAAACAGATTATTTTTAAAGATTACTACTGCGAATTTTCTTGTTGTATGCGAAAAACAGTCGAGAAAGAAGCTTCGTTTGGCAGTCAAAGTGTCGATGCAAGGTCAAAATCTTCTATGAATCTCCTTATTTTTTAAAAGCAGCTAATGTCAATAATAAATTCACCCCCTTCGTCCATTTGCACTCTAGTTTGCAAGTGTTATCATCAAGTCACGAATTGGACAGTTAGTATGTTTCGTTAATAATACATCTTGAATAAGGTTCTATTTTATAATGTATCGCCAATTTTGAGAGTTGTCTATTTAAAAAACTATTATAAAAATTGAGAAACCTTTTAAATAGTTAAAAAAAAAAAAAAAAAAAGTGTATAATCTAACGAAGTTTGGAGGTGCAAACACAATGACGACAAAGGGGCGTTTTTATGAAAAACTAATTACAACGATTGCTTCCAAATATCTACCAAATATATTTTTCATATTATAAAAAATTTTTTTGTTTGTTTTGCCTTGAGGTTGGAAATATAAAAAGGAGGGCAATACAGAATAACAAAGAAAAAATGTGCATATAGAGTTCAATGAAATTGACCGAAGTCATTATTTCTATACCTTAAGAGTCCCCTAGCTTGGAGTATCTCGCCAATGAAGTGTCAAGCAACAATGGAGATGAGCTCTGTTCATTAATTCTGCCAAATCACAAAGAGGGCATTTTGGTTGGGTGAAAATTCCAATGCCATGTAGATGTTCATTGGATCAGTTATTTTTGAGACAAGATACTAGCATTCCATTCCAATACACGCAGGCCAATCGGATGATTATGCCGGAAACTGTAGACCATAGACTATTAGCCGTATAGAACGTTGACCCAGGTGCACCACTAGGAGGTAAATCTATATTATACCATATTATAAACATAGTATGTTTTCTAGCTCATTAAATGACCAGTTGTAACAAATATTAGTGTTCTAGCGAAGAACCTTTTTAGTCTCCAGGGGTCAATATGTATAAAAATATTGGTTACTTATTTATTATTACTTATTTAAAACATATGTAAATTAAGAACGTAATGACTTCATGATCAGATTTATAATAAGCATGCAATTTTTGGCATTTTTTTATGTGATCCGTCATTTAATTAAATGCTTTACCAAGAAATGCTCTGTTAAATGCTTTGCAATAAAACATTCTCTATTAATTCGTGATCGAGCTTCTTTGACAAATTTCTCATTCCGCCTTATCCGTTCTTCAAGTCCACCACATAAATTTATATTAATAATAGAAATTATTACTCATTTAATTCTGTATCAAACATTTGTCTGCCTAATATCTATTCTATTAAAGATATCGATTTGTGTAGTGCTCAAATGAGAATTGGAGATTTATATCTTCGTTGATTAATCTATCCCAAACCACCATAAGCATTTATGAGAGTCTCTATATCATTCGCATTCATGGTACATACCAAGCATTATGCAGCAGATCTCCTCTTGATTAAACTTCAAGTAATTATTTTAATTTCTTTCTTTTTAATGTCTTCCGCAAACTCATGATGCCGTTTATGCTAATACTTTGTATCATTAATTTTTCTCCGCCTCGCGATGTTTATGGTGATTTAACTACATTAAATAGTCTAGTGTGACGACCTAATTATATCGTATGGAGAGCATAAACCTAAATTAAGAGCTCAACGCTTGTCAGTCTCTGTGAATGAAAATTGGACCCATTAACATTTGATAGAGAGAAAAAAAGCGTGATGCACCACCCATAAACGACATGCAATTCTTATTAACTTTTTCTCTTCGCTTACTTTTTAATATAGGATTACATCTCCTTGGTGGTCCGGGCCGAGTTCTTGGGATAAAATTATTTCGGAGAGTTATCAGTTATTATTACAGGAATTGTCCAATTCATTACTCTTGTATTAGGTATCAACAGGTTATTGTTGGGGAAATTAGTATTCCATGCACAACCAGGAAATTGTTTTTGTTTTTTTACTTCTTTCGAGATGGAGGTTCAAAATTTCAGGCTGTTATTTTTAGTAGATCGTTTTTGTTTACTTCCTGATTGTATGTTGCAAAAACTTTAATTTACCGTAGACCGTCTTTGTTTCCTTTTCCATTTAGAATAATGAATTTGCTTGCTGCCGAACTGTAAAATTAAATGTAATTAAAGGCTAATGGATTTAAAATTGGGAGCGGAAATACCAAACAATGTGATTTTTTTTTATGTGTATAATTGCACATGTATATAAAATAGTTTACTCTTTAAAAAAAAAACTACAGCAATTTCATCTTAATTTTGAAAAAAAAATATTATTTATTATTATCATAAAATTATAGTTTATTATCAAAAAAAGAATTTTTGAATTTTAGAAAAAAAAAGAAGTTCGTGTTTGTGTCTTTTGTTCTACTGATATATCATGAACAGCTCTCTGACGAATGATGGAAGGGGGGGAGGCATTGCCTTCTGAAAGGATTTTAGGAGTAACTGCCGCATCTGCGTATTACATGTAAAACCTTCATTATGCAGTCCGATAATCGATGCCAGAAGTTTTGTCGACATTGTCACAGTCGCCATCGAATCTTCTCATTTCTGAAATCTGTGACTTCAAGGGACTCAGCTAGTGAATTCGAACGTGACTCCTCCTGAAAACTAATACCACACGTTTACACTGGGTCACGAGTCAATAAGACATCTATGGCATGAATTAAAAATTAATATATTTATGGTTTACGCAAGAAAAATGTTTATTTTAATACATAAATTTTAAGAATCTAAAAATGCATAATAATTTTTTAAATGTCCTTATAAAACGGATATTAACAGACGGATTATATTATATATATTATAGAAAACAAAATATTTAATACTTATTCTGTTTGCATAGAATTATTTATATCGCAAGCTGCAATTTATTATATTAGTATTTAAAAATCAAAGAAATATGTCACACTTTTACAAATTGAAGTTATTGACACCAATATTCGCTGTTTTAACAAAATTAATTTTTCGAGCGAAATAGTATCCATTATCATCCGTTCTACAATTTAAAAAAAGCCATTAGACCACGAGCAATATTGTGATCCCCACGGTAAAGCTAAGCCTCGTTAAAAAGTGAGATGTGTTTGTTCGGACTCCTCTTTCACAATGGCTGACTGTTTTGGGTGAAAAATGGCGTGTTCTTACGGACGCCGCAAAGGGAATTTGTCACTCACCCGTAAAGCTTTTATTATGAAAACGTGATCTTGACAGGAAGCATCCGAGCTTCGTATGGGCCTTTTAGTCAAGTTAAACTTAGCGTAACGATCGTAGAAGGAATAACCAGATTCCCTTTAAATTGGCCCCTCAATAGTTGGAAGATGGCAAACTTCATTTCAATAAATCTAGTTTCTAACTTGAGAATTATCCACTCTTTTGAAATAAAATTTTAAAAAATGCCATACACAAGTAAAAATTTTGAATGTGAAAAGTTTGTACTTTTTTACGTGATTTCATTGGATTAAATATATTTAGCAATTTTGATGCACAGGCAAACAACGAAATTTTCTTTTTGATATATTCAGTTTCTGGGGCCTGAATGGCCGAGTGGCTAGCGCTCTGGCGCTCGGTACCACAGGTTTCGGGTTCGAGTCCCGGCGGTACCATGGATGTTTGTAGTGGTTCGGAATCCACTTTAAACCGTAGTTCCCGGTCTAATAGGATCGTAGAGCGTTGCGGGGGCATTGTTACTTCGCGTCCGTGGCTTATCTTCAAGTTGCACGCGCCCCCTGGGTAATGTAAGGTGAGTAACGTCTGTGCAGCGCTTGCCTTAAGGCATCCAAGACGTCCATGTCTGTTTGCCAGCTGCATTGGAAAAAAAATGCATAATTCTTCGTTAAATTTTTGCGTCAATAATTTTATAAATTAGATTTTTGTTTAAGTTAAGCGATTACAAATGTATAAAATTTAGAAGGAAATATTTTTATCATATGTGCATGTGTATTATACTTGGTGTACGCGCGTGCGTGCGTGTGTGTGTGTGTGTTAATTTGTTTTTATGATGGTAGGCTTCAGCTCGGTGCCTGATGGCCATGTAACTAAAGCACGGTGGCACAGGGTCGGGTTCGAATTCGGGCTTTACATCGATGTTTGGAATCCACTTTAAACCGTAGGTCCCGGTATAATATGTCTATAGAGCGTTGGGCGTAGAACTGACAACCCTACCCCATAAAAACGAAAACATCTGTTTCGGAATCTGCCAGTAGCCAAAGACCTCTCCCCATTATGGGGTTGTTACGCCATTGAAGAAGATTTCAGTTTGGGGATTTCTTTATTTAGAATGTCGGTTTTGACCGACGAAATTCAAAGATTTCTTGAAAATTAATGTAATTCTTAATAATTTTAAATTTGACTCTTTAGTTGGCAGGAATTGCTTTTTGTAATAGTTATTTGTTGGAACATGTATGAAGAAAGGTTACAATATAGGTATATTTCACAAATGGAAAACATAAATTTTATCTTTCTTTAAAGAGAAATAAAGTTTATATCTTTCTGAAGTAAACTCTAGCCTTCCGTTTGGCCTTTAGTAACACAGGCTTTGGGTTCGAATCCTGGCAGGGATGGATGTTTATTAGAAGTTCGGAATCCAAATGACCGTAGAGCCATTAATCAAACCAAACCGTAACTCCTACTATGCATTGAATGTATGAAATTTGAGTAATAAGTAACTCAGTGTGTTTAAAATTACATTTCTATAAAATAATCTTAGAATATTTCAAATAAAGCCCAACGTGCTTACATATTGTATTAAGATCGTATATACTCTCAAATATCATTAGAGCCGACTTGTATAAATTATTGCGAATGTAAATTCATTAAAGAAACTTTTTCAAACCACGCAACCCTGTACAAAAATGCAACATTTTGATGTTGTACATTAAAAATTAAATATAAAATCGGCAATTAATGCTTTGGAAAAATTTTAAATTGAACATTAATGATAAAACATTAAAATTCCTGTATTAAAAAAGTCCTTCTTTGAGGGTAAAAATATTCCTCAAATGGTTGTTTTAATAACTTTACGTTTTTCGAAATTACTTTCTGCAAGAATTTTCAATTACATATGGGTTAATTAAAAAACAGTTTTTGGACCTGCTATCTCTTTTCCCCATATTGCAAGGAATCTCTTAATGACATTTCTGGTATTAAAAATATGGTGGGTTAGATGAAATTACTCTTATATGAAACAAAAACAAATGTTAATTACATTCATCGAAATGATTGTCTTACCAAGACTTGAACTGTAATTCTTTGGGGCTTTGCCAAGCCAAAACAAAATTACATTTTTAATATTTTTTTTTTTTTTTAATCTTCTTCACACTGTAACGATTTCCTCAAGTTTTAATGTCAAGGGAATATTTTTTAAAAGATGGAGAATTAAATATTCATATATTCTTTAATCTTTCAAAAAAGACTTGAAGATTATTTGCATAAATTTTATACTCGATTTAGCAATTTGTTTTCATGTAACTCTTTATATATTATAACAATTATAAGTATCCATAAATTTTATTTAACCTTTAAGTTTATGGATAATAATCATCCACTGTTTTGTTCCTCCCAAACATTGTGCGAAAATAAAACGAGCTAATTTTTAAATGAGAATTAAAAAAGAATGCATGTTGTCCTTTTCAGTTATTTTATAGTTCATTTTAATTGAAATCGACATAGCCTTTAGCCTGATGGCTAATATATAAAATTGAATGTCTGTGAAAAATTTGTTCTAGTGGTATATGTCACGAATTACAATCCGGTGTGTGATAAGCGTAGGGCATTGCCTTCCAGGAAGATTTTAGTGGTAACTGTCTCACTGTCCCGTACTTGAAGTTGTGCATCCCGTACTTGACTTCGTAACCACAGGCTTTAAGTTGGAATCCTGGTTGTGGCATGGATGATGTTTGTTAGGAAATGCATGGACGTGTGAAGTTTGTGGACTTCATGTATCCACTGTAACGTCTGTGGACAGCAAGCACACACACACACAAAAAAAAGAACACTCAAAAATTATCTAACGCATACACATTTTTCTTCTTTATACTCCTGTACTTATCGTAGGCTTCAGATTCGAATCCTGGCGGTGGAATGGATGTTTGTGAGTGGTTCAGAATTTACGTTAACCTGTAAGTTCCAGCCGAATTAGCCTAAAGTGTGCGCAAAATGACCGTAGAGCGACAAACCAAATCTTTCTGTATACATTATAAAAATGTAAAATAATAAAAACAAATGAATAATTTGATGCGAGGCATAACGTTCAATTAATGTTTTGGTATTTGGTTCACTTTTCGTTACAAGCACAAAAGTCATAAGTGTTGTTTGATTTTTTGATATTCATGTTGTTAAATGTTGTTACCAAACATGTTTGCAAATGAACGTGTGCTTGTTTTCTACTTATTACATAAAACGCATGCTTGCTTTGCTTAGTACAATTTTAAAATTCAATTTTTGCAATACATTTTCTTATAAAAATTATGCAATTCGATATCTTGAATATAGGATGCCAAACTGCAAGTTATTGAAAAGGAATATAAACTTTTAGTCTCAATAAAACAGAAAACATTGAATGAAATATTTGTCTACTATTTAAATGTTTACTTTTCATGACACTGAAGCTGGAACATATTTCTTGCAATAATCTTTATCAAATTCTGAATATCTTTTTAAAAAATTACAATTTTTAAAAAAAAAATAATAAAATGAGCATATGATAATGTATCTCAAGAAAAGCATCGACAGACATAGTTTTGTTCATCCCTGGTATATATGAATGAGTTGAATTTAATGCGTTTATAATTGGTTCCCATTTTAGTTAAATAATATTATAACGAATGCGTTCTGCAAAAGTAGTAAACATACAGATTTTTACAGGCCAGTGTTTACTGGTTAAAAAACATCGATGTACATATGTTTGTATGTATTTTGTTCAAGACGTAAAAAAATCACTAGGGGTAACAAATATATTGACCTTAATATCACAAAACTTTCAAACACAGAAACACAGATCTTTAAAAAAACTTACAAATTTTATGTTTTAAATAAAATAAACATATAATTATATTTTGCAAGAAAAGCATTGGCAGACATAGTTTTGTTCATTCCCTGGTATATATGAATGACTTGAATTTAATGTATTTATAATTGGTTCCCATTCTAGTTTTAAAAAAAAATAATAGTATTATAACGAGTATGTTCTGCAAAAGTAGTAAACATCAAACTTCTTGCTGCTTAAAAAATCGATGTACTACATATGCTTGTGTGTATTTTGTTCAAGACGTAGAAAAAATCACCAGGGGTAATAAATATAACGACATTGATATCACAAAAGTGGATCGCAATTATTTTTTACATTTGTTTGTATGTTTGTTTTGTGTTTAAAGGGATTCTTACAAACAATCATGTCAAGTCGTTTTGTGTACACGGTTGAGTTGGAAAGCAAAGGCAGCAATTAAGGACCTCAGAAACTCTGACGTTATGACAACTTGGGTGGGATGACATGCAGTCACAACCTTGGCCAACTTGTTTGGCCTTCTTTTGGCTGCCCATTTCGGCATTTTGGAAATGACACTGACGCTCCACGAGCAATGAGGAGGGGAAAAGAGAAAGTTTTTTTCTTTTTCTTTTTTTGTTCTTCTTTTCTTTACTATGAAGATGCAACGCCACTCTGAATAAATGGACGGAAGGAGGAATGCATCTGGCAAAGACAACAGCAATTTAGTTTAATTTGATCTAATTTACTTCTAGCGATCTGTTTGCTGAGTGATTTTAGAGGCCTCATCTTTTGTGGAGTTAACCAAAAATTGTTCTGTTTTAGCCTAGTGGTGGTTTTTAAGACGTTAAATTCTAAAAAAGACACATTAGAAAACAATTACGAATCTATTTTATAGATCTAATGCTAAACTATGAGAACTAAGGAAAAATAATTCAATTTTTATTTAATAATCTCGCATATTCATATTTTTAAATAAATTATAAAATTTAGATAATAATAAGAAATTAAAAAAATTTTAAAGACAAATAATTTTTTTTAATAATAAATTAAAAAATAATCAACGAGAGTAAAAATTCTGTGTATAATATTATTTGTCATGTCATTTGTCAAAAATGTGTTAAACTGATTACAGAAACACTTTTGTACAAACAGTTTATATCCCAATATACCTTGTTTAAGCATATTTCGACCAACTCTGTGTGAAGAAATTTCAGGCATGGATATAAAAGAACACTATCAATAAAAATTATTTTGCTATTCACTTTTAATCTTGGTGCTTCAAAAATCAAGCCAAATATTGAAATATTTATTAATGTTATATCACACTTCAGATTCCTTATTTGCTTATTAGATTTGAAATTTTGTTTGCCAAGTTAGAGAGCATCAGGATCGTTGCCTTCAGAAGTATGTAAACAATTAGTTCTTCAAGGAATGCTGCCACTGCTTAAAGGCTTTAATTCTGATGTTTTTATTCTTCAATGAATACGTATTAATCAGTGTTATTGATAAAAATACAAATCGATGTATCCTGTTTTCTGTGTCAAAAGAAAAATTTTTAGTAATTTGAATTATTTTAAAATTTGGGAGACTATCAAACTTCAGGAGACGTAGATCAAAGATACATATGTTAGATGGCCGCATGTGGACCATCTCATCATATGTTTATTTTATATGTAAAATATAATTGTTAATTTTTTGATGAGATTCTTAATTTTGTAACTGTAATTAATATACTTTTTGTGATATTTAATTGTTAATTATGTGACGAGTTTTAAACATTTATCAATTTTTAACTTTAATAACAACGTAAGCATATAAATATTACGAAAATATTTTATTCAATATTTTCTATTATATAACAGACTAGAATATCTTATCTTGCGCCAGTAACATATTATCTGGATACGATATCCCCATCAACTAATTTATTTATATCTGTAATATTTATGTGAAGAAAATATTAATGTATGAATATTAAATGAAAATAATTAAATGAATATTTAAAAATCGTTAAATAAAAACCATATGAGTAATTACTTTTGCGTTTGGTAACTATACAATTGAATTAAAAATTAAAACATCTGTGTTTTTTTAATGTAATAATACTCATAAAATTCATTTCTCTTTTCATTGCATTAAATATTTTTTATTAAATATAAAGAAATGGAATTTATTCTTGATAATTTTAATATATTCTTTGATAGTATTCTTGATAATTTTGGTTTCTTTTTTTATTTTTGTTCGACTCGCAGCCTACACAAATTTATGCATTCCTGCCTTGGATAAACGTGTAAATTTTATCTTTTAACTATAACTGTTGTCAAAACCAATATGGTGTTAGCATTATGATTTGGAAATTAATGACAAAAAAACAGCAGATTCATGATCTGGGCTCTAAATTTAGAAAATTGGCCTACAAGTGAAGCAACAAGCTTCTAACTATAAAACTGGTGGAGAATTTTACCGCTTCAGAAGTACGGCCTAATAAAATACTTATTTCTCTGCACACTTATTAACTTAAGAGTTCACCGTTTGTTACTTGAAAGCAAAATTCTTTTATTTAACCCACTCCCTTCCCCCCGTAAAAACCCGCCTTGTTGTAAAAGTAAACAACTTGGCCACTTTTTGACAATGATCCACTCTGTTTTACGGTTGTTGTTAGAACACAGTTCTTTGCTAAGGGCGTTGAAGTTTTATTATTATAGCAGTAGAATTTCGCTATTCGAGTGTTTCGGCCTTTTTGTGTGGTTTGATGATATCCAGGCCTTTTGAAATCTCACTCTAATAAAAAAAAAAAAAAAAAAGGCTTTTGGTTGAGTTTTTTTATATTTTCAAGAAAGTTACTTAATTGGATTTAATATAATAAAAGATAAAAAACGAATTCTTATTCAAGATATTTATTTCATAATCTCAATAAATCATTTCAGGCCACTATCCCTATGTTCCTGTCAGTTGCGATTTCATATCTCTTCAAAGTATTAATGATTATTTCAATAACTTGTTTTTAGTGTTTTCAAATTTGTTAATTAAGTAGCATATAGAATATAAAATATATTCTTAAATATCTTTGAAAGGTGATATTTTAACATATATTCAAAAATAATTTTTTAATTGTGATTTGCGTAAGAAATTCTCTAGACATCAATGAAAAATTAAATCAATCAATGGAAGTGTCCCCTTTGGGAACTTAGATGCTAGCCATCATTTTTTTGTCTTGTCTTGCTCATTATTTTAGAAATAGTTGTGTCGTTTCATTTTCTTAATGTATATTATATATTGGTTTGCTTTGCTTTTTTTCATTTAATTTGTTGATTTGGTTGCCATTTATTTTTTGCCGCTTTTCTTATTATACTTTTGATTTGATTTTTTTGGACTAACTCTGATGGTACTCCGACCCATCTGCTTGCCATGCATGACGACCTGTGTCCCATAAAAAGGAGATCCAGGTGTTTAAATCCAGACGCAATTGTGGCTCTTGTATGGTTACACATCTGTTTGGCCTCTGCTTGTGGTAGACGGGTGGAACGTCTAGTTAACGAATGCATCAATCTTCTTTACGTCTGGAGCTACCTAGAATTCATGCGGTGGGTCACTTCCTGGGTATCTCACTAAGGGAGAAAGTTGTTTAAGGAAGTGGCTCTGATATTTTTTATCTCATTAAGCACCAAAGCAGGAATACATTTCCCTTTTAGGGCACAGTGGTAGGTGATGCGATAATGGGGCTTGAATTATACATTTCCTGCATTTTTGTCTGTAAAATAACTTTGTGCTGCAGCGAAGGTCTGAATTCGTCAAACTCATTAATCAAACATGTTGTGATCCAGTTTTAAAGAATTCAGGGGAAAGAAAATTAAACTTTTACCAAAGTTTATTGTGTCGTCACTTATATTATTTCTAATTGTTATATTTCCATTTAAAATTCTTAAGGGCTTATGTTCCACCGGTAAATATTTGAAATCTGTAAGGAAACCATATTTTTAACTTATTAATTGAAACCTATTGACTATCTCAAAATCTTTTATATTAGCAGAAAAATTGGTACATCTTAATATAAGTGCCCAACCGTATTCCACACATAACTAGCAAGGTGTAGCATTTGTGCTGATCCAATGTCTCTCAGAGAAAATGAAATATCGCGTTCATTAAAAGATCAAAGTGCTGAGCGCAGGATAACAATTAAGAAAACTTCAGAAATAATTTCTTTAAAATATTTCATTCTAAAATTTTATGGCTGTCCTTCCTCGAAATGTTAAAACAGGTTAATTTGATTACTTTGTTCGGCCATACATTCTCAATCCATTAAGATGCTTAAACTCTCAGTGATTCTAAATCTGTCATTCAAAATCTTCTTGCATAGGCTAAACAAACTTTTCTGCTGTTGGTCACTCATATACAGATCAAAGCAGAACCAAAACTTTTTTAACTAATAGCAACAGTATCCATTTAACTTTAAAAGCAGGAAGTGGCAGCTGAAAAAGAAATCAGCTTCAAGTAAAAATAACTCGAAATTTACCTTAATTTGAAACAAGAAAATTAGCATTCTAACCAGTTATTGAGTACGGCGAAATAACTAAGCAACAAACAATATCTACAACTGACAGGCAGAGTTCAACCTACACGTTAAGTTTCTTAACGACTGGTAGCAATATAGCAAGAGTAAATTGTCCAGCAATTCAAAAATTGTAGCCACTTCGCTCCGAAGCCTAATCCTACTGACTCTGTCAATTTGGATAATTTACTATCTAGTCCATTGACTTCCAACTGTTAACTCTACAATTGATAGTACACAGAAAACTCAATCCATTCCTAAATCTAATCAAATAAACAGGTACATTTAATCGGGAAAAACGTCAGTTAAAAAAAATTTCACGGGCAATTTAATCGGAAAAAACAAACAACTGATAAATTGAAACAAAATTCAAAGGAAACATGACTTAGTTGGAAAAGATCTAACAAATCTCTTTTTATTCTATTAGAGTCATCGGTATCAAAATCCAGAGAAAAGTTCTTCTAATAATAGTAATGGAATATAATGACAGATTATTTAGTTATGTTTTTTACTCATATTTGTTAATAATTAATATTTCAACCCTATGGCATATGGGTTGCCTAAATTTTAAATCAATTGATCAGATTATATTTTTTTTGAGCGAAATACATTAACATTTAATCTATGTAGTATTTCACAATAAAAGTGATTATTTTTATTGTTAAATACTACATTGGTTAAGATGGTTTTTTTTAATGTTTTAAACATTAAAATTCCAACCTTATATGTAGCATGTGTAATAGTTTTTAAATCACTTTTTTACCATCACCTTTACAAATGTTTTTTCCCAAGATTTGCAAATTTAATCGATTTAAAAAATTTTTAACCTTTACCCTTTTTTTTTTTTTTTTTTTTTTTTTTTTTTTGTACAAATTTCTTGCCGTTGCAATTACAATTGCTTGACCCAAACTAGCTTTTGTGACATAAACCTCAACAACTGAAACTGAAATGTTTTACTATGTGTACACTAAAATAGCAAATGTAGGCTAAAAGCAAGAAATAAAATGTATCCAGTATTTATTTATTTCTTATTAAACTGGAAGATGAGTCCAATTTCTGCAAATAAAATAATAAAATGAAATATATTAAATTACGTTGAAAAATATCAACTAATATATCGAGTTCAAATAAATTAAAGAGAAATGTTTCAGTATATTTACATCATCATAACTATATCGCTAAGAAGTTTGTTGTAATATTTATTTGAAATTCCTTCAAAAAATAATAAAATTAATAAAATAATTTTTTTTATTTAATTTAATTTTATTCATTTTTTTATTTATTAATTTTTTTTATTTATTAACTTTATTTTATTTATTTTATTCATTTTAAGAAGTAAAATTAAATTAATAAAATAAAAATATTAAATTAATAAGTGAAATAAATAAATAAATAAATAAATTGTAACCAACATGCTGCTGTGGCATATAGAGTAGAAGAAGCTTAACAATTTCATTGTGGATTTTCAAAAAATAGTTTTGTCGAAAACCATGTTCTTTGTTCAAACATAGAAAACTAGATATACATGATTGCAGTAACTTGTTCTGACTATTCATACATGAGGATATTTAAGTATTATAAAAAAAGGACAAAACCCTATATCCCGATAAAAGCACTCGCTAAAATAAAGGGTATTATAAATTTTTATTTGAAATACCTTAAGGATACATAAACATTTTATGGGATTTCATATTAAAAACTACTGTTTGGTTTTCACTTTGTAAAATACGACACATGTTTGTCTCGTTATTTTATGCGCTGTAATAAATAAGTTGTTCTAAAATTATGCTATCTCTTGTATGTCTTTTGAATTACGACTTAAGATTAAAAGTAGGGTAACAAACGAAAAGAAACGTTTAAATTTCAATTAGCTTTCACATTAAATCGTTAGAAAACGATTTCTTGCATTTGATTTAAGAGAAAATGCAAATGATTGACAATAATTGTCCATTGCCATGAAAAGTTGAGTGATTTATCATCATAGAAAAAAGACTACACGTTCTTTTTCATGATGTTAATAATGACAGTTTAAATAATGAGATACTGTGATAAAAAAATATGCTACAAGAGAGATAACGTAAGGCCAGAGGCACTATACTGCTTATTCTCATGTCACTTTGAATAATCTGTAATAAATTGGAAAGAGTTTCAAACCTTATATCACTGTATTTTTGAAATTTTAATGTGTGCTTTTAAAGGATGATTTATATTTATGCATATAAGTGAACATAAAACTTTTGAAGCAAAATAGTTGCAGAGATTTATATTAAAATAGTTACCTTTATTGTTTTCCAGTAAGTTGTAAAATGTTATGTTAGAAGATGCAAATTTTAATGAAAGAAAAGATTAAAAGTGTTTTCGATACTCTAGGAAGTAAAATAAAACTGATTTAGAAGTTATGGTTGAGAAGTAATCTCCATTTCGACATATTTCTAACGATATATGTCTTTAAAGAAAATCCAGTTAAAAGTGCCATAAAATAAATGAAGTTTTCTTTTGAGACCTGGTTTTTTTATATTTAAATTTTACTTTTTGTTTTAAATTTCTAGTAGGCATTGACTCCAATAAAATAGTCTATGCCCTCCCGTGAAGCAGGGGGGCACCAGCATCTTGTGGGTTAGGCCTTTCTATGAAAAAATTTCAAAAATGCTTGGGCTTAAAGGGTTAAGGAATGGAAATATGAGTGTACCCAAGAATAAGAAAAATATCGTATGAAGAATGTTTTAATCTTTCAAGCGAGAATGTTTTAATTTTTCAATTCTTTAATTGCAATGATTTTCATATTTCTTTTCACCTTTTCTACGAAACCTTATTGTATGCATGGTTTTAATACTTTTTCTATTAATATCTAATGTACTGTAGATTATACTAAAATGAGCTTTTGTCATTATTGATAAACTATTTGTTTTATATCAATTTAATTGAATTAATCAAAATTTTAAGGAATTTTTAAGCTCCATTTGTTTAAAAATTATCCGGAAATATCAAATGAATAATTTCTTAAAGGCTAATTTGAGTATAATATAAACTATATATTTAATATACAAAAAATAATTTACCAAGAAAAGGTACATCGAAAACGACCATTTTAATATTGTCTGTGTAGAAGATACTGAACCCTATTTTAAACAATTAATAAAAAAAAAAAAAAGTGTTTAATATAAAAATTATTAAAAAGACCGAAAAAATAATTTATAAAAGTTTCAGAGAAATGCAGTTGAAGTTAATAAAAACTTCAGGACAAAAAAAAAAAAAAAAAATAGATTTTAATAGCATATGTTAAATAAAGCTATAGTATTTCATGATCAACTGTTAAGAGTATTTCGTAATTTCTAATTTTAATATGAATATACTATGTGAAACATGTAAAGTAATAAGAATAACTTACGTACATATTAATTACGTATAAATATAATTTTTGAATATTTCAAATACATAAACTGCCATTTTATTAGGTTTCTTCAGATTTGTAATATTTTAAACACAACCTAAAGAGGAAATATCAGAAAATAATTTCTTGAATGTTTTATTTTTATCTTATTATTTATTTATTATTTTTTTTTTTTTTTTTTTGTAAAAAAAATTTGTTATTGATTTAGCATGTAAGAAAACTGGCTGGCTATAATCTTAGCTTAATAATGGTTTTTTTTTACGATTTTCAGGTTTTAATAAAAATAAGCATGACCCTGCTTTAATTTATTGAAAAAAGTAAGGTTTAAATGATAAATTTATTTCTATTTTATTGAATATTGGAAAAGTCAAATCCCTTGTCATTAATGCGCTTGTTTAGATGCAAGATCCCTATTTATGAAATTTTTTTAAACATTATTTTATTTATTTCCAAAAACATGTTTTATTTTAAAGTTTTTCTGCACGAAGTAACTGTGCTTGTTATTAAATACTATATTAAAATGCTCAAATCTGTGCGGATCAACACATTTTTAGAATTTGACGTATTAAAAAATATATAAAAAACAACCAATAATCGAATATTAATCAATAATCGAATTAATGATTGTCACATAATCGATAAATTAATTTAGCCAATCTTTTTTTTCTTGGTTGGAAAAAATTGAAAAATTGGAAATATTAAATCATTCTTAAATTGTTGTAATATTACTCTTAAATTTATTACTTTTTAATATATTATTATGAATTTAATTTTTTATTGTGAATCTTTGAGGCAGTTGAAATAAAAGAAAATACATAATATATACAGAATAATTTGTAGAGAGATAAACGAATGCATAATTTGTAGAGGAGAGATAAACGAATGCATAATTTGTAGAGGAGAGATAAACGAATGCATAATTTGTAGAGGAGAGATAAACGAATGCATAATTTGTAGAGGAGAGATAAACGAATGCATAATTTGTAGAGGAGAGATAAACGAATGCATAATTTGTAGAGGAGAGATAAACGAATGCATAATTTGTAGAGGAGAGATAAACGAATGCATAATTTGTAGAGGAGAGATAAACGAATGCATAATTTGTAGAGGATAAACGAGATAAACGAATGCATAATTTGTAGAGGAGAGATAAACGAATGCATAATTTGTAGAGGAGAGATAAACGAATGCATAATTTGTAGAGGAGAGATAAACGAATGCATAATTTGTAGATAAACGAATGCATAATTTGTAGAGGAGAGATAAACGAATATATATAGATAGGCATCCTGCATCCAAATTAACACAGCATCTGATCCTCTAACCTTCAATAAAATAAAAATATTGTATAAAATAATTACCTAATATTTACCTTTTTTATTAAACTAGAAGTACTTTGTTAATCATCCATCAAATTATGAAAATTTTTCCAAACACCTACCAGTTATACTTTTCAAATAAAATGGACATATAAGGTATGGCACGTTATAAGAAAAGCAGGCTTCTGTCTGTGTCATGCATGTTCTATACAAAGAGATTTAGTTTGGTTTATCAGTCTACAATCATTTTATGCTCACTTTAGGCTAATTAGACCGGGACCTACAATTTAACGTGGATTCCGAACCACTAACAAACATCCATGCCATTGCTAGGATTCTAACCTGATGTACAAAGAGAAGAAACTAATCATCATTGCTGTCGATTCCGGACGATCTTTATCCAAGTGATTGAATTTTGTTACTTTTAATAGTTGAAAATTAAGGAAAATACGACTCATACAGAATTGTTTCAAATATGATTAAATTTCTTATTTGATGTTTGGTGTGTTGCTAGTTATTTCTAAATTATTACATGGATAAGATGCCTTTTTTAAGGCCTTTGAATAAAAACAACTGCCTTTTATATTTTGTGTTCCAAGACGCGCAACTGAACGTTTTCATTTACTCACTTGGCTCTCATCCAAAACGCAATAAATTAGCTGTGTTTTATTGTACAACGAATTGTGTTTTCTGTGTAGTGGAAAAAAAAAGAATTTTAAATTTATTGTTCTTTTCTTGATCACCCATTCTTGGCTTTGTTAACGATGACTCCTAATTACTCGTAGTTACACGATGAGGTTATTGTTTAACAGAATGGGGTTTCTATATAGATGCTTTTTTTTTGCTGTGCAACTGTTTGTTAAAGTGATCGGCTAAAACTCTTTTTAATTTTTCTGCGTTATTTCTTTGAAAAATGAGGCATTATGTTTTGAGTGAAAAATAATTAAAAAAATTTTTTTTTCGTTTATGCACAAGTAATGAGGTAGAGGACGATTGAAAATTATCTACTGTACGTAAATTATCTATATTTCCTGTAAATAGTAATTTCAACGAAAATTCGTTGACATATTATTTAGTATCTTGCATATTTAAAAATCTTTTTAATATTGTTATATGATTATTAATAATACATTTTAAAAAATATACTGTCCTATTATTTTAGTGAAATTTGTAAAAGCATATTAATTTACTGTATAATAAATACTTTAAATTTTATTTCATATCTAAACTACATCAACGTTTTTCAATGCTATTTGCTTTGTAATTTATAGATAAAGGCTCATGGAAGTTTACAAATAGAATTTTTAATACGCATCATGTATAAGTCGTAGTTTCCTTGGTAGTGTTAAAACACCCCATATGAATATATATCTAATAGATATGATGATGGATATATGGTATGGATATATATATATGGTGATGGATATATATCTATATGATGATGGATATATATCTATATGATGGATATATATCTATATGATGATGGATATATATCTAAAGCTATTTATGGCATGGTACACGTAAATATTTTTGGATAATAATATAATTAATTTTAGTTTTACATAGCATAAATATTATTTTATAGAATTGAATATACTATGCATGTATTTATTTTACTATTCATGCTATAAAAAACCACTTAGCTAAAGCTATTATATGAACTTTATTTCTTCTTGGAGGAAGGAAATTCTTAGAATTTATAAGAGTATTTGTTTCACAGACGTGTTTAAGTGCAAAATTCTCAAATTCACAAGCAATGGCGACACATGTTATCATAGAGCTTGAATCTAGAAATAATTAAAAAAAAGGATTTTAGGTCATTCATTATTCTAAATTATGAATTATGTTTGAATTGAAAGTGGATAGGATATATAACTAAATCTATTATGGTAGTGTACACGTGAAATATTTTTGAATAATAATATAAATTTAGCATGGTAGATTTTAGTTTAACATATCACAAATGTCATTTTATAAAATTGAATATACTATGCATTTCTTCATTTTAAAGTGCATGTTATATAAAACATAAAACATAAAACATAAATAAAATATTAATTATTTGTTCAATTTTTTTTATCATCAAGATATTTTAGGTTATAAGTATTTCATTGATACATCTTATGTTTGGATTCTTTTTACTAACGAATTTTAATGCAATTTTTTAAGATATTAAAGAAATGTTTCTTATAACAGCTCATCATATCTCATTATTTTAATTTATTTTTAAATTGCAATAAATATTGTTTTTTGTCTTATTATGAAGACATAATTTGATAAATTGAATATTAGATAAATTTTCACTTATTCAATAAATCTCATTTGGGTCCTATTCTGCTACTTAGTAAAATTATTTGTAAAGATCACACTTAAAATTTATTCCCACAGGAAATTCCTGTTTTAAATCCTTTTAAAAGATCACCATTGAACAAATAATGCTATTGTTATTGCATCACCGTATAAAATTTTTTTTCGTTCGAATAATCATTTTTGAATTTATATTGAACTAAAATTATTATAAGTCTTAAATGCAGTGCTGTGAATGTGAATTATTATTATTTTGTTGAAATTAAAATTCTACGACTTTTGTAACATTTTCCATTTTGAAAGCTTTCTAACAAGGAATTTTTCTTTTAAACGAATTTCAAATAGGAAAAAATTTTTTTTTTTAACAAATAAAGAGCACAAACCGCAGCTTTTGGCAAATCTATTCTATTGGTTTGGTAAAAAATTGTTAAAACCGCCAAGGTACCGTTAATACGTAAGTACCAAAAATTGTTATCATATTGTACTACAATGAACCTTCTATAATGGATTTAAGTCTTCCTTATAAATATTTTTTCTGGTTCTTCACAAATTTTTAAAACTTGCATATTGAGAAAGATCATTTACTGTGCAAACAATGTTCCCCAATCATCCCATCGCCGAAAAAGAATGACTGGGCAGTAAGTTAAAAACAATGATATTAATTTTCTTTTTGAATGTCATGCCGACTTCACTTTTGAGTGTTTCTAATGGGTGGTCTTAAGAACTGTGGGCATGGGTAATGCAGTAGCCAACTATTTGCTTTTAGGTACCACCTACGGTTATGTTTGGAATCTTCAGATATTTTTCTGTGGGCGATCAAAAGAAGCCGCCTAAAAAGTCGTTCATTAAGCATTTGTGATTTTTTTTTCAGATAATGTCAATAAAAGTTATAAATTTATTGGATTTATGATGAATGACATTTATTTTTGTCATTTGGTTTTAGTTCTATTAGCATTGGGTGAAACAAGTAATTTTTTGTTTTTAATTGCTTTTTTGCATATTAGAAACTGCTATTTTACACCCACAACTAAGTGGAACAACTAAGGAAATCAGCAATTAATTTTTGTTTTATTTATAGACTGATGTGGGAGCATACAACCTTTTAGCTCCTGTTGTCCTAAATTCTTTTCGCTAGGCACAATTAATATCCATACCTAAATGCAAAATACTTAGTAAAACTGCATAATCTAAGCTATCCGCTGTAAGATTGTCATAGGTTAATAATCGTTTTTAAGCAGTTTTTTGATTACTGAACATTTAGAAAATCCGATAATGTAAATTGTAAACATACATAAATGCATATCTGATTAATACTCACATTCCTAAGGAAAATATGGCATGCTTTTATCCATGATACAGTTAACCTATCTGTAAATATTTTGCTACCTTTAGACACTATTTTGTTCTTTTATGCATTACCAATTCATAAATAATTGTTATTAACATTTTGTAATAATTTGACGAAACAATTTACAGTTGCTTGGCTGATAATTGACATATTGATTATTAGTCTTACTTTTAAACTAAATATTTCGAAATAATTCCATATTTATAACAACTTATGAATACAATAACGCAACATAATTTATCTATCCAATTCGTATATCTAATGTAATTTTTAATACGTAAAATTTAAAAATATTAAAAACTTAAAATTTAATAAAATAAAAACAAGGAAATTTCCTACGTATCTTGATGCAAATAAAATATCAAAAATAAATACATATTTTTTGAAGGGATTTTACGATTCTATATACGACTGTATTTCCAACAGTGCTGCTCCTTGAATTGAACAGACTTGGCTTTAAGTATTCTTTACTTCCGCTGACTTTTTACGGTTAATGCGCGATCTTTTAGATGCACCATACAAATTTAAAAACGTTGTTTGTAATAAATTTTTCTTTATATTTTAAAAATGTTGTAATATGAATGCTTTGCTAAACTTTGAATTTAATCGGTTAAAGCACCAATCACTTTTTATATTTTGGATCAGTCAGCTGCCGTTGTTTTTAATCATTTTCGTCGATGTAAGTGCTTATTCTCATCTATATGTTGTTCCAAAAGGACAGATATAATTCACACAAGACAACGATCGCTAGAAATGATTTATGTCAGAATGAGAGAAAAATGAACGAAGAAATGAAATGAATGGAAATGAAATAATGAAAAATGAAATGAATTATATCTGAGAAGAGGCATTTTGGGAGCGAGAGAAGTTTATTAAATAATTTTATTTTCAGAGAATGAGTTTTTACGAATCAATACGTTCCATTTGAATATTAAAAACTGGCGTAAAGATGCTTTTTCTATTAGTAAAAAGGAATTAGAAAACGGGGAAAAGGATTACTAAATTAGAAAAGGGATTACAAAAGGATTAGAAAACTTTTTATGCATAAATCATGAACACATCGGAAGTTGATCGATCACTATGATATGAAAATCATTTGTAAACTGATTAACTGATGACTCAAGTCAACATTTACCTCCTGCATATTGTTTCAGAACTAAAGTAGGATAATATTCTAATTCTAAAGTTTAATAATTTTTTTCTTGTGGGCTTATATATAAATATTTTTTTATATGTAAGCCTTCCGATGTGTTTATTTCCAATGGCAAGTTACAGAACAAAAGATAATGTAAAAAAAAGAAATACAACGAACAAGATAGAAACAAATGGCATCATTTAATTCATCCACTTAAGTCTAGCAATCCAATATAGCTTCCATAAAAAAAAAAACAGGAGGCAGTACAGAAAAGGAAGCAAGGTGAGACATATCCATTTCTTCCTGGTTATCACACAGGCGACGGGAGTCAGTTTAATTCTGTGAAGGTGCTTTCGGAGACAATCATGACCACAGAAACGCCGTAGCAGACACCGATTTTTCTCTAGGCCATTCAAGGATATCATGAATAGGATCGTACCAGGGCTTGTGACCATTTCTAGCGGCAACATCCTCAAAAACACCTAAGGGTCTTTTTAATTATCTTCTTAATGGAATGATAGGCCAACTCCTGGTTATTTATCAGTAAAATAGAGGCCCCTTTTTCTCTAGAAAATCAGCCGCCTCGTTTTCCTCTATTACTCAGTGGGCCGCCACTGCCAAATTCTAAAAATGGCCTGATGATAAATTGGCTAGTGCTCTAGCCTTTGGTACCAAGGCTTCAGATTCGAATCCTGGCGGTGGCATAGATGTTTATCAGGGGTTCGGAATCTATGTTAAATTGTAGGTCCCGGTCTAATTAGCCTAAAATGTGCAAGAATGACTGTAGAGTGAAAAACCAAACGTAAGGAACTCGCGCTGAGAGCCACACTGAAGGCCGTGTTTGTAGAGCATTTTGCCGTACTAGACATTGCCCGGAGAGCACTATGAGGAAGTAGATCTACGTTGCAACTCCATATATAAATATAATTTTGTTTTTAAATTATAAAAAAAAAAAAATTATTACATATAAATATACTTTTAAATATTTCTGAAATTCGATGCACCGCTTTTAGGCCATAACTGTTTTACTTCATACTTCGCCTGTGTTCGATTAATTCAACTGCTCATGTTCTAGTGTCAAAAAGATGATTAATTTTTTAAGTAAAAAACTCACTTCTCAGTATTGACGAAAAATACTGAAAGTAAATACATAGAGTAAATATAAGAGGATTTTCGATAGCATTAAAATGTATAAATTGCTTATTTCATTTTATTTTGTGCTATTGGGGCTATAATTGGAGCGGGGTCTTGGCGGAACAATTTTTTTTTTTTTTTTTTATGAAGATTGATTTGAATCTAATCCATCAACACATAGAAGAAAAAATTGCTATAATCTAAAACTTCTTCCAAGGCTTCTTGTTTAAATACTGACTTTGATAAGTCAAAAGCAAAATATGTGGAATCTAAATAAAAATGCGTACTTTAATAACTTCGATTCAATTTATGTTAAATCCTCTGTCTGGTTAACATAATGTTTTCCACTAATACTGCCAAATGATCAATCATAAATTTATTCTGCATGGACCACCTATTTTGACCTATTACATGCATTTATTTTAGCACGTTCTTGAATTTTCAAAATGAATCGGGTAATCTGTCTTAAGGAAAATACGTCTAACAAGCTAAGTGTCAATTTTGATGAAATCGCAAAATGTAGAACATGCATGAGGACGAATAAAATAATTTGTTGCACAACATGTAAATTGGCACAATCTATAAAATGTGTCAGTGATGTATTACATCAACCTACAAGGTATGCTCTTCATTATAAAAATAAAAAAAAGTAAATTTTTCTTATAAAACTTAGATAGAGAATTTTTCTGGCAAATTCGTTGTTTCTTAAACCTAGAATTTTTAAGTACTAACAATATTTATTCATCAGTTAAATAATTTTCCTACGGACCACCTATTTTGACTTATTACATGGAGTTATTTTACCACGTTCTCGAATTTTCTAATGGTAATCTGTCTTAAGTAAAATACGTCAGTTAGCATGGTTAAATGGTTGTCAGTTAACATTGCTCCATTGTCAGTTAACTGTCTTTCAACATTTTGGTATAAAATGAAATACATTTGTAGTGCAAATTCTCTCTGTATATCCAAACTCTTAGTAATTATACTTTATTTTTCAACTAATAATAAATCAAGTTTTCCATCATTACAATAGTTAATTTAACTATACTTCATTTATTACTTTATTTTATTTTCTTACTTTGTATCAATAAAAATGTTTCAATAGTAAGAGCTAAAATAATGTAATTTCAGGTAAGGAAAAATACTGTGCAAACATAGATGCATTTAAATTATTTTATCTGAAACATAGGCCGGCTACAATTTTTTATTTTGAAATCGTATTAAGAGTTTGTATTTTGCAGATTGGGCAACCACATTGTAACTGGGTGTGGTTGGCACATACTTGAGGCGCTAGTTAGATATACTACAGATACTTGAGGCACAGGTTGGAGAACTCACAGCTTTATTTACACGGGCACAAACACTACACAGATACAATTAGAGACAGACAATATTTAAAGCATTTAAAGACATATATAATTATAGGTTCGTGGAAGGATGACACTTCTAAGTCGAAAACATGATACTGAACTACTCGCAGGGTGCTTTTTCCTTTCCAGGTGAGAGTCTGTATGCAAACTAATGTGCCGTGAGGCGCTAAATATATTTCCTCTCCGTATGAGAGACTAACCTAAACGTTTCCCAGTGAGACCGCAGTTTGCGTTGTACTTTCTTTCGGGTGAGAGTCTCGACGCCGGCTGGCCACTTCCCCTGAAAGCTACAGAGGGCCCTCTTGCCAGTGCGTAGGAGGAAGCACGGTTACAATTTTTATAAATGTTGTATCTGGAGAAAAATGCTCGCTATTATTACTGCGTTTCTCCAAAGCTAATAACGTTCTCTTCTAAAACATTTTACTTTATTCAAATCGTGTGTATTTAATTTTTCCCTAAAAATCAATGGCATATTTTTAATAATTATCACCTTTTTTAAACAAAAATTCTCTACAGAATAATTTTTTTCCCCTTTCTTTGATAGTTACTGCAACCATTTACTACAAAAAGTTATACAATTTTATATAAGTCACTGCATTGCCATTCTCTAACATTAGGCTATTTGTATTTTTCAAATCTTTTGTTTGCATATATATATATGAGGTTGTCAATTTTTAAGAATATGGTATGGAGATATGGTAGTTATAAGTGGTTTTCATTGTGTGGAATAGTTTAAAAATGTATTTTGTTGCCTGCATTAGTAATTATTTATAGTATTAATAATTTTAAATTTATTGCTTATTATTAAATTACGGTTATTTTAATTGCCTACTAATTGAAATTTTAAACTACCAGAAAATTTACTATCCAACGGGCACTTCCTCACGCCGCATTAAAATAAGCATTTAAAGTCTTTCTTTAATTGAAAGTCAATTTTTTTCAAGTTCTTTCAATCATAAAAAGGTTGTTATCGGGGCCGTATTTACTCCCTCCCCTTTTCCTAATATCGTGAATTTTTATTTGGGCGATTAATCCTAGTAAAAGTGTAACGTTAAACGAAATAACTGCTATTACCATTATTTTCAAACAGAAGTGGAAGAAATGCTTAAGTGTACTTCAGTAGATTATTATTTAAATAATGATTATTTATTAATTGTTACGCTATTATTAAAATAGCTGATTAAATTTTTTTTTAAATTTTTTGTGGGAAATTATACGCTGCTAAGTTAATTTGTGCCGCAAGGCAATTATTAAATTGCTTTTGAAGCAATTAATTAAATTAAATTAAATTTTTATTAAATTCCTTGCGGCAATGTTTTTATTAGGTAGGGGTAGGCAAAGTCATTCACTTGAATGACCGGCTCATTTTCTATCCGATATTTTCAGTGATTCATTTTGTTGGATCCGTTTCTATTCTCAGTATCATATTCAAATCAAACTCTTTCACATTCAGTACGTATTAATCAGGTAATAATAAGAATATCTCAACCAGAATATTTTATCAGAATATATCAAAAATTTTAAACGAACATTATTTTTGATCGTGATATTTCGACATTTAAGTGATTTATTGTGTTTATATATAACATTTTTATCGGAAAATACTTATAAGAATATTCCATTATGTTAACCAAAGCATAAGAGATGTGTCTAATTAATATGCATGCTTTAAGATACTACACTGATGTTCAAAATTAGGAGAATTTTTAGATGTGGCAGACTATCTCCATGGTCTATATCTACTGGACGAATTTTAATTAAATTTAGTTCCAACATAGGTTGATATAATACAAAAGAAACCAATTCAACGCTTATATTAGGCATCATGCATGATTATGCGTAACACTAATTGGAAACGGAAGGTATAATCAGTGGTTATGGAATCGAACAAAGGTTAACAGGGGTATAGCCAGGGCTGGATTTAGATGAAAAGAGGCCCTAGGCTATTCCACTTATGAGGCTCTTTCACCTCCCATTTTTAAGTTTGTAAATTACTTATTATGTTTGTTTATTATTCATATGTGTAGAATTTCTCCTTATTTTTGATTCAGTGTTTACTGTGTTTAGAATAGTGTAATTCTAATTTGCTAACAATTTGAATGTAGGCCCCTCTTGATGTTGAGGCTAGACCCCTCTTGACTCTAGGCTGATGCCTAGTCAGCCTATAGGAAAATCCGGCCCTGGGTATAGCCCCTCTTCCCTCTCTCTGGCTACAGGTCTCGTACTGTGATTTCATACTGGAAATAATGCAGTTTATGAGTTCCTGAGGCAATTGGTATTTCTCTCAGCCTCTCGTTCAAAAGTGTTGTTTTCAGGCCCTGAATGGTTCTCAAAGAGGAATTGCGAACTGCAATTTCCTCCCCAGTTTTAACATGCTCTTTAAGGTATAGGTATGGAGATATGGATATAGATAAGGTATGGAGATATGGATGGATATTGCATCCTCCAAATATTTCCACTCCCCAGAATATCGTCCACCTGAGAACCTCTGTGGCCGCGCGTTGTCGTCTATTAAAATGAAATCGAGACCAACTGCATCCCATAAAAGGCGAATATAGGAGCCCAAAATTGCATCCTTATAGCTCATATTAGCCAATTTCAAAGACATGGAGGGTGTGCGTCCATGAAACCGAATGCTTGACCATACCATCAATCCTCCGCTGCAATAATGGTCGATATCTCGAACATTCAATAGAAAGTAAGTTTTCGAGGGTAGGCAACGGGTCCCGCTTTTCACCATATGAAAGTACGTTGATAATCAGAATCACAATCAATTGATGTATCCTAGGTTGAACTAGGACTCATCAATGAAGAGAACGGTCGCCCATTGATCTATGCTTCAATATCTATGATCTCTGCTCCAAGCTAAAGGGACTCTCCTGTCCGTAGATGTGGTAACACAGGTTTGAATCCTGGCGGTAGCATGAATGTTTGTTAGAGGTTCGGAATCCACTTTAAACTATAAGTCCTGGTCTAATTAATCTTAAGTGAGCAAAAAATAATCGTAGAGCGAGAAACCAAACCTGTCCGTAGTAGTGAGCGGATCTTCTAAACAACCCTCTCTCGCCTATTAAAACTCAGCTTTCCTGAGGCTGTATAGAATTTCCGAGAGTGCTAAGAAACTGTAGCATCCCTGTTACGCCACTTTGTAATGAACAAAATAACGATAAGGTTTGGCCATCGTAGCTTTTGGACGACATGTTCTGGCTTTCTCTCGATGGTTCTGGTATTCTGAAACTGTTTCCATAAATTGGACACATCGCTGGGCGATAGATTGGAATCTCTACTAATGTTATCTTACGATTGGCCTGTTGCTAGCCTCCTTAATGTTCAGCACTTTATTCTATCATCTATAACCGCTGGTGGTCACTCACTTTTACCTTTTTAATTTGAATTCAACCAACCAACCAACCAAAAAAAAAAAAAAAAAAAAAAAAAAAAAAATCTCGACGAGGTGTGCGAGCAATACGAGTTTTTACCGGGCTCGCTTATAAATCTTGTTCTTCAACTAGCTCCGTCCTCACATGCGTATATGGCTACATATTCGATGTACAAGATTTGAGTCTCTGTTTCGAAGCAGTCGTTATAAGTTTCATTCCGTTCTTTTAATGAAACACAACAAAACATGCAAATTCTCTTAGTTCTGAACTCAAGTATATTTATAATATTTAAAAAAAAAAAACTTGTTAAAAATTGCATTTCATTAAATGTTTTCATAATTTTTCCTTCCGTTACTTTTGTGTGGTGTTCATGGTTTTAATGGTTTTATAAATGCATTTTTAAATTTCTTTTATCTTTATCAAATATTTTCCTCGTACTGGGAGTTTCATTTCAACTACCAGCTGGTTTTTATTGATTCTAGGAAAAAAAAAAAATTAGGAGAAAGGTAAAAATATAAAAATAATTAAGATTTTTTCGAAAAGGCGAACTAATTTTTTTCCCTAATGTATAAGCATTACATTTTTTATTTCTCTTTTTTGGTAGTTGCATCCTTTTATAATAGCCGGCATATTGTTAAAACGGTTTGATTAAAACTTTTGGTCGCCAAATGAAAAATTCGCCATGAAAAACAATTTCGTCACCTGGTACCCATTAAATACCGATTTTACTTGTGCAGATAGAAGTAATTATTTCGGTGGAGGTTACCGCCAGATTCTCTCAATTTTAAAAATGGCTGTTCCGAATCAAATTATGAACGGAACATTGAAATATTCTTATTCTTATGTAGGTACGTTTCATACATGTAATTTTTGGTAGTTTACAAGAATAAATGTCAGCTACAAAATTGGTGGTTTAATATTTTAATGGTTTTGGTAGATTTGGGTAAAAGTTTAGTATCTTGAAGGTTTGGGTAAAAGTTTAGTATCTTGAAGGTTTGGGTAAAAGTTTAGTATCTTGAAGGTTTGGGTAAAAGTTTAGTATCTTGAAGGTTTGGGTAAAAGTTTAGTATTTTGAAGGTTTGGGTAAAGGTTTAGTATTTTAAAGGTTTGGGTAAAGGTTTAGTATTTTAAAGGTTTGGTTAAAGGTTTAGTATTTTAAAGGTTTGGTTAAAGGTTTAGTATTTTAAAGGTTTAAAGGTTTAGTATTTTAAAGGTTTGGTTAAAGGTTTAGTATTTTAAAAGGTTTGGTTAAAGGTTTAGTTTTTAAAGGTTTGGTTAAAGGTTTAGTATTTTAAAGGTTTGGTTAAAGGTTTAGTATTTTAAAGGTTTGGGTTTAAAAGGTTTAGTATTTTAAAGGTTTGGTTAAAGGTTTAGTATTTTAAAGGTTTGGTTAAAGGTTTAGTATTTTAAAGGTTTGGTTAAAGGTTTAGTATTTTAAAGGTTTGGTTAAAGGTTTAGTATTTTAAAGGTTTGGTTAGTATTTTAAAGGTTTGGTTAAAGGTTTAGTATTTTAAAGGTTTGGTTAAAGGTTTAGTATTTTAAAGGTTTGGTTAAAGGTTTAGTATTTTAAAGGTTTGGTTAAAGGTTTAGTATTTTAAGGTTTGGTTAAAGGTTTAGTATTTTAAAGGTTTGGTTAAAGGTTTAGTATTTTAAAGGTTTGGTTAAAGGTTTAGTATTTTAAAGGTTTGGTTAAAGGTTTAGTATTTTAAAGGTTTGGTTAAAGGTTTAGTATTTTTTAAAGGTTTGGTTAAAGGTTTAGTATTTTAAAGGTTTGGTTAAAGGTTTAGTATTTTAAAGGTTTGGTTAAAGGTTTAGTATTTTAAAAGGTTTGGTTTGGTGTTTCATATGATATCGCAAACACTCCTTGATGGTTGATACCTTCTTCAATAGCTTTCTGAAGTATTGACAAGCATTTGCGGTTTATATGGAAATGAAATCCCGAATTTGTCTATTATCTATAAATAATAATTTTGACGAAAGAAATTAAAAAATTTTTAATCTTAAAACTTTGTGCATTTAATTTCATTTAAGATAAATGTGAACATTTTATTTCTCTAAATTTTTTTTATGCAATGTGGTTTAATGTTATTATGTTATGTTGTTTTAGAAAATCATAAAACATTTTATCTTTTTCCAATATGAATTAGATATTTTTGAATAGAATTTTTTTTATAGAATGTGTTTACCGCATAAGTACAGATCTCTACTTTTAACTTAGAGTTCTAACAAAGTCACCTTAGAGTAAAAGGTGTAAATTTTGTTTGTTAAAATGTACCATTCGTCTTGGGCATTTTTGCACATTCTGCCATCGATCTTTGGTGATGGGCGTAAGGCTTGACAAGCACGATTTAAAAATTAGATAACCAGCAGACAAGTACACATTGTGTATTAATAAAGCCAACTTAGGTGCGAAGAAAATTAGCTTCTCAATCGTACGATTTATTGCATTGTCAGTTTTCGATAGGCGTATTACTGGATTGGGCGTTTCGCTATAAAGCTCTTCGTGTAATAGAACTGCCACTATGGTGGGTAAATAAAAATAATTAATGTTCTTTGTTATTATATACTTAGTTGAAATAAGAGAGGAATTGATTTAAGGTTTCTCAACAGGAATGTTTTTGTAATGAACAGCTCATGAGTTTTTCGGGTTACCAGCTTGAAAAATTATAGTTTTGCCATGATGTGAATTCGTAAACGTAAAACCTATTAATGGAAGGCTGGAATACAAGTATAAAGAATTCTCAGTAGAAGGAGCAATGTCCTTTTGATATAAAAACGAAAGCATGCTGCATTAATGGTATCTGTAATAATTCTATATTAAAAAATATAGGTTGAATATGGAATGTGATATTTTGGGTTAAACATTCTTTTTTAAAAAAATTCGTAAATTTTGCGATTATTTGATGAAAAATGTCTTCCCAGCGAATGTATCAGTTGCCCAGAGGTATTCTTTCATGTGGAAATTTGATTTGAACAGAAATTTAAAAACTGATTCGGAAAAGGTATGGAATGATGTAATCAGAGCGTTGCTTAGCAACCGGAAAATGCAATTTTACGTTTTTATTTTTAGCAATGAACACGGTATTTTACTTATTTTTCTTTCGTTTTTTTGAATGAATGATCTTAAAGCTATATTTTGCTCGTTGATGTTAATGAGTATTCCTTTTAATGAGTTTTTTAAAATAAAATTTGCATGGAGTATTATTTTTTTAGAGTTTGGTTATTAACCAAACCATTTAAAAGAACCGTTTTAAAGAAATCTAATTTTTTTTAAGTTTATTTGATGTTCAGGTAACCTTTTTAATATGAATGAGAGATTGATTTTTAATTTTTCTTGTAGTGTTGCCAGTTCGAGCGGGCCCCACGTTGGGCGTCAGATTGTAGTGCTGTCGGTTGTGCAGCTGGATTATAACTGGGTGTTGTTGGGTTGAGACTCGGAACACAGGTTTGAGAACACATAGCTTTATTTAAACAAGCACAAACAAGACACACATACAACAATTAACACATTTAAGGACATATAATTCTAAATTCTTGGAAGGATGCCATTTCTAAGTCGAAACTCCGATACTTAGGTTTGCGCTGAATATACCTCCTCTTCGAGTGAGAGTCTGTAGTCCAACTAGTGTCGGAATGTACTAAATATATTTCTTCTCGGGATGAGAGACTGCAAACTTAAACGTTTCTCAACAGAAGTGCGTGATAGCGCTGTACTAAATTCTCAGCGGCAGCGCTGGTTGCTCTGTACTTCCTCTCGGGTGCGAGTCTTGAAGTCTACTGATCATTTCTCCTGGACGACACAGAGGATTTTGTTTGTCGCTGTACTGTCATCTTGTGCACACGAGGGCTAAACGGACTGGGACCTATAATTTAAAGTGGATTCCGAATCACTAACAAACATCCATGCCACAGGTTCCATCGAATCCGGAGCCTGTGGTACCAAAGGCCAGAGCGCTAGGTAATTGGCCAACAGACTGCTGAACGCCACAGGGGGCGCACTTGCAGTTCGTAGGAGGAAGCACTGTTACATTCTTTATTAAAAAATATTTTCAAACTTATAAGAGTTAAGATATTAATATGAACAATGTTAATTTTTATTATATTATTACAACATTAACTGCAATATTTTTAATCGAAGAAACATAACTGGCTTTTAGTAATATAACCATTAGAAATTTTTTATGAATACAAAATGCATATTATTAAAAATTTTTATCGATTAACACCTACATAAATGCAGGTGTAGTTAGGGATTAATTATTTTTCATTAAGTGATAGATAAAATTTGTTATGAAATATTTTATATAACGTGTCCGAGTTTCGTTTAAGAAAATTGTAATTTTAATGAAATAAACTTCTTCGATAGTTTAATTATTTTATATTTAATTATCATATGTTTTATAATTAAAAAATATCGAAAGTGTTAAAGCACATATTATCAAGTGTTAAGCCTATTTTACGATAAAAAAAAAATATCGCCAAGTGTTAAGGGTTAAGTGTGTTAAACAATAAAAAATGTCGCCAACTGTTAAAGCACATAACACTTGGCGATAAGTTTGTTTTACAATAAAAAAAAAAATCTCGCCAAGTGTTAAATCACAAATCCAATTCTTCCTATTAAAAATAATAAAAAGAAATAATTGGATTGATACTTCAGTGGTGTGCAATTTCAGATCAAAATCTTTTACACGAGACATAAATTACCACAACTCTTGGGTGCAGAAATAACGAAACTGATGCGATGGTTTTTTTCTTTCCTTCTTTGAACATGGAAAGGGGCACTGCTTTTACGACCGTCTAATACAGTGATTGAAATTTCGTTTTGCGACGCGATGAAGTAATTACAGGTTCAGGTCTCCCATTACGAGAGCCACCACCAGTCCCGAAGAAGTTGACGCCCAATCGCTATTTTGATGGATGCCTTCGAACTGGACAAATGGGAAAAGCGATCTGACTTTAGTCGCCTAATAATTACGTAGGTTTTTAATTGGACCGAGCGGCGTCCTTTTCTTGCAGGAATAATGTTCGGGACACAGTGATTAGGGATACTTCTGGGTTTCCTACAATGGATACAAATTTGTGGTTCTTAAGGACCTTGCGGACAGGCTAGTTTGAAGGGGCCAACTTTAGCCGAATCAATTGATGGGTTGATGTCAATCGCAATTGTCATCATTTTCTGTGTACTTTAAGGTGAAAGAGATATCAATCCCAAAACCAAATTATGAATATGTTCAATTACAGCTTGACATTTCTTGTGTTAACGAGTCTGTCAACTACTAGTCCTAGAACCACGAATGTATATTTAGCTGCATGGATGTATATTAGCTGCAATAGAACTAAACCATGTTTATATCAGAGGCTAAACCATGTTTATATCAGAGGCTAAACCATGTTTATATCAGAGGCTAAACCATGTTTATATCAGAGGCTAAACCATGTTTATATCAGAGGCAAAACCATGTTTATATCAGAGGCAAAAAACCGTGCTTAATCAGAAGGCAAAACCGTGCTTATATCAGGGCCGTGTTTATATCAGAGGCAAAAAACCGTGCTTATATCAGAGGCAAAAAACCGTGCTTATATCAAAGGCAAAACCTTGTTTATATCAGAGGCAAAACCTTGTTTATATCAGAGGCAAAACCTTGTTTATATCAGAGGCAAAACCTTGTTTATATCAGAGGCAAAACCTTGTTTATATCAGAGGCAAAACCTTGTTTATATCAGAGGCAAAACCTTGTTTATATCAGAGGCAAAACCGTGTTTATATCAGAGTTTTTTTTGAATTAGGGAGTTTTCTCAAAGCCGGATGGACCAGACCTAATGATCCATGCCAAAATATTTTAACTTTTATAAAACAGAAGGGAAATTTTAAAAAAACGTGCAGAATTACATGCAGAAAAAATAAATCACTTTTGTTTTAAATATTAGTACATATAGTTGATTTTTTATTACAAAGGGGGAAATATTAGCTGTTAGAATAAAGAAGAAAAATATTAAGAGAAAAAAAAATTGACTAGTTAAAATTAGATAGTATCTACATTTCAGGTACCATAGAAAGTAAAAATGGACAAAATAATGTTTTGCTTTCCGTTTGCAAGATTTACTTTTATCCATAGTTTATGCTTTAATGTTTTCTTAACATTGTAAGCCAAATTGATGCCACTCGGGGGACGGTTTTGTCCCACAGCACCTAATATATATCTATGCAGCTAAATATACATTCGTGATTCTAGAACTGAAAGGCCGTTGCTTGAACGACTAGTTTATTGTGTTGGAAAAGACTAGGACAGCTTATAGTATTTGACTGAATTAAATTACCTATAAATAAACATCAAGTATTAAAATTCAATATCTGCATCTAATAAATACCGAGTAGAAATTTAATGTAAGGTGTACTTTGTGGATTTACTTTGTGAAATAAAATAGCGTTCATATAACTAATACAAAATTATATTTCAAAAAAAGTGATTGTGATTTTATTCTATATCATACAATGAATTTATTATATACCATATTCTATATAAACGTCCAATTCACTTTCTTCCTATATTCAATGCGGCCTGATGGCAAATTGGTTAGGGGTCTGGCCTTTGGTACCACAGGCTTCAGGTTTGAATTCTGACGGTGTCATAGATGTTTGTGAGTGGTTCAGAATACACATTAAATTGTAGGTCCCGTTCTAATCAGCCAAAAATGTGCAAAACCAGACAACAAACCACTGAGAACAAACCACTAAACAATAAAGGAACAAACCACTCCAAATCTTCCTGCATTCAAAATTTCTAAATGTAACATTAAAAATAGTGTTTCAAGGTCATTTTCCCTTATAATATTGTCGATAATTAACTGCAAAAAATATAAATTATGTGTGTCATTAAATGTCCATTAAGGATATCTAATTAAAACGTATGTTATTAAGTGGGATGTAAAGATGGGAGGTATTTATTTTGTAATACCCTGAATCTTATAATTAGCTGGCATTTTACCAATAACTACATGAAATGCATTCACAAGTAACGAAAGTTGATGAAAGGTTTTCAGTAATGTTTTAAATGGCACCAAATTTATTGATCACAAAATATTCAGGAGAGAAAAATAAAAGTAATTGATTAAAATAAAAAAAATGTTTTTTTTTTCAAAGCAAATATTGATGAAATATGCAGATTTTTGAAATAAAAATTAAGTTAATTATACGAAAGCATTTTTTCTTAATCTTCTAAATGTTGACAGATTTATAGATTTATTGCACTTCATACCAATATAAAGATAACTCTTGATTTGTTAAAGATAAATGGATTTTCAATCTTATGGTACATAATTTATGCATTAAACTCAGTTTATGTGAAATTATTAAAAAAATTTATCTGGCATTAAAAATATGATAAAAATTATATAAAAGATAAAAATGGATAATTAAAAATGACTAATATCATATTTATGAGTTTTTAACACGAATTGTGACTCATTTAGTTTTAAATTGCATATTAAAATCAGAACTTGTGATCACGTTTGGATTCTAATCAGTTCTAACAATATAAAAATTATCTGCAGATCTCTTGCAAGAAATTGAACATCAAATGCTTTCGTAAGTAAAAAATGCATTTTAAATTTTATTGACTAAGGAATTGCTTTATGCGTGAAACGCAAGTAGAATATTTTATTAATATTTTTATACTTCCTAACTCTTTTGCTTCATAAACACGTATACAGGTGCAACTTCGTTGATTATCACCAAAACATGTACATAAAAGCGCGAGTAAATATTTAAATTTAAATAAAATCAAAAACTAGTTGCAGCATGCTAAAGAATGAAAAATATCCCTAGAAGAAGAATTTGCAACTGATAAAGAATACTTTTTGTTGATATTTTATTCGTTATATTGCAACATAATTTCTAAAATATTTGTTTTAAGACATTAAATGATGCTGTAGAAATCACGCAAATGGAATTTTAAACCTGATTTTTACATCATTGTGAAATGTTCACAGTAAAAATATAAAATAAAAAAATAGAGTTTTAGATTAAAACTTTTCGTTTGTAGTGTATGAGTATGTTCGTAGAATTCCTTAAACTTCACGAAAAACATAAAACGGTCATTTTTGTAATGATAAGAGCTGTCACTTTAAAAACTGGGATGACATAAAATTCTTTTTATGTCTAGGTATGCGGAAAGTAAAGAAATGTATCTCTTTTGGTATGTTGAGTGTTTTATCTTCTAGATTATGCATAATTTCGTTGCAATTACTACAAGGTTAGCCAAATTTCTAACTTTTGCTGTTGTACATTTTTTTTAAATAAATATTTAGATTAAATGTAATGTTTTTTAGAGTTTTTTTGTCTATTGAATCTTTTATATTTAATAATTAAAATAAATTATTTATTTTTTAATTTACGCGATAAATACTAAAGCAGTGAAAATATTATGTAATACACTAAAAACATTCTCTCAAAGAAAATAGTATTGGAATTTTACTTTTCCTAAAACTGTTCTATTTATTGTTAACTCAAACCTGGAATTATTTTGTACAAAAGCAATCTAATAAATATAATGGTGGCTATATTGGGTGGGGTTGGGTTGAGATACGTGAGGCACACATTGAAGAACACACAGCTTTATTTACACGCGCATACTACTAAAAATCTACAATATGTAACATATTTAAAGGCGTATGGAATCTTTCTACGAATCGCTAATTATATTTAAGCCGAAAACCCGGTATTCAGGTACACGCAGGGTGCGCGGAAGATAAGTCCTCTCCGAGTGAGCGTCTGTAGGTCAACTGTTACACACCTGATGACCGAGTAGCTAGCGTTCTGGCACTGGGTACCACAGGCTTCGGGTTCAGGCGATGGATGTGTGTAGTGGTTCGGAATCCACTTTAAACCGTACGTCCCAGTATAATAAGATCGTAGAACTTTGCGGGGGTATATTACTCTCGTCCGTAGCATATATTCAAGGTACACGTGCCCCCTGGACAGTGCTAAAGGAGTAACGTTGACGCAGCCCTTACTTATGGCATAAAGGTAATCGTCTAAATATTTGCCAGTTGCTTTAAAAAAAAAAAAATTGCTACGCAGGGTTACGTTGAATATATTTCCTCTCGGGGTAAGAGACTATAAAACTAAACGCTTTTCTGTAGAAACACGTGATTACGCTGTACTTCCTCTCGGGTAAGAGTCTCGAGGCCTACTGATAATTTCTCCTTAATGCCACAGGGGCGCTCTTGCCAGTGCATAACAGGAAGCACGGTTACAATATTAATTTTCAATTAATTCCATTTATTCAATATTATATTTGTTTTTCAGCATTGGGCATCTTAATTGAGGTCATTCGTTGTTAGAATGGTAGATTCAATATTGCCTAAGGTGTATCGAAAAGGGGAAAACCCCTAATATTGTATTTGCATTTTATCACATCAGTTTGTAACAAATATCCTAAATGGTAACTTCTAGAGAATTCGAACTCTCGGCCTAAAGATTTATCCCTAACATTGAAATGGAAGCTTTCGGTTTGGTACCGTCAGGTTTCGAATCAAACTCCCTTAAGTGCAGCACGCTATCCGTCTGACCGTTACGTCCCTTATTAATAAATTTAAAACTAATCTTATCAATTTCATTTTTTTAAAGCATAAAATTGTATATAAATATAATATTTATATCAGCGATGCACAGACTTGTTGGTTTTTTTAATATTTATGTATGAAAATGTTTTTGAAAATTGTGTTTATCCAAAAAGGTTTACATATTTTAATGCTCCAGCTGTTTTGCTGAGTGCAATTTTAAAATGGAATATGCTAACGGCAATCTCAAAAAATACATAATGAATTCTAGACACAAATATTTGCCGATATCTTGTTAGCCAATAGAGTTCAGTTTTTCGTATTATGGAAATATAGTATAAAAAAGAATTTAGCAGATGAGACTTTATTGACAAAAGTTTTCGTATCCTTTTGTCGTAAGAAAGATACATTGAATAAAATAGTCTTATAACATTTATTTTCTCTGTTGCTAAAGAGAGCTAGATGATAATAAATGTTTTAATCATATAGAAAATTACCTATTGAAATGAATTTTTAAAGTGAAATTAATGTGCAAAAATAACATGGCCGTCTATGAATACCTAGTCTTATGAATACGTCATTTTTTTATATAATTATGTTTGAAAAACTTTTTCAGATATGATGAACTGAAATATCGAATGAATGTAATGTGACTAGATAAAAAAAAAGTTAACACATAAGAAAACATTGAATATTTTTTTTAATAATAATTATTTATTACAAAATAAAAACTTTAGTCAACAACACGGTTACTCTAATGCAAAACTACGATTATCTTTTGATTTATTTTTCTTACCAAAGAGACTCGATTTTGGTGGTTGTTATTAAGATAGTAGCCACTAGCAAATATTAGTTTTAAGAATTCGTAGTATTTTTCGTTTTTGGGATTGCTAAAATTATATTTCATCTTAGTTAATTTGACGAGAGCAATTTTTTTTTTATGTTGGGCAACCAGATTGTAACTGGAAGTGTGGCTGGGTTGAGATACTCGACGCACAGGTTGGAGAACTGACATTTTTATTTACACACGTACAAACACCACGCATCACATATACAAATAATATTTAATACATTTAAAATAAAGATAGTTATAGCTTCTTGGAAGGACCCCACTTCTCAGCCGAAAAAATGAATATCTTGTATATTCTTATATTTCCTCTCCGGGTGAGAGTCTGTAGACCAACTAATACGCAGGGTTGCACTAAATATATTTCTTCTCGGGGTGAAATATTTTAGACCAGTTAAAAAATTTTCTGCAGAAGCGCATAGTTGAGCTGTACTTCCTCTCGAGCGAGAGTTTGTAGGTCAACTGACCATTTCTTCTGAATCCAACAGGGAGTCACCATTGCCAATGTGTAGGAGGAATCATGATTATAGTTATTGCTAGAAAATGCTTTAAAATTAGCAAGGCTCTTTGAATTAACAAAGTTTTGTGAAAAAACATTTTCAAGTCCGAATATTAAATTTGTGCATACTTTGAATAATCATTTTTTGTTCGTGGAAAAAATAAAATTCGAATAAAGTAGTAGCAAATATTAAACCTATGCAATGCCATGTATAAAATTCTTTATATGCTGTTTATTATTTTGCGCAACTTATTTTTCATTATATTGTTCATATAAATGAAACATTAACAAATAAATTTCGATAAAATGAGGTCCGCTTTTTTTTTTCTTTTAAATCTGTGCATACCTAGTCTAGATCATATCTTATTTTAAAAATGTTTTTGAGGAATTTTATGTCTTATAAATATTGCGCACATATTTAATATATATTTGATTATAAAATAAAAAATATCTTAATTGAAAATAGTTCCAGCAGTAATCCTTTTTTACTTCTTGCATTCCGTTTTCATAGAATTCAGTAAATTGGATTTTTTTTTGTTATCCTTGTATTCTTCTTATTAAATAATAATATAATTACACTTTTATTTTTCTTATGGTATATTTTCTTTTATTAGCATTGCAGTTGGTATTATCTAAGTGAATCACAATGCACCGTAAGTTAATATAAAAAAGGAAATTGAATTTCATGAAGTAAGCTAATAAAAGATTACGTATCACCTCATTAAAGTATAGAACATTATTCAACTCAAATGTAGTGAAACAAATAAACATTTTAATATTCTGTTATTTATTAAAACCTAGGAGATAATTTTTATTTGTCAATAATGCAGTGGCCTAGATATAGTTTCTTATTTGTGTTATTTATTACCCTAGCGACAAGAATCTTAACTATGTTGGCTATCAAAACATTTGCTTCAAGAACTAATGATCTAGTTTATGCCATTGCCAATAGCATACTCAACTAAATGACTGGTTGTTAGATAATATGTTAGAATGTGTGAGCCTATTTGGATGGAAAAAATATTCTTAAATAAACTTTTCATGAAAAATTAATCTCATTTGACTCAAATCACTATTGTGCTTCTTTGCAAAGAAAATCAAATGTACAATAAATTCATTTAATATTAACAATCATTTTTTATTTACTTTTTACAATGAAAAATAAACATATTCGGACAAGCTAAATATTATTTATTAGGACAAGCTAAGCCAGTCCTTATACCAGGCAGACATTTTTAAGTTTTTGTGATATACTATATAAAAAATATTATTAAACTCTTAGATTTAAAATAGTCAAATATATTAAGATCTAGATGTGTTAAACGCAATAAATTTTACAAAAAGTGTTGATTAAAAAGATGATTAAATTACAATTTATATACTTACATATGTATGTAATATTTTATTATCCAGATACAGATAGTAGCGCTTGAATGTCTGCTTGAAATAAATCATGTGATACCTCTCAAACTGAACTCTGGGAAGAGGAGGAAAGAGGGATCGACGTGAAAATGACAGCGAATGGCTTATTACTTTTATTTTAACCTTTTTGGGCCTGAATGGCCGAGTGGCTAGCGGTACCACAGGTTTCGGGTTCAAATCCCGACGCTGTCATAGATGTTTGCAGTGGTTCGGAATCCACTTTAAACCGTAGGTCCCGGTCTAATAGGATCATAGAGCGTTACGGAGATATTAGGGAGTTTTTGCATACCGTAAGTTAGTTACCGTAGGACGTCCGTTAGCATTTTTCTCCCTAGCGCGCATGCTCAGTTTCCTATGAGCATGCGCGCTAGGGAGAAAAATGCTAACGGACGTCCTACGGTAACTAACTTACGGTATGCGAAAACTCCCTATTGTTACTCCGCGTCCGTAGCTTATCTTCAAGCTACACGCATCTCTTGGGTAGTGCTAAGTGAGTAACGTCGGTGCAGCGTTTGCATTAAGGCATCTAAGACCACTATCTAAGTGTTTGCCAGCTGCATTAGAACAAAAACAAATTTAACCTTTTTGTAATTAGATAAATAGCATTAAAAAAAATGGCAAAACAACCAACCAGTCTGTTTTATTTTTAAGTTTCCCTAGGTACCAACACCACCTTCTTATATAAATAGGAGGGGATTTAACTAGGATTAGGTCGCATAACTTCGACTGCTGATTTGTTTGAAGTAGCTATCTTGCATTCAACTTGATACAGAAGGTTTGAAAAACCATCTTGGCATATAAATAATGCTCGCCAAGTTGAAAGCAGTCCTGGAGAAATTATTCCGTATCAACAGCTTTCCTGGCATGCTTTTAGTATTTCAAATCCAAGAGCTATCCTGGTAAAATTCATTATTGTTTTTGTGTTCACCACGACGCCTGCTTTTTAAACACATATGTGGTGTACTCCTTATATTCTGAACATTTATATTACGTCTGTTTTCTCACCTAAAAGGTTTCCAGCTATTTTGCAAATTAAAATAAAAAATAAGCCCTTTTAAACCAATAATAGCTTTCGTTATTATTTTTTATCATATATTTAAAATCGAAATATTCTATATAAAAAGGAAAGTATTTATAAAGGAAGTTAATTTAATTACTAATTTTTATTGTTGTTTAAAGCATTATTATTATTTAATAACTTTCTCATTAATTAATTCATCTTATTAATTAATTCAAATACATACCAATAATATGTGAGTTATCTTTTTTAAACATTTTAGTTTCATTCTAATTAAACTGGCTTATTTAAAATGATTGTTGCTGAAATTAAACAAGAAGAAAAATTTATTAGTCATTTGTCCTTGAATTCAGATCTTTCTCTATCATTTGAGTTAAAACATACACTAAATAATTGGCAACACAACTAAATTGTACGTAAACTACAGAAAATTGAATAAGAATTCATCAAAGATAGGTTTTCGTTAGCCATCATTTTTGTAAGTTTTCGTAGCCATTGTGGCTACTAATTGCTTACATTCCTACTGTTCACACAGTTTTGGAACAAAATTAATAACTGTGGAGTTGTCGGGTGGATTATAGCCATTTTGGTTTTATCAATTGGTCTAAGTTATGCTATGTTCTAATTTGTGGGTTGAAAAAGGATTAGTAAATGGAGTGCTGTGTTACGTCAAAAGTATTATCTAGTCTACATCAGACGCCAAGACAAATAATGGTTGAACTTGAAAACTACACCATTTTCCGAAAATAGTTGTTGCCTTCACCAATTACATGAAAATGTTAATTTTCAAGAAGGCAATTTCCAATACATTTAGATTTTGCTATTACAATTCACATGTCTCAACTGAATAAAACTGTTGAGGATATTGTTGAGATATCAGTTGGATCGACAGTAATTCAGTATCCAGAGTAAAAGCTTTACAATGATGTTTAAAGTAGAGTTTACTATTCTTGATTTTAATTATTTCTTTATTGATAAACATTATTATTTTATAATTAATATGTAATTTATAACATAAAAATATAAATTTTTATATTTATGTTATTAATAAATATCTGTAGTGTGTGTGTGTGTGTGTGTGTGTGTGTGTGTGTGTGTGTGTGTGTGTGTGTGTGTGTGTGTGTGTGTGTGTGTGTGTGTGTGTGTGTGTGTGTGTGTGTGTGTGTGTGTGTGTGTGTGTGTGTGTGTGTGTGTGTGTGTGTGTGTCCCATCAAAGGTTTCTTTTAGCTCATATATACTATATAATACTGTGCATATACATTGAGTATATGTGGTCTTTGCTTTCCTGTCTACCCATACCTGAGTTAGGCAGATATTGATATTTTATAAAATATTGATTAATAATGCAGACCTATTTATATTGACTCCATTAATCTGCCATGTAGAGATTTGTGAAGAACTTGGGCCTTATACAAATAAAATTCTAAAATTTTATATCATATATATATTCTTTTATATAAATAAATTATATTTATTGAATAATATTATACGTTTTTATAAATAAAAAAAAATATATTCTTTAATATAACTGGAAGGCAAATAAATAAAATTTGATACTTAACTGAATTAGTGTTTTAGTATTTGATTCCCTTTTGTAGCAACCAAACATATGAGTAATAAATCAAATGGGGTTTTATTGAATAATGTTTTTGATATTCATGCTTAATAATGGTTGTTTTCAAATATGTATTGATCTAAACTGGATTGCGATTTTCTCTGAATAATAGTTTAAAATGCACATCTATTTTGTTGAGCTCAATTTTAAAATAGAACATATTTTCGGTAATAAATATCATAGTGATAAAAAGAATTTCATTCATAAAAATCCTGCATCTAATCTACAATTTCAAATCTTTCGTCAATAATGTACTAGTGTACGATTAAATTAAATTGATGAATAAAGTTAACATTTAAACGTTTCTTTTTTACTGAACTACTTAAAATTTGAAAATCAATTATCAATTTAAAATTTTTAAGTAAAATGGAGATAGGATGAGGCTGACCATGGTCTGTGCAGCTCTGATTTAAATTGATGTTCTAATAAATTCATTTATTATTTTAACTATGAAATAATTGCTTTATGAAAGTGAGGAATTATAAAGCAAGTCCAGCAAAATAAAAGTACGAGCTGTAACAAATAGTTTTTTTTTACTACAAGATTAAAAAAACCAAGCACCAAGATCATTAGTTTCTCCTCTTTAGTTGCTAATGAAACTCTTTTGACAACTATTAAGAGTCCCCTCTGAATTTACAATGCGATTTAATTTATTTGAATTAAACTAGTCTGGGTGAAATAATTATCTTTCGCTAATGAAACTCTCTTCCGTTCAAGGACGTTAAATATATTTTTGGCATACCTTCAAGGAATGTTGCAATTCATTGAAATTTAATGAACGGAGACGAATGATGAAAAGCCGTTTTCGTATCACATTAGCGTCACTCTTTTTAATTTCATTTTTCACTCGTATAATAAGAGTTTTAAGAGATTCAACTGCTGATCCTTTCACTTGGTAATTACGTCTTTGAAATAGGATTTCATGTTTGGAGAGTCCTTTTCATTACTGGATTTTTGAATTGGTTTGGTGAAGTGGTTTAATTTTGAAGACTTCGATATCATTAAAACTTTCGTAGTTTAAATATAGGTTCCAATTAAATAGGCAGAAAACCATTTCGTTTAATTGATGCTAATGCTAAATTAAGGATATTGATGAATTTGGGTCAGTTTCACTTCGAAAAAGAATTGGATTCGAAAATAAATTTTTAAAGTTATTTTTCTATTAATGAAATTGTAGAAAATTATATTTTTGATTTAAGCATTTTCTAATACGGAATATGGTTATGGGGTGGTTCGGTTGAGACTTGAGACTCAGGTTTGAGAATGCACAGCTTTATTTACAGACGCACAAACACCACACACATATAGTATATACTATAAACATGTAACCGTGCTTATAGTATTATATCTATGTGCGATGTGCTTATTATAGCCGTGTTTGTCCCTGTTTGGGCTGCGCATTGTAGTGTGCAGGTTGGCAACCAGATTGTAACCGGGTGTCTTTGGATTGAGATACTTGAAGCACAGGTTGGAGGACTTGCAGCTTTATTTACACGTTCACAAACACCACATATATACAATTAACGACAGACAATATTTAAAGACATATAATTATAGATATATGGAAGGATACCACTTCTAAGCCGAAAATAAAGATACACAGGTACGTGCAGGATGCGCAAAATATATTTCTCCGGGTGAGAGTCTGTAGGTCAACTATTAGGAAGGGTTTCGTTGAGTATATTTCCTCTCGGGAGATCACAAACTAAACGTTTCTCAGTGGTATCGCCGGTTGCGCTGTGCTTCCTCTCGGGTGAGAATCTCGAGTCCTGCTGACCATTTCTCCTGAACACCACAGACGCTTTTGCCATTGCGTAGAAGGAAGCATGGTTACAATTTTTTATTTCTTAATTTATGAAAAAACAAAATAAATGAAATGAGTTATTCGTTTTATGAAACTGAGTTGTTTTATTTTCGAATTTGTTTATAGTATTGTAGGTTTGTTCTATCATCGCCAACTTGAAAAATCTGATGTTGTCGAAATGTGCGCCAAGCTAACTTAAAAGTAAAAAAAACCATCAGTAATAATAGATGATAACAAATAGACAGTAATAAATAGGTAACCCATAAAAAAAAAAAAAAAAAAATGGAAACTTACTGTGAACGTTTAGTTTATTTTTAGGTGTTTTGAATTTCTACCCTTATACAAAAAAAAAAAAAAAAAAAAAAAAAAAAAAAAAAAAAAAAATTTTTTATATAAAACCAACGAATTCCGTGTCAGATTCCAAGTTTCGGAATATTTCGTCAAATTCACTTTAACTCTTTGGGAGATCTGGATGCGTGTTGTATACAAAATCGTGCTCTCTGTACATTCACTGATCCAGCACTACTTGGCAACATTTTTGCCTTCATGGCGAAAAGTTTGAACGTTACGGGAATTTTTTTTTCTTTTCGGTTTATGTATGGGGGTCTCTAACTTTGAGTAAATGTTTTTAGAAGAAATGAACTTCTGGCTTATACATAGATCGATTTATATTTGGAAATATACGGTACTGTTAAATATCAGAAAAATATTTTATTCCATTTTATTGCGAACAAGATCAGATTTTCTTTCAATATTATGCTAATTTGGATGAGGGATTCATATCAACGATTATCAATAATATCCTATTTTTTATTTTTGATATATTTATTGGTGATTCATGTTTCATTTTAAAATTGTCCTAAACAAAATGGATGCGAGAGTTTCTAAATAACAGATTAAACTACGCAAACCTGTTCGTATGAACACATATTTAAGAACAAGCCTTTTAAGGCTTGATTATTACATATAAAGGAAAGGAAAGGAAAGAAAAATTGATCAATTGCTTTTTACAAATTCGAACCCAAATATTATAGCTATTTGTGTCAAAATGTAATATAACACATCAAATTCCTTATTTTTTTAATCATGCAAATTTTGTATTCAAAAGTAAATTAAATACACATGTTAGATAGCTTTCTAATTTTTTTGTGAATTACAACATTCCTAAATTTTGTACACCCTTGATATATCGTGTATATCATAACAAGTAATATAATTTTTGCAAAATTTTGAATGAAAAACATGAACTTTCAAGTATTTATAATTTTCAAAATCAGTTCCTTGCAAATATTTGTTATATTGATACAACAAATCAAAATCAATTTCTTGGCAATATTTGTTACTGAAACAACAAATCAAAATCAATTTCTTGGCAATATTTGTTATATTGATACAACAAATCAAAAGCAATTTCTTGGCAATATTTGTTATATTGATACAACAAATCAAAAGCAATTCCTTGACAATATTTGTTTTATTGATACAACAATTTAAAATAAATTCCTTGATAATATTTGTTGTTGAAACAACAGTTAAAAATGAATTCCTTGACAATATTTGTTTGTTGAAATAATTAAAAATCAATTCCTTGACAGTATTTGTTGTTGAAAACAACTATTAAAAATCAATTTCCTTGACGATATTTGTTATTGACACAACAACTTAAAATTTTCGACTATTATTATTTTAAGACATTTTCTTTACAATTTTAATTAATTCATGTTTTGAAAACATGTTCATATCAATAATTTACGCTTCCATAAAAAAAAAAAAAAGCATATTATATGCCTCTCCCAATTATCACCACAGCTTTCTTTTAACAACCGAATTTTTCTAATGGGGAAAAAAAAAAAACTGCTCAGAAACATTTCAAATCATTCAAGTTCAAAAACATTTCAATGTAACAAATTTTCTCCTGTTCCTAATTGGCAAATACCACCTAAAAAGATTTATTGTACAAAGTATACAGATATCTTTGGGATATTGCCAAAGAAGACATACGTCTGACAATTCGCTGAAATGGTGTTCGCCCTTTAAAAACACTTTTTAAATTAAAGAAAAGAGTGTAGGAATTGGAAGCGTGTTCAGTTAAAAAGACTAAATTGCGCTGCTTTACATTGATTTATGCTTGAACAGGGTTTTCTAATTTAAGCGTAGCCTAAAATAAACTCCTTGTATTCAGTTTGATTAAAGAACAATTTGTTGTTTTTTTCGAAACTTTATAACTTTTAGAATAATAATATAAGTATGTATGTTTAAGATGGTAAAATTATTTTAATAAGAAGCACATCAATAAAATATATATTTGTAAGTGAAATAGATGCAAATAAGCAAAAAACAAATCAGTTAATCTAAAATTTTAGTTATAATTTGTTTCGTTAAGTTTGTTAACAATTAAGTTATATTTAAATTTTGTTATTCATAATGCTTTTGAAAAACGGTTCCTGGTGACTTAGAATGATCATGCATATAAATTTTTATTGTAACTTTGTTTTAGTAATTAAAATGGTTGTGATTAATAAAACCTATTCAAAATTTTGATTAATTATTATATACAGATGACTACGGTTTAATAAAGTGAAGTGCAAAATTGGAAAATTTGTGATTTACTAATTCTAATCTTGTTTGTCAGAGTACTGTATTCAAATGATAAATATTTTGAACTAAACGTAACTATCTTTTGAGCTATGTTTTCTTTAAATGTGAATGGCTTAAGTGCTAAAATGTATCTTTAAATTATGTATCATATTTTATATCATTATTATCTTTAAATTTCTATTTTTTTGAATTTTGTAAGATACAAAAAAAAAAAAAATTCAACAATGCTATATTCTTACCTTAATCAAATTGGTCAGTTTTCCACGTTTCAGACTAACCGTTTATTTAATAAATGAAAAGAAATATACTCAAAAAATAATAGTTTACTTTTTCTGATCTCATTTGTCAAATATTTAAAATTTTAGTTATTTTCAATGGTCATTTAACTCAGCGTAATAAAACAGTTACAAAAATTAAATCACAATAAAAACTAAATTGGTATTTAATACTTTAGCATGAAAAATGCTCTAATATTAATAAGTCCCTTTTAAGGATCTTAGATTTCTTGCTTAATAAATCTTGACAAATTTAAAGACATTTTTCAATAACTTTATTTATTTATTTTTGTAATATTTATGAAAAGAACAGTGAAATGAACATTAAAAGAACAGTGAAAAATGTGAATTTTTATTTTTAACAACACTTTGAAATAAATTATCATTGCTTTAAATGATAAAATAAAAAAAAGCCACAAGAATATGTGTACTGTATTAATTAATTATAATTACCCCAATATTTAATGAATAAATGTGGCGGAATTTTCTTATGTTTATCTGCAAATGGCGTTCCTGCCACTAATCTATTACACGTAAACAAAGAGACCTCTTGACATGCTTATCCAATGCAACTAAACTTTGAACCATTGACTCCTATAGAATCGTTTATTAAAAAGTCGCCTTTTTTCCTTTTTGTTCTGTTCATTTTTCGCCATTCATTATTCTTCAGAAAAAGAAAAAAAGAAAAGAAAAGAAAGAAAAAGAAGACCATCTGCTAGTGACAGGGTTAACCCTAATTACCCCCACCAATGACTTCAATGAATAGTACAAGAAGGTTCAACCCTTTTAGATGGATAAATGAAAATTTTTTTTTTTTTTTTTTACCCTTTGTCTTACTCATCCTACAGTATGGCTTTAAGAGGAGAAGATAGCAGGCGGTCGTTTATTTTAGAAGTATGATCATGCTGCACCTGACTTATTGGAATAATAAAAAAAAAAAAAAATTCCTGTTTTTTTCATCTCACGGTAAAGTGCAATGTTTATTTAATGGCGTATTTAATGACTTTATCGCCTCCCTTTTTCTGCACCTTACGTGACGTTGTAGTTGTTGAATGGCAATAAAAGCTGCTTTCAGGAAGAAAATGATGATGCCATATTGGTGATAAATTGATTATTTTTCGTGATTTTTTTTTTTTTTTGTTTGTTTATTATGAACACTTCTTTCATCGAGTTCAAAAGTAGAATTATTATTACGATGCCGTTATAATGATTTATTCATGAATATGTTTTGCATATATTCATGTCAACTTATTTTTCTTTCTAAATGTGATGCATTTGTTATTTGCATTCGACCCATAATCTGATAGCTTTTTATAAGTTCATTAAGTGTTTTCAGGATTTCAGCATTGTCGCCTATAAAATCTCGGTTATCTTTTCCGATGCTGTAAAATTTTAGATATTTACCATAATATCCCAGCGATTCTCGTTGTAGCATATATGTCATTTAGATATCGTTTATCATTTCATATATCATTGTGGTGCAGCCTGATGACCAATTGGCTAGCGCTCTGGCCTTTGGTACCACAGGATTCAGGTTTGAATGCTGGCCGTAGCATGAATGTTTGCGAGTGGTTCGGAATCCATCTTAAACTGTAGGTCCTGGTTTTATTACTCTAAAGTGTGCACAAAATGACTGTAGAGCGACAAACTAAACCAAACATCATTGTGATACAAACTCTTTCCAACTCTTTAAGTGGAAGACTTGGGCTCCCTTATTGAATAATCTCGCTCCTTGCGACCTACGTAGACATATTGGTGTCGCTAATTTCAGGATAAAAACTAGGCATGACTTGGGAAACATCTTTACAGATTTGGACTGGCAGACTCTCCAACTTGCCCACTTCGCTTGATTAATTCTGAAATGAGTGGGGACCACTTGAATTACTGTCCTGGAATATTGAGGTATTGGTTGTAAATACTGGAAAAGATTTTTTTTTGTGTGTGTTTCTGAACTGTATGTGCTATCATGTTTATGTCTGGCGTAGGATGAAAAGAAAAACATTGTGATACACATTCAAATATTTTGTAATTTAAATGAACTGCATAGAAGTTACAAAAATTTTGCACTTAATTTGTAAGGATTTTAAATCGGTATAATTTTTACATTAATTTTTAGCCCGATTTACATAATAAGATAATGAGTGACACTATCGTTCGATCAAATGTATTCAAATGAACTGATTATAAAATCCGTCTTTCTCCGGGGACCTCATTATGAGTAAATTTTATGGGTATAAATAAAATTAACAGTATGAAATTCACCCATTAGGAAGACTACTCCTTTTCATTAAATAGGGCTACACTGTCTTAACAATACAACCTACTTTACAATATCGCTAACTTGTAAATGAATCCTTTCAACAATATTTATTATATCAAGCAACTATTCAAATACATTTTTAACATTTCTTATTAGCATTTTAAAAGACAAAGCTCTAAAGATTGCGAAAAATAATGTAATTTATGTTATACATTTCTTAATGGAGCATTTCTTGAACAATTGCAAGGATGCACAGATTTGTGAAAACAGTGAGTCAAGCACAAAAACTTTACTTACACATTTATTTCATTTATACATATAGCAAACAAAAAGATATATTTAAAAAAGTAATTTATTATAAATATAAATAAAGATTTTGCATTATACTACATTGAATTATTTTACTATTTGATTCGAATATTTTACTAATCAAGAGCAAAAGTAATTATTAAAATTATTTTTTATCATTATTCTTGAATAAGTTTATTTTCAAATATGTTCCGAAATAGACCTGGCCTTTTTTTAAACATCGGTGGGCCCCATGTATCATTAAGTATCATACGAACAGCCCACCGACAGGTGATGAGGGGAGGATTTTTAAAAAAAGAAAACATAGAAAATGATTTGTTAAATGTGATTTTAAAAGTGGACATGTTTTTTTGAGTTTTTTTAATATACATAATGATTTCTTGAAGCTAGCATTTAATAATGGCTAGTATAGTTACTTTTTTCATTGAACTTGAATTGGGTTATGTACCATGTTTTAATTTTTGAGTCTCGAAATTTAATCTTTCCAAAATCTTTATTTTGGGGTTGGTTTATCACTGTAGGGTCATTTTGTGCACACTTTGGGCTAATTAAATTGGGACCTACAGTTTAACGTGCATTCAGAACCTATCACAAACATCCCTGCCGGCCAGCATTCTAAACTTAAGCCTGTGGTACCAAATGTCAGTTGCCAGTTGGTCGTCAGGTCGCTTAATTTTTGGAAGACAAATGATACGAGCCTCTATAAAGTTAATGACGAGAAAATAATATATTTAAAACAATTGTCTAAAAGAGTTTATGGATAGAAGACATTTAATAACATTTGAAACAACATAAAATTTTATTTTATTTGTATATTACTAAGATTAAAAACTTAAAACTTATTAACTTATTACTTAACTATTTAACTTATTTTTTTATACATATATACACATTTATTTCCGCATTAAAAAACTAAATTGCTATCCTGTTTAATAATCAAAAAAATATTAGTTTGCCTGAATGTTTTTAAACAATGCATGACAAGCAGTATTGTTGGCATCAAGAGCTTTGAGTAAATATTAACCACGAGCACTCGTTGCTCATCAAAATTCCTTTGGATATAAATGAAAATACCAGAAAAAAAATTCAACAAAATATTTAATAATGCAAAATATAGACAAAACTGAAAGTAACGGAAACTGCTAGATGAATAAACAATTACACGAGCACTAGAAAATTAAGAACGGATCTTGTTCCAAGAAGTGGTTTAAGAATTTAGTCCATTGACAATCCCTTCCACCAACAATGGAGGACTGTGTTCGACTTGGAGGACTTGAACAGCACAGATTACGTGGATGGATGGTTACCATGGCCACTTTATGAAATCTTCAAAACAGCACTAGAAGGATGTTATGAATTAATCAAAACTACTCAGTATGATAATAAACAGAATGCTGTTAGTTAAGAAAAGATCGTTTGTATTGTTTAAAAATAATGTAAGGAAATATTTTTTACCATGCATGCCATATTCTGATACGAGACTTGTGGCATTCATGAAAGTGCTTGCGAAAAAAATTTGAGGTTAGTGCACTTTTTAGAAGATTTACGTGAATATAATAGTTAAGTACTTTGAAATAAAACTTCAGGGGCTTAACTAGTGTACTGAAGTATTATCTTAGGCGCCCATGATATATCTGATTTTGCTGAACAATAAAACATGAATGTTTGTTTGTAAAGGAATGCAAGGCATGAATGCATCTGGCATAAATGCTCTCATACAATCATCTGTTTTTGTGGCATTTGCAATCCAATGTCAATTTATGCAATGCAGCTTTGCAGTCACAAACTCCAGTACAGCGATTTTTGCAAATGATCCTGCATACCTTACGTCTTTTTTACGGATATCTCCTGTTGTACTTTCAGATTCAAATCCTGGAGGATGTTTATGGCATGAATATTTATTAGTGGTTCGGAATCCACGTTAAAATGTAGGGGCCGGTCTAATTAGCCCAAAGTGTGCACAAATTGATCGTAGAGCGACAAACCAAACCTGTTGTACTTTGCGGCCTGATGGCCTATTGGCTAGCGCTCTGGCCATTGGTACCATAGGCTTTAAGTTCGAATCCTGTCGATAGCATGGAAGTTTGTTAGTGGTTCGAAATCCACTTTACACTGTAGGCCCGTTCTAATTTGCCTAAAGTGTCCAAAAAATGACCTTAGAGTGACAAAAAAAAAAAAAAAAAAAAAAAAAAAAAAAAACTGATGATGTTCTTTACCCTTCAATTATTAATATAAGTTCTGACAAATCCATAAGGGTTACATGAACAAGATACAATGTAAAATTCTAATTGTTCTGTCGTACGTAAATATGTTGCTCGTTGTAAACCATCTTTTCATTCCATTCTGTCTTGTTAAATCCATATATTCTATGTTCACCTAATACATGAAATTTAACCTAATTTGAATTGCAATTTCAGAGTGGGATGTCCAATTGTATTTAAATTTTTTTCATTGCATTATTGAATATATGCACATTTACCACATTTATTGTTACAAGTGCATTTACATATAAATATGAATTTCTTATTAAAAAAATGTCTATAGAATAATTGAAAGAACATGATGAAAAATAATGCCGAACAATTTACAAAAACCAATATATTCAAAACTGCATGGCTGTCGAAAACGCAATCACAGGAAAATACGTGTTGTAAGGCAAAACCTAAATAAAGTAGTAGTATAAAGTGCAGTACTATAAACTAGCAACAAAATAATAAAGTAAAAAACGAAGCACGCTGTTTATATTAAATTTCATGCAATCAAGTTTAAGAGGGAAATCTTATTATCGGTTTAAGAAGATAGTGATGCAAATTTTCCTTTTTCTATGGTAAATATGTCTTTTGACGTAACTTGAATGCATGTATGATCTTGCGTGTTCACACCATTGAACGTCTCGAGGCAAAGAACTAATTTTAATAACAATAGGATTGTTGAAGAATGTAAATGCATGTAGTATGGAATGGAGGATTAGGAAAGAATATCGCATCTCAAGAGGATATATATCCTTATCGTAAAAGAACAAACAAATTTTTCTCTTGACTCTATTTTTGCAACACATCTGCCAGAACGCTAAAGCATTGCTTTTTGAAATTAATTCAAGTTGACATTAAATGTGTTAAAATCCTGATAGTGATATGAATATTATTACGAACATGCCATTTTCGAAAATAATTATGTTAATGGCCATATTTACTAAGGTTCAGCAACACTGCTCCAGAAGGATGTTACCTCACGATTCATGATCGAAAGTGATTTTCGACATCAACTAGTATGTAAGACGAATAGAACTCTTTGTATAATCAGATCATCCATAATGATTAAGAATTAATTGTATAAACGGGTATTACGCCCAATGGGAAAATGGGTATTGCACCGAGATTAATAATTAATGGAAGTATTACATGTTGTATTTTCCGTGTTGTGGCGGGTCTAAACTTTAGTCCATGAATGACAATGCATGCCTACAAATTAACTAAAGTCCTAAATACGGCAAGCGGAATGCACTGAGCATGGGAATTTGCATATTGGTATTAAATCCCGTTGAACATCCTTGGGATGCATTCGGCTAAATGCGTTGCTGAATGAAATCGCCCTCTTCGAAAAGTGCAGGACCCCAAAAATCCGCTTGAATAAAGAACTGGCTGACATCAATTTAAAAGGAATTTCGTACTAATGGCCAATTGGCTAGCAAACCAAAGTATCGACAAACTTTAATAAATAAATAATTAATGGAAATCCATATATATGTATAAGTCCATATGTCATTGTAATATAATATTACGATAATATGGACAGACTACAATGTCCTACTTTTTTTTTTTTTTTTTTTTTTTGCTTAATTTCTTTACTAGCTTTACATCTCATAAAAATTTGTTTCTAATGGAACTTTAAAATATTATAAATTTCGTTTCGATAGCCTTGAACATTGTACATTGAAGTAATACACAATTTGGGGGTTATGGAATTATTATATGCAGATTTTTCGTTATCAAGCTTGATTGAGTTTTTGCATGTGGAGTTAGAGGAAGGACTGCATCTATAAGATATGCCGTTTCAGTTCTACTAATTAGTGCAAGGTATCGCAGCACAATACAGCTGCTATTAAGTGTGTCAAATATACGGCATAGATTCGATTATACTAATAGAATAAAATAGAATATCTAATCGAAATAAATTAATTGAATGTCTTACGAGGAGTCAAACGATCTGTCATCAAAATTAATGCTTTTGTAGTGGCATTGTAAGTTAGAGAAAGGCGAAAACAAAATATATTTTACTATCTCTCTCATATGCGTGTGTCGAATAATTTTTGGCAACCCTCTAAAACTTTCGGTAAATTTCAATATGTAAATAATAAGCATTGTGCAGTTATAATTTAAAAAAAAACCCGTATTTTTTTAGAATCTCACAATATCAATCACCTTATCTTTTTATGATTGTATAAAATATAACAAAATTTATTCATATAGAATTTTATACTACTACTAAGAAAAAAAAAAGTTAAAAAAATGTAGATCTTTGTTTTCGTATTTAAAAATTTAATAAAAACACCCAAAAATAAATTCAAGAAGCCGCAAGTCGTCAGCAAATGTAACGCTATTAAAATTCTGCAGTTGAATTTTGAAGCACTGTCCAAAAACATATCCAGATTAGAAAAGTTGCATGTATTCTGTTTCGTCATAGTAATAATTGTAGATTGGAAATGCATTTTATTATGACAAGCACATATCCATCAATGAAATATTTAAAATTCATAATAGGAATGTTTTGATGTCTAAAAATATAATTGATGATCTGATTATAAAAGGATTACTAATTAAGACTGTATAAAATTTTTGATACATTAAGTAGGTTGGATTGATAGACATTGATTCAAAAATTTGAGAGATGAAAGCAAAAGAAAGAAATCTTTATTTGATAATTGTTTATTTGAAATCCGAGTTGTGCTTCTTGGAGATCTAAAGCTGTGACAAAGAAACATTTCATTTCCAATTTTTATTTAGTTTATCTTATGCAGCTGTTGATAATGCCAAATCTCTTCTGTCAAGGTTTGAAAAAATATTGGTTTTTAATGTGTATTAAATTGTACATTAAAATAATAAAATTAAAAAAATGCAATAAGTATTTATTTAAGAAAACAACAATGGCTTCTTTCAGCAAACTAAGATTCATTTCAAAATTATTCTTTTTGGTAAAAATAAGGTGGCCGAAAGCTTGAGACTTATTGGATATGGTTACAAATTAATTTGTTTATCCATTAAAATAGATTGTTTTATTTCTAGTATCCACAATGTCAGAAAACAAATGGGAAAATATTTAAAAAAAAAAAAAAAAAAACCATGAAAATAACAATTACAAAAATTTAAAAATAATGCAATAATTAAATAAATAATTCAAAAATAATATATAATAATAAAATAAATAATTTAAAAAATATAACTAAAATAATTAATTTAAAATTAAAAAAACAAAAAAAAATTAATGACTTTTTCATACTTGTATGAAAAGAAATTTTCTGTGAATTTTCATTCATGTTGATAAATATCTTTGATTAAATAAATTTTTTAAATTAGTGTAATTTATAATTTAATTTAGTATTATAATGTAAAGTTAAAATATATTTCATTAAATTATTTTTATCTCACTAAATTTTATTCGAAATTACTTTTAAATGAATTAAGAGTATAATTGTGCAGTGTAGAGGCAACCAGATTGTAACTGGGTGTGGTTGGGTTGAGATACTTGAGACACATAAAATTAGAGACATAAAATATTTAATACATTTAATGGCATGCAATTATAGATTCGTGGGAGGATTCCACTTCTAAGTCGAAAACCCGATACTCGGCTACATTCAGGATGCGCAAAATATGCTTCCTCTCAGTATGAGAGAGTCTGTAGGCCAATTGACCGGTAAAGGTGCTCTTGCCAGTGTATGTAGGAGGAAACACAGTTACAATAGTATTATTGTAACTGATGCTCATCTAATTAAATTTATTAAACGAAGAATTTGTTTTATTAAAAAAATATATTTTAAGTATGGGAATTTGCTTACTAAATTTATTCGCTGATTTTTTAAATTTTATTTTACCAACCTATACGCAACTTTCATAAATTTTTTGCTACTGGATTTCATTGTTTAATTAAATTCATATAAAAGAATTTCTAATATTAGGGATAATCAACTGATAAAAGTTGATTACCTTAATATTAGAAATCAACTGATAAAGAAATATAACTTTAAAATTTTTTGGATTATTTCTACTGCTGTTCTTTGTCAATGAATTATCACTGTTAGTGACTGCTATCTTATTAATAATAATGTTCAAAATTTTCCATCAATATTCTCAGCTTGAAATTTTTTATAAATAATATAGCAACTATCTTTTTTGGTTAATAAAAGTTTAGTTTATTGCGTAATTTAACCAATTACTATAGGAAATGAAAAGTAGTTTAACGAAAATTATAATTAACGGTATTCAATAACTTTTTAATTTATTGTAACATAATCCAATATTATTAACATGAGAAAATATTCACAATTACTTTTTTATCTTATAAATATATTCGAAAGATAATCTAATGGAATACATAATGATCGATACTTTGCTATTTACTCTCATTTTCCATTCACTTATATTCTATTCCATTAATTTTCCTTTCATATATTTTCAGCGAAGTTGCTATCAGGTGAATTAACTTGTTTATTATGGAGTTCAGATAGAGGGCCAAATTTTATTAGTTTAGTCTTATCTATGGGCCTTTGATCCCAGTTATTTAACTCTTAACGACTTAACTTGACAGCCCGATGCAAGTTTCTGTTCATAAATCAAGTTGTCTAGCTTCCTCCAGTAAAGCTAGAAATTTACATTTAGCGAAGAAGGTATATTTGTGCTTTATTGCTCATTAACTGGGATCTTCAAGATTTATTGATAACAGCTTTAGGTTTCAAGAAAATAAATTTTATGCAGAAGTTAGTGCTAGAATTTATTTTAAACTTGCACAAAGTAATTTTATATATTTACTCAGATTTTCAGTCTAATGAGTAATCCAAGGTAAAGTACTGATAAGTATTGAAACTTGGCTTGCATAAAGTATTGTAAGAAGTTTGTAGAAATATAGTTAGTTTTAGTTAATTAGTTATATGTTAATTAATTCTGTTAGTATCGGCTCATACTTGTGAGCACACATTATTAAGTACCATATGAAAAATGATAAATACAAACTATTTGAGAATTTCTGTTATATTTAACGACTACAAGAATCGTATCAAACAAAGATTTTATACATGATATTACATTATTTTAATAATTGCTTTATTATATTTATGTTAGATAATGATATCCTTTTTCTGTTTTTGTGCTTTCAGGGCTCAAATTAAATTCGTTTATAACAACATGCGACTTTCACAAGTCTTTTGTACTAGTTTTTTTTATGATGGGTAATTGAAGATGAATAATAATCCCTGTATTGATTTCTAAAAGTGGGTAATTCATGATTTATAATACAGATCTCTGTAACTATTCAAATTACCATATTTAGAAGCTATATGTGATGCGTACAAATTCAATGTAATTGCGAGTAATGTGTGAACAAATTCAATGTAAATGCGAGTAATGCGTGCACAAATTCAGTCTAAATGTGAGTAAAGTGGTGCCCAAATTTAGTGTAAATACGAGTAATGTGTTGCCCAAATTTAGTGTAAATACGAGTAATGTGTTGCCCAAATTTAGTGTAAATACGAGTAATGTGTTGCACAAAATTTAGTGCAAATGTCAGTAACGTGTGGCGCAAAATTTAGTGTAAATTTTAGTAACGTGTTGCACAAATTTAGTGTAAATGCGAGTAACGTGTGCCCAAATTTAATGTAAATGCAAATAAAGTGTTGCCCAAATTCAGTGTAAATGCGAGTAACGTGTGCCCAAATTCGGTGTAAATGCGAGTAAAGTGTACCCAAATTCGGTGTAAATGCGAGTAAAGTGTACCCAAATTCGGTGTAAATGCGAGTAACGTGTGGACAAGTTTAGCGTAAATGCGAGTAACGTGTGGACAAGTTTAGCGTAAATGCGAGTAACGTGTGGACAAGTTTAGCGTAAATGCGAGTAACGTGTGGACAAGTTTAGCGTAAATGCGAGTAACGTGTGGACAAGTTTAGCGTAAATGCGAGTAACGTGTGGACAAGTTTAGCGTAAATGCGAGTAACGTGTGGACAAGTTTAGCGTAAATGCGAGTAACGTGTGGACAAGTTTAGTGTAAATGCGAGTAACGTGTGGACAAGTTCAGCGGAAACTATTAAGTTAATTCCTTTAATAGAGAAATTGCAAATTCACATCTCAAATTAATTATGAAAAAGACGTCCATGCTATAGACGTCCTTTATAATTATTAAACTTCTAAGATTCGCCACGTCTCTATTCAAGTTACAAAATATAAAAAAAAAAAAAACTTCACATTAGATTTAAATACTTTGTTACTTAGCTGTTAATTAGTTTTCATTTTTCTTAAGATAACAGGCACTCTTTTTTTTTTTTTTTTATCTTGCATGTCCGGATGTTTCCTTTACCACGTGCGCGTGTATCTGCTTTCTGTCTCGAAAGGCGAAGGTTATTTGCTTTGCCGCCAGAATTTCAATTATTCGATTGTAGCATCTTCTCGAAAAAGGAAGGACACAGCACAGACGTGAGAAAAATTTCTCGCTGCCCCACACATTCACAAACCGCAAGGCATTCCTCTACTCTGCGATGTGTCAAAGCTTTTTCTTGAACTCAAAAAGAGAACAGGCCTATGTATCAAACAGCAAAACATTCCGAGTCATAACAAGAACCCGAATATTATGCCTTTCTGTCACATCTCATTGGAATGATAAAGCAGTCTCACTTTCGCACCGAAATGAGATTCAGAATGGTGTGACGCGTCCCACCTTGTTATTTATAGTTGTTGTTTGAAGAAATAAACAATTTTTCCGAGTTTTTGCCTCGCTCGGGATTAGAAAAGATACAGCTGTCATTTTTTCTCACGCTTTTTTTTTTCTTGTTTCTTTCTTACTCTGGGATTTCATAGTTCTTCATTCACATTGACTCTTTGCTTATTCTTTGTGTGTGTGGATGATTATTTTTAGACGCGTCAAGTCGGCATTTCGCAGTGACACAACTCGAGACGTGACTTTTGAAGATGGGTTTTGCTTGTAGTTATTTTGTCAAGCGTCTTTTTCCGCCGTTGAGAGCGGTGGATCGGGATTTTGGGAGTTCCATATTTCGAATTTTTGCTTGGTTGAGCTAACACGTTTTTTTTTCCTTCTTCCACTTCATACGTTTCCAAATCTGTTCCAAAACCAAATTTTTCTTCTGTATATTTTTTGCATTTATTTCGCGAGATATGTGTGTGCGAGAAAAATGTTTTTTTCTTTATGAATGCATTTAAAAAGAAATACTAGACACTTTTGCATTTTGTAAATATAATAGTTCTTGAAAATTGGATTTATTTTGATGAATCTTTTTTAAATATTTTAATTTTTGCGATTTCAAGAAATTGGAAAATGGATAGTTGTGTTAACCAATTTAAGTTAGAAAATTTATGCTAATTTTTTTAAATAAAGAATAAAATTTTTAATATTTTCTTTTGTAACAATATTCATTCTATGCAGTTACAGGTTCTTGTTATTAAATTAAAAATTAACGTTAGGCTTAACAAATAATTCAAATGTACAACGATGCTGTGGATTTATAAAATTTATTTAAAAATTCTATTTTCAACTATCAAGTTAAATGTTTATAAATTTCTGATACTTCTATATATTTTTTAAATTATTTTTGAATTTGAATTTTATTTAGATGCTTATTTTCAAATCGTATTAACTATTTTAATGATGTATTAAAATAGTTAATACGATTATTTATTTTATTTTTAATGATATATTTATTTTTTATAATCCCGCTAATTTTTTTTTATATAGAGGATGCAATTTTAAATATTTTTTTTAGTTCATTAACAATATCCATTCTTTACAGTTATTATAGATTCTTGTTATTAAATTAAAATTAACCATTTTCTTACAGAAGGTGTAATATATAAAATTCGCAAACACTTTAAAAATTATTTACTCTCTAATTATTTATTATTATGTGATTTATTTTATCTCATAGTAACATGATATAGTATATTTCTATATACTTTATTTTTTAGTTTGGATTTATTATTTATTAATCATATAGTAAATATTTCCAATAATATATGAATCGAAATATTTCCAATAATATATGAATCGAAATATTTCCAATAATATATGAATCGAAATATTTCCAATAATATATGAATCGAAATATTTCCAATAATATATGAATCGAAATATTTCCAATAACATATGAATCGAAATATTTCCAATAACATATGAATCGAAATATTTCCAATAACATATGAATCGAAATATTTCCTATAACATATGAATTCAAATATTTCCTATAACATATGGATTCAAATATTTCCTATAACATATGAATTCAAATATTTCCTATAACATATGAATTCAAATATTTCCTATAACATATGAATTCAAATATTTCCTATAACATATGAATTCAAATATTTCCTATAACATATGAATTCAAATATTTCCTATAACATATGAATTCAAATATTTCCTATAACATATGAATTCAAATATTTCCTATAACATATGAATTCAAATATAACATATGAATTCAAATATTTCCTATAACATATGAATTCAAATATTTCCTATAACATATGAATTCAAATATTTCCTATAATATATGAATTCAAATATTTCCTATAATATATGAATTCAAATATTTCCTATAATATATGAATTCAAATATTTCCTATAATATATGAATTCAAATATTTCCTATAATATATGAATTCAAATATTTCCATAATATATGAATTCAAATATTTCCTATAATATATGAATTCAAATATTTGCAATGAATGATATGCAATAAATCTATTTCCAAATAATATGTAAATAATAAATAAATTTCCGAAAAATAACCAGATTAATTAATGTAGTATCTAGATAATATTCTATACAAAATAATTTTTTAACTCTTTGTGTTAATCTATCTTTTTAAATCAATAAGTTTAAAGTATTTAATTTTTATTTATACTAATATTCATCAATTTATTTATCCTTATGCATTTGGGCAATGTTGGTATTTTAAATCAGTAATGAAATTTCTTTAAGCATGCTCCATATGAGTAACAAATTAAACAATTATATTATGATTACAAAAAAAAAAAAAACCTATATATTGAACACATTGTTTTGAAGACTAGTAAAAAAATAAAGGTACCCTTTTTAAAATTCATATTTAAATAGCTAATTGCATGTCGTTTTCAAATTGAAGTAATTCAAAATGATTTTTTTCTTTTTTAAAAAGTATTCACCCACTCTCATGTCAATTAATATCAGAACGATGTCCGCTGGCGACCCTAACAGGACTGTCACGTAATGTTTCAGATGACATGCTCGCTGTGTGTAGGCAATAGATTTTCATTAGCCAGTCATCTGGCTGTCATGGATTCTTTTTTTCTTTATTCAGAATGGAATAAAGATTACTCTGGTGAGGTGCATTTGAAACTTAGTTGCGTTCTTCCGTATCACGTGATGCGGAAAAGAGTGTCCGATTAACGATTTCTGGTAATTCCTTGGCGATCATGTTCGTGTGACTCACTCACTGAAATTCATCTCCCGAAGTGAACGAATTAATGGTTCAGCTAGTTGTAATCTATTTATTTGTTTATTCTAAGCTGGATTTCATAAACTAAATTGGATAATATGAGTGTTCAATATTTTGAAAACAATCATTAACAATTTTCGTTGTAGTTAGTTATTGTAATACTGTAATGTTTTGTTTCACATATTGTGTTCTTTTTTTTTTTAAGTTTTATAGTGTTTTAATATTTTTTTTTCTAATCTTTTCAAACTGCATTTAAGAATAATCATATTCTCCATATTTTTTTTTTAAAATTGCAATAATTTTTTAAAAAACTTAGCAGAATATTTCGGAGATATATTTCACTTTAATGGCAAGTTATTTGTCACATTAAAAAATGTCTTTAATAGCAATGTTATTTGTCACAGAAAAGCTAGTTTGTTACATTTTTAAATTAAAAATATATGTAAGTAATATTGTAAGTGCGACTATTAAAAATTCGCATTATTCAACTTTATCAATTTTAAATTTTTGTTAAAATTATCAAAATATTTTAAAGTTAAATAAACATGAAATTAATTAAATATAATCTAGATTTGAGTTAAAAAAATTTTAGCAAAGATCATACAAGAAATTCAAATTCTTTATTTGCTTTTTATTGCATTGTGTAAAATTTAAATATCCATATTTTAGATAATTTTTGATAGTTTGTGTCTGTGTGTGGTCATGGCCAATTTACAGTGCGCACATAAGGCCCGCAGCCTACAGAAGTTCGTTGATTCCTCATCTATACTTTTGGTGGTAATGTCCAATTAAATAACGTAAATTAAAATTGTTTATAAAATTTTTTTTTTAATTTCTGTAAAATAATTTTCTTTGTTTAGAGATATCTGCAGCTGAATTAATAAACGGAATGAAACTAAGTTTCGTATGCAGACTTTAAAAAGCACGGGTAGAGGAGTCCTGCAAAAAAAAGTTTAAGTTTACCCAATAACTATTGACACTGTCGGAATCGAAAATTGGTTTCAGTACGTACAACGTAAAATGGATTATGCGAAAATTCATTAGTATTCAAGTAATAAAAGTTGCACCTGCAAAACTGTATGAAATTCACAGAAAATCTTTTTTATTAATCAGCATTATGGTTCCCTGGACCCTATTCGATGTACGACTTTCCCTTCAAGATAGTGCATTCGGTATATGAATTCTATATTACTGAGCGTAAACTGTCACATACCAAGTAACAGAGATTTGTAACTACCAACCGACGTACAGCACGATTTGTACTCCTACAGCCAAAGAGTAACATGTCCTGGATGGCTGATATCTCCCATCTGCCAAGATTGTACAAATTTCCTGTTAAGTACGTGACAGAGCGCCAAAATGTCTTCTAACAGCGACTTCAAGGTTTTTTCTTCCCCATCTTCCTATGCCTTTCACAGTCTATATATGAAATATGTCTCCATTCCGTTCATTAGTTTTACCTGCAGATTCGTTGAAACAAAGAAAGTTGTTTATGGTCATTCTGATAATAAATTCTATGTATGTATTGATGTAACATTAATGATGCAAATGGGTTAAAGATGACAATAGATCGATTTAAAAAAAAGAAACTACTGCGTAAAATGAAGTTATTATTTATTTAACTTGTTTTGGTTTATTTTTGATACACGACAAAATCAAATAAAATTCTTTGGTGCATTGATGTATATATGTAATTGATGTAATATTGATCTTTGCGTGTATTGATGTAGAAATTAATGATGACACAAATGGGTTAAAAATAACAGATTGCTTTTAAAAAAGCAATTGCTGCGTAAAATGAAACTATTACTTATTCAACTTCTTTGGTTTATTTTTGATACAAGAACAAATTAAATGAAATAAATTTCTGTATTGTAGTGAATGTATTGCATGCATTGATATAGTATTGATCTTTGCATGCATTGATGTAGTATTGATCTTTGCATGCATTGATATCTTTGCATGCATTGATGTAGTATTGATCTTTGCATGCATTGATGTAGTATTGATCATGCATTGATGTAGTATTGATCTTTGCATGCATTGATGTAGTATTGATCTTTGCATGCATTGATATAGTATTTATCTTTGCATGCATTGATGTAGTATTTATCTTTGCATGCATTGATGTAGTATTTATCTTCGCATGTATTGATGTAGCAATTAATGACGCACATGGGTTAAAAATAAGAGATTGATTTTTAAAAAGAAACAACTGCGTAAAATTAGGTTATTGCTTATTTAAGTTTTTTGGTTTATTTTTGATACACGGCCAAATTAAATAAAATTCTTTGGTGTATTGAATGTATTGATGTAATATTGATCTTTCCGTGTACTGATGTAGCAACTAATGACTCAAATGGGTTAAAGATGACAACAGATTGATAAAAAAAACTACTGAGTGAAATAAACTTATTTATTCAACTTATTTGGTTTATTTTTGATACAAGAACAAATTAAATGAAACAAAGTTAATGGTTGATGGTATAAAGTTTTCAAACAACTTTCTACTTTTAAATATTTGCCGAATGCATGACAAATGATGATGAGTTTCGTCCAACAAAGATCTTTTGTTACAGTCTCTTTGCTACAGGGTATACGTACCTTTTTAAATATGCTCTTTAATTATTACCCTTAAGCGAGCACTATTCATTCATTATATAACAAGTTTGCAAACCAGTTCATAAAAAAAAGAGCTTTTATAATAACATGAGCAGTGCGTCGCACTTGTGACAGATCTGTCGCCATAACTCTGTAATCGAGATGGTATGTCGCGGCTTTAAAACCCTGTGGCAAAAAAGATTCCGGCCGTTTAAAGCTGAGCATAAAGTGACGGGGGTCCCTAGGCACTTAAATAAAATATAAGAATAAATTTGAGTTGATGTGGGAATTCAGCTTACCGATGACATGTACAGAAGGGGTAAAAAAAAGTGCCATAATTCATTGGGATCATTTATAAGCCAAGTTACGTCGCCATGGCAGCTAATTAACTTTCCCAACAATGAAGATAAATTGCTTTAAATATCGCCATATTTCAAAGATGTGCCAATTTATTGGATTTTTAGAGTGAGTAAAGTATTTCGCATTAACGTATTTGGTCTGGTACTTTAACAAGTTATCTACTAATTAATAAGTTTGAAAAGTATTAAATCGAGAAAAATTTGTAAATGATTGAAATATATTCCTGGTCTCACGAGGAAAAATGTACTCTTTTATATCTTCCAATTTTTTCGAATAGAGATTGATTACCTATTGTGTTAGTATACACGGATGACTTATAATTTAGAAAAAACAAAAACAGGATGCATACAGTTTAATATTAATTAATAAATTTTGTCAACATGTATATTAAGTTTTTGAAGGGTTTGAAAATTTGAGCTAAATGTTTTAAGTATAATATAATCCGTTCTAAGAATATTAAATATTTTTCATTATTTTTAATTACAGATTTATTTTAAAGGTTATTTAAATATCATAGAAGAGATTTTTGACATATTTCGACATGAAATCCTAATCTAGAAAAGAAAAGATTTAAAAGAAACATGAATGAAAGATACATGAATATGAAAGACACGTGAACATTAGAAACATGAACATTAAAGAAACACGAAAGACGCATGAATAGGAAAGAAACATGAACATAACGAAACATGAAAAAAGACACATCTTATGTTAGATATTTTTACCTTTGATGTTGTTGTTGTGACTAATGCCCCTGGTGCAGGAAAGCCTACACCAGGTCCAGAAGACCCCGTGACAGGCGACTGGGACATGGCTAAGAGTAATATGAAGCTTCACTTTAGCGAGGAACTACGAGGGCTGAAGACTGATTAAACCTCAACGACAACAAAGTTCTACTATTCTATTAGACCGGGACCTACGGTTTAACCTTTGATGTTTAGATATTAAGTGTAAACGAAGCATTTGAAGAACTATTCAAATCAGTAATGAATATTTTAATAAAAGAAAATATTTTACATTTTTTTTTTAATTATAAATTTAACTGTTTGTGTAGTATATTTAGATATTAAAAATAACATTTCTTAAATATCAAAGAAGATTATTCAAATTCATTAATAGGTGGCAATAAATTAATTGTAAGACATACTTAAACTCAGAATTTGACTCGTAGACAGTGAAATTTGGCTTTCTGGTTTATTACTTCTAATTTATTTTATAAAATAATTACGAATGCTGTATTTTCTTATACGCATATATTTTATACGAGTTATAAAACTGTGACCCAAATATATAGGATCAATTTGGCTTCATTATACTTCAGTAAATTTTCTTATTCTTAACCCTAAATTTATCTTGTTGCTCAAATTTGTAATATAAAAAATTTTCCACTGACTTCTTTCAGAGGAAAAAAAAACTGTCTTTTTTACGATCTCTCAGCAAAAAAAATTACGCTGATGTAATTTTACTGGTGATTTATCATTATTTTATGCAAACTGTTCTTAGTTCAAACAAATAGTTTGGAAGTCATAAATTTGTTCACCATTGTCGAAACACCCTGCATTGTCCCGCTAACAATACAGTGTTTCTTATACATTATTTCATGTTTACAGACTGAATAACGGATAATGTGCTTTTGCATATTTCTTTAATAGAAAAGTTTGCTTTCTTCTTAGTATAATATATAGGATTCGGATAAATTTTTCCACTGAAGTGTCCGTAAGGCCTTGTAAAAAAACTTCCCTTTCTTATTATACTGGAAATAGAATTTTGTGCTTTTATTTTTTTCCAAAGTATTATTCTATGCAAATCCGCTTTTTTTCCCTTTTGTTTCGCTCAATTCACTCCACCATGATTTTGTTGGTTAGAGTGTCAGTAGGAGTTGGATTGTGACTGCTTCTGAAAGAAAATATTAGAGATTAGAAAAATTGTAGACCTACAACATGCTTTACTGTTGTTAGATTCTGTGCCTTTTTCAGATTTTATATGTAACATAAATATGCGATAGTTATTCTTGGAAAGATTCCTAGAAAGAATACATCCTATTACCCTCCCCCTTGTGTATTTGACCTTTCTTAGTGTGCATTGAGAAATGCTATTTCTACTTGCAAGCCAAATGTGAGCAAATGGTGCAGTTGAAGTGCACGGTATTGAGAAAATGTATTCCACATATTTTTTTCTGAAATTTAAAAGGAATCTTAGAGCATCACAAACCATTGCACGAGGCTTGCAGAAGTACTTAACAAACAAATCAATAATAAAATATTAAAGTATCTAGGAAATGATATTTAAAATGCATAATAATACGAAATAGAAAGAGAAATAAAAATAAAATAAAAAGATTTAGGAATGACTTAAGTAAGATTTGTCAAATTTATAAAAGGATGTGAAAGTAGGTTTATTATTAACATATTTACCAAAATTTGCTTGTCATTTAATTTTTTGGAGTGTTAGATATTGCAGCTTTGCACTCCAGCTACGTTGCAATTGATGTATTATTGTTATATGCCTTTTTAGATAACAAATATTGATTTTTTTACACTTACGAAATAGCAATATTTAAAATTAAAAAGAAAGTTCTGGTTTTTAATGTATAACTGCTTTAATTAAAAAAAGAATTCTTAAAACTACAGGTACTGAAATTGCTTTTAAAATACATTTATATTTATTCATTATTATATTATCAACGTTTGTTTTGTTATTTATAATAATATTCGAGCGAATACATATTGCAGTATTAGATATTATAGACTTTTAGATAGACTTTTTTTTATTACTTTACTACTTACAAAAATGACTTTAAATATTCATATCAGGAGAGAAAACCGTTTATTCTAGGTATATCTACGTATTTAAAACTTTCTTTAGGGAACATAGTCCTATTAAAGCCTTATATGGTTGCATTTTTTTTCAACTATTAATATGTCATTAAAATGAATAGACAGCATGGAGTTGTACCACTGTAATCTATTCATGAGTCCGTGAAAAAGCATGGAATCGAGTATGTGATTGTATTTGAGTTTGGTTGTTGATTACAGTCGCTACTTTTGAAAGAAAAAAATGAGGGGGGGGAGGAATTGTATAAAAATTTTTTAGCAGCATCTTATACCTATACTTTATGCTTTTTTTCTGGTACGGCACATAAATGTGGGAAATATTTAGTGACAATATTGGAATCGAATAGAATGCATCGGTTTTTGCATTTATTAACAGCATTGTTCATCAGTATTAATCGCATTTTTGACTATGGTTCAAGAAATATTTAATTGCTTAAATAAAGTAAATTTGTGAGTATGACTAAATATGTGTTTGCACAGCATTAAATGGAAACATTTCTCTACATGTAATTTTTTTATAACATGGACTTGAAACTGGGCATGGTAACTTTACATAGTAGCTAACTAACTGGAGATGGATCTTTGTTATCCTACAATAATTACAGCTTCAGTTCAACGCCTCTGTAATTATGGGCTAAATAAGCACCATCTCGAACATTTGTAGGAAGCTTCATCAGCATTAGCCGGTTGCAGATTTGAAATATTCAGCTGAACATTCGTATATCCCCAGATGTTGCAGTTTGTACTCGAAAAACACCTTACGAGCAAACCTCCAGTCGTCTTTGGGAAGGTCGTAAATCACTTGATGCGCCAATGAAAACCGAATATCAGATTAAGAAGGGTCAAAGCTATTCCAAAAACTGACGAACTAAACAGCGAGTATTTCAATTTCCTTCCAAATTCCTGCAGCAAATGAGTTTAGTATGCGGTGAAGTGTTTAACGTGAAACTTTCGCCTACTAATGTGAACGTCACTAAATAGCTTTAAAAATGCAATCTATTTATTTACCTGTATTATTTTTCTTCTAGCTTGGATTAACATTGTCAAATTCATTCAAACATTTTCGTGAATTTCTTATGTTTTTATATTTGAACTAATCAGTCCTGGGCTTTATGCCTTCTTTATAACTCTGTACACTTGCTCAATTTTGTTATATTTCTATAGTTTTTTTTACTCTTTATTTATATAAGCCTCATGAAATATTTTGTTGGACATGAGGTGATTAATTTAAACATCAAATAAAGAAAAATTAACAAAATCAAAACCAAGTTGAGACACTAATATTTACACAAGATTTACAAACATAAAATGTAATTAATGCAACGTACTGTAATCGCATCGAAATTACACTTATTTCCTGAGAAAAAGTATCAACGGATTCAAAGAAATATATTTCCTGTCAACAAAAGAACTATATTTTACAAGAAATGTCACTTTTAACGATCCAGTGCACCCATTCTGAAGAGAAATGAGACCTGTCAGTTTTCGGCGAAAAAACACAATAAGGTTTCTTGGAGATTTCGCATATGTAATCAAGTCATGCAGTCAGCATTCTTCTTTTAAAAGAGAGAAACCCATTCCAGAAGGCGTTGAAAGCGATTGTAATATTTCAAATAGATTTCTTTACAGAAATATGAATAACATCACAACGTGCCTTTGCAGTAGATTTTTGCATGAGATTATGCTTATTATATGGCATCTCATGTGTTAACAAATTTCTAACCTTCATGATAATGAATTAACCTAATTTGTTATTGGATGAAAAATATATATGTTAATGTTTGAAATTTATTTAATATGTTTTTAACACAATGGAATTTATTGAAATGGAATCATGCAAATTTACAAAAACGTATCATTATTTGTTTAAAGTTTCTTTTTTCAATAATATATTATGCTAAGATAGCCTTGAATATTTTACAAAAATTAATGATATGAATAAATAATTGTGATAAAGAACTGAAAAAGAAATACGTGAAAATTAAAGATAAGTCTGTTTCATTAGGATGTTATTTTTCCTACAAGTCTTCAAATTCGTTCAGATTCAACAAAACTACAAAGAAAATTAAGTAAATATAAAAAAGTTGATATTTAATTTTTTTTTATTAATGGTCGATAACTTAACACTTTTTTAACAAGTTTTTCTCAATTATCTTAGTTGGAAGTGTTTTGTTTGTGATATATATATTTCTAACTGCATAATTATATGTAGTTAAGCATGCATAAGATCCTATGTCTTATTTTTTTTCTTGTGGACCGTAGAAAATGTATTCTAAGATACTGAAAATCTCAAATTCCATTTAGAATGAACGGTAAACATTTTATGTATATATTTTTTAATATTACATTTGAATTTTCTGTTTATATAAATTGCTTAAATTACGTTGACGTAAATACAGGGGCACTATATACAAATTCATGAGAAATATGTAATAAAATTTAAGTCAAATAAAACAGAAAAAAAGGAGGCTATAAAATGGAAATGGAACATTCCTTGAGTTTATTTATTCTTGTGTTCATGAGAAACATGAGTCTGAAGTGTCCCAGCGATGTCTTCAATGTTGGGACATATATTTGAAAGATAAACTCTCATTTCATCGGTAATGCATTGGAGATTTTACTCTTTTACACTTAGTTATGGTGATAGATAATCCTAATTCACATAAATATGATGTTGAAAATTTTAGTAATATATTCAAAGCTTTTTTTAAATATTGTCCCACATTCTTCTTTTATAGAAATCCAATTCAAGAAACAATTCCTTATGTTTAATCATCAATTCAGGATCAATAGATACAACTGTCAATGGTAATGTTCGGTTAATGCTAAACTAAAATTGTTTGAAGTTTCCATAAATGGTTTCTAATCCAAGCGTATTATTCAACAGCTATTTATGCTATTCAAAATTAGAACAATAAGAACTCGATTTTTTTCAGAGCTTATTAAATGTTCAATGTTTTTGAAAATATTTCATTTATGCAAATGCTATTACCCATGGAAACATTTTCAAAATTACCTTCAACAGATTTTCTTTTCGAAATCCGTAATTTTCTCTGAAACGCTTTCATTTTGTGAGTGTATGTGATATTTTCTTTTTTCGTTGCATGCTAGTATTCAAAATATTGAGCTGCTGAAATATATCGATCAAATACTAAAAATCCAAAAACGCAATCCAAAATTCACACCAAAGGATATTACACAAAAAAAATTGTGTTTTTTGAAGAGACGAAACAAGTTCTTGTCTCCGCTCGTGCACACGGGCAAGTACTCCCCCCGCCCCACTCCTCTTGACAGCCACCTCATCACAGTACGTAAAAACAGCCATCTGTGCGAATCTACGAATCCATATCAATATAAAGCTTTTCGAATAAACGTGAATTGGCATGTCTTATTTTAATCAAGTTTACCATCTGAAGTACTTGATATAAAACTTCTCTTAATTTTTCAGCCATTGTTTTTGCCATCAAGGTCTCTCTACGAAGAAATAAATAAGTTGTAATAACACCCTCTTTTTTTTACTAAAGATGCAAGTTCCTTAACACAACCTACAATGGAAGGGCTTCATCTGCACAAATGCCTATCCACGACTTCCATGTTAACTGCCATTTATCAAGATATTTGCTATAATAATTATTTGGTACTAACTTATTCCCAAAAAAATGCCGGTACTTTCTTTTCAAATGCAACATGTTTACTTTCAAATGGCGAAACCCAAATATTAAATAATACGTGTCACTCCAAACGTAACATTGAAGTCAATCAAACATTTTATTACGTTGCTCGAGGGATTCGATCGACAACCTCAATAATATAAGTTATCGATTAGGACTATGTACTAACGGGTTATGTATTTACTGCGAAGTGTGTATAAAGCTGTAATGATTCTGACAAATTACAGGGAAAACTGCTTAAATCTCTTTATTAGATTTAATCTTAGTTAGAAATGTGTGTGTGTACATTTCTTGGTTACAGGAATTTTCAGTTACAAAATTTATCGGTACTTAGTAATAGTCAATAAAAATTTTAAATTCTCATTATATGTAATTTATCTGTAATATAACAATAAACTTCATTTACCGATGGGACTCTTTCTTTTGCATCAAATTCGAAGCTAATTTCTTCATTTTACGTACTTCCTAGTTTAATGGTGCGTGCATTAGTATCATTACAGTAGGTTTGGGTTCGAATCTGTTTGCTGCTTCACTTGCAGTCACTGCTTTCAAAAACATGGAGACTCAATGACAATTGTGTACATGTGCCTCATCGACTGTTCAGTCTACCGGCGTATCTTTTCGGAATTCTGTACAAATGTGTGGCTTTTAAATTTTGGAGGTTCTCCAAGAAGATAATCTTCTTATCAACCGTGATTGGAATGGCTTCTTTTTTTTTTTTTTTATTGACACTTATGAATTCATATTAAGATATGTTTGGTTTGGTTTGGTTTTGCACCGCCTTGTTTGCTGATGGCTATTATTAAAAAAGGTTTTGTTAATAGTATTATTATTATTTTAGTTATTTTTCTGTGATGAAACAAGAGAGGGATTGGAAATTTTTTTCCATGCACTTTTGTTTTACTTGCATATTAAAGTGTGGCAAATTTTATATGTATATCATTGAATTCCATTGGGTTTTTTTATCAACAGAAATTGCAATATCTTATGCTATTTGTTGAATTCGGATGAAAGATGGTAGTATCGATTACTTCAATAAAGTAGATAACATTGAATGAAATATTTGCTCTACTATTTACTTTTCTTTATCAGAAAAGAAAAAAAAAATACGTACAATAATATGGATTACATACATTTTTTTTCTTTTGCTGAAAAGAACTCCATAATTTGGAATATTCCCTTTAAATACGATTTTTTATTTAAAGGGATTATTATATTTCAATTTAATATGAAATTATAATTATTTGTACTTTTATATCTTTACTAGGACATTTTTGTAATTACAAATAAATGAGTAACAAGTCTCATCTTCTTCATTGGCATAACAGCCCCTGGGCGGGCCAATTGGCAGATTTCTAGACAGATTTTTTTTATGGGGTAGAGTTGCCAGTTCTACAGCCATATTAGACCGGGGCTTACTATTTAAAGTGGATTTCGAACCACTGCAAACATCCATGATATCGCCGGGACTCGTATGTGAAACCTGTGGCACTGAGTGCCAGAACGCAAACAAATCTCATCTAGAAGAATAAAATCTGTTATTACAGTTGCTGAATAAATGCGCGTTATTGTGAAATATTAAAATATTCTATAAATTTCAAATATTAATTCATAATGATTTTGTTATATTAAGTATCACTTCATCTGTTAATTTTCACCATAAATTTTTTTTATTTTACAATATAGTTACGCCGAAACAATATTTTAAATTTAACAGTATCTCGGTTATAAGTTGCAGCTCATGGACCATATCAGTGCTATATCAAAGCATATCCCTACTATATTAAAATATGCATATTTAATTCGGAAATAATGCTACAAAGCATTGATTGTCCTGATCTAATTAGCCTAAAATGTGCAATAAATGACCGTAGAGGCCAAACCAAACCAAAGCATTGATTTGGTTTGGCGTTCTACGATCATTTATTGCACATTTTAGGCCAATATCTACAGTTACACTAATTAGGCCGATATCTACAGTTTAACGTGGATTCTGAACCACTAACAAACGTCCATGCCACCGCATGAACGTTTGTTAGTGGTTCACCGCATTGATACTTCATGCGTTAAAATGTTATGTTATTTAACTTTGATATTATCATATTAAATTTCTACATTTTGCAAACCGATTAACACATGTGGTGATAAAAACATCAATCTCAAAAATTACTGAACAATTTTAAATGATTAATGTTCATTGCTGAGAATTGTACAATGTGGGTATAACGATCAACCAGTCATAACGCTAATAACACCCAACTTGCTTATAGAAAAAATAAAAAAAATAACATATTGAATGTAACCAAGCCCCCACCAATTCTTTAAGAACTATGACAGGCAGCCAGTCATTCATTAAAAATTCGCCCACCCCTGGAATGCTCAGAGAATCAGAGGAGGAAATAATAATAATAATAAGGCTAATAATAAAAACAAACTGTACTTGTATGTTTTGTGAAAGTTAACCTCGGTAAGTCGTTTTTTTGCTTATTTTTTTGGAGCCATTCTTCAGATTGGAGCTGCGATAAGCTTGCCACTGGCGTGTACCGAAAACTACCAGATTCGTTCCGCTCGTTTTTAAAAGGAGACACCCAAGGACAGCATTACATGTGTTTTGACTCCATTGCAAGTTGCTGGATTAGGTGAAGTACCATGAATCGGATTCCTGCAACAGTTTTTAGTCTTTCGTCTTGTCATTCTGTAATGGCCATATTGTGGTTGCACCATAATGGAATGTACTTTTTCACATGCGTCGCAGTTGTCCAATGAAGGATATGGATTGGGGATTCTGGGATAGGACATTTTACAAAACTTTTAAAAAGGTATTTAAATTTGATTTTGTTTTAATTTTGTTGCAGTAGAGTAGCGATTTTATTCTCTTCGTGTAGTCATTAAAAATATCATTATTTCAAATATCCGTTATAAAGATGATTCGAAATTTACGTTAGTGATTCTTTACAAAGATTGTATTGTACTTTTCCCCTTCTATTTTATGTTTCTGTTCTGTTTTATTTTATGTTTCTGTTCTGTTTTATTTTATGTTTCTGTTCTGTTTTATTCTATGCTTCTGTTCTGTTTTATGTTTCAGTTCTCTTTCTATTATCTCGATATTATTGAACCCTGTTTTTTCTCCATTGTGTGTATGAAGATAATTAAAATTAATTACGGTAAATTAAATTTAAATTAAGGTAACCATTTTTTCCAGGGCAAAAATTGTTAAAGGAAAATTCAGTATGAACACCATGACAAAAGCTAAAATAACCATGTTAAAAGGCACGCAGAATAATTGTGATTGTGTAACATTGTGGCACACATTTATAAATAACATATGCTAAGCATTTTTTATGTAGTGACATATTTATAATAGATAAAAATTGAAACATTTTAAATAAAAAAAATATATATAAAAGTTAACATGCAAGAAATTTTTTGACCACAAACTTTGATTATCATGAATTTCTAAATAGCTTATAATTAATCTCCGATCAATAAGAATTTTTAGATTTAAAAATATTCCATTTTTTCGCACAAAGTAATGTAGTAGGTTTTAAATTGCTTTACAAGTTTATGCAACTTAAAAGCTAATTTTTTCTTAATAAGTGGGTTAATATGTTATATATTAACATATTAACGTAATGTTTTTTCTTAATATGTGATTTTGAATAAAAAGAATTTTCTGATTATTATAACATAAAAAAATACCATTCATTAACAATCCATGACATTTAAATCTATTCTATTATTTTGTGGTAAGAAATTAAAAATCTGTTGGTACTGATTGGTATATTTTCACTAATTGTAAGTAATATCTTCCAAATTATTATTAAGAATATTTTAGTCCTAAATTAAAAAAGGTGGGATTTATATATTGCTGCTATAAAATAAACTGAAACGTAAACAAAACATAAAACGTAGCTGTTATAACTTTTAATGATAAAATTAGGGTTGGGTATTTGGGTATGACAATTTTGTTTGGGAGGGGGGCGGCCTTGATAATTTGTGAATCACTGTTGTTTTGAAATTAATGTTCCACTAACGTGAAATCTATAATTACTAAAATTCAAATTTTTGGATGTTTTGAAATTTTAAATGAATTAAATCAAAATGAAATAAATTAATTTAATTAATTTTATTGAATCTTAATTTATTTTATTGAATCTTAAATAAATTTAAATATAATAAAGGATTTGAATGAGAATAAAGAAATGCCTACGTAATATAACTTTTCTTCTTCCAAGTAATAATATATATTTCTTGGCAGAAGTCTGTTGACCTCAGAGTCATTATAACTTCAGAAATTTGATACGATTTTCTTTTGTTTATGTAACCAGGTAGTTTTCCATCCCAATTCTTTGAATTCAAATTTTCTCTGCGCGACGATTGCATTTGCATAAAAAAAAGAAGGCAGTGTCACCGCTCTCAAATGACCATGATCGGGTTTAAATACGGTGATTTTCTCTGATAAAAGGATTTTACTGATAATTTTTCTTCCTGGTAGGATAAAGTATTTGCCTCTCATGCATATGTATTAATGAATTATCTTGTCGCAGTTTTTTTTTTTTTTTTTTTTTTTTTTTTAAGAATGATTCATTTTTGTGAGTAAATTCATCGTTGCCTTGTTAAATATGAAATATGGAAAACTTATTTTAAAATGTTTGAATATGACATTTTATTTGTTTTGATTTTTTTTAATATTTGAATTGCTAATCATGAAAATTCTATATTTAAATTGACTGAGATTATTGAGATTATTTGTAGAATTATAAAATGAGATAAATAACCTAAGCCAAGATATATCGGTGTCAATACTATTAGACATTTCAAATTTCGAAAAACATTTGATACTACTGTGCCCAAAAAGTAAGATCAATTATTTTTTTTTTCAAAAACACTGTATTTATTCTTCCAAATTTATTACACCGCCTTCAGATTTATTTCAATACATACGCCTGACACAATGCCCTTATGCCTACTTTTTTTCCAATCCTCAATGCATGCTGAAAAGTCATAGGCAGGGATAGCCTTCAAAGTGCGCGCCGATTCACGTTGAATCTCTTCAATCGACTCAAAACGGTGTCCCTGGAGTGGCCTTTTGAGTTTAGGGAATAGCCAGAAGTCGCAAGATGTGAATAAGGTGGTTGTGGAACGATATGGGTTTCATTCTTGACGAAAAGGTCACAAAGAATCAATGCAGTGTGAGCTGGCGCATTCAGTGTTTTTGGTACCAATCGAGATTTGACGCCTTTCAGACCCAAAATGGAATTGACCGATCTTTTTGAAATTCCATCATCAGCAAGGTCTCTAATTATAAATTGACGGTTTGCAATCACCAAATCTTTAATTTTTTGGACGTGAGCTTCGTCGGTTGATGGCTCTTCGTCTTCAACGCATTCTCTGCCTTCTTTGAACTGTTTATACCACTTGTAACCATTTCTTTCCGATATAGGAATGCTCACTGAATGCCTTCTGCAACATTCTATACGTTTCCGCAAACAAAATCTAATTCAAGTTCTTTGTAATTCTCAATTAATGTTCTCAATTAATTTAAACATTTCAAAAATTGCCGGAATTAGTTTTAGCGTCTCACAAAGACAAGCGTAACTCAAACACTAATGAATATTTTGACTTCAAATTTCACACAGATGTCAAGGACAGCGCCAGCAACCTAAAAAAGAAAAAAAAAACTGAAATTCCATAAACCCCGGGAATTTTAAATTGAAAATTGGCCTTACTTTTTGAACACAGTAATATTTGATTGTTTGCTTTCAAATATAATTTGTGGATATAATGTAGCACACGTGTAAATCAGAGGGAAATATTTAAAGAGTGTTGTGTCTGTAATTAAATTACATTTTAGGATTCGGCTCATAGCATAACAATTTTATAAATTACAACTGCTGACAAATAACGAACTTTGTTGAATTATAATCACCTTTTCTTAGTTGCTTATTTCACTTTAAATTGCTGCGTAAACTGTAACTTCGGGAAAAAAGTACATTATTACGGTGAACCATGAAATATGTTATTTTTATTACATTATATTTTTTTTATATCAGGATTTGATATATCAAGATTGAATTAAAAAAAAATAAAAATTTTATGTAATGCTACCAATTATCTTATTTTTACCTATATTAAAAATATAAATGCCAAAAATAATTGTAAAAAAATTGAAGATCAACAATATACTACAATGTCGTTTGTTAAAGACTGCTTACCGCAAAATTATTGGTTAATTTTTATATTTCTTTATTTTATAGTTAAGCTTATTCATACATTCTTTATCTTATGCTTAAGCTCACTTTTTGCTACTCTAAGAAATCCTTTCAAAATGTGAGATTGAAAATCAACACGAGATTGAAAACGACATTCTATTGAAGAAATGTTAAAAATTCCATAAAATATTATGTTCTCCAAATAGGCATACATAAACACAATGGACATAACACTTTTATTGAAAATCTCGCACACATAACACTTTTATTTGAAAATCTAAAACGCACTCACTCCTTTTTACTCTTCTTATGCATGGGTGTGAGCTTGTTTTAACATGTGGAAGTCATAATTTCTCTGGTGCCAGTTACATTTCCATCTTGCAGTTAATCACCATTTATATTCATGCGGCAACATACCGTCGCCCATTGACATGCTAAATTAAACATTCAATAATTTGTGGTACAATAAAATCAATATGTACAATAAAATACTTTGAAAAAAAACATGTATATAGGTAAGGCATAGGCAAGATGCAAATTTTAGAGACAGTCTTTTAAGGACACCAATCTGGGTTTTCACCTGGGCTACATGAATCTTTCGATCGTTACCGTAAAATACATCAAAATGCGACCCAAAACTCATAAGTTTTGTCAAATTGTCCTCGACTTGCAATATCAAATCGCCAATGCGAACATTGTCCTTCTCAAACCTCCATCCTCCTTTTTCTTGTCATCCTTAGCAGCTGTAACTCTTTCAAATAATTATGGTGTCATATTAATTGCACAATTTTAGCTATCCTCTGCCACTTAAGTCTGTTATAACTTGAATTAGTCAAATCCGGTTTAATAATTAAATTAATGGATCTGTTTATTGAGAAATGTGCTGAGGTTAAAATTCCGAAATCATCCTCATTAGCTGACACGGGGCACCGAGGTCTAGAATTTAGAATTCCTTCAAATTGTACAATTATGGTAAGAAACTCTTCATAAGTTAAATTTACTCCATTACAACGCTCTTAAAATGATATTTAAAACACTTGATTGTGGCTTTCCAAAGTCCTCCAAAATTGGGTGCTTTAATTGAAATGAATTTCCACTCAATGCCTTCTGCTAATAAAAAATCAGCTAATTTTCATATGGTTTTTTTTTTAACTAATTCATGGAATCTAGCTACCTCTCTATTAGTACCAATAAAATTTCTTGCTTTATTTGAGCACAATTTGATACGTTTTCCTCTGCATGCAATAAATCTCTTTGGTGTTGCTATAAATGTCTCTGCTGTCAGATTCGACACAATCTCCAAGTGCTTTGCCTTAAATACAAAACACACAAATACATATACCTTATGAAGAATACTTCTAAGCTAATTTTTAATTTTAACCAGGAATGGACCACTAAAGTCCAGGCCCGATCAGTTAGTTATTCTAGATTCTCTCTTTATCTCTAGTAGGTTACCCTTTAAATAACCCATGCGTCGAAATAACTGGCTTAGTTTTAAAATAGACAATATATTTCTGTACAACCTTACAACAAGTTGTTTAACCACTTATTAGCCAAAATTTTTTTCGAAAAACATGCACATTCTTGAAAAACATGCATTATTTCTTAGTAATGCCGATGCACCAATACGTAGATATTTTTTGTGGAAATACAAATTAGCAAGAAAAGTAAATTTATGATTTTATGTAAAATTGCCGGAGGCCTTTTTACAAATACTAAATCTGTGTTATTCAATCGGCCACCAACACGTAATCCCATCTGAATCCAAAAAGGGATTTAATTTTTTAAAATTACTACAGGGTTGCACACATCCCTTTATCTGAAGGTTTCCAATCTCTAAGGTAAATTCCTGTTCTTGGATTATCTTAATCGGGTATGCTTCAGGCCTGTCAAATTCTGCAGTTCCAAGGAGCACTGCCACCTTAGTTAAAGGACTCCTTGAATTGTGTAAAAATCTGAAAGCATTACTCAAAATCCACGATTATTAAAAGAAAAATTACATAATAATTACTTAAATTAATTACTTCATGCACAAAATCATTTAGTATCGTTTTAAATACAGGCAATTTTTCTTCAGATTTTTTACTAAAACTTTGAAGTTCTGAATTGAACGCCTCGCATTCTCCTAAAATTGGAATCACTCGATCAGCCTAGTCATTACTAGTAAAAATCTGGGCAGTTCCACAATTTGCAATTTTTAAATTTGCGGAAATTTTAATTATCTGTTAAAACAAGTATTTTTGGTTATCTTGCATTATTCTATGGCAAAATCGAAGTCACTTTTGATATTGTACAACTGACAATAGTAATGCGATTTCATGTTGTATCGCAGACATTTGACTTCATTCCTTCTATACCAATCTGAAGGAAATTCAGAAATATTGATCCTATAAAAGGCTAAATATAAAAATCTTGTATAGATGTCTTTCTCTCTGTGTCAGAAAAATAAGGAACTCTAGATTAAAATAAGGTTTCTAAAACTGGATATTTGTCTTTGGACTGGGTAGTAATTCTTTTTTTTTTCTTCCTTTGCCGTTTCATTCTTTTGGCTCGACGTTTCTAATCGGGGCTGTTGACACAGAACTGCAAGGATTAGCTCCGAGCGTCTTCGAGATTTGTGGGACTTTTTAAGTCTGCTTTTACGTTTGGGAAATGATTATTTTGGGAGCTTTGCTGTTTACCAAAATGTAAAACGGAATAAGATCTGAAGGGAAGATATATTTCTTCAACGTAAAGTTGTAGTAAATTGAATTTTTCTTATCTGTTTCTTATATTTGTTTATGCCATACGCTTATGGTTCTTTGAAAAATTTTAAATCAAAATTTCTCTAGTCTGATTGATGGAAAGAAATATATGCCCAACAAAATTTTGTGCATCAAAAAGAAAAGAAGATGCTAGCATTTTTGTGTTTTGCTTTTGTTGGTTTAAAATATTTGTAATGATATCTTAAAATTTAAATCAGTTTTTATAATCAAAACATTATTAAAATTATATATTTTATATCAAATACTATTAAAATTATTAGTTTTCATATTTTTAAAAATTATATCTCAAAATTACATTCTTGATTATGTTAAATTAATATAGAAAATTTTAAATGTTACCTTATTTTTGATATGCATAGATGTCCATGTTGAAAGCGATTGATTAAAGAGGATAGATCTGCATAATACTAAAAGCCATTTATTTTTAATGCCCAAAATACATATATATTTTTAAATAATACATATTTTTAGTGCAGTATTTAAGTACATTAAGAGAACATTCAGATATACGGGATCAGTCGTATATAATACAAAATATTTCAAATAGCACTTCCATTTTAAGAGTGAATTAAAATATTATTCCGAAACTGCAATACGCAAACACGCAATTGTTACATTAAGTGAATGCAACAGAAATAAATATATTACTACAAAAAACATTTGTCCCTCTACTAGTGATATTATGTTTGAATGAAAGATCCTTTTAAATGTTACGGTCTGAAAACATATTGCGAAATGTACTGGGTTAAAAAATCTAAATGGTTTATATTTATTAAACATTCACTGAAATGTTTAAGTTGACCTAAGCAATGCAGTCGATGAGCTAGCAAAAGAGAAAAGATTGAATTTTAATTTATAATTTTCTTATGAATTTTTGTTAGAAATTTAATTTTTCTTAAAAATAATTTTAAAAATTAATTTTTAACGAAATTAATTTTTTGAAATTAATTATTTTTAAAACAAAAATTAATTTCGTGCAGTAGTTTTTAGTTTTAATGTTTTCTTCTTTTAAGTATTTGAACCAAAATTAGAACAATGTTAAATTATTAATAAATAATTTAAATTGGAATTCCGACTTTTGATCCATTTCAGGGATCAAAAGTCGAAATTCACTAATCAAATATTGACAGCCAATATTCAATAGTCAAATTAAACTTTAAATAAGTATAATATGACTTATTGAGCTTTCTGAACGGTTAGTTTGTTTTGTATATTTCCTATTATTTATAGTTTTATGACTTACTGAGCTTTCTGAAACGGCTTTTTTTTGTTGTTGAGCCTCCCAAGAAAAATTTAGAATGCGCTCCTGGTGGTTACAAATGCACTCTAGTGTACTAGAAGGAAACAGACGTACGAGTTGTCTAATGGTTTACTTTGCAATCGTTGCTCGATCCAAATAAATTTTTTGGTGATTTAGAGAGCATGAGTAAACATGTAGCACTAACATTAAAACTATTTGATGCAAGTTACTCGAATTTCTTTTCAACAACATAAAAAAAGGGGGTAGAGTTATTTCTGAAAGTCATCTCGAAAGGCCCTAACTTTTTTCTGATTTAAACTGTTCCTGGGCATACTGTGTGGTATATATGTCCTTGAAGTGTGAAAAAAAAATATATCCTTGATGTGTGGGTGGCCTGATGGCCAATGGGCTCTGGCCTTTGGTACCACAGGCTTCAGGTCCGAATCCTGACTGTGGCATGGATATTTGTTAGTGATTCGGATTCCACGCTAAACTGCAAGTCCTGGTCTAATTAGATTAAAGTGTGCAGAGAAAGACCGTCGAGCGACAAACCAAACAAAACCAAACATCATGCTGTTGGACACATATCATGCGATCCTTCATACTTGGACCCTTCACTAAGGACGACCTGGTGGCTAATTGGTTAGCGCTCTGGCCTTTGGTAACTCAGGCTTCAGGTTCGAATCGTGGCAGTGGCCGGGATGTTTGTTAATGTTTCGGAATCCACGTTAAATTGTAGGTCCCGATCTAATTAGCCTAAAGTATGCATTAAATTACCGTACAGCGACAAACCAAATCTTGAGGTGTGGAAAAAAAATTGCAAACACTTGCTATGCACGACATTTATAACACAACTTTAAGAAAAAAATAATAATTAATGGGCGAGTAGCAGAAATAGGAATGATTCCTCATAGATTCATACTTTCTTAAACTATAAATTTTCGAAGTGTAAGGAAAAAAAGAAATAAAAGAAGATTGGACTAGAATTGGTTTATTTTTACTATCCAACATGGTTAAAAGTAATTATCCTTGAAACAGACTGTTATTTCTACATCCTATTTGCGCTGTTAGAAAAAAAAACAATTAGGGCAATAAAAACAAATTCTTACTTAAACATGATGAATTACCTCAAAAAGTTCTGTAATGGTTTAAAAAATAATTGAATAGGAAAACGTGCTCATTCTGGAGTCACGATAACCTGACGTCGCGGCGCAAAATGCGATGTTTCAGACTGAGAAACCTGCGTCTGGAGATACATGAAAACTTTGTTTGCTAATCATTTCTGAAAATAAATATTCGCGAAGCATGCGCATTTTCATGAAATGGGAATGACTATTAGAGGCAATTAGGGATGCGATCGTGATGCGGAGTTCTAATTTCTCCAGTCATTTGCCATATTTGCGTTCGAGAAATTGTTGTTACAATTTTTTTTTTGTGTGTGTGTGTTTTTAATAAAATGGTAAGAGGAATACTCGGTCGCAATTTCCTCAAAAATGCATGAAAAATTTATTTTTGTTTGATTTTTCCCGGTTTAAGTAATGGAACCGAAATGGAACCGTAATGGAATCAAAATGGAACCTACTCCTCCGCACCACTAGGTGAATTCGATATATTTCTAGAGAAAAATTAAAACATCCTAAATCAGAAAAATTAATAATTTGAAAGTTTTTTCACTTTATCTGCTTGTTATTTATTATCAAGGACATAGAAATCTGTTAGTGCTATATAATAAATAAATAATTTAGTATTAGATAACTTAGTTATCCACTTATATTTAATATCTATTTATTTATTATTTGTTGTCCAGCACTTAATCTTACTTGTTATAAACTAATAGCTATAAGCTATAAACTGTTATTATAGTTATAGTATTAACTGATATTTAAATCTTAATAAAATTTTAAGTTTAAATATTGCTAAGTTATTATTGCTAATTACTTGGTAACAATTTTTTTGGATATGCTTTAATCCTGATTTAAAAGTTGTAAATATCCTGATTCTTTACATAAAATTGCATTTATTTAAATAATGTAATTATGCATTATCTGGCGCTCGGTGCTTCAGATTTTGGGTTTGAGTCCCTCTGTGACACGGAAGTTTGTAGTGGGTCTGAATCCACTTTAATTCATAGCTCAATCTAATACGGCTGTAGAGCGTTAAGTGTAGGGCTTACAGCCCTACCACTTGAAAAGAAAACATCTCTCGTCTCGAAATCTTCCAATAGGAGGACGACCTTGGCCCACCATGGAGCTATTACGCTAATGATGATGTAGTTAATTTTGAATCGATTTCATAGTCTCTCAATGTATAAGTAATTTCAAAAAATAATATCTAAGGCCAAATCATTAAAAAACTAATAATAATAAAATCACAGAACTTATACAGGATAAATTAATTCGGTGACTTTCAACTCTTAAATATTAATTTTTTATTTGTGGACAAATTTAAGAGCATATTAATTATCATTAGGGTTTAATTTACTTACTGATTAATATCAAACTAACGTTCTAGAACTAACGTTTTAATCCTTTTTTTTATTTCTAGAGGAAATTTATAATTTTGCAAAAAAAAAATCTATATGACTTTATTCTTATCTGGTAGCTAAAAAAACTGCTTAAATTTTAAAAAATATGCTTTTAATAAGTACCAATTTTTTTTAAATATCTTCTTACTGAAAACTCGACTATTCCAACTACAAAAAATTTGTGATAAGATTATTAAGCCATAAACCTTTTTCACTCGTCAAAATAAATAAGAAAAAAGGTTAAAAAAGATGTCATATATCCAATATAGGAAATCAATATACCAAAAGTGCAAAGGCGTAAGTAAAATCCCAATTTTGGAAATCCAATATCGATGTCCTTGACTCGGAATATTTTCTCTTTCATTTATCCCGTTTATTGGATAATTTACCTGTAATGAATACATATATCATCGACAGCCACCTCAAAATTAAAATTGATTAGCTTCTATGCATATTAGAAGGAAATCTAAGGTCATTCCTATGTTATTTAAGGCGCATCTTTGCCCAAACTGAGATCGCGAACGGACTGACATTTAATCCCACGTTTTCTTATCAAGGTCGCAATCATGTTATACCTCATTTTTTTTTCATTTCACGCTTTATTTGGTTACAAATGCTTGAGAATTATCGCATCTCCGATAAGAAGGGAACATAAAAACGAATCAGCCCAGAGAAAAAAAATTCTTCATAAATTTAAGCCATAAACCCATTGATAAAATGTCAAACTGGGGTATATATCGTCATTGCTGTCCTGCTTCGACGATATTTATTATAAATATATAAAATTTTATAAAATATATTATTAGCAATAGCATAAAATGTTTTTTAGTTAATATTGTATAACGTTAAACTTAAATTTTGTAATTCGTATTTAAAAATACTGTAAACCAGTAATTTTCTTGCCCAAATTTTTTTACTTTTTATTTTAACGATTTAACAAATGGAATGGCTTCTATGTAATTCGTTGATTTTATTGAAATTTGGCATTTCATTTCTGAAATGCCAAATTTCCTAACTTTATTAAATAATAGTTAGTGTAGCCTTTACATTTTTTTTCGTTGGTTATAATTGCCTGAATATCATTTTATAAAGAATTAGAATTGTCAATTGATCTATATTGATTGATCTTAATTGATTTGTATTTTATATAATTCGGAATGATTAATGAAAGCGATTTTTATAATTGGATGCATGTAGTTCTTTAAATAATTTGTTAGGAAATTGTGGACAATAATTAGGTTTTTGAATTAGTTGTCAGTCGTATGCCATTTATAATGTATCCTACAGTTCAACCACTGGATTTATCTTCCAAGACAGAGGCGGATGAATGGTGTTAAGATCAGATAAAACTAAACTGCTCAAAATTAGTTGAATGCTATACAAATTCTTATCTTTTTTTTATGGGGTTAAGTTTTTTATTATACATTCAAAGAGTATTTTATCTCTATTTCATGACTACCATCACAGCATCTTGCTTAAATAGTATGGTTTCTTTCTTTAATTCTTTTAATTTTGTTGTTTGGAAATCACAATTCAAGATCAAATATTTGTAAAAAAATATAATATTAGTGTCGTATCATATTTATAAAACAATTTTTCTTAAAAACAAGCCTATCTACAAAATGGATTATCAATAAAACTAAAATGAATAAATATTTTTTCAGGGAGGCATAAAATATTTATTAACTATAGTTGCTTTCAGCACATTTATATTGGTTTGTTACAAATAATAAAACTGATTTCAATTTTGGGTGGGTTAAAATTGCTGTTTTTAAATCATTTGGAAAAATGAACTTAACAGGTGACTAATAAATTACAGTATGCAATCAAAACTAGAATAATCTGAATCGTGAAAACAATGAAAATTAGACCAAACTAGAATAAACAAACAAAACTAGACTTGACTGTAAATCAAAAATTAAACTAAAGAAATAAAACTAAAACTGGACTAAAGTAAATATCCAAATCAAAATCGGACTAAAGTAAATATCCAAATCAAAATCGGACTAAAGTAAATATAAAAACCAAAATTGGACTAAAGTAAATATAAAAACCAAAATTGGACTAAAGTAAATATAAAAACCAAAATTGGACTAAAGTAAATATAAAAAACCAAAATTGGACTAAAGTAAATATAAAAACCAAAATTGGACTAAAGTAAATATAAAAACCAAAATTGGACAAAGTAAATATAAAAACCAAAATTGGACAAAAGTAAATATAAAAACCAAAATTGGACAAAAGTAAATATAAAAACCAAAATTGGACTAAAAGTAAATATAAAAACCAAAATTGGACAAAAAGTAAATATAAAAACCAAAATTGGACTAAAGTAAATATAAAAACCAAAAATTGGACTAAAGTAAATATAAAAACCAAAATTGGACTAAAGTAAATATAAAAACCAAAATTGGACTAAAGTAAATATCCAAACCAAAATTGGACTAACAACCGACTGACTAAACAATCAAAAACTAAACTAGACTAAAGCAATCAATCAAAAACTAAACTAAACTAAACTAGACTAAAGCAAACAACCAAAAACTAAACTAGATTAAAGCAAACAACTAAAAAGTAAATATTAAAGCAAAAACCAAAAATAAACTAGATTAAAAGTAAACTAGATTAAAAAACAACCAAAATTGGACTAAACTAGATTAAATAAAAACCAAAAACTGGACTAGATTAAATAAAAAACCAAAAACTAAACTAGATTAAATAAAAAAACCAAAAACTAAACTAGATTAAATATAAAAACCAAAAACTAAACTAGATTAAAGCAAACAACCAAAAACTAAACTAGATTAAAGCAAACAACCAAAAACTAAACTAGATTAAAGCAAACAACCAAAAACTAAACTAGATTAAAGCAAACAACCAAAAACTAAACTAGATTAAAGCAAACAACCAAAAACTAAACTAGATTAAAGCAAACAACCAAAAACTAAACTAGATTAAAGCAAACAACCAAAAACTAAACTAGATTAAAGCAAACAACCAAAAACTAAACTAGATTAAAGCAAACAACCAAAAACTAAACTAGATTAATGCAAACAACCGAAAACTAAACTAGACTAAAGCAAACAACCAAAAACTAAACTAGATTAAAGCAAACAACCAAAAACTAAACTAGATTAATGCAAACAACCGAAAACTAAAACTAGACTAAAGCAAACAACCAAAAACTAAACTAGATTAATGCAAACAACCAAAAACTAAACTAGATTAATGCAAACAACCGAAAACTAAACTAAACTAGACTAAAGCAAACAATCAGAAACTCAACTAGACTGAAGCAAACAATCAGAAACTAAACTGGACTGAAGCAAACAATCAGAAACTAAACTAGATTAAAGCAAACAATCAGAAACTCAACTAGACTAAAGCAAATAACCAAAACCAGATTAAATGAGAGTATCACTAGTAAAACGGGGAACGGAGGTATAGAACATTATCTAGTAAAATATTAGAAATAAGAGGGATAATAAATATAAGAGGGATGCAAAAGTAAAATATCAGAAAATTGCTTATTTATTGATTCAAAATGACTGGAATTCTTGTCATTCATAGTTGCTGACAAGCAAAGTGGACAAACATGGAGGAACTAAACGGCACTTGACAGCGCGATCTCTAATTGTCAGATACCCACGTAGACGTAGTTGACGATCCGTCACGAGTGCCTTGGGCACACCCTTACAACTTAGTTACACCCACGATCGAATAGACAGAGGATTTTCTCCCTTCCTTACAACATCTCCTCGCAGTTAACGATCTCTGCTCAGACCTTCATTCGCTTGCTCCGATTACCCCTCTTCTGTTTATCTACGTTTTGAAAGCGGAAAAATAAACATCAGATGAGGATAAAAAGTGTCAAATGCAAAGAGCGTGGTTTTGTCTACGAAAGTCACCGATTATTTTTTATAGCTCCGGGAAACTTGAACTCGTTCTTGTTTTGTAATTAAAGTGTTTCAATTGAAGATTCTTTGAAAGAAGGTGTTTTTTGGTTTGTTGTTAAGGGTAAATACTCTACATTTTTAAATGGCTTTCGGCCATTATAATGTCCGTATAATTTATTTTAATTAATCAAACTATAAATTACAAAATAAGTATGTGCTATATTTATATGCAATAGTATTAATATGCACCCATTTTCTTTTTCGTGTGATGAGTCTGATTTTATGCATACGTTTGTAACGTTGATATCAGTGAGCGTTTCCAAAATGACATTTATCACAGGAGCACCTCGTTGGACCACCTTTATTTTGAATGCACGTTGCAATGGAATTCGTTATTGAGGTATACATGTTTCTTATCCTGCGATATCTCATTCTGACATGAATGTTATTATTCGATCAAAATTCTTTGACACCCAATTTGTCGAATAGGGTATTAGGTATTTGTGTATTATCACAGATTTTTATTCAGTGAAAAATTTAGTGATTAAATTGCTCAAGGAAGTGTGTGTCGATATTGAAGAAATTATATGTCTCCATTCCAGTATGGGATCCTTCAATATCTTCTTGGCCATTTGTGACTTTCATAATTTGTTGTATGTGTGTCCAAGCATTTATCCCGAAAGCTTTGCCATAAAAGTCAGGTAATTCATGTAGTTAAATGATATCTTGGGAATATATGGTGGACCATGATACTGTAGATCATTGCTAGAAGGGATCGAGTGCTGTTTGCAATGACATCAAACCAGGCGTGGGTAAAGTGCGCCGTTCTAAACAGTAGGTAACATTGAATCATTCCCTATGAGGCTTTCAAACACGTACAATTGAATAGTGATTCATCACTAAATATAGCTTCATAGGGAATGATTCAATGTTACCTACTGTTTTGAACGGCACACTAGAAATGGAAGCGACGGTAGAAGCATCAAGGATGACGCCTTTAGTGGACTCGGCGATAGCAAATAATTATCAGCCAAGTGGCTTGAAATGATATTTGCTGGCATGTCCCGTATAGATCGTGTCGCCTGCATGCAGTTGTCTAACAATGTCCCCCAAATTTGACCACAGCCGACTGCATCAATGTGAGCACTGAAGATCGATGAGTCTGACGATGATAATCTTTTATAGCAGTCTTTGAGTTTTATGAAACTCCGCAGACAAAACAAAGAAAATTAGAATGACTCTGACAGATTGAGCTACGTAGTTTATATCTCCAGCCTAACTTAGTTGGGCTTCGCGGTTGATGGTCAGGCTGTGGCATGGATGTTTCTTAGTGGTTCGGAATCCACGTTAAACTGTAGGTCCCTTTCTAATTAGCCAAAGTGTGCAAAAAATGGCCGTAAGGCGACAAACCAAACCTACCTAACTTAGCTCAATTAGCCAGTCGATTTTACGCACTTATTTTTTTATTAAGATCACTCTTGAGTGTATATATTACAGATGCACGTATTCATTGTACTATACTAATAAACAATCGTAAATTCATTATACCTTTATATCATAAATTTCTTGCATTCAATGACATTAAAAAATCACTCATCTATTCATTCGCCATTTTAAAAAGGCTTTAAATTAATGTGAGAAAAATAAAATAAGCTTTACTTCGATATTAAATTCTTCAAGAAAATATAACGCATATAATACAGTTAACATTTTTGAAATTTTAAAAATAATCCACTTTTAAATAGTTTAATGCGCTGCTATTTAAAAAAAAAAATCCAACTTTTTAACTTCCTTGGTCAGTATTTAAAGAAAAAGAGTTTTAGATCGCACATAAAATATACGAATTTAACGATTTTGGCCTCATACATAAAGATATGATCCAAATGTTGGCGTCGATTTGAAAAATTGACATGCGAAAATAAAAAACAATTTTCATTCGTAGCATTGAAAAATATTTTCTAATTTTTAGATCACTATGTTTCTACAATATATTGTTTAAGTATCACTTTCAAGGATTATATTTGTATTCGATTACAAGATAACAAGTTTACGAGTTGCTTTTTCAGCAATATTTCATTCCCAGCAACATTTCATGCAGCTGCCAACTGCACGTATAGTTTACTAAACAGCAATAAAACAAAATTGAAATTATTCCTTCAGTTAAAAAAAAGAAGTGGCTCGCACTTTCCCAACAGCATTCGATCAGCATTAGTTGCATGACTAACGCTAGATGGGCGTTATTGATATAAGTGTCGGACATTCGATTATTAGCCAAGACAAAACAAATCCATGGCCAGAACAAAAGGAAATCGGATCCTTGTTTCTGTAAGTTACACCACTTTGTTCATTCTGAATCAGACTTTTATTATTTCTTTGTTTTTGTTTTTATTCTGCAAATATTTATTCGTTGAATCATTAGAAACGATTTAAAAAAAATTATCGGGCAAAAGCTGGATTTTTCTGGCAGCGGTAATGCTTTGGCTTATTCGACTATAAAAATTATTCTGTGTTTTAAGTTCTTTTTGTAATTAAGAAATTGAAAATTTGTTGGTGAATATAATTTAATTTTTGTTGATAGCTGAAAACTGCCTGTGGATTCAATAAATTTTTTGTTATTTTTACTTGAAGTAAATGATGAAAATGTTCTTATAAACATATTATACTATGATCATATTTAAAGTGAAAAGAATTCTAAATAAAGTAATAAAGAAAATCATAAATTATGCTTCGAATTTAAATTATTAATTTAATATTAGTTGCCGGAGATGCTATTTTTATTTTTCTTATTTTATTTTATTTATTTTTGAAGTCAAACTATAATTATTTTGATTTGAAGCAAATATAGTTTTAACTAAAACTGTTTTAATGTATTAAGAATTTTATATTTATTTTATGTTATAATATAAAATAAATATAATAATAATATATTATATTTATTATATTTTTTTTAGAATTTTAAATTTTTTTTATTTGAGGTTGTATTTCGAACCGTCACTAACATTTCACAGCAACAATTATTCACTTTTTTACATTTTATACATATCTCAATTTATGAATTTATAATTAAAAACAAAATATATTAATTAAGATGAAATTTCCTTTGTCAAAATGAATCATCAAGAAATTTTTTTTTGCATCGATCCTGATGCAAGAATGCAATGATTCAAACGCTCATAAAATTGAAATTACGAATTTAAGTACTGCGACGTTTTCAAAAGTCTTAGCTTTCTTTAAATCTTTAAAAAAATTATTTTCAGGTCTCAGTATTTGAAAATAAAACATCTTTAAAATAAAGCTTACTTTCAATAAGCCAAAATGACAAAACGATGGAAAACAGATGGCAAAATGTTTCTCTTTTACACACCATGTAAAAAAATCCTTTATTACATCGCTAGTATTTCTTTAAACGTCGTATTAGATGTAGCGGTTGGAGCATGGTTTTTTTTATCAGCAAAATAAATAGATAAATATAAAAATACGTCATAAAGTTAAACTTTTATTTCACAAAATCAAATAAACCTTAAAGTGTGTAAAAAGAAATAAAATAAAAAATTGTTTACAATTCGGAGCCAAAGAAAGAAAAAACGTTTAGCAATGAAACTTGGCAACGTGAAATTTATGAAAGTAAAACAAAATAGTCAATGATTTAATAAACCATGTGTTCATCTCTCATTTCTTTTTTTCTGTTCTCGTTTTTATATTCAAGGTCGATGCTGAAACGACCATCTGATTCGGTTCAAAGTGTAAAGAAATAAAAACTGTCAAATATAATTTAATTTTTGAAAGGTTCATGAATAATATATGAAAAAGTAATGTAATTGAAACACTTTAAATTGTTAAGATTTGATATTTTTCTTTGGAGTGCAATGAAAAGAATTTTCCAAATAATGATAATTTGGTATAATAATAACGATACAATAATAATGATAATTTGGTATCCTTTTAACTCTCAATAAGAATGGAATTTTATAAGATTATTTATGTAATCATCCAAACTGTTTTCATTGTTTTACTCGTTTTAAAATTATTTTTAATACTAAATTACATCATAATGTTTTCAAAAATTGGTTCAATTCTTTATTGGGATAATGATTTTTAACAAAATTCATTAACATAAAATTAATTTGATGTATATGAAATTAAATATTAATGTCATTAATCTTTACCATTTGACTTTTTTATGCAGATATTAAATTTAATGTTTGATTACTCGTTCTATTTGAAAACAATTTAATGTAATTGAAACCCTTTAAATTGTTAAGATCAGTTATTTTTCTTGGAGTGGAATTAAAAGAATTTTTCAAACTTTGAAATATAATGTTGAATAGAAGTATTTTGTAAAAAAAATAATAATTTGGTATCATTTAACTCATTAATAATCTTAATATTACTCGTTTTATAATTATTTTTAATATTAAATTATACATAAAGAATTGAATAAATTTTTGTAGATATTATTTTGACATTTATTTGACTAAATTGCAATACGATTTAAAGATGTTAACCATAGTATTTTTTCAATGATTTTTTTAACAAAATCCATTAACATAAAACTAATTTGACATATATATGATTAAATAAAAGGCCATAAACTTTTACCATTTACTTTTTTTTTTGCAGATCTTAATTACTCACTTTATTTGAACACAATAAACGAAGTGCTAAACACAGATCAAAAAGTGCTAAATTTTTAAACAATTTCTTTAGCGTAAACTTTCAAAGTTAATCCAAAATAAATTTATTAACGTCATATAAATTATATTTGAGAACAAAAAAAGCAGTTGTGCCCTTTCTTGTCCATATTGAGATTAAAATAAATAATAGTTTATTAAGAATAAGACAAACTATGTTTATAATTCAGAACATCGAAAGAGATGATTAGTTAAATGCTTTTGTGGACTTATTTTTCTCTTATTAAATCTTATACTAATCAAATAAACGTATTCCAGATAATGGATGACGTTTTCTCTTGTCATTCACATTTTTTCCTCGACGTTTGCGAGGAACTCTATGTTTAGTGTTTGCATTTCCGCCACTCCGCGTTTAAGACGAACCAATTGCTTCAATTGCAATTGCTGTCATCCATTCCATCGAGCGATTTCAGCGTAACGGGAGACAAGAAACTCTTTTCATTGTGATAAAAGCGTGACTAACAAGCCGGGCTTTAATTCGATGATTAAGAACCTCGTTCCCTCGTGGTAATTGTGGCATGCGGGCAGGATGAGATAATTGGATATGTAAAAGAAACATCTGGGTTGAACTTCAAAATTGCTCTGCTCAGATCTCAATTTAGACAAAGAATTGTTGAAGGTTGTTGGCTATTGGAATGCGGTTTGGAAGATAGTTTTGGATTTGGAAGTTTGGTTAAATTTATTGAAGATGGTTGGATTTGGAAGTTTGGTTAAATTTATTGAAGATGGTTGGATTTGGAAGTTTGGTTAAATTTATTGAAGATGGTTGGATTTGGATTTTGAAGAAGATGGTTGGATTTGGAAGTTTGGTTTATTAAAGATTTGGATTTGGAAGTTTGGTTATATTTTGGAAGTTTGGTTAAATTTATTGAAGATGGTTGGTTTGGTTATTTGAAGATTTGTTTGGTTAAATGGTTATGTAAAGATTTGGAAGATAGTTTGGAAGTTTGTTAAATTTATTGAAGATTTGGTTAAATTTATTGAAGATTTGGATTTGGTTAAATTTATTAAAGTTTGAAACCTCGTTCCCTCGTGGTAATTGTGGCATGTGTGCAGGATGAGATAATTGGATATGTAAAAGAAACATCTGGGTTGAACTTCAAAATTGCTCTGCTCAGATCTCAATTTAGACAAAGAATTGTTGGCTATTGGAATGCAGTTTGGAAGATAGTTTTGGATTTGGAAGTTTTGGTTAAATTTATTGAAGATGGTTGGATTTGGAAGTTTTGGTTAAATTTATTGAAGATTTTGGTTTTGGTTAAATTTATTGAAGATGGTTGGATTTGGAAGTTTGGTTAAATTTATTGAAAGATGGTTGGATTTGGAAGTTTGGTTAAATTTATTGAAGATGGTTGGATTTGGAAGTTTTGGTTGGTTTGGAAAAATTTATTGAAGATGGTTGGATTTGGAAGTTTGCTTAAACCTCGTTCCCTCGTGGTAATTGTGGCATGTGTGCAGGATGAGATAATTGGATATGTAAAAGAAACATCTGGGTTGAACTTCAAAATTGCTCTGCTCAGATCTCAATTTCGACAAAGAATTGTTGGCTATTGGAATGCAGTTTGGAAGATAGTTTTGGATTTGGAAGTTTGGTTAAATTTATTGAAGATGGTTGAGTTTTGGTTAAATTTATTGAAGATGTTTGGATTTGGAAGTTTTGGTTAAATTTATTGAAGATTTGGATTTGGAAGTTTGGAAGAAGATTTTTTTGGTTTGGTTAAATTTATTGAAGATGGTGAAGATGAAGATGGTTGGATTTGGAAGTTTTTTGGTTAAATTTATTGAAGATGGTTGGATTTGGAAGTTTTGGTTAAATTTATTGAAGATGGTTGGATTTGGAAGTTTTGGTTAAATTTATTGAAGATGGTTTGGATTTGGAAGTTTTGGTTAAATTTATTGAAGATGGTTGGATTTGGAAGTTTGGTTAAATTTATTGAAGATGGTTGGATTTGGATGTTTGGTTAAATTTATTGAAGATGGTTGGATTTGGATGTTTGGTTAAATTTATTGATGAAGATGGGATTTGGATTGGTTAAATTTATTGAAGATGGTTGGATTTGGAAGTTTGGTTAAATTTGGTTGGATTTGGAAGATGGTTGGATTTGGAAGTTTGGTTAAATTTATTGAAGATGGTTGGATTTGGATGTTTGGTTAAATTTATTGAAGATGGTTGGAATTTTGGTTATTTATTGAAGATGGTTGGATTTGGAAGTTTTGGAAGATTAAATTTATTTTGAAGAAGATGGTGGTTTTGGAAGATGGTTGGATTTGGAAGTTTTGGTTAAATTTATTGAAGATGGTTTGGATTTTTGGAAGATGGTTGGATTTGGTTTGGTTAATTTATTGAAGATGGTTGGATTTGAAAGATGGTTGGATTTGGATGTTTGGTTAAATTTATTAAAGATGGTTGGATTTGGAAGTTTGGTTAAATTTATTGAAGATGGTTGGATTTGGAAGTTTGCTTAAACCTCGTTCCCTCGTGGTAATTGTGTCATGTGGGCAGGATGAGATAATTGGATATGTAAAAGAAACATCTGGGTTGAACTTCAAAATTGCTCTGCTCAGATCTCAATTTCGACAAAGAATTGTTGGCTATTGGAATGCAGTTTGGAAGATAGTTTTGGATTTGGAAGTTTTGGTTAAATTTATTGAAGATGGTTGGATTTGGAAGTTTTGGTTAAATTTATTGAAGATGGTTGGATTTGGAAGTTTGGTTAAATTTATTGAAGATGGTTGGATTTGGAAGTTTGGTGAATTTTCAGAAGAGAATTTGGTTTACCGAGATAATCAATATAGTTAATATTTAGTTTGCAATATTAATAATTTGCCAATTTTAAAGATAAATGCAGCCAACACTGCAAAATGGATTTGTTGGATGGAATGGATTTTAATGGATTTTTATAAAAAAAGTTATTCAATTTAGTAAAGATTCAATTAACGTTCAATAGAATACTGTTGAAAGGGTCACATGTTTAAAAGAGGGTTTTATTCACTGAAGATGTACATCCAGTGAATTCTGCCTAAATAGGCAAGAGCATGAATTTTTTTTTTTTAAATAAAAAGTAATCAAAGCAAATGTCGAATTATTTCGGTTGAACTTCAAATTACTGTGCTTAGATATCAATTTAGACAAAGAATTGTTGAAGATGGTTGGATTTGGAAGTTTAGTTAAATTTATTGAACATGATTGGATTTGGAACTTTTGTTAAATTTATTGAAGAGAGTTTGGTTTATTGAAATAATTAATGTTGTTACAATTTAATTTAAAATTTGGCAAATTGTTAATTTACAGTAAAAATAAATGCAGCGAACACCATAAAATGGATTAGTTGAAACGTATTTTAATGGATTTTTTAAAAAAAGAATTATTCAATATATATTTGAGATCCAATTGGCATTCAATCGAACACTGTTTGTTGAAATGATCACATATTTAAAAGAGAATTCTATTCAAAGACGTACATCCAGTGAATTCTGCCTAACTAATTAAATTTATAGGAAAATGAGAAAAATTAGAAAAACGCAAGACTATGGAAAAATTTTTTAAATAAAATGTAATCGAAGAAAATGTCGAATTATTTTGGGTTGAACTTCAAATTGCTGTGCTTAGATCTCAATTTAGACATAGAATTGTTGAAGGTTGTGGCTACTAGAATGTAGTTTAGAAGATAGTTAGATTTTTGAAGTTTTGGTTAAATGTATTGAACCCAGTAATATATTTATTGGAAGATAGCTAAATTTACTGAAAAGAAAAGTGTATTGAATTTTCAGAAGAGTTTGGTTTATTGAAATAATCAATATAGTAAAAATTTAGTTTAAAATTGGCAAATTATTTATATACCGTAAAGATAAATTCAGATTCATTCCCTTCTAAAGTAAAACTGCAAATTTTTAATATATGCCTTTTTATTTTGCAATAGAGCAAGCTATATATTTTTGTTAATTATTATTTTTTTCTTATTGTACCGAAAATCTTGGCCTTTTTTCGATTTACTTGCCTTTAAAATATTCATATGATGCAAATCAAAAATAGTTTGGATTTTTTTTTAAATGAGCTATAATAAAAAGTAAAAATGAAATATTAAATTTTTTATTTATCAATAATTCTTTGATGTATGCCGATTTAAAAAAAAATCTTTCGAAAACTTAAGTTTGCTGAGCACTGAATGTTTTCGCAATATACATGAAATTTCTTTATTGAGACATTATGTCCATACTAGAAAGCTCTATCTTACTCGAACGATATATTTTTCGTATTTGGCTTTCAACCTTTAAAATTTTATCGTACCTTAATGGTCTTTGTTGTACCTTCTTGCCCATTAACAGCCCATATTGCAACACTAACTAAATATCTTCTATGTTGCTTTATTGAAAGATTGTGGGCGTCAGTCTTCCCCTCATCATTTACAGATAAATTGTAGGAACAGAATAAAGTGTTATTTCTACAAAATGATCATTTTTTTAAGTGTAGAATTGACGAAAGACAACGGCAGAGGTGTTTTCAGCATGCTTGTCTATATTCAAGAGGTCAGTATTAGCAAAACAATGGAACAATCTGCTTCAGTTGTATGCTTCGAACACCATATCTTTGAAAAATTTTGAAATTTATAACCTTCATAAACTAGGATGATCCTGAGAGGTCTTCAAAGAGGTTGTGACCCTTTTTTTTTTGTTCCTTCGCTCTACATACGAAGAGGTACCATTCTGGTTGGGTAGTAATAATAATTTTTTTCTTTTCAACTTCAAAAATTCGTTTCGCAGCAGGATCTACCGTTTGTACAAGCAGTTTGATAGCCTCTAACGCGACGATAAGAAAAAAAAAGTTTTGGGTTTTTTTTACCTTGATTTTACGCATTGCCCCCCGCCAGAGTTCTGATTTGTATCACTTCTTGCCAATAAACAAAATGGAAGTAGCATGTGATACAAAAAAGTATGCAAACTTGGTATTAAATCATGCAGTCTCATTTTTTTTTCTTGGCCAAGCGCCGCCTTACCTCTGCTGTCAAATGATTATTTGCGCGATAGCGAAAATTTACTGCTCAAGGAAGAAGTCAAACTTCATACTTGCATAAGTTTCAATTCATATGCGGACATACGCATAAGAATGAATGCGTAATCACGAGTAAATTAATTTGATGGCGGTGCTAAATTTTTGGGTACTTATATACTTATGAAATCTCGTGTACCTCCTAACTTTCCTGGTGTGTATATCTTTCTGAAATCTTGAAGAATAAATCCAGTGCTATGCAATGTAATAAAATTATTGCATATAAAATGTAAATTAGAAACTTTTATTATGTAGGGCATGTTTGCTTTCAAATTAGATTATGTAATATGATAATTGATAATGATTCTTTGAATGCGAAATCATTAGTAAATGAATGCGTAATCATGAGTAAGTTAATTTGATAACAGTGCTAAATTTTTTGGGTGCTTATATACTTAGGAGGTACCCGAGATTTCATAACTTTCCTGGTGTGTATATCTTTTTGAATCTTGAAGAATAAATCCTGTGTTATGCAACGGTAATAAAAATATTGGATATAAAATGTAAATTAGAATCTTATGTTATATAGGGCATGTTTGCTTTCAAATTAGATTATGTAATATGATAATTGATAATGATTCTTTGAATGCGAAATCATTAGTAAATGAATGCGTAATCGCGGTGGATGATTAATGATGGCGGTGCTAAATCTGTTGGATGCTTATATACTTAGTTTCATAACTTTCCTGATGTTATACCTCTCTTAATCTTCAAGAATAAAAAAAAGTTAAAATTATTGCAATAAAATGTAAATTAGAAACTTTTATTATGTAGGGCATGTTTGCTTTCAAATTAAAATATGATAATTGATAATGATTCTTTGAATGCGAAATCATTAGTAAATGAATGCGTAATCGCGGTGGATGATTAATGATGGCGGTGCTAAATCTGTTGGATGCTTATATACTTAGGAGATACCCGAGATTTCATAACTTTCCTGATGTGTATACCTCTCTTAATCTTCAAGAATAAATCCAGTGTTATGAAAAGTTAATAAAATTATTGCATATAAAATGTAAATTAGAAACTTTTATTATATAGGGCATGTTTGCTTTCTAATTAGATTATGAAATATGATAATCGTTAATGATTCTTCGTTATTAAGGCTATATTAAATGATAATGAAAATGTCTGGCATGAAAATTTAAAAGCAAATTATTTGAGGCAATTCATTTAGCGATAATGGTTTATAATATAAAATATTAAGATAACATTAAAGAGATTGAGGGGTTAAATCAATAAGGACTAGTATGCCTAATTGTTGTTGTTTCTTATCCCACTGGTGGTAGTTATTATGGTAGAATCTAGACCAAGTCCAAGAAACCACGTAGTCCCATGGAAAGAGGGAAAGGGAACAGCTTTTGTTGTGTTGAACATCCGTAGGTAGAAGACTGACTTGGCTCCGTGGCGCTGACTTTTTTACGGGGTAGGATTGTCAGCCTTACGCCCAACACTCTACAGTTCTATTCGACCGAGATCTACGGTTTAAAGTGGATTCCGAACCACTACAAACATCCATGGCACCGCTGGGACTCAAACCCAAAACTTGTGACACCGAGCGCAAGAGCATTCTGACTGTTTCACTGATGTTTGTAGTGGTTCAGAATCCACTTTAAGCCGTAGGTCCGGCATAGTATGACTGTTGGACGTAGGGCTGGCAGCCCTACTCATTAAAAAGTGGGAGTCACGGAGCCAATTCAGACTTCTACCTAGGAGTGCTCCCTTATAACAGAAGCTGCCCCCTCTTTCTCTCCTTCCATGAGACCGTACGAGTTTTTCGACTTCGTAGACTGCAATAAGTATCTAGACCAAGGGAAATAAGAAACAACAACAAACCTGAGACTTTAATAAATATACGAAATAAAATTAGGATTCTTCAATAGATTTTGATTTTTTTCCCCCTCCTTTAACTATGTCCAAACAAAACAATCAAATTATTTATTGATCTTATTTACTTTAATCTTAATAATTGATAACTGTAATAATCAAAATATCTTGCAAATTATCGTTATGGAATGTTTAGTTCCTAAATATAAACAGTTAAAATAGTCATGTTAGTAATAAGCAAAATTTTAGAAAATTTTTATAATACGAAATTTTTTAGGGTATTTAATTATGCATTCAAACGTAGGTTATTAGGATATTAATTATTACTTTTAGTAATAAGTAATAATTAAACGTTAATAATTAATAAGTTAGTATCGTATTGTAAACGTTAGGTTATTTAATTACCCATTATTTTATATTTTTGATATTCGATGTTGTTACCCTGAATTAGGATCGATCACTGAACAAACAAATAGATAAAAAAGTCATCTATAAGAACAACAAAGTATGAGGGTAATTAGTAATTCATTTTAACATTTGGTATTAAGGTAGTAGTGTTGTTGTTGTTGCTTATCCCCTTAATTTAGAATCCTAAACCAAATCCAGTAGAGCATGCTGCATCAATAGATCGTAAACTGTCCTCCCCTCATTCAACAGTTGCCTCACAGAGGCACCAATACAATCGATGGGATAAGAGGGAGACGCGATGGCCGAACAATGACAAAGGGTATATGTCCTCTCGTCTCCATTGAAGGTAAACTCTTAATGTGGCCAGTCCTTAGTCTAGCTAAAGCCGTTTGAGCAGATCTAGGACAGGAGCTCTGCAAGGACATACCAGGATATTTAGTTTAAGGTAGTTATTTACCATTAGTAAGGATTATTTTTCTAATTGCTTCATTTCGTTGTTAATATTTATTTTTTAAAATTCATAAACGTAAAATTATACCAGTAGCTATTTTTATTTGAAATGAAAATATTTTCTAATTTTATTAAAAATATCGGTATCACTTTGATTGATTTTAATATTGTAAGTTTGTTCTCTCTATTAAAATTTAAAAAAAACCAGATATTTATGAAATAAAATTCAAATTTTTTCTCTGGGTTATCAATCTTAACTCTTTTAGAAGATTGGTTTTTAGCGAACATCAGTTTTTTTCATAGCGCTTGAAAAAAAAATTATAGGGATGATATTTTTTTATTAAATTTAATTTCCAAATGAACTCATCTATCATTTTTGTATCATTCCCGGAGTGAATTTAAAATTTTGCAGACTAGATTTTCATTTTAATAATGCAATGCACTCCATGTTTATTTGCTTTTCTTTTTGTGAATTAGTAAAGCAAATTTTAATCAAGCTAAAAACATCCATTTGATATTTTTGACATTGGTGCTTCTATCAAAGATATAAATTTTTTTTACAAAGATTTAAAAATTTTCCGACAAAAAAAAATATTTAAAAAAAAATTAACACCAGATTTTTTCCCAATTCTTGTGTTACCCTGATTAAGTTGTAACTAAATTATGCATTTTTTTTATGAATGAGGAATATACCTTTTTTAATGAATAGCTGATCATTTGTTTATAATTTTTAGCAATTAATAAAGTGGTCGTTTATTACTTTCCTTTTCTTTTTAAATAAAAAGAATAAAAAATAACTTTATAAATTAACATTAAATATATAATAACATTATAAATTGGCATTAAATATGAAATAGCTTTATAAATTAGCATTAAATACGAAATAGCATTATAAATTAATATAAATATAAAATAGCATTATAAATTAATATCAAATATGAAATGGTATTATAAATTAGCATTAAATATGAAATAACATTATAAATTAGCATTAAATATGAAATAACATTATAAATTAGCATTAAATATGAAATAACATTATAAATTAGCATTAAATATAAAATAGCATTATAAATTAGCATTAAATGTTAAATATGCTTATAAATTAGCATTACGTATAAAATAGTTTTATTAGATGAAAAAGTAACACTGAAAGAAGGAAATGAAAGTAAAAATAAAGAAATATTTAAAAAAAAAAAAAAAAATGTAAGACCACATAGTTTCTCATGGAAGGTTCAACAGTAGAATGTAATTAAGCTACTACATATAAATGTTTGTTTATATTTTATGTCTTTTACAGGAGATTGTTTAACTTCTTTTTTAGATGATTAATAATCTCTGTACGAATAAAAAAATATATATATAATTCATTTTATCTACAGTGTTATCGCTGCTTCTGAAATACGCCCCAAATTGTTTAATAGGTCATACAGAACTATATAATTCAATTACAAATGTAAAAAAAAATCCGACTCCTTTTAGTTTACGTCCCCATACATCAGTAAAAAAAACTATTTATCCACCAGTGTGGCCCGTAGGAAACTAAAAAAATAAAAATAATAATAATAAACCCTACTCTTGATCCTTATCAGCAACTCTTTTAAGAGTACCGACTGTTTCTACATTTGAACTGTCTACTTATTCCTGATGTGGATCCTACCATAAAAACTTCTTCTTCAGTAAGAATAACGACTGCGACGAACTCTACACTAAATAGTGGTATTATATTTTACAAGACGTGCTAGGACTGCTGAAACAGCAAGGCCTTCTTTTTTTTATAAACAAGAGTTGTCTCAATCCCGACTTGTCAAATCTGAATGAATGGATGAAGCTTTCTCTTTGCAAATGCCACGAGTTTTATCGTCAGCGGCTGCATAATAAAGTGACAAATTTATCTGTCCAGGGCAGGGGATAACTTTCGAATCTCAAAAAATTCTAGCATGTTCTAGGACGACTCTTCTTCGTTTGCTATCAAGATGTCCCCCTTTTTTCAGTTCCTTTATCATGCCCACGAGTGATATGCATAAGAATATAAAATGAGTTTAAAAGAGGATGTATGTGTGAGTGTGTATTGCATTTTGAGGGTGATAAATCCAAAGCTTTTCTTCTTTTAGAGGAAGATGGAAACTCGACGTAACTCATCCTTTGACCACTTTTCATCAAGCAGTGTTTAAATTTGTCTTTGTTGTCCTCAGAAAGTGATAAAAGTATTTCGTATTCGTAGAATAAATTGCTATTTGTCTAAGAAGGAATTACAGTAACTTGTTTCGTAAACTGACTGCAGGAATCTTTTGACTCTTATTGTTTCACTGGTCAACAACATCATGTTTTTAACGCCTACATTAGAATTGGATTCTCTCTGTTATCGTAGTATAGGTTGTGTGATTAGTCTGTAGAAAATCAGTTAATTGTTTTTATATTTTAAAAAAGATTGAATATTGATTTAGTTAAATATTGTTTATACGTAAATTTTTTTACATGTTAATTGTATTTCAATTTTACATGTATAAATTATGTTCTAACTTCGATTACTTGTTTAATTATTACGAATTTTATACAACCATTTTAAAAATAATATAAATGTTAATTGTTGAACATCATTGTACGAGATGTGTAATTGTTTTATAACTGTTAAATCAATTATAAATAGTTTATTTGAAAAATCTTATTAATTTCAGTATTGATAAATGGCATTGTTTCTTACATTCTTATAAAAAGCAATCGCCTATGTAATTTGATAAAATGAAGTATTTTGATTATAATTAAACAGCGAGTTCATATCATTTTTTAACTTAGTTTCCTTTTTCTTAAATCATTTTGTTAGTCTTAATTAGTTAATTGGGCTATAAAAATCCAGAATAGTAGAAATATACCATATGTTTTAATGGAATAAGAAAAATTTAAAGAAATAGGATAAATTATACTCAATATTGAGTAACTCAAGTGAATAATACAACATAATTTCATATTTTTCTCTTGAATGAAATACGTAAAGTCGATGGCGTATTTGGAAAACGCAAAATCAAAAAAGGAAAAAGGAAAAATAACTCTTGTTTTCACAAAATGTGCCTATTTTTATTACATATTTGTTTTATTTTTGACAACATAGTATTTTTTTTAACTAAAGTAAAAGATTTATAGATTATTCTCCTCTTATGTTGTATTAAAATACTAGAATTTCTGACAATCTAGAAATGACATTGACATTTTTTTTTAAATTACTAACTTTAAATTCTGGATCAAAAATGTCTAACGAAAACGTTACTGTTATTCATGTAATTAAAAATATTGGATATTATTGGCTATAAAAAAAGTTTTCGGTCTTCTTTGGCAATGAGATTTCAAGCATCTTGGTGAAGCCAAAATAGTTGAAGATGTCCAAGTCAATTTGCAAAAAAGTTGATATTTTCAAGACTTTTAAGTAGTAAATGACAAAAATAACCCTTATTGTCCTTTGAAATACCGCTAATCTTGACCATACATGGTTTACACTGCAGCATAGAATGTTTTGAAAAGCAAAGTTTTCTGAAGTATTGAAGAGATTCCGCATTCCAGGAATCTTCAATTTAGTTGAAATAGCATTATGTGCTTAAGTTCAATTTAGAGTAATGCTGTTAAATGGAGGTCGTTAACTTCTAAACTAAATAGATATAATTTCTAATAAATATTAATCTTAATAAGTAGAAATAATTAAATCATCAGAAAAAATTAAAAACAAAGGGAGAAATTAAAAACGAAGAGATTCCGCATTCCAGGAATCTTTAAATTTGATGATTGTGATTTAATTCTGATTATAGTAATGTAAAATGAAAGCCTTATCTTCTAAACCGGGGGTGGCCAACCTAATGCATCATAACTCCGCGGGCCGCATATCAAATTATATATCCCCATATTAGATTTAGACACACTATAAACCCTTTTTTGTAATGAAAAATTGAAACGCAATTATTTATTATTTGTGTTTTTACTATTATTCTTACACATAGATAATATAATAATAATGATACTAAACGCACATTGTAAAGAAATATATAACACTAAATGAAATATAAAAAATATATAAATATAAACAAAATTAAAACATTAAAAAATATTTATTTTACTAGTATATTTTGTTTCGCCGCTCTTTCACTTAGCTTTTGCAAATCGATCTCCATTTGTGTATTTGCACATTGTAATTAGTGTTGCATCCGTTATGTTTGGGCGTGTTTTCAGTTTGGTCAATTTCATTTTCGAAAAAAACAATTCGCAGATGTAAGTCGAAGGAAAAGTGCTAACAACTTTAACTGAGAGTCTGATTTGCTTTGCTATCAATAATCAACCGTGCTTATCTGGGGCTGGTCACTGCATCACTTAGGTCCCTTAGAGTGCTACCATTAGATATTCCAAGATGTCATATATTCGCAAGAATATTGTTTTAAAAACAAAGTAAATTTTTTCTCATTATTTCGAGAGTTATTTTTTGAATATATGCAGGCACATATAATGCATTTTTTTTTATAATTGGTTTTCACTAATTTGGGCGTTATAAAATATATTTTGTAACAAATATGATAAATCTCACGGACAGGAAAAATATTCAAAGCGGGCCGCGGGTTGGCCACCCCTGTTTTAAACTAAATCAATATAATATTTAATAAATATTGGTCTTAATAAGCAGAAAGAATTAAAAACAAATGGTATACAAAATTGAAATTTTCTGTTTTGCCTTTAAAATATGATGTTCTATACAGGCAAAATAATAATAAATAAAAAAAAATTATACTTCGTAATCGATTTTCGCACATTAAGTAGGTTTCGAAAATAAGCTGCATGTTCATTTTTTATAATGCAGTCATAAAACAAATTCTCGTAAAATGCAAATACTAGTTATGGCTTAACAACCTGATGGTATAATGTCGTCGTCTACTACAAACAAAAAGGATAAATCAGCACATTATAAACTTCTTCATGTTTATCGCTGATACTTGATAAACACGAATAAAGGTTTTATTTTTCGAATTCATAATTAAATAGAAGATAAAATCAGAAAGTTTTAACAGGGTGATAAATAAAGGAGGCGCTGATTTTTAGTAACTTTTTTTTATTACTTTATAACTTTCGGAATATCACACCAGCAAGATAATGAATGATAAAAAAATGATGAATGATTTCGAATATTCTTCTTAAAATTTTAATTATCTTTTTATTTGCATTAGAATTTTTTATAGTATTTACATAGTTATTTATTTTTGTTAAGTTTTTTAAATAAGAATATTGTGTGGATGTTTATAATTATATCAAAATTGAATGCAAATATTTTTAAATAACATTTTTTAAGATTTTTAATCTGATGATAAAAAATAAAAATATGATGATAAATGATGGTGTTTAAAGCTGTTTAAATATTTTCAGCATTAATTTTTAATTCTTATGTTTAATAATAATAGTAATAATTAAATAAAAAGATATATTATAAGATAAAAAATTAAATAGGTGCCAATGATTAAAAAAAAACTGTTTAATAAATTGAATGTTTAATTAAAATAAATATAAAAAAATATGAATTAATTTTAATATATTTTTAAAATTATTCTTATAATAACTATTAAAAAGACATGCATTTTAAATTTAATGCATCATAATAAGCACCAGCAAGCTAATTATGTTTTAGATGAATATATTTCTTCTTTTATGTTATGATCTCTAATTTAGCAAATGCTTTTTAATAGTTTCTTTATTTCAGTATTTCTTATTAATAGTTATTTAATTAAAATTTAATTTGTTAGGTTTCAATTTTTTGTGAACCCCTTGTAAAATTACTTTTAGAATATTTGAGAACTGAGCTTTTCATAGGAAATAATTTCTTCCCTGCTGCTATTATAGAAGTTAATATCTCAAATTAACAAATTTATAATCGGGATTTTTATTTGCATCATTTAATAAATAAGATGCTTTTGTTTATTTTGTGCTTTTGCAAAATAACAAACTCAGCTTTCTTTTAACAAGAAAAGAGAAAGTTCCTTTATAGATAAAAAAAAAATAAAAAATATATATATATATATATATATATATATACCTTTTTGAATCTTTTTTTGTTTCATAGATCAGTTATCAAATATTATGATCCCTTTTTATTAGCTAATTAAATGAACGTCCTATTTTGCTTCGTAGAATTGTTTTAAAGCATAAAATAAGTTCAGTACAATGCGATTAACAGAAAAATAGGACGCACTAATATTAAATCTCTCTTTTGAAACACATTAAATAATAACAAAATAACATTATAAAGTACAGGATACTTCAAATTTTATCATTAAAAAAGTAAAAAGTGTATACCAATAGAATTTCCAATGTTTGTTTTTCTGTCATTAAAGATAATATACTATTTATAATTTTTAACTACAAATACAGCTAATACTATTATAATAATTTGCATATATTAATATTAGAAATGTTTATTTTCAATGACTTCTATCCAAATTAAGATAGTGATTTATTTCTCAAGCTTCTGATCCAGTTAAGATTTTAAGGTTTAAAGAAATTGCCAAACAAATAGTAAAATAAATGAAATTATTCCTTTATATTTTACCATCCACTTTAAGCATTAAAATTTTCTACAAATGTTATCTTAAAAAAACCTATACATGTTCTAGAATTATTAAGGCGTTTTATAATATGAAAAAATTGGAAATGTTTCTGATACATTGGCAGTAATCTTAAACCATATGGTGGGCGCAATCATAGAGAAAGCATTTCCAATTGTGTAGTTGTATCCCAAAATGTATAGATATTGCCTGGGTAAGTTCAGCGCTTCATTTTTCTTTCTTTACCAGTGTTTTTTTTTTATTTATTTTATGCTTTTAAGATAAATAATCTTTTTGAAATAGAGAGTCTCTGGTTTGTTTGTGTGTGTATTTACTAGTAAGAAAATGTGAAAAGAGTTGTTTTTCCCATTCCATAAATATTAGACTATGAAATAAATATACTTTTTTTATTTGAATGTATTGTGGGTTTTCTTGAAAACATAAAAATATGTGGGAAATATATTTTATCATTGAACGAAATATTTTTATGTGAAATAAAACATTAGCGTTTGTTTAGTTTTTGTTTGTAGTTTGTTAGTTAGAACATTGTAGTTTTTTAGTTAGAATATGTTTAATTTTCAAATAAAAATGAAATGTTTTTATTTGAAAACTAAATTAAAAAAAATTTTCATGTTTATTAAAATATTTATTGTTTTAAAACAATGTAATCATTTTACTGCACTGTTAAGGATATTTGAATATTTCACCAAAACGTTTTGGATATTTCAAACTGCACAAACTGTAGAAAATTAAATATCCGTTTTTTAAACAAATTTCTCAAACAGACTAATTGATTTTGTTCTAAATCGGTCTTTGAAAAATGACTATGATTTGTTTGCATATTAAAATGAATAGTACACTATTCAGTAGGTAAAAAAAAACAATGTTATCTTTGAATGCAAAGAAATTTCATATGGAAATGCGTTTCAATCCAAAATGTAAATGAGGAAATTCTGACTGCCATTAAATAAAGAGTTGGAGCATCAAAACATTGCAAAGTGAAATCTGGAGGGTGTATGAAAAAAGATAAATTAAAATACTAGGCTGTAAGCTTTTAGCGAATTTTATTCTGTCTATCAAAAAGGACGGCGGGGTTTGTTGTTACAAAGCTTTTCACCAGCTTGAACAAGTTCGTCGAAGGTCATACGCATCGTAAACTTTTTGGTTTCGTATACGAAGCGAGGGCGCTTTGTGTTACATTGAAAGAAATAAAATGAGCCTGTGTGATATGTAAATTAGAACACTGTGTTACCTCGACGATATTCTACGCCCTGTTTTGTGGTACTTCTATCACGATACCCGGGGTTTACATTTCTATGTGATGACCTGCCAGGTACGACAATCATTTCTGCTGATTGTCTTTGTGCTTGCCAAACACTTCCTTGATCAGATCATCCACAAATAGATTGTACTTGAAGTCCGATATATAGGTAACTACCTTCATCACACCTAATTGAATCAGCTTTCAGTCTTAGTGAGTCAGAAGAAAATGGATCAAACACTCACCAATCTCACTTGTGGCACTTTCTATCACGTTACCCCGGGTTTACATTTTGTTGTTGCGGCCTGCCATGTACGACCATCATTTCTGCTAATTGTCTTTGTACCTGCTAAACACTTCTTTGTCAGATCGTTCACAAATAGACTGTACTTGAGGTCCGATGCGCAGGCGTCTACCTATGTGTGCACAAAATGACCGCAGAGCGACAAACCAAACCAAACATAATCGCGCTGTTGGATACAGATCATGCGATCCTTCGTACTAGGCCCCTGCACTTAGGGACGGTCTAATGGCCAATTGACTAGCGCTGTAGCTTTTTGTACCACAGACTTCAGGTTCGAATCCTGGCAATGGCATGGATGTTTTTAGTGGTTCGAAATTCATGTTGAACTGTTGGTCCTGGCCTAATTAGCCTAAGTGTGCAAAAAATGACCGTAGAGCGACAAAACCTATTCTCTATGTTTTAGCGGCTTGATAACCAATTAGCTAATTGATTAAGCTATTTAAGCTAATGAGAGTGGGTCTTATAGTTAATGTGCAAAAAATGAGCGTAGACAAAACCAAACCTCTATATTGTAAGCCATAAATGGTTAATGCCGTTTTGATTGATTGATATATGTAAACGTATCTTCTTAAGAAGCATCAATTCCTATGAAATTTTAATCGACTGATCCGATTTCATCCGATTTCATCTGATTTTGATCCTGTTCGTATAACCCGGATTGCTCGGTTATTTTTTCCCCCTCGTCTGAAGTCTCTTTCATTCGTATTAATTCATTCATTTTCAATAGATTTTTTTTTAAATAAACGAAAAAGAAATGAAAAGAAAAATAATATATGCCAAAACTAAATCTATTCATTCTTTTTTTTTTTTTTTTTTTTTTTTAACAAAAAGTTCAATAAACTTTTTATCTCTGCAGCTGAAAAACCAACATATGGATAAGATGGAATGATCTTTCTTTTATGTTTTATTTTTTTAATTCGAAAAGGATACTTTGTTGCAGCTGTGAATACTTCATCGAATATTTAAAAGGTTTATTATAAGAAATTCGACGTCAATAATTCATAATTCTTATTGAAGAGGTTTATTTTTTCTTTTCTTTTGCTTCTGCATGTTTAAATGCATTAAATCGCAAAAGGCTTTCATTAAATGAATGAATTTCTGGCATAAAATAATAATCAGGTTAATCTTTTTTTAAAACGCTTTCTTCACAAAATTTAATTTGCGAATATTTAAATTATGCGTTTTTGTACTTTATAGGTTCTGATTAATAAAAAGTGAAAATTTGGAACATGAAAGCGAAATTCTATTGAATTACTAGAAATAAAAAAAACATGGTGAATTTCAACATCAAAGCAAAATATTTTTTAATAGCTAAACATTTATTTCAAAGCCCTTTTTCCCTTAAATAATAAATAAATTGCATTATCTTTTATCTTTAACAAATTTTCTGGTAAAAAAAGAATCGCAATGTATGTAATTCATAAAATAAGAGATATAGAATATTTCGATTTTAATACCGACTTTTGAACAAAAAAATTTTATAGGTTATAATTTTATATATATATATATATATATATAATCATTTTTTAATATAACTGCAATTTCAGAAATGTTAACATGTTTAAACTGTATGTGACAAAAATAAATAATGCATTCACTTATTTAATCTTAAGTTAATTTTACTTTAACTAATTAATTTTAAATTTATTAATTTATTTCAATTAATTTTATTTACTTTATATATATTAATGACAGATTGACAATACTGTGTTTGTAGAGAGCTAGAGACTGGTCATACATTGCTATCAAAAGATGAGAAAAGAAAATATACGTACTCGTATATACATCTTTTTTGTATATTTTCTTTTTTTATTTGACTTTTCAGTGTTTGATTTTATCCTTTGATATGTATATACTGCTTCGTCGCTATAGCTTATGCAAGCTTCGGTTTTTGAATAAAATCGTTATCACTTCTATTTTTGAATCTTTTTAAAATTTGTTTTTCTTGAAAGCTAGTGCAAAGTTATGTATAGAGAATGCTATTATAACTTTATTATACAATTTCATTATGTTTCGGAAATTATGCTGTTTATTTTCTTACTAATTTTGTTTCAATTTTTCTGCAGATTTTGTGTCATTATATATTTAAATGTGTAACCGTGCTTCCTCCTACGTATTACAAGAGCAGTGCATAGGAGGAAGCACATTTGTAGTGCACCTGTACATTACAAATGTATAATATGAACTATGAAAGTGAATAAGAAATACTTTTTCACTTAATATAATTATTTTAATTATAATGAATATCAGGATTTTTTTATTTTCCGCAAGATGCAAATTTCACGTATTCATTGGAAATAAACGGATTTATTAATTTAATGTTTTATGGCCATAAGGCTCTAGTAAATTATCCTAATTATACAAAAACAAATTAGTCTCTAATTGGATTTTCTGTTGTATTATTCTACTGATAACCGCATGTAAATTAAACTGAATAAATATTGGAAATTTATTCCAAAGAATCTGATCGATCCGGGTGAGAACACCCTAGATGCCATCGATGGCGGGTGTTTGTTGCAATTTGTAATCTCGAAAATATGTGTGAAATTTAATAATCCAACTGGGTCTCTGAATCTGCTATCCAGCGATATCAAATTAGTGCAGTCCAAACTTTGCTCTGCATTTAAACTCTGTATTTATATTCTTCTGTACATGTGTTTGTCACTGAACTTCTAAACGGCTGAACTGATTTTGATGAAATTTTTTGTGTGTGTTTGAGTAGGTCCCTGGAGGGTTTAGATTCATAAATGGATCCTGTAGGTGGCGCTGCAATTGAGTTCTTCTATGTGTGTGTTTGTCACTGAACCCTTCCTAAACAGTATGGTCGATTTTTGATGAAATTTTTTGTGTGTGTATTTGACAAAACATGGAGAATATTATTATGCTATCCCCTTTGTTTAAGTCGCCACCTGATGCTGTTGCAGTATCGACTTCTACACCGTTCAAGCAATCGCTATGAAAATTGGTAATAATATGTATTCGAGTATGGGAAATAGGTTCGCGCTGTCCACTTTATAGTTGCTTGCCATCAGATGGTGCTGCAGAATTTCTTTTTATATACCATTCAAACGATATCAATGAAAATTAGTATGTACATATATTAGAACATGAAGAATATATTCGCGATAAGTAACTTTCTACAATGCAATTTTTTTTTTCAAGAAAACGTATTCCGGGTTCTGCTAGTATATATATATATATATATATGGATCCAGAAAATAAATGGATTTTTTTATTGTTATAATTTATTCATCACTTAATCCTGGTTCTTTTGGCATACCAAATGATTCTACCTGACGTAAGACGATGTGAGCCTCCTTTTTGTTAGATCTCTTTTTGTTAACCTTTCCAATCATTTGACCTATCTACAAAATTCCTTTTTGCAACATTTCATCTTGCATACCGTTCAAACGATATCCATGAAAATTAGTATGCGTATACATTGCAATATGGAGAATATATTCGCTGTATTTAATTTTCTACAAGGCATTTTTTTTTTTGGCAGGACAACGCACACCGTGTTCTTCTAGTCTATATATTATAACGGATCCAGAAAATAAACGGATTTTTATTTTTATAATTTATTCATCACTTAATACTGGTTCTTTTGGCATGCCAAATGAGTCTACCTGACATAAGACGATGCGAATTTCTTTTTGTTAGATCTCTTTTTGTTAACCTTTCCAATCATTTGACCTATCTACAAAATTCTAATAAAATATACATTTCACAAAAGGTCAAAACGATACACCAATCGTTTCCGTAACCAGAAAAAATATTTCCTAACTTTAATTTAGCTGTAAAGAAAAAAAAATCCTACGGGTCGAATGATTTCCGAAATGGCACCTAATTATTCAATTACTTCTCGCCTCCCACCGATTCTATTCCTCCGTGTTCGATCCTACAAGATAACACATTTTTTTCTTCTTCTTCTTCTTATTATTTTGTTAACCTTCCAGCCTTCTTCTTCCTCCTCCAAGACAGTTATCTCAAGTGATTTAGCGTCAATTCATCCACAGGAATCCTGGAACGGATTGTGTTGCCTCACTTGGCGTTTTTGCAGCGGGTAGAGTCGGGTTTCAGTGTAGCTGGACGGTTCGCAGTGACAGTTGGCAGTCAAAATAATGTATCGTCGTCCGATTTGGGTTATTTGCGTCCTGCCAGTCATGAATATTCAGCAAGACGAGGCGGAGGTCACTCGGTGTCCTCTTCCTTTCATGGGAAGTTCTTTTTCGAGTGTTACGGTCCAAAGAAAAACATCAAGGGTTGATGTGAACAAAATGTATACTTGATGTAGTTTTTTAAATTTTTAAAAGTGGATATCTATTTGGGTGTTATTGAAAATAAAGAATCGCTGTGTAAAAAAAAATATGCATATGATTAATAAAACGATAATATTATCTCTTCAGATAATAATTTTTTTATTTTTGAAGTAGTTTTGTGTAAAAATAATTTGGTTGATAAAATTGAAGATTTATGCATTGATAGATTTATGGTCAAGTTTTTATCCTGTTTTTATTTATTTTTATTGTAGAAATTCAATTTAGGCACTCGGATTGCACATTAAAATAGCAACTATAATCTTCGCTGTGTTTTCACTTCACTCTACATACTGTTATCATTAAAAAATAATCGTAAATTAAAAAAAAAAAAAAAAAACTATCGTGAGAAAAAAAGAATTAGCATGAGTAAAAAAAAAAACTATCGTGAGTAAAAAAAAAATTATCGTGAGTAAAAAAAACTATCGTAAATATATATATATATATAAATATCGAAAAGTAAAAGCTAGTGATAGTAAATAATCGGTAACATGCAGCTTATGACATTAAATTACATCTAGTGAAATGATTACAAAACAATATGAAATCGCTACATAATGATGGATACCAGAATTTTGATCAGAACCAAAATCAGTAAACTCGTGTTAGCCTTAGAATAATATAAGGCTTCTCAAAATACTCGTTTAATGTCGGAATTAAAAATTAATTTTTGCCCATGTTAACTCGTGCTGTTTCAAAGAGAGGGAAATATGATATATATGTATACTATATATAATACTCTAGTGATTAATATCTGCATAATTAAAGAGGAATATTCTATACACAGATTTTTTTACAGCTGTACTCAATAGAGATGTGTGCTAATTATAATTATTCAGTTATGTATTGTGAGAGTGAAATTTATTAAATAGCTGAGACAAACTGAATCGTTCAAAGATATCAGATATCACTTCAGAATTTAGCGCATATGTCTTAATTTTATTTAATAAAAATGAAAATTAGGTGTCGCATTCTTAAATTTAAGACGTCCAGCGGTGTTTACCCAAGCAAACAAAAGGAAATGATCTGCAAGCATGACGTTCAGTTACTGATATTTCATTGAACTCTTGACATTGCACACAAAAAAAATGGTTCAGAGGAAGGTGGCAGTAGAATTTTAATGGAGAAGCATCTTTCAGAAATGAATCTTATATTTTTCTCGGAGGCACGGATATCCTCAGATTTGATCTAGAAACCATGTGGCCATGTACAAAACTTTGCGATGGGAACGTCACACGGGCTATGTACTTGGAATTATAATGTGTGGTGGAATAACATGCATGGTAAGTGGACCCCACTAATCTTCTGTTAGAGGGTTACATTAACTGCTCACCGTTTTATTGATTTTATTATTAAATCTGCTATACGCCCATTTCTCGATGGTATCACCCTTTCTGATCAAGAAAACGTCTGGCAGTACGTTGCTTATGATATTTTACACAAACTACGTGATCTGAATATATTATCATAGTCACTTCAATTGATGCCAACTTGTCTGTCATAGAACCATCTGGTCTGTCATCGGTCATCAGCAACTGCTTGGGAACCAAGTGGTTTACGTGACCAAATGAATTCACTATGTAGAATATTTCCCGAGAAATCATTAGAGCATTAGCAATAAATTATGTCTAATTAAGCTCTTGTGCCAAGAAATAAGTTCTTGTGCAATAAATAAATTCTTGTGCCTAGTTCACAAAATATAAAATAAAAAACATTTTTTTTCAACATTTTTTTTTTTTTTTTTTGTTTCGTAAAATTTTTTTAAGAAAAAAATTCAGAAACTGATTTTAATCTATATTATTCGTTAGGCTTATATTTTTCTTATTTTGAATTCAATTGAAAGCTAAAGTAAATAACTGAAAATATAGAGTGTTCACACATTTTTGAAACTATCGAAATCTTATGTATGTTATCAAAATCTTATAATAAGATAGTTTAACAAAGGATTAATATATATTTTGATTTAGAAGATAAAATAACTTTTTAAGAAAAGCGTTAAAGTTTATTATTTTTCACTCCTCCTCCACAATCTTCCAGAGTCTATTCAATGTTTTGGGATGCTGCTTGTACAGAATTTGTTTTGAAAGCCCAAATGCACAGTAATTCATAGCAGACATGTCGGGGTACTTGGGTGGGATGCATTTAAATTATAATAGCTTCAATTTCGGTTTCATTTCTCTCTCTCTTTTTTTCAAAATATAGTGCAGTAAATTAAGAGGTATGATTGGTAGCCTTATCCTGATGAAACACAGTGAAAGTTGTTTAGGTAAAATGACGGAATATCTTCTTTGAAAATAGATGTTACAACTTATTTGTGATAGTAATTAGAGTTTAATTTTACATTTTTGTACTTTTATTATCTTAAATTTTCCTTTTTTAAGAGAATGCAATAATAATCTTAAAAGCTTTAGAAGAACTTGTATAGTTTTCTCTGTGCCAACATTTTAGGTTTTTTTTTTTCTCCTTTTTCGGTATTAATTCTTTTTTTATTGAAATCAAATATATTGAAACCTCATCGATTGTAACTACCATTTTTCACCAGCCAAATAATTTTCATACAAGAATTTGCTCATAGTCTTGGGATGAAAAACAACAGTTTTTTAAATTTTGTTTACGGTTTCTATAGAAATATATGAAAATTTAGAGGTAATCCCACACGTCCCCATAGAGAAATATATCTTTAAAACAAAAAAGCATTTTTATTTTAAGAAGCATTCGTACCTTTACTATCACGGTATTATTTTACCTCTTTTTCAGTCGAATTTTGGGCGTTGCTTTATATTTTTATTTATTATGCCATTTATCTTATGCTTTTTTTTTTTATTTTTTTATTATAAAAGTCTTTTATTTTAGGCGTTGAAAAATTAAAAAGTATCTTTCTGCAAATTTTCAAAAGTCTTTTTAATAATCGAATAAAAGTATCTTTCGTAAAATGCAAATATAAAAAAAAGTATCTTTCGTAAAAGCCCACGATAGTTTATTTTTCAGCAACCTATTAAAGCAAATAACAGCTTTTGAAATCACCAGCGTGTTTGTAATAGTTACGAACACGTATATCATACACAAAAAGCTTTTAAGCCTCTTGATTGTATTTGGAATATTTAGAAAAATTTTCAACTTTCTAATTCCATGAAGGATTGAGAATTTGTAAAAGACTATTTCATGAAGAATTATTATTTTCTTTATAGAAAATATTACTTGCATGTTTGGTACTTTATGTTAATATTGAATTGTTCACATTAATTTCATAATGTGTTTGACTAAATTTATAACTAATGCTTAAGAAAACATTAATTATGAAAATGCTATATAATTATATACATTAAATATACATTAATATGACTAAATTGAATATTTATCATTTGAATCATAGAATGTCCTAGAAATAAAATATTCAATGCTACCTTTCTGAATAATATTTTGTCTTTATGTTAATGATTTTTAAAAAATATTTGTACAAAACTATACTTGATTATTACTGGCTCTGAGTCAAACTTGTTGAAAATTTGAATTTCATGTTGTATGGATGAAATTAGAATGCAATTTTATTATCAAAAGACATCTAATTTAATACTCTTTTAAAAATCCATTGTAAAATGATTTATTTCTTAATTTACATTCATGGCAATTTACAATATATTAAATTACATTAAATTTTGTGTTATACCTACAAATAAATTTGTCGTTGAACAAATTATAATTTAATAAATGAATAGACAAAATCATAGCTAATTATATTTGTCATCACAATATGCAAAATTAATCTTTTGTGGTTTAAATTATTTCGTCATTAAAAAAAATCTCATTAAATCATCGTTAAATTATTTCATCGTTAAACTTTTAATATGCCATATACAATTCATTTGGAAAAAAAAAAACGTGTTTTTCACATTTATATATGCTATAAAAATAAAATGCATTTTAATAACATAATAGCAAATAAATATATTGTTATTTCCTTTTTCAGATCTGACTAAACAGTGGAAGTATGAAATATCTAATAATTCTAAGGTGGTTTTTCTGCTTACTGTTCTCCAGTCTAACCTGTGAGGTAAAAACAAATCTTCCTATGTTTGTTTTATTTTTAAAAATGGCTTTAACATTAAACCAATATTATTTATAAACTAGTTTATTTGCATTCAGCTATTTAAGTTATCTTTTCTTCAATGACAAAGTTTTATAATAATAGCCAAAAAATTATTTTTATGAAGTGCAAGTATTTTTGCGTTATGATTTGCACTTGTATGTATACTAAATCTAATTTTCTATTGTATTATTTTTGGATCGATATATTTTTTTTTAATTTTTAATCCAGTAAATGAAAAAAATTTTTTTTTCTATCATCATGAATAAAATGTAAGAAATTTAAAGATTACACTGAAACCTGTTTTGTGATATCTCTATTAACGGCGTAAAACAAAATTGCTTTAATGGCGATATATGTATTATGATTTTAAAACGAGTAATATGAAAAAAAAAATGTTTTATGGAAGTGATAAGTTCAAGTTCAACAAAACAAGTAATTTAAAAAAAAATTTTAAAGTCAATTCCTACTTTTTTCACTCTATTGCAAAAGTCCTTTATAAATAATTTTCATTCATTTTTTAACTTTATCTGGTGCCATCTATTGGTAGATGCATGCAACTTAAATCTAAAAAACCACTAAAATTAATGAATTAAATTTAATTACTGAATTAATATTTGAAAAAACTGTATTAACATCCAGTATCATCCGCTACAAGTTAAAAAATGTATTTGAACTTGAGTGGATGAATAAAAAGTATTTTATGAACGATTGAAAATTTGAACAAGATATATATATATATATATATATATCTTGTTCAAATTTTATAATTTTGTTCAAATTGTTCAAATCTTGTTCAATATATATATATATATAGGAGAGTGTAAGCTAATGGAATTAATTGAATAAAGACAGATATGTAAAAGCAGGTAGGTAGATTTGCCCATATTATATATTGATAGATAGGTAAAGTAGACTGTGTCAATTGTCTAGAAGGCCAAAATCTGTTGTCTGGTAATGGATATAATTTTTAAGTTGGAAGGACAAGAAGCTTCAGGCTAGATATAATTCGAAAATATTTATTATAGTGTGCAGGTTGGGCAGCCAAATTGTAAGTGGGTGGGGCTGGGTTGAAATACTTGAGGCACAGGTTGGAGAACTCGCTGCTTTATTGACACACGACAAACATCGCTCACATGTAATTGAAGACTTACAAGATTTAACACATTTAAAGACATGCGATTGTAAATTTATTGAAGATTTCCACTTCTAAGCCGAAAACGTGATAGTTAAGTATGCGCAGGGTGTGCTAAATATACTTCCTCTCCGGGTGAGAGTCTGTAGGCCAACCAGTACGCAGGGCTGATATATTTCCTCTCGGGGATGAGAGATTGTAAACTAAATGTTTCTCAACTGGAGTGCAAGTTGCACCGTACTTCCTCTCAGGTGTGCTGAATGATTCGTTTTAACTTTAATTTGTTGAAAAAATTATTCGTTTTAACGTTTATTTGTTGAAAAAATGATTCGTTTTAACGTTAATTTGTTGAAAAAAATTATTCGTTTTAACGTTAATTTGTTGAAAAAAATTATTCGTTTTTTTAACGTTAATTTGTTGAAAAAATTAACGTTAATTTGTTGAAAAAATGATTCGTTTAAACGTTTTTGTTGAAAAAATCGTTTTAACGTTTTTGTTGAAAAAAAATTAACTCATTTTAAAGTTAATTTGTTGAAAAAAAAAATTACTCATTTTATCGTTAATTTATTGAAAAAAATTACTCATTTTATCGTTAATTTATTGAAAAATTAATCATTTTATCGTTAATTTGTTGAAAAAATGATTAATTTGTTGCAAAAATTATTCATTTATCGTTAATTTGTTGAAAAAAAATTATTCATTTTATCGTTAATTTGTTGAAAAAAATTATTCATTTTATCGTTAATTTATTGAAAAATTATTCATTTTATCGTTAATTTGTTGCAAAAAATTATTCATTTTATCGTTAATTTGTTGAAAAAAATTACTCATTTTATCGTTAATTTGTTGAAAAAAATTATTCATTTTATCGTTAATTTGTTGAAAAAAATTATTCATTATTCATTTTATCGTTAATTTGTTGAAAAAATTATTCATTTTATCGTTAATTTGTTGCAAAAAATTATTCGTTAATTTGTTGAAAAAATTATTCGTTTTTAACGTTAATTTGTTGAAAAAAATGATTCGTTTTAACGTTATTCATTTTTGTTGAAAAAAATTATCGTTAATTTGTTGAAAAAAATTATTCATTTAAATTTGTTGAAAGCTTTTGGATTAGTTTTACTTCGTACTATTTATTTTTTATCAATGGAATTTCTGTTAAATTTGTTTCAATATAGTAACTCTCGTTCCCTATGGTTTGTATAACTGCCAAATAATCTGCAACGTAAATACTGTTTTAACATTTCTATCGCATCAAAAATCTACATCTCTTAGAGGTCATTTGCTCCAATAAAAGTCAAAAATTCATTGCCATAAAAGCTTAAGTTACTGTCTCCAAAAACGATCTCTTAATTAGAGATACTGTTCAGAATTTCAGCGTCGGCTTATCGCTTGAAATCATCTAAAAGTGTCTGCGGATTTAATAAAGCGAGAAATGATACAGTTGCTTCGAAATAAATATTGTAACAGTTTTTATCAATGGATTTTATCAAAAGCAATTATAAATGAATGAGTTTTTTTATGTGTTTTTTATATCCGTACGATACGTTATAATTTTTTTTTTTTTAACGTTGGGATTTTATCGCATATTGTTCCAGAGAATCAAACTGCTAGTCATTTTATACCCGGAAAATGAAATGATTCGTTATTATTTCATTGAATTCAGCGTGCTTATAAAATGGCGAGATAAAGTTTCCGGGTCGTTGATATACGCTAGACATTCATTATCTATTCAGTCAAAAAGAAAGTCACAAATTGTTAGTTGGGTTTAGATATAACAAAATTTGGCAAGGGATTATTTTTAAGAATATTTTTAATGTACATTTTAGGCTGTTTCTATTGTTTCTTTCCTTCTACTAAAAAGAAAAATGTAACCATAATTTCAGTTAAAAAATTTCTATACTAAAAATGAATACATAATAAGGATAATTGGAAAAGGCTTTATTATTTTTTATTCTTATTCTGAGATTATAATCATCAAAAAAAAAAAAAAAAAAAAAAAAAATTCATCAATGGCACTAACATTTTTTTCTACATTCCTTTTCAATCAAACCCCCTCTCAAAAAAATATTGTAGAACAATACTGAATATCTAGAATAAACAGTTGCTCTTTCATATGGGTTGCTATAATATGACAATTATAAATAAGTTCATAATATTCAAAATGATGATGATGAAATGATTCGTTATTATTTCATTGAATCCACTTCCGGGTCATTTATATACGGTAGATTCATTAACTATTTAGTCAAAAAAAGTTCGCAAATTGTAGTTAGATTTAGATGTAACAAAATTTGGCTAGGGATTATTTTTACGAATATATTTTAATGTATGATTTGAGTTGTTTCCATTGTTTCTTCCTTCTAACAAAAAGTAAAAAAAGTCATTATAATTTCAGTTAAAAAAATTACATACATTTTTTAGGATAATTAAAAAAACAAATAATAAATCCTTTTTTATTATTTTGAAATTATAATCGTCAAAAAAAAAAAATATTCAATGAACACTAAAAATTTTTTTTACATTCCTTTGTATCCAAACCCTATCTCAAAAAAACATTGTTGAACAATACTGAATATCTAGAATAAATAAATGCTGTTTTCTATCACAGAAATGTATCGCAGTATTTACAATAGTTAAGAATCAATTTTGATAGTATATGATACATACTGCATTAAAACTTTTTTCAATTTTTAATGTGTAATATGACAATTACTAATAAGTTCATATTATTCAACATGATGATGAATGAATATATATATATATATTATACAGTAGATTCATTATCTATTCAATCAGAAAAGGTCACAAATTGTAGTTGGGTTTAGATGTAACAAAATTTGGATAGGGATTATTTTTACGAATATTTTTAATGTACGTTTTAGGTTGTTTCCATTGTTCCTTTCTTCTACTAAAAAGAAAGAATAATTTCAGTAAAAAATAATTTATATACATTTTAATGATAAATAAACAAATAATAAATCCTTTTCCATTCTTATTCCGAGATTATAACCATCAAAAAAATTCAACAACGACACAATTGTTTTTCCTACATTCCTCCTTGCCAAATCCCATCTCAAAAATATTGATGCAAAAGATTTCCATTACAATTTCTTCCGTTTTTCAATTGATACATACAACTTCAATATGCATCAATTCAATATCGGAAAATAATTATAATTTATATTTGAGATATTTTTAACACATATTCTTATTAATTAAACTAAAATTACCATATTTAACAATTTGATGTTTTGGCATAGAATTAATGAAAATCGAGGATTTAAATAAGTTACCAAATATGCTGAATATCATTAGTTCTTGAATTAAATATCCCATGAAAGAACTAAACTTTGGGTTTGCTCATCTGCTTTTGTTCAAACCGGGTATTCACTTTTTGTCGTGAATGATATTTTAAAAAAAGACTTTATCATGCGTAAACATCATATTGTTCAGATATGAAATTTTTAATGTCCTTCAAAAAGTGCAAATGAATAGTAAGAACTTGCATTTATAACATTAATTACTGTCTTCTCGAATTATTGAGGTATAAAACAAGGCTTGTGGAAAAAAATTAATTATATTGAGCCTCATACATTTTATCTCATTTTAAATGTTAGTTTTTTTAAGTTGAGACAATGTAAAATGCCGTAACTGTTTCTTCTTTCAAATATTGTCGTATTGCATACTCTTGTTATTTATAGTTAGAAACAACTACTTACTTTTGAATCTGAGTTTTCAAATTTAGTTCAGCTATTTAACGTCTGAATTTGAAAATAAAATTTTAATTCATTCCTGATGTGTTAGTGAATTTTTTCAATAGGTATGTTGTGAAAAATTAATTATAAAAGTAAATGTATAAAATGCGGAAAAAGTCTGAAAGTTTTGGTAAAAAAAAAACTAAAAATTATATTAAAAAATAAATAAACTCCGTAAAATATAGTTAAACTTCCAAAATAAGTCTGAAAAAGATAAGATTTCGCATAATTAAGTGGAAAAAATGGAGATTAGGGAGAAATAAAAAACAAGATACGCTAACAGCTGCATTTCATTAAAGAAATGATTATAAAGTGGAAGGAAATTCATGCATTTTTTAGTATAAAATATCGATCAATACGCTATTTTTCTTCTATAACATGTGCTGAAGGATTATATATTTTAGTTAATTAGTCGGCACAATCAGACTCTCAAGATACGGCTATTCTTCAAAAAATTAAAATGTTGCACTGAAATTCAATTACAAATTATAACAATAGATCTAATAAAATACTACACCTTGAGATTAAAATGTGAAGTTGTTTTACTGTATTCTTACAAAACATCGTTGTTATTTAAAAATTTATTATTTATTTTTAAGTTGGAATTTGTAAGCGGAATAAATTTAATATTATTTTGACATAAATATGCAACAAAGTTCTGATCCTTGTTAACTTTCACACTTTAGCTTTTCTTAATTTTCATTGTATGATACTAATATCGAAGATCCAATGAAGGATGATATTGAACAGTATGTGGTTTAGAAATTTGTTTTCGCATACAAAAAAATTTAACTGAAATATATCTAAATTATATGAATCTGAAATATATCTAAATTATATCTAAATTATATGAATCTGAAATATATCTAAATTATATGAATCTGAAATATATCTAAATTATATCTAAATTATATGAATCTGAAATATATCTAAATTATGTGAATCTGAAATATATCTAAATTATGTGAATCTGAAATATATCTAAATTATGTGAATCTGAAATATATCTAAATTATGTGAATCTGAAATATATCTAAATTATGTGAATCTGAAATATATCTAAATTATGTGAATCTGAAATATATCTAAATTATATGAATCTGAAATATATCTAAATTATATGAATCTGAAATATATCTAAATTATATAAATCTGAAATATATCTAAATTATGTGAATCTGAAATATATCTAAATTATGTGAATCTGAAATATATCTAAATTATGTGAATCTGAAATATATCTAAATTATGTGAATCTGAAATATATCTAAATTATGTGAATCTGAAATATATCTAAATTATGTGAATCTGAAATATATCTAAATTATGTGAATCTGAAATATATCTAAATTATGTGAATCTGAAATATCTAAATTATAATCTAAATATATCTAAATTATGTGAATCTGAAATATATCTAAATTATGTGAATCTGAAATATATCTAAATTATATGAATCTGAAATATATCTAAATTATATGAATCTGAAATATATCTAAATTATATGAATCTAAATTAAACAGAACGGCGTCGAATAGAAACAAATTCTTGCCAGCTTTTTTTTGAGAGAGAAGAATTCACATGGTGAACATAGATATTTTTTTATAACAGAAAGAAATTTTAGATGTATTAAATTACAGTCTACTTTATATAACGCGCAACACTGATTTTATTTTCTTTGCTTGTGAAAATTGAAGTCAAAAGTGAAGAGTTGTGATGCTTTGTCTATCGATAACATCTGCTCCTCCAGATGTTTTTCAAAAAAAAATAAGAGTGACGTTTTATATCTCTATACTGACGTGTTTCTTTAAACCTATCTTTGTTAAAACTTGTTAGAATATCAAATAAAAGGTGTTTAAATGGAAACTATACAGCTGAATGTATCAAATTGGACTGTTCCCCATAAAATATGTATGTTTAACAATAGTAATCCTTGTTAAGTCACCATTTTTATGATGTAGCATAAGAGTGTCGGTTTAACGAAGGTTGTGTGATATTTAATAACTTCTTAGGAAAAAAATCAAGTTAAAGGTAGAAAGAGAGAGAACATTTTAAAATTGGTAGGATTAAAATAAAAGTTTGTATACATCTTATTTAGATATAAAGTATCCGTTTCAGAAAAAAAATTATTTTCCAACAAAATGTCTTTTAAAAAATTAAATTTGTCCGAATTTTTCCATAGTTTTAAACTTTTTACTGCTTTTACAAACTCTAATATTTTTAATAGAAATTATTCTCTCATTATTGAAAGTTCTTGATAACTTTTTTTTGCATGGAAATCGATAGACTATTTTATAAATTATTTTTTGCTTGTAAACTGGGAAAAAACAACAAAAAGAAATAACTAAAGCTGGTTATATAATTATTTAATTTTTTTTTTATTAATACAAAATTTTTTTTTTTATTAATACAAATTTTTATTAAACATGTTTAAAAAAAAGAGTAATAAAAAATTTAAATATCTTTAGAATTTACAAACAATAACCAATTTCTTCCATGAAAAATAAAAAGTTGAGAAAATGCGAATTTTAAATAATATAAACTAAAGCAAAAAAAAAGTAACATGCATTTTTTTTTATTAAGTACGTTACTATTCAAATTAAAACAAAATATATGAAGGCACCCCCCCCCCCCCAAAAAATAATAATAATAATTTAAAAAAAAAAAAGGCAAAAATTCTAAATGCAATCTGATTATTCTTAGGATGTATAATCCCCTTAAATGTATAAATGATTTTTAAAAAATCTGAATACTCATTCAAAATAAGGAATGATTGGAGTAGGAAATTGATAAAAAAAGAAATTAATACATTTAATAAGAAAATAACAAATTTTAATAAGTAAATAAGTAATTAATATATTTAGCGATAAATAATTTATTTTATATTTTTAAATTTATTACTGAATTGCATTAACCAAGTGTCATGGACGAACAGCTTATGTGTCATTTACTTAGGTTTTAATTGCATTTCTTTTATATCATTATAATTATGGAGTCATAATAGTAATATTTAATCTAAAGATATGGCGCCAAAGCTGTAACAAAAATTACAGCAATTTAATTTAGCATTTCTTCCAAAACATTAATTAAGTTGAATCTTAAAAATAATGTGTTGAGAGTATAGAAAATTGTTGGATTATTAATTTGTTTAACACCTACTATTTTGTTTGGTATATTTAAATAAATTTAATTTTCTTTTTATTCGTTTATAATACAAATATTGTCGTATTATACTTTTAAAAAACTTATTGGCACTATTTTAATGCATACAGCATACCAGGAAAAAAAGGTCTTACTTAAAAGATGTGTGGTTGAGGTAAATATATTTCTTAATTTTTTCAAAAACATTTCCCATTGTTCCAGGTTAAAACACTGAATATTTATTGATTGTTTAACATAAATTATGTTTTTTATAACAAAACACCCACAAAAAAGACGACTTTATGTAGTTTCACTTCTCGCTTGCTTACATACAAGTCGAGTATACCTACATTTCCCCTTATTTACACAACATCTAATAAAAGATTCCCTCTGAAATTTACAACGCACTTAAACCGTTTCTTATGCCCATGGCCATGTTGAACAGCAAAAGCACCGCTGTGACGCAAATTACGTTTTGATAATTCCTCCGGTGTTTTACGTATAAGTTGGTGAATAATTCATTGGGATGGCCTTCCCCTTTTTAAGCAAATGTCCTGCTGACGTGACACTTCTCATTTTCCCAGACTTGATCCATCAATAATTCAGACATCATGATGGACTGCCTTAGTTATAGGAAGGTAAGTTCCAGGTACTGTAACAGAGAAAAGATCTGTGCGTGGTTGTGTTAATCGTCCGAGGTATCACTCCGTAACAAGCTTTTTATACCTTTTGCAGATTATCCACCTGAATGAATAATCTTGTTACAATAATGGTTTTTTGGTGGAGCCCGTTATTTTTTTCTATTTTTTACTTGGTTCTTTGGAAACGGTAATTCTTGGTAATTTAGAAATTTCAGGAAATGAGATAACATCTGACAATGACTCATAATTAGCAATAATGATTTTATTAAGTATTGAGTGTTAAACGGTGCCAAGAACTGTCTTTTCATTAATGCACATTATTAAGGGGCGGTTGGGAAGCATCAATAATTCATGACAAAATTGTATTCCGGGTTTTCCAATGCGTTAATTTGTAATAGATAAAGTTATCCATAGCAAAATGGAAAAACACGTGAAACATATTTTGGGTTTGATTGTTGTAAAATATAGGGTAAATAGTAATAATATATAATTAAATTTACACTGTAAAAATTATCTCAAGTACTAAAATAGTTGAATAGAATAAAAATAAATTTGTATCTGTTAGACTGTTAAATATCATATAACTTCATCTTCACTTCCATTAAAATCATTGCTTCAAATCCTCTGTGGCATTTTTTTTTTTTTTTTTTTTGAATTGTTGATTAAAATTCTCTATTATTCTACTTGATTTCTTATTGAAAAATTATTCAATTATCAAATAATTATCAATAGTGGTAGAAATATTCTTTTCTTTTTTTCAGTTCTTAATAAAATATGTTCATATATACATATAGAATGTAAATGTATTACTTATTCATTACTTACTGTTTTTTGGGGAGTTGAATTGTTTTATGGAAGATTTCCGTATAACTTCCTGTAACATGTATAATGCAGTCAAAATTGTGCTATTTTTTTTCAATATAACATGAATCAATAATAATTACGTTCATTTGCACATAATTTGTGTTTAACTGACAGCATATATTTATATACCTTTTGAAATACTGTCCTATTTAACAAAACGTGGAATATAAAAGCTGACAGAGCATTAACTTTACTAAAATTTAAATTATTTGCATTGTATAAGATTTTTTAAAGAGTGAAGATAAGATTTTTAATTGGTGAAGCATGTCACGCATTATTCACATTATACGAAAGTTTACTGTATTTAACTGTACTGTATGTCATCTTAGTTTCCAGAAAGGGCAAATAGATTTTTTTTTTTTTTTTTTTTTTTTTTTTACCTTTAAAAAGAATGTAATTTTATTCGATTTCATTTAAATAAATACATTCTATTTATTAAAAATATTTTTAATGAAAGTTAGGTATTACATTTATCAGTTTGATTTGTACTACTATTTTATATTTATTTGAAATAAAAAAATAAAAAATAAAAAAACCTTTTACAAATGCATGAAAAAGGAAGGAATTAAGCAATATGCATTAAACCTTTTTCCACGGATGGAATATGCATTAAACCTTTTACAATACATGCAAGGAATTACATGTACAAAAGACATATCCACTTGAAAGCAAACAGCTGTATCTCATTTACTAAAGAAAACTGATAACATTGCGTGGCAAAGTAATAATATTTTTCTCAACAAATATATAAACAAACAGCAATGGTTTTTTTTTTTATGTCTTGTATAAAAATTAAAAAGAATTTTCATGGAGGGAGGATACATTGAGTTACTTTGGGTGTTACTTTGAGTTTATTTTGGGTGTTTCAATCTCTTAAAAATGGTTTATTTTCTAAACTACCAATTTTTGTCAAGTTCCTTTTGGCTCCTTTTTCTAAAAACATTTCTTTAAACGCTATAAAATTTCGTAAACTTAACATTCTTTGGTGAAAAATACATAATTTCTACTTTTTCTGGAAGATTTCCAGTCTGTCTACTTGAGGGAAAGTAGAAAAGAGGTATCCAAATTATTTATAGATGCATCAGGATTTGGCCATCCATCTTTTTCTCCAACAACCACCGCCCGCGATCTACACATACGCAGATGTCAATGGATGCTCGAGACCCGGATGACTTAAACCTCATTGAGAGAAATGGTCGCTATTTTGGGTGATGACCCTCTCAGAATCGTCTGCTTTACATAAAAGAAGGGACATGGAACTCTCCGAAGTGCCTGCTGCCAAGGGAGGAAGAGAACACTCGAACCGTTTGACATTAACACTTCAACAGCACTCAGCCTTCACAACTATTTAGTGGTCTTTTGAAAGGGGTGGATCTTATTTTGGGAGTCGTCTGTCTATATGACCCTGGGGAGAATCGTTAACTGATCGTTTCGGATCTGTTTTTTCCGCTCCTAAAGTGATATTATTTTAAACAACGAAGGATTCGGTTTGTTTGTTTTGCTTTATAAGCAAATACATCGCGAATTCCACTACTTACTGTGAAATCGGTGTTTTTTTTTTTTTTAAATATGCCTTATATATACAAAAAATATATATATATATATATATATATATAGTAGGACTCTTTTTTTTTTTTTTTTTCAACATTTTAAATTTATTTTTATTTTCAACATTTTAAAATGCTATTTTTTTATTTCAACATGACATTAACTCATGTCAGAATGGTTCTTTATCATAAACGAGATAATATATCAATTCAGGCAATTAACGTTTTACGAATTTACATTCAAGTAAAAATATTCAATTACATTTTACGAGATTTCTTTATCTGATTATACATTTTATGGCGAATGAATTGAATGAAATGTTTTCATAGCATTTTATGGAGAAGCAATCATAGTGAATTAGAGGCAAGCTCCAATCTTTGATAAATCGTCACTATCAATTTACACTTCCGGTATTATCAGTTTATCATTTATATTTTTTTTACTCTATTTAAGTTTGATTCTTTTATTTATTCAGTAAAATAAAAGAATCAAATTTAATTCAGCGCTCTTATTTTTGATATTAAAAAAGAAGAAAGTGTTTTTTTTAAAAAGATAATTTTTTAATTACGTTATTTATATGTAAAACATATGCCGAAATTAATTAGATAATATATAAAAGCAATTAAGTAAATATTGTCCAGTTAAACGAAATTTTAACTCTCTAAAAAAGGTATATCGTCAAATTATGCTGTATAATTCTTCCAACAAGAATTTTTTTTTTTAAGTACTCGTAAACGATAGTTTATCTTTATGCTGAAAAGGATATTTTTTCTTCATATTTTCTGTTGTATTATACATAATATCTACATAATTTGTGAATAAAATGTGACTAAATAAGTGGCAGTTATAACATTGTGGAAAGCAGTAGAATGCTAATTAATGTTAATCTACACTTTTATAACACTTTCTAAGTTAAAATGTTCTCCGAAACAATACAGAGGAAAGTTTCACCTTAATGTTAGCGGTCAGGATAAATTGAAAATTTGCGTGCGAGTCAAGAAAAAGTAAGAGTTTTATATATAAACCGTCATTTTTTTAAGCGGTTCAATAAACCTCCAGGAAAAACTAATTCAGCGAATATGAAAAAAATAATATTTTGTGTTGGCTCCAAATACTTCAAATGTTTTGTTTCTTTTTTTAACTATGTTAAAAAATGTGTTTTAATATTATTTTAATTTTCACCTGTTAAAGCTCGTTTTTCTGTCTCAAACAAGTAAAAAACAATCGTATTTTTTTAACGGAAAAATTTAACAGTTGAATAAATTTTGGTATATTACTTGATTTTCTTTGAAGATGATTTTTAAAAAAAACGCAGGCGTTTTTTTTTTTCTATTGCATGTTTAATCCCATTAATTAAACACTTTTTTTTTTCATAAAATGTATACAAACAGTGTTGAAAAAAGCAACGGTACATCGTGTTGAAAACAACTGTACATATTTATTTTTGTATTTTTATATACACAGACATCTTCAATAAGTCGATCCATCATAATAGAGGTTTAGAACAAATCCACTGCTTGCACAGAATATGTATCCTGCAATGGATACCTGCTCATGTGGATTTGGAATCGAATGAAGTTGCAGATTTTTCGACGAAGAATGCCAGAAGTCTGGATCCGACTGTCATTCCTACTTCCCTTGCAGATGCAAGTGCCTTAGCAAAATCTGAACTTATAATTCCTTCTAAGATTAAAATTAAATACCAAATTACAGAACTAAATATTGACAGAAAAACAGCTACTAGACTCATAAGATTAAGGATGAAGCACCGCAAAAATATGAAAATTTCTGCTGATGGCGTTAAAAAATACCAAAAATGTGACAACTGCCCTGATGTCCAGCTTGATCCTAATCATGTCCTTGATTGCCCAGCTGTTGCAGCTACCATGCATGCAACCGCCAGGATTTATACTCAAAGCTAACATTCGACATAGCCAATATTAATCGGGAACACCACGATATTTGATTTTCTTGTACTCTTCAGGACAACAACAACAACAGCAGCAGCAGCATCATAATAAAGGTCTTCTTTCTGTTGATTAGGTCCATTCTTATTGTATTCTGTTGATCTTGAATGTATTTAATAATATGGAATTTTAAAAGTTTTGTATAGTTCAAATTACTTCTTATAAGAAGTTAATCATTCTCTAAAATACCACCCATCACATTTCTTAAAACCTTCCTTTCAAAAAAAAATTTTTTTTTGTCAGATATTACATTTTAGAAGCATAATTTAGTTCATAACCTTATTAGATATTTAAAAATCAAATTGCTTAATTTTAAGTGGACCGGGTAGATCCTATCTCCGCCATGTTAAATTAACTAATTTTATGTACCTTTTTCTCAGAAATGGAGGAAGATAGGTTTATAAAATTTTTATGGTAATTAGAATAACATGTTTTATATACTTAAATAGAAAATTTTGTTTTTGAGTAAAAATGAAAAATTATTATTAATTATTTTTTTAAATAATTTTTAAATTAGCATTTTTGATAAAATATCAGTGCCTAAAATAAATAATTCTTAATAAATCATTAAATCCTGTGTTAAAGTAGAATTTCAAAACCCCATTAAGCCATAAAGTACCCGAGCTAAGACTATTCGATCTTTGAATTGAACTTGGTCATTACAATAATTGAATCGATGTGTGTTAGAATGCTTTCAATTTGCTAAAAAAATGTTTGCGTATCGAAATATTTTATTTAGTTCTGTCTCTGAATGCATTATTTAGCAATGTCTTCGGCAATAAAGAATTCATGCAGCATTTGCTGATAGATAGCGTCTTGAAAGATAACATAGTTTTAAAAAACAAGAAATAGAATGGAAGTAAAACGGACAGGAAAGCACAAAAACAAAAAAACAAAAATCATGTAGATGGATACTCACCCTCAAAATATCGCTTTATTGGCAAAAATTCTTATCTTTTAATTTGCAATAAATTAGAAAATATTGAATAACACAATGTTTTAACAAAGTAAAACCATTTTCATTCCATTTTCCATTTCTTTCCAAAAAACTTTAGCAAATCATAACTAGAACATAACATAAACTATAATTTAAATTATAACATAACATAACATAAACTATAATATATCATAGTTCCAACAAATAAAAAATAGAAGGAGAATAAAATGTAAGAAACGTACAGACAGATACTCACCCTCAAAATATCACTTTATTGGCAAAAAATATCTTTTAATTTGCAATAAATTAGAGAATATTGAATAAAATAAAGTTTTAACAAACTAGAGCCGTTTTCTTTCCACTTTTGATCTTATATTAAAGCCAAAAACTTTTTTCTAAATTACGCATCATTTAATTAGTAAAATAGTGATTAATATGGGGGAAGTTGATCTCTAGTAAAGCAAACGAAAACCTGCTGTATGCCTATCTAAATGTTTGTAATAAAATTTGTTAAATTAATATAGTTATTTTAAAATTTTGGATAAAAAGATTAACTGTTAATTTTCTAATTCATTATTATTTTTATTTTTTTCTTGGAAAATTTCGAAAGGAAATATTCAATATATTAAACATTCATTCTGCATGATAAAGCTTAAATTAATACAATTTAATGAAAAAAAAAATTTTTTTAATGTATTTAACTATTTCATTGTTTTAACCTTTAATCAGTAGATCATGAAATAACACGAATTTGTTCCTCTCTTTAATAAAGTATTACACGTTTTATCTAAACCATTTATGATAAATTATCACCTGTCATTCTGAATGGATTGAATAATCAAAGATACACCTGCTTTATGTATAATTTAACATACTGAGCACTTCTAACCTATTAAAAAGAAATAAATTTGGATTTCTTTAAATTGGATAAATCTAATTAAGTTTTTGCTTATCGTGCCAAATTCGTATTATCATCTCCATTTTTTTCAACGGTAAAATAGTAATTTTTAAACTAAAAATGTTAGTGATTAATTGATTAGTAAATTAAAAGTGAAATGTTTTTAATCATTTTGTTACTAGAAATGAGAACATTTTTAAATAGAAAGTAGTCACGATTGTTTGTTTTTAAAATGTTAAATATGAAATCCGTCAATTTTTAAATTTACTTGCATACGAAAAGGCAGTGTTAACGAAACGGAAATTACTTCAGATATGGAAATCCTGGCACACATGTCAATTTTTCAAGACTGTAAATTGCGAACAAGTTATTATTTGCTATTTTATATTAAAAAAAATATTTTTAAGCAATGATCATGGCAACTTTTTGTGCAAAATTTCAGATGACTATTTTAATTTACCCTTGAAAGGGTTATTACATACTTCACAGAAATCTTGGCATTCATCTTCAATTGTATGATTATAACATTATTATAATAATAATTATTATGACATTATAATAATACAATATTCGATGATGATGTATTCTTATAATGTCGAATATCGCTTTGTTCAATTATATTACAGCAATTATTAGGAATTCGAAAAGATTATTTTATGGATTCATTTTGGAAGAAGTTAAAAACAATTTTTTCGTGTCCAAGTTGCAGCTATCGAACCTGATGCTGAATGTAAGAATAAAAGTATCAGATATGATCTGTGATCATGACAACTTTTTGTGCAAACTTTCAGATGTCTATTTTCATTTGCACTTAAAAAAGTTGTTACATACCTTACAGAAATCTTGGCATTCGTTTTCCATTATATGAAGTTAACGATTGTATCATTATAATGTCCAATATCACTCTGTTCGATTAATTCTGCAATTATTAGGAATTCGAAAAGATTATTTAAGGGATTCATGTTGAACAAAGTTTTAAAAAAATACTTTATGTATAAGTTGCAGCTATGGAAGATGATAGTGAATGTGGTTTAAAAAATAAAATGATTTTTTTAAGAAATATTTGTGAGGTTATTTAAAATATTTAGATACTATAAAAAAACATGGATGTAACTCAAACAATTCAAAATCATGAAACATTTAATCAATCAAAAAACTTCTGTGTAATTCAAATAATTACATTTTAAAATTAAATGTTTCATGCGGCCTTTCTTTTAAATGTTTTTTTAAAACACAAAATAAAGTGTACGACTTTACTAGCATTCATAAGTGACACAAGAATATTGCTTTGATGCTAAACATACGGCGACCTTACAACTTGACAGATGCAAAGCAACATCATTTGAGGTCTTCAAACTCCAAAACAGAACAGATTTTCAGTTTTTAAAACAGACAATCTTTCAGTGCCACACTCCACCTCGAGGTATAAATTTGAAAAGAGATAACAGTTCCTCTCATCATTTTAGACAAGAAAGCTGTTTATGAAGGACAAGGCGCTTCAAAAATATACACGTTGGACATTTATAGCTGTACTATCCACACCACGTGTTCTGCACATATCTCTCCGATTCTCTCCCCAACCGCCCAAATACATTTCCTCCCGTCTTCTTTAATCTGGGAAACTGATCTCTTTAACTTTGAAAAATTTATTGCTCTTTTCTTAGTTTCTTTCTTCTTTTTTTCTTTTTTGGCAAGAAAAATAAAGTAAAAAAAATCGTGACTTGATTTTGGCTAAGAGTGAATGAAATATGAAAACATTGTATGGTGCTAGGTAAATAATAATCGGTTTACTGAATGTTTTTCGATATATGTTAACTGCTTGGTTAAGCAATGAAATAAGTTTTGATGTTTATTTTTATTTAATATTTATTGTATTTTCGTATATTTATTATATTTTATTATATTTATATTTTATTATATTTTACTATATTTGTAATTTATTATATTTTACTATATTTGTAATTTATTATATTTTA